>CAXKVI010000003.1:101373061-101664648 GCA_964058755.1 Campiglossa producta
AATATCAAAAAGGTAGGAAAATAAAATAAGGGTTTGTGGTTGAATTTCAACCACTGGGCGAACTCTAGTTATATATAAATGCGCAAACATAACTGGTTCCTCCCTTTTTTGCAATAACCACAATTCTAAGGTATATAAAATTTGGTATGTATCGATATGTCTCGCCGAGCAGGGTGTTCGACAACAAACCAAAAATTAAAAAAAAATTAATTATAATATGATTTGAAAATCACACCACTACATGTGATATACACGCATTCACTTTATAAAGCCGATGTTATGTGTGTATGTAGGTATGACCACTTGCATTGTTGTGTTTGATTTCATTGCAGTTGGGGAGAGTCGGAGTGTGGTTTTGTTGGCAGCAATAATATAATAAATAAACATCCACTTTATTGAGCGTAGGTACAAACAGTGTTTACAAAAACAAAATCTGTGCGTGGGGATTCATAGAAGCAAATGCTTTTGAAAAAAAGCACAAATAAGCTAGATCATGCACAAGGCCCTTCGTGGCTAGACTTAGTGAAATAAAATAAAATGGAAAATTGATAAAATTAAAAAAAAAGTAAAATCAGAATAGAAAAGTGATTTAAAGTAAAAAAATAAAATTTGTTGGAAATGAAAGGAAAGGGAATAATATAAAATAAATAAAAATGAAACAAAATGAAATAAATAAAAGTATTAAATTAAGAAAATAATAGGAAAGGAAAGGAATGGATATAAGGAAAATAAAGGTAAGTTAAGGTAACGAACGGAAAATATGACAGAAAAATCAAAGGGAAAGGAAAGGAATTGAAAAGAAAAAAGGAAGGGAAGAAAGGAAATGTAATGTAGGTAAAGCAGTGGAAAAGAGAAGCAAAAGGAGAAAAACAAAGAATGGAAATAAGGAAAAAAGAAGGGAAAGAAAAGGTAGCGAGGAAGAAGGTATGGAAAATAAATGAAAATAAAAAGAAAGAAAAATAAAGGAAAGAAAGGTAATGAAAAGCTAAAAAAAATCAATTAAGGAAATGAATGAAAGAAAAAGAAAAGCAAAGGAGTTGCGGAAAGGAACAAAAGAAAATAAGGAAACGGTAGGAAAGGAAAGGTAAGAAAAGGAAAGGCAAGGAAACGAAATGACAGGAAGGGAAATTTAAGAAAAAAAGGGAAAGAAAATATAGGTAAGAAAAAAATAAAAGAAAAGAAATGAAATGAAAAAAAAAATGAATAAAATGAAAGGAAACTAAAGCAACGGAAACGAAAGGAATGGAAAGAAAAAGAAAATAAAAGGAAAAAGGAATGTAATGGAAATGGAAAGAAGGATCAGGTAAGAATATTAAAGAAACGAAAAGAAAGAAAAATAAAAGAAAAAAACAGAAAAGAAAGAAAGAAAGAAGGGAAATAAAATGAAATGAAAGAAGAGAAAAGGAAAGAAAAGGAAAGGAAAAGGAGAGGAAAGGAAATAAAAGCAAATGAATGCTAAGGAAAGGAAAGGAAAGAAATACGTATGAAGACGACCTAAGAACAATAAATAATTATCAACATTGAAACTATATTACTAAATGGTGTAAAGAGGGAGGAAAAGGCAAAATGAATAGGAATGTATAGAAACCAAAAATATACAAAATATGGAAAAGAAAGGAAAATTTAAGAAATAACAATAAGGTAGGAAGATAAAATAAGGTTTTGTGGTTGAATTTCAACCACTGGGCGAACTCTAGTGTTCTTAATTATACCATCAAAATTTAACACCTGAATGTTCTTAATTATACCATCAAATAGAAAAGAAGGTCCTAAATGTTCTTAATTATACCATCAAAATTTAACACGCTTTTATTATTAATAAAATTAGGAATGTGATATATACTGGAAAATTTAATAATTTAGGTGTAAAGTTTTAATGTTAGAAATATATAATTATGTACAATATGGAATTATTTTGTGGCAGACGAAGAAGCCAAATTATCTTTAAAGGTTACAATGAACTTATAAAGTGTTATATTCCTTTACAGTCAATTTATTTTTTACTTTTTAGTTAATTTTATAAACCAATAATAAAAGCTTATTTTTAAAAAAGTTTTTTTTTCTTTAATTTTATTTTTTACTTTTTAGTTCGGTTTATCAACAAGAAATATACCTATAAGCTTGTGCTTAGAACATCTTTTTTCTTGAATTTATTTTAAATATAAAATATGTATTGTTTAAATTAGTTATGCAATCTTTACTTAGTTATTTTAACATTCCTCATCTGATCCATTTCTTTTAATGCATCAACATTACACGGCTTCTTTGAAGTCAACTTTTGATATTGTACTAAAGCCAATTTATCTTTAAAGGTACAATATCAAAAGCCGCGTGACAACCAAGTTTCGTATGTACATGCATTTAACGCAAACTTATGCGTCACAGCAACAGCGGCACAATCAACTATATGAGATCCAAGTGTAAAATGCTTCTTCTTATGCTTTTCATGCATACAAAGTTGAAAGTTGGCAACTTTTGCATGTCAGATGTCACTCGTGATACGCAATGTGTCGTTCTCTACCTAAATACACACGTTCAACTCATCTGTCAATACATAATGCTGCGGCAAACATTGATTGTGACGCCGTTATAAAGCCGTGCGGCAAAGAGGCAATAATGTCGCAGCGATATCAATCGGCTGCTAGCAGCAACAGAAAACATAGAATCTTTTACAATAAAGCCGCGTGGTTAATAAAGTTACTTTTGGGATATTGGAATAAAGACTAAACTAAACGATAAATGGGATTTTTGAAATTAAGCTATTTTTTTTTTACTGTTAGCGAAGCCTGAACGATGATGAAAATTTGCAAAATCCCATCTTAACTGCAAGTTAGTACAATATCAAAAGCAAAATTTCCTGGAATGAAAACTTTCGAATATCTCTACGCGTGCGCCACCTATCGGAATTTTTTTTTTTTGTTATTTTGCGTGGAGGCAGAAAACTAAACGATGATGAAAATTTCAAGATCCTACCTCAACGGGAAGTTCGTTGAAAAACGAATTAATCGAAACTAAATAAAAGCTTATAATTAATTAGAACTGCGTTTCAATAATAATTAGCTGTTTCCTTTTTTCTTCAATTTAATAATTCAAAATCAGCAGAGCCAACTTTTTATGCATAATTGCTCAAAAGAGTGAAGGAATTAGCCGAATGTTGTATTCTTCAGCGCCATCTGCATATCAATAGACAATGCTCATAAGAGCAAAGGAATTCACCGCGTGGTAAGTAAAGGTACTTTTGGAATACACCACGCGGCGAATTCCAATCTTCTTTCTATGGCAATAGGGAAAAACGGCTAAACTTGGGTGATGATTGGATTTTTGCAAATAAAGAAATATTTTAGATTTTTTTTTGTATGTATAATGCATTGCCAGTAAAACCTGATCGATGGTGAAAATTTCAAAACCCCAGCTCAACGGGGAGTTAGTTCAAAATCGAAAGCAAAATCTCTGTAAATTAAATTTTTCAAATATCTCTACCCATGCGCCACCTATCGGAATTATTTTTTTATTATAGTGCATTGGGGTATAAAACTAAGCGATGATGAAAATTTCAAGATCCTACCTCAACGGGAAGTTCGTTGAAAAACGAATTAATCGACACTGAAAACAGACCTTCGTAATTCTCAAATAAAGCGACTCACGCGGCACCTAGCGGGTCCAATTTTTTTTTAACATTTAGAAATTAATTAAGTAACACACACGTAAAATATCAGCCAAATCGGTCCATAATTACGATTTTGAGTTTTTATTACCGCTATCTCAGCCCCACCTAGCGGAATTTTTTTTATAAAAATATTTCTTTTCATGGTAGTAATACATGTTACGAATTTCAGCTAAATCGGACCATAAATGCGAATTTTGAAAATATAGCGATCCACGCGCCACCTATCGAAATTTTTTTTTTATAATATTGCATTGTCATCAGGGTTATACATGGGTGCAGAATTTCAAATCAATCGGACACCGGGAAGTGTATCAAATTTAGCTTGCAAGATTTGATAACAGACAGCCGTCAGGTGAAACTAAATAAAAGCTTATAAAAAGTGGTGCCTCAGGGCAGCCATTTAGGCCCATTGCTTTTTCCTCTGTTTATTAACGACTTACCTCAGATTATCTTACATTCCAGAACCCTGATGTATGCGGACGACGTAAAGCTCTGCTTTTCGTATTGTCAGACTGACACGGCCTCCTTGGTTTTCAAGAAATTTACTTGATTTAAATATCGCTAAATGCAAACAAATGACATTCCGCCGTGTGAAGCCAGTCTTAGTGGTCCTTTTTGATCCTAAATTGAGTTTTAAAATGCATATCTCGTCTATCGCTAATAAGGCGATGGGTGTACTTGGATTCGTCAAAAGGTGGGATAAAGAGTTTGATGACCCGTATCTTACTAAGGTTCTTTATACATCTTTGGTTCGTCCAATTCTTGAATATTGCTCATGTGTGTGGCATCAAATTCATATAAATCGAATTGAGTCAGTTCAAAAGCAATTTTTGATCTTTGCGCTTCGCGGCCTTAATTGGGACTCTAATCGTCACCTCCCACCCTACAGAAGTAGGCTTGTTGTTGTTGTAGGCTTCTTCTCATTCGCTTACCGTCTCTGGAAAATCGAAGAATATTACTCGGGGTAATGTTCCTCCACAAACTGATAATAGGCGAGGTGGATTCTTCCGACCTTCTTAGTCGATTGAATTTCGCTGTGCCTGTTAGGCTGTCCCGACATTATCTTCCATTTCACTTACCCATTTTTCGCCAAAACTTTGGTAAAAATGATCCCCTGCGCATTTGGTGCTCATATTACAATGACTTGCACAGCTGTTTTAGTACGCAATGTAACTTTGCTACTTTACGTAATGCAATACTTGATTTTTTAGCCTGAAACAGATTGACATCGCTCTCGAAAATATGCACACACATTTTATCGAGTAATGAAGGATTGGAAACGAATGCTTTTCAACTTTGGTCTAGCAGTTGATTGGAATCGAATGCATTCCAACAACGTAAATATTTCGATTTGATACACGTCCTGCCACTTTTGCTCAGATTCCAATGTAATACTTTCTTTGGTCTTCTACTTACTGAGTTGATTGGAATCGATTGCATTCCAACAACGTTAGTAATCTTTGGATTGGCGTCACGTCCCGCCATTTTCGGCGTTGATCGGAATCGAATGCATTCCGACAGCGTGCTGATCGGTATCTAGTGCATTCCGATAGCGCAACAGGGGAATCCGGTGATTTCCCCTTTAGTATAGTCCTATTTTTGTTTAATTAAATTGTTATTCATATAAATATATGTATGTATTGAATTAAGATTATATTTTATCTACAACACATTCTGTAAATTTATATGTACTTTTTAATTTTTCTGCTTTGTATATATCTTTTATGTCGACCGCTTTTTGTCTGTGTCGACTTTAAATAAATAAATAAATAAAGTGTGGACACAAGTAGGAGTCGTATACGCTCAAAAGCATTTAAAAGCAAAATACGAACCAGTTTCCTCATTTCGATTCATTCTTAGTATTAGGAAAAATCACCCAAAAATAATCGAAATTGATATAGAGTTCCATATCGTCGCTCCCAACGAAGACTAGCACGCTTCGTTGTTTGCGTGGAAGACTAGCATGGTTGGTTCTTTGCGTGGAAAACTAACGTACTTCGTTCTCTGTGTGGAAGACTAACACGATTCAGTTCTATGCGAACTATGCTAGATTTCCACGCAAACAACGAAGTGTGTTAGTTTTCCACACAGAGAACTAAAGCGTGCAAGTCTTCCACGCAGAGAACGAAGTGTGTTAGTATTCTACGCTAACAACAAAGTATGTCAGACTTCCACGCTAGCTGAACCGTGCTAGTCTTCGTTGGGAGTGACGATAGATATATGTATGAAAGTACTTAGGTTGAAAAGAGGAGTTGAATAAAAATTGAGACATTTGCATGATATTTGGTATACAGGTTACTTTCTGGCCAAGGTAGGTTCCTATTGAAAAGGGGCTAAATCGAATGGTAACCACGTCCCCTTTTTCGATGTCGAAGGTTTCGAAAATCAGATAAATAGACATATCTTGGTAGCTAAAATGGTGGTCAACATGATATAACTTTATACGTGAATCCCCCTGGTCATTCTATTATTATTTTTTGTTAAATTTTTTAAAGTGGGCGTGGCACGGTAGAACGATGAAATTTGGCACAAGGAATATTAGCATTATAGGTAGTATACCTAATATAATTTCGCAAATCAAATAAATTGACATAATTCGGTAAGGTCAATAGCTAAAATAGTATAATTCCAAAAATTACACACTGAACCAAAAAAGTTCATGTATCCAAAAAAAAAAAGTACATAGATTTTAAGAATTGTTTATTAAAGAACTTTTTCAAAGAAATTTAAGAATATTTCATAAAAACAGTATAATTCGGTAGGTAATTCCTCCTGGTCATTGTATTATGATTTTCTGTGAAACTTTAAAAGCGGGCGTGGCACCGCGTCTTTTAAAGGGGTTTCAGGTCGAATGAAACATTTTTTAAATGAAATTAAAATATTTTCAAGTCAAATGAAACGTTCATGATTCCCTGTCACGTATGATGAGAGACTGATAGAATGGTTCGTCGAGAAGGACTTCTCAGTCAGCCACTCAGTCCAAAGTAGAACTTTGTGACTCTAAGCTGTATTTCTAGGCGAATATGATTAAATAATAATTCGATGTTAACCCTCGTTCCGAAAGAGACGAAGACTATCAAGATAGTTTCCCATATCCATGCAACACTGTATGTTTCTTTTTTGTTGTTCTTGCCGCTGCCGGTGTAATTTTTCCCTTAGCGGCCGTGCTACAAAGCCTTTGATCTTTATGGACAATTTGAAAGCAAATAAAATATGCTTTCCGATTGATATGCCAGCAGTGTAAAGTAACCAAAACTTTAGCACAAATTGTTTTTGTTTCTGTCTGAAAACGGCCGTTTTGTTATTGCTTACTTGCGTGCGTTTCCATTAAATCGCGCTGTTACCACAACAATTCCATTCAATAAATCTTTTAGTTGTCTTACGAATGAGCATTTACTTCGATTACTTTATTGTTGTTGCTGTCGTCCCTTTCGGTCTCGCTGTCGTATTATCTTTTAATCTTCTAGAAACTTGTGTCTCATCAAGTATTTGGCGAAAAGGGATTAATGTGTTCGATGAAGGTAAGAAGATTAGTAGAGAAGCTAGTTAACGTAGCAACAGTGACACGCCTCTCCACCTCCTAAATTTAAAGTCAAACTCCTCGAAAAGATAGGAAATATTACATTAAACAACATTTTATTGTTTATTGACGTTTTATTGTCGGTGTGTCGTTATGATTCAACTTACAATTTTCGTGTAAGATGTAATTTTTTAAACTAAACAAAGATCACGGGAACACTAATACTGACCCGGGTAGAAAATAATCTAGGTATGTCTATACTTAACCTGAGCTCTGGCTAGACTTTATAACAGTAGAAAATTCTGCCTAGGGCCTGCTAGGGCTCTAGTATGGAAAGCGTATGCTTCTTTATTTACGGGAAATTTATGTTAGCCTATGCTATCCTACTAATAAATATGTATGTAAATGCATAAGTTTGTGAGTGTTTCGTCTAAACTAATACGCCGATCTTTACGACATTTTTCACACTTATTCTTAGGAGTATGGAATAGGCAACAAGGATCATGATATTCCGATGTATTTGGAATTGGCCTTATTTCGTTATATTTATCGATAACTGAGTTATCCGAAAAATGTCTTTAAGATTTAATACAAACTGGTTACACTGAAATAAAAAGTTTGAAAGTGCACATTGAAAGTAACATATCAAAACCACTTTCAAATCGATTATGACAATACTGTAAATATTACAGTATTTACTGTAAAATTGGCAGTAAAAACATGTGATTTTTGAAAAATATCAATTAATGATATGAGTCCACTTTCAAATTTACAGTAATTTATGTCAATATGATAGTATCCACTTTCAAATTTACAATGATTCATGTCAATATGATAGTATATTCGAAGAATGATAGGTGGTCACTTTCAAAATTGATATTATCCACTGTTGGACGAAAAATGACAGGGTTTACTGTTAATTTGACGGCCGTTTCTTGTAGATTTTTTTTTCAGTGTACCAAACGAAAGGGGAAGGCCACAGGTTTTCGAGTTATTGATCAAAAAAATGTGAACCAGAGATGATAGAGATAGAGAAAACCAATATGAAAGAAGAAAAGCATACGAAAAGGATGAAGGTAGGATAGACGGGAAGGGTAAGAAGCTGAAATCAGGAGGAAGAGTTCAATTTCATAAGTGCAGACAAGTAAACGTTTGGGCAGGACAACGTGTGCAGGGTCTGCTTACTCCCTAATTGATTTAAATTTGAGCAACTGATACTTACGATGAAAAGCTATCGACTCCTACCAAAAACGGAAAACCCGAAATTGTATCACCCAAGTAATGTCATAGTCCCAAGTGGCAAAATTCCAAGTAAAAAATTTGGGATTATGACTCTCCCTTTTTACTTGGTACTATGACACTGTAGGCTGGGTGTCATAATTCCAAATAAAAATGAGACAAAGTCCCAAGTAAAATGAGACAAAAATCCCTTGCAGTGTCATAATCCCAAGTAAAAATGAGATGTGATCCAAAGTGGAAAATCGTACATTTGCAATAGCATATATTTGCCAAAGTATTCAATCGGTGTCATTGTACAGGCACAACCCAACACCGGCTACGCCATGCACAGTACTTCTGCGTAGTACACCCTTCCCTACCAAAATCGAATTACCGAAGTTAGCATACATTCAAACGAATTCTTGACATTTACAAACACACCCATTGTACATGTGAGAATTCGGAATGAAATGGTTTTACTGGAACCAAACAATGCTGTCAAATTGCTAAAATAGCTGAAATCGCAAAATGTGTCCATACAAAAACCCTTTTTTTTTTGATACGGCAACACTTAATTTGTGAAGTGAGGAATTGCGCGAATGGAAAACTCCATTTTTAAAATTTTTAGAAGCGGTGCGTGAGTTTTATTTTGTGTTTGCGCTAAAATATTAATTAAAAGCAGTTATTTATTGCAGAAAACTCCGCACAACATCGTTGGAACTTTACCATCACTCTTTGGGCAACAGGTAAGTAAATTAAATAAGGGTCCATCGCATAAATCGACCAAATCATTTTTTTGCCAAAATTCGTTCAACTGTTGAAAAGCATAAAAAATGTTTTTGCTTTTCCTCAACATTTTTGCTTTTCAACACATTCCAAACGGAGGCCGATTTATGCAGTGGACCCTTCTATAAGATTTGCTTCGATAAATAAGCTTGGAAAAGAGTATACGGGCATAATACAAGTGGATAATGTTTATGTGCAAATTCCATTACGTTTGGTGAGTGTTGCTTGATCTATTGTTATGTATATGCTAATATTAAGTAATTGTTTTTCAGTTACAGCTAGCTGCTATAATTATTGAATTTAGTGGTGATACCTTGTACCTGCGTATTTTACAGAAACATGAGGAAATCGTACCACAAACAAAACAAAAATTGCTAGCAGCGCTACGTTTAATTGGCTGATTAACGCAACACAAAGGGATTACATAAATCGCTTTTCTACCTGCATTCGAAATTTCCAAACGTGTTACAGGTATTAATTATGTACTTATATTTGGCCTAATAACATTCGTGCAAGTGACAGTTTCATCTATATATATAAAAATGAAATGGTGTATAATTGTAACGCTAAAACTCGAAAACGGCTGAACCAAATGAAATACTTCCTTTGGGGGATTTGTTTGTTATTACCACGCGCAGGTCATGTCTTAAAATCAGAACAAAATATTAAGGGGGCGTGGCACCTCCCATACAAACTGAATTTTTGAAGTTGAATATCTTCAAAAGTGTTTAAGTTAGGAACATGAAAATTGGTATAGAGCTATAGGATAACAACACCATTCTCACCCATAAAACTTGGGGTTATCCAATAAGGGGGCGTGGTACCTCCCATACAAACTAAATTTTTAAGCAGAATATCTGTGAAAGGGTTCAAGGTAGGGACCTGAAAATTGGTATAGAAAGCCTTCTTCAATCAAAAGCCTTCTTACACATAAAAGAAGGGGTAATCGGAAAAGGGGGCGTGGCACCTCCCATACAAACTGAATTTTTCAAGGTGAATATCTTCAAAAGTGTTTAAGGTAGGAACATGAAAATTGGTATAGAGCAATAGGATAACAACACCATTCTCACCCATAAAACTTGGGGTTATCGAAAAAGGGGGCGTGGTACCTCCCATACAATCTTTAATTATTTTGGTTGTTAATCTATATATATAAAAATGAAATGGTGTTCAGTCGTTACGCTAAAACTCGAAAACGGCTGAACCAAATCATATACTTCCTTTAGGGGGTTTGTTTGTTATTACCACGCGCAGGTCATGTTATAAAATCAGAACAAAATATTAGGGGGGCGTGGCACCTCCCATACAAACATTTTTCTTCAAGGTGAATATCTCTAAATGGGTTTAAGGTAGGGACCTGGAAATCGGTACAGACCTATAGGATAACAACACCATTCTCACCCATAAAACTGGGGGTTAACCAAAAAGGGGGCGTGGCACCTCCCATACAAACATTTTTCTTCAAGGTGAATATCTCTAAATGGGTTTAAGGTAGGGACCTGGAAATCGGTACAGACCTATAGGATAACAACACCATTCTCACCCATAAAACTGGGGGTTAACCAAAAAGGGGGCGTGGCACCTCCCATACGAATGAAATACTTCATAGTCGATATCTCTGGAAGTATTCATGTTAGACCACTGAAATTTGGTAAGGGATTATATGAGATCGACCCCTACCACCTCCAAAAAAGCTGGGGATAACGAAAACGGGGGCGTGGCACCTCCCATACAAATGAAATATTTCATAGTCGATATCTCTGGAAGTATTCACGTTAGACCACTGAAATTTGGTAAGGGGTTATATGAGATCGATCCCTACCAACTCCAAAAAAACTAGGGTAACGAAAAAGGGGGCGTGGCACCTCCCATACGAATGAAATACTTCATAGTCCATATCTCGGGAAGTGTTTAGGTTAGACCACTGAAATTTTGTGAGGAGTTATATAAGATCAATCCCGGACACCTCCAAAAAAAACTGGGGATAAGGAAAAAGGGGGCGTGGTTTCTCCTATATGAAGGAAACATTTCATAGCCCATATCTCTGCAAGTATTTATGTTAGACCACTGAAATTTGGTGAGGGTTTATATGTGATCGATCCCTAATACCTCCCAAAAAACTCGAGTTAACGATAAAGGGGGCGTGGCACCTCCCATACGAATAAAATACTTCATAGTCCATATCTCTAGAAGTATTTGGGTTAGACCACTGAAATTTTGTGAGGAGTTATATAAGATCAATCCCGGACACCTCCAAAAAAAAACTGGGGATAAGGAAGAAGGGGGCGTGGTTTCTCCTATATGAAGGAGATAGGGATATGGTTTAAAATAGATATAGGGATCGGGTTAGAGAAACAGACAGGGAAATAAATTTGTGGCAGGACAACGTCTGCCGGGTCAGCTAGTCTATATATATAAAAATGAAATGGTGTATAATTGTAACGCTAAAACTCGAAAACGGCTGAACCAAATGAAATACTTCCTTTGGGGGATTTGTTTGTTATTACCACGCGCAGGTCATGTCTTAAAATCAGAACAAAATATTAAGGGGGCGTGGCACCTCCCATACAAACTGAATTTTTCAAGTTGAATATCTTCAAAAGTGTTTAAGGTAGGAACATGAAAATTGGTACAGAGCTACAGGATAACAGCACCACTCTCACCTATAAAACCGGAGGTTATCCAATAAGGGGGCGTGGTACCTCCCATACAAACTAAATTTTTTAAGCAGAATATCTGTGAAAGGGTTCAAGGTAGGGACCTGAAAATTGGTATAGACCTATATGGTATCAAAAGCCTTCTTACACATAAAAGAAGGGGTAATCGGAAAAGGGGGCGTGGCACCTCCCATACAAACTTAATTTTTCAAGGTGAATATCTTCAAAAGTGTTTAAGGTAAGAACATGAAAATTGGTATAGAGCTATAGGATAACAACACCATTCTCACCCATAAAACTTGGGGTTATCGAAAAAGGGGGCGTGGTACCTCCCATACAATCTATATATATAAAAATGGAATGGTGTTCAGTCGTTACGCTAAAGCTCGAAAACGGCTGAACCAAATCATATACTTCCTTTAGGGGGTTTGTTTGTTATTACCACGCGCAGGTCATGTTATAAAATCAGAACAAAATATTAGGGGGGCGTGGCACCTCCCATACAAACATTTTTCTTCAAGGTGAATATCTCTAAATGGGTTTAAGGTAGGGACCTGGAAATCGGTACAGACCTATAGGATAACAACACCATTCTCACTAATAAAACTGGGGGTTAACCAAAAAGGGGGCGTGGCACCTCCCATACGAATGAAATACTTCATAGTCGATATCTCTGGAAGTATTCATGTTAGACCACTGAAATTTGTTAAGGGATTATATGAGATCGACCCCTACCATCTCCAAAAAAGCTGGGGATAACGAAAACGGGGGCGTGGCACCTCCCATACAAATGAAATATTTCATAGTCGATATCTCTGGAAGTATTCATGTTAGACCACTGAAATTTGGTAAGGGGTTATATGAGATCGTTCCCCACCACCTCCAAAAAAAAACTGGGGATAACGAAAAAGGGGGCGTGGCACATGTCAGACGAATGAAATACTTCATAGTCCATATCTCTGAAAGTACTTATGTTAGACCACTGAAACGTGGTTAGAGGTTAAATGAGGTCGATCCCTACCACCTCCAAAAAAACTAGGGTAACGAAAAAGGGGGCGTGGCACCTCCCATACGAATGATATACTTCATAGTCCATATCTCGGGAAGTGTTTAGGTTAGACCACTGAAATTTCTTGAGGAGTTAAATAAGATTAATCCCATCATCTCCAAAAAAACTGGAGATAAAGAAAAAGGGGGCGTGGCACCTCCCATACGAAGGAAACATTTCATAGCCCATATCTCTGCAAGTATTTATGTTAGACCACTGAAATTTGGTGAGGGTTTATATGTGATCGATCCCTAATACCTCCCAAAAAACTCGAGTTAACGATAAAGGGGGCGTGGCACCTCCCATACGAATAAAATACTTCATAGTCCATATCTCTAGAAGTATTTAGGTTAGACCACTGAAATTTTGTGAGGAGTTATATAAGATCAATCCCGGACACCTCCAGAAAAAACTGGGGATAAGGAAAAAGGGGCCGTGGTTTCTCCTATATGAAGGAAACATTTCATAGCCCATATCTCTGCAAGTATTTATGTTAGACCACTGAAATTTGGTGAGGGTTTATATGTGATCGATCCCTAATACCTCCCAAAAACTCGAGTTAACGATAAAGGGGGCGTGGCACCTCCCATACGAATAAAATACTTCATAGTCCATATCTGTAGAAGTATTTAGGTTAGACCACTGAAATTTTGGCGTGGTTTCTCCTATATGAAGGAGATAGGGATATGGTTTAAATAGATATAGGGATCGGGTTAGAGAAACAGACAGGGAAATAAATTTTTGGCAGGACAACGTCTGCCGGGTCAGTTAGTTGCTTATAAATGCCTACGAGGCGTGGAAGGAGCAGCGTAGCCACGAACACGGAACGACAGTCTGATGCTCCTCAATGCATTCTCCGCTTGGAGCCACGCATTGATGCCAGTCTAACAACATGCGTTGATAAGTGCATTAAACGTAGCGCTGCTAGCAATTTTTGTTTTGTTTCTGGTACGTGCAAAAAAAGTAGCGCCTTGGCGGTAGCCACGATTATGTCACACGTCCGGCTTGGCATGGCGTGCGTAGCCAAGGGTTATATTTAATAAGCGCTACCGAAGGCCGTCATAACTTTTCATAGGATTCATAACTTTTTTGTAGAAGATACTGCATGTGAGCTGTTGACCCAACACCTATGTCAAATCTATATAAAATATAAGTATTACAGATGTGATTTAAAACCAATTGCATAGTGTTCATGGCTTACCCAAGAGTAAGTGGATTTTTTGCCAGATTAGGTTGAGCAGGTATCGGTGGCTTTGGGCGCGCTCTTGACGGTGCTTTTTTTTAATGAGCAAACAGCACATTGTTATTATTTATTAATAATTAGCAAGAACAGACGATTTTCTCTTTGTTTTGCTTAGATGCTTTACTTTTTTGACACTTGCTTTTGCCAAAGCGTTGCATGCAGTCTGTGTTCACTGCCTTTATTCGTAAAGGGTGGTTCACATTAAACCATTCATAGTCAACTTTTAGTTTTGCGGTATTTGTTGACAACATGAGCAGACCTTTGTGCTTTGGAGAATATGAAAAAAACTCATCGATGGGTCAATTTCCAACTCAGATTAAAAATCCAAGATACTTTTCATTTGTGACTTAATAGTTGAGGATTCAAATCAAAAATAGAAAGTATATTAAATTTTGTTAAAAGCATCTTTTTGACACATTTACACTTAACCAAATCAAAATCCTGTTTTTTATGTTTCGTTCATTTTGCATTAAATTATATTTTATTTTTCTAGGTGAATTACATTGGACTACCAACAACAACAACAACAACAACAAAATAATAAGTTTTTTGCAAGTAAGTACTGTATTTTAACGAGTAAAAATGAAGAGAAGCACTCTTTATAACAACTTAACTGCTGAAAAGAAAAATTGTGAGAGGAATGCTCAGGAATATGAAAGGCTTTCCCAATTTGCAAACGTAGATTGGGACAACCTTGATTCCACTGAAAATCCGAGCAATTTTACCGCGGACTTAAATTTTTCTGACTCGGATGTTCAGTACTCGGATCCGGATATCTCATTTGTTGACTCCGATGGCGGTTCGGAAATTGAATTTCCAATAATATCAACCGATTTTAAATGTAACGTAATAAAATGTTGGGCAATTGAAAATAGCGTTCCGCATACGATGCTGGCTAGCTTACTTGTGGCACTTAAAAAAATTGGCGTTAATGATTTACCTTTGTCTCCGGAAACACTTCTCGAAAATAAGAATAGAGCTGAAATACAAAAAATTTCTGGAGGAGAGTTTATGTATCTTGGCATTCAGAAGTACTTTGAAAGAGATGCATTTAGTTTTTTAAAGGATAAAGAAGAAATTTTATTAGATGTTGGAATAGATGGCTTAAAAAGGTTTAAGAGTACCAGTAATGTTTTGTGGCCTATTTTGGGCTCAATTGTTGGATTTCCAAACGTAGATCCTTTTACTATTGCCTGCTTCTCAGGAAAACAAAAGCCAGATAACGTAAATGAATTTATGAAAGATTTTTGCCAAGAAGTAGTTTATTTAAAAGAAAATGGCTTAAAGTTGGTTTGTTGAACACCACATTAAAAAGATTTGATATTCGTATTTTTACGTGCGATTCGCCGGCTCGTGCTTTTGTAACTAGTGTTCAAAGTCACAATGGGAAAAACGGATGCCCGAAATGTGTTCAAATTGGCACATATCAGAACAAGAGAGTGTGCTTCTCGAGGCAGATTTGTGACTTAAGGACAGATAGTTCATTTAAAAGTAGAGAAGACAAAAGCCACCACAACATAAAATTTTTGCAACAGGAAAATATTCTCGAAACAACAAATTTTGGAATGGTTTCCCAGTTTCCGTTAGATCCTATGCACCTTGTGGACTTGGGTGTGACTAAGAAAAAAGAAAATATTGCCCAAATGAATCAAAAATTTAATTTTGTTTCAAATTGGGTACCATCTGAGTTTGGAAGAGTGTGTAGAAATTTAGATGAAATCGGAAATTGGAAGTCAACAGAGTATAGACAATTTTTGTTGTATTCGGGAATATTCGTGTTAAAAGATTGCATTGGTGAGGATATATTTTATCACTTCCTTCTTTTGCATGTCAGTATACGTATTCTCTCTTGTGAAAGGTCCTACAACACAGAAACTAATATTGTCAAAGAATTATTAAGCGAATTCGTTAGTATGTTTGGAAATATATATGGAGATCATTTGATAAGCTTTAACGTTCACGGCCTTCTCCACTTACCCGATTGTGCTAAAGATTTTGGGCTATTAGATTCTTTTTCCGCCTATAAATTTGAAAATTATATGCAACGTATAAAAAAAGTTATAAGAAGTCCCACAAATATTTTGCAACAGCTTTTTCTAAGGCTTGAGGAAAGAAAATGTTTGCCGGAACAAACGACACAAAAATTTGGTCAGTTTTCCATCAGCCATAAAAAAGAAAAGGACTCGTTTTGTTTTAGTCAAGCTACAGGACCTTTCAAAGTGGTCGATTCGCGCTTAGAATCAGGAGAAGAGATTTTAATTGGATATAGTTTTACAGAAACAAGAAATTTTTTTAATGAACCACTTGAATCCTGTCCTTCTCTTGGCATCTTAGTTGCAAGTCGACTTGGTAGTGAAAAAATTACAATTTCAAAAAATTCTATTCAGCACAAGTATTTTGCGATTCCGCTTGAAAATAGTTACATATTAATTCCAATCCTTCACCACCTCTTTCACAATTTTTCCAATTAATTTTTAAATAAAAAATTCTTCATATAAATCAACACGTATACTACTAATTAATACTTTTATTTCTAATTTCGAAGAAAATGGAGAAGGAGAAAATAAGGGCCATTATATTGGGAAACTCGGCACCCAATAAACACCAACAAAACCCTTGGCCGGGCCGTCAAAATCCACTGCCTGTCACATTGCTGCAAATAGCCAACCAACATTCAAAGCCGAGCCGTCAACATCGAAGGTCTGTAAAATTGCTACAAACAGCCAATCAACATTCAACACCGGGACGTCAACATCGAAAGCCTGCCACATTTCTAACAGCCAACGAACATTCAACACCGGGTCGTCAATATCGAAGGCCTTTTCTGACAGCCAACCAACATTCAACACCGGGTCGTCAACATCGAAGGTCTGCCACATTTCTGACAGCCAACCAACATTCAACACCGGGCCGTCAACATCGAAGGCCACTGACCCACCCTTGCCCATAAGGAAGAGGGTTAAGCTGTCGCACAGCTTTAACGACCCCGAACCACAGCCTCAAGATAGGTCACCAACAGTGGTGAATAATAACAAAGGTAACATAAGAAAGATTTATTAAAACATTTGAATCTAACTATACTTACATATATTATTACAGATATAATGGACAAGCTACAGGCCTTATTTAACAAAATGTTCGACCTGGAAACAAAATTTTCCAGGATCGAGGAAAATGTAAGTTCTATCCAAAACATAGTATTGTGTTTTTTCGGCTGGCATAGAGAAAATCGAATTACCAGGATTTCCATTTTCGTTATGCGAGTCGAAAAAAGTAATTTTTTTTGTCTACCCTAATGATTAGTTTAGTATTATATTATTTATATTTATTTTTTTTATTATTTACATTATGTATTTTAATTAGTCTGCTTTTTTTTTTTGATTAAGTTGAACAACATTTATTTTGCTATGTTATTACATAGCATTTTGTTTTTATCATTTATTTTATTTAGTATTAAATATTTATTCGTTTTTGTATTTTTTATTTTTTTTATTTTAGTATTATGTTATATTATTGTCTTAATCAATTGTGTCTTTTTAGATGGTCGAGAAAAACGAAGTTTTGGCTCACCACAAAGTGGTCAGGGAGACCAAAGTGTACGCAAAAAAAAACAACACAATTTTGTGCAGAATAAGTGGCGAGGGGGGAGACGAAATTCATAGCGAGCTCGCGGACATGTTTCCTTTGGCATCAATTGCAGCTGTATTCGATTTGGAGCAAAAGCTCGAGGACAAGAGCTATGAGGATGCCGCCGTAAGTATTTTATCCTTCTATGCCCTTTTTATTCGCTTGAATACAATTATTTACAAAAAAAAATACTTTTTCTTGATAGATCTCCTACTTATTTATGTTGAAGGGACCCACCGGCGACATAGAGTCTATGTTTAGACGCCTAATGACGGACGAGCTCGTTCGAGAATTTAACTGGGACGGAACTCATTCTAAAAGAGCGCTGTCAAAGTTAAAACTCATCAAAAAAGTTTTATATGGTAATTTCTTTTATTTTTCCTATTAACTGTTAACTGATACTAATGTTTAACTTTTCTCGCAGATGTTTTTAAACTGCAGGGCGAAGTCAGCTACATTAAAGCAATAAGAAAGTCGGTGGACCGCAGCCACAGTCGGGCCAAACAGCGCAGATACGTAGGATCAAAGCTGAACCAGAGTATTTAAACTACAAAAACAAAATGCTAAAGTAAATAAATGTAAAAAGGATAAATTAAAAATTATTAACTAAATTAAAAATACTAAACAAAACCAATGTAAATATGTAAATACTTATTGAAACAAAAAAGACTTAAAAAATGTGAATTGATATTTAATATATATATTTTTAGAAAAGTATTAAATACACAAAAATTAAAATTAAAAATTATTAACTCAATTAAAAATACTAAACAAAACCAAAGTAAATATGTGAATACTGATTGAAACAAAAAGACATAAAAAATGTAATTTGATATTTACGTATTAATATAGATTTTTAAAAAAGTATTTATTGAATACACAAGAATTAAAATTAAAAATTATTAACTAAATTAAAAATTTTAAACAAAACCAATGTAAATACTTATTGAACCAAAAAAGACTAAAAAATGTAATTTAATATTTACGTATTAATATAGATTTTTAAAAAAGTATTAAATACACAAAAATAAAGTTATTGTTATTCATATTCGCTTGAAAATAATATAAAATAAACTACATTATATAAAATTATGGGTTTTATTACAATTTGGAATAGGTAAGCGTTTTATAAAATAGCAGTCATTTTATTTTGTATATGGCGGTAAAAATTACGGTCATTATACAAGGAAAATTACGAGTAAAGCACTGGTAAAACAACCAGTAAAAACCCTTCAAATATTCCTGTAAAATGACATTCACAGAAGTAGTCATTTTCCTTATAAAATTTCCGTAAAATGGCTAGTTATATGACTGGTAGCTGTGACGGTGTGAGCAGTAAAGCAAAATGTCAAAATCAATGAGGAAGAGCGAGATGCAAAACCATTGTCAAATCACACAGACAGGAACGTGTGAAATGGACCGGTAAAAAAGTCTACTGACAGCAATGTTAAAATGATGGGAAAAATTCGAAAACTTTCGGGAGGGCTACTCGTAAATTTACTAGTAAATTTACCCGAACGTCTTTGCAGGGTTCTGCGTAGGCGGCCTTCGGCCACGCTTCACAAAAATAACCCTGGGCTACGCCATCACATGTCCTTCTGCGTTAAAAAAAAAATCACTTATTGGATTTTTGTAAATTTAAATATATGTTAAAATGCGTATCAAATGAAAAGGGATGTTGAAATAAAAAAACTTTAGTTCTATTTAAGAAAATTGAAACCGCAAAAACAACAGAAAGGGGTTTTAAATACCTATAAAAATCGATTCAGTTGTTTTGGATACATGTGCGATTTTAAATGCACGATTTTCCTACTTCACCCCTCTTACTCCTATAATTTGCATTTGCACCAAAAAAGAAGTACCTATACCGTTATAATCAAGGGCAAAATACGAAAAATCCCTCATATTTACTTTTTCTGGGGCGTGGAGTCTGCATCCTGCAAATAAGTCACTGTTTCTCGCCAAACACTTAAAAATAAATCTTGTAATTTCATTTTCCATCTCAAAAATGTCAAAAACCCAATTGGGATTAGTTGGGATTTTGTCATGCGGTGCGATCTATTGTCAAAACAAAATCACAAATTGTTTTTCTGTTGAATACGCATATTTATGGAATTTGTATGGAAAAGTGTATGTGCCTTAAAGTATGCAACGGTCTTGCCCTCACACCCACACGAATTAGCAATTTAAACATGTGTAGAAAATGTGTCACGTCGAACAAATTTCCCACTTTTTCTCTTCTTTCTACCCAGTGCTGCTTGGCAGTATTGTTTATTGATATGCAAAAAAGATATCGAATTCTTTGACGTTATAATCTTTATTTAGATAGGTTTTTATTCTGTAAACAATTAGGCAACACCAGCGGGAAAAAAATGCAGACGTAGTGAAGGATCCATCGAAAATTTGGGACAGTGTGTGAGAATGTTGGTCCCAGATATCGGTTTAAAATCCATGAAGTGTCTAATCTCCGAGGAGATTGAGAACAACTCTCATCCACCTTCAGTGCATGCTGTTTTTTACGTTTTCCATACCATACCAATCGCGGACAGTGCGTGAAATAGGTTGCCGATTTGATTTTAAAAAATATATATTACATATATATTTTATCGATTTCCTTTAATATAAAAATGGGTTAAGGTTTTAAAGTTTAAATGCGCTTCTATTTTGCTGCGAATCGGTCCGCACTCCTCGCAAATGGGATTCTCATTTAGATGATTTACGCTTTATATGACAAGAAGATGGATCTAGTCTGTTCATACAAAGAAACCTTGCGGTGACAGCTTCACTGCACCAAGAGCGATTTGTTTGCTCTCTTCCAACCTTCGCTCGTGAGTATTTTATAAGTTCCCATACACATTTTTTTAACCTGGGCATTTTCTTTTTATAGCTAATCTTATCTGTTTGAAAATAATCCAAGTCGCAAGCGCTTTTCAGACACGTTTTTAAGATTCAGGTAAGTTTTCGGAATCAAATCATTGAGAAAATACATATTAACTTCAAGTGTATTATAACTATAATTTAAATTGCGAACAATTGTTAATTTGATCACGTCGTGGACAACTTTGTCGATGGGTATGTACACCAGGAACGCCCAGTAATCATTAAAAAGTTTATATTCAGTTAACCGAAATCATATGGCAACACCAAAGTAATAATCACTTGCCGGCCCATGATTATAGTGGAAGCATGATAATAACGACAGCAGTCACTGCGGCAGCAACGGTCATTACAGTCAGTTCAACAGACAGCAGATAAGCACTAAAGCTACAGAACCCAAGCTATTTTAGTTGTTAAAACATTGCATTTATCCTATCGTGACATACGATCGCTAGACGAAGGAGAGCTTGTGTGCGAATATTTATCTTTTTTTATATGTTTGAGCTACGTGTATTTGGTAAACTCGTACAACGGCCCAAAAGGTGGATGTGCAACGCCCAAGGTGACCAAACAGCGCTGCGCTTATTTGCCATGTGTCTCGTAAGTGAGGACATAAACACTAATTCAAACTCCGGCACAGTACGAAAACCAACAGACAAGCGAACAATTTCGTTTGACTTTGATGCCAGTTACTCATCGTTGAAGCGGCATTGAAGGCGGTCGCTCGTTGGAGGAGCTGTAGCAAGGCACAATCGCCTATCAGCTTGTTGGGGCAGTCGTGGCAGCTATCAACCGTCATCATCATGAAACATCATCATTTTGCGCGGTGTGTTTTTAACATTAACACCCGCCAACCACTCAGTTAGCAGCCGCCAGAATAGCAGTTAAGTAGGTGATTCATAAACACGTAATATGGATGTTGCGAAGTGTTCCTCTGCCACAATATTCGCATTCGCAAAATCGGAACATCAGTATTCGATTTCTCCTTTAATGGTAATGGTATGGTAATGGTATGGTAATGGTATGGTAATGGTATGGTAATGGTATGGTAATGGTATGGTAATGGTATGGTAATGGTATGGTAATGGTATGGTAATGGTATGGTAATGGTATGGTAATGGTATGGTAATGGTATGGTAATGGTATGGTAATGGTATGGTAATGGTATGGTAATGGTATGGTAATGGTATGGTAATGGTATGGTAATGGTATGGTAATGGTATGGTAATGGTATGGTAATGGTATGGTAATGGTATGGTAATGGTATGGTAATGGTATGGTAATGGTATGGTAATGGTATGGTAATGGTATGGTAATGGTATGGTAATGGTATGGTAATGGTATGGTAATGGTATGGTAATGGTATGGTAATGGTATGGTAATGGTATGGTAATGGTATGGTAATGGTATGGTAATGGTATGGTAATGGTATGGTAATGGTATGGTAATGGTATGGTAATGGTATGGTAATGGTATGGTAATGGTATGGTAATGGTATGGTAATGGTATGGTAATGGTATGGTAATGGTATGGTAATGGTATGGTAATGGTATGGTAATGGTATGGTAATGGTATGGTAATGGTATGGTAATGGTATGGTAATGGTATGGTAATGGTATGGTAATGGTATGGTAATGGTATGGTAATGGTATGGTAATGGTATGGTAATGGTATGGTAATGGTATGGTAATGGTATGGTAATGGTATGGTAATGGTATGGTAATGGTATGGTAATGGTATGGTAATGGTATGGTAATGGTATGGTAATGGTATGGTAATGGTATGGTAATGGTATGGTAATGGTATGGTAATGGTATGGTAATGGTATGGTAATGGTATGGTAATGGTATGGTAATGGTATGGTAATGGTATGGTAATGGTATGGTAATGGTATGGTAATGGTATGGTAATGGTATGGTAATGGTATGGTAATGGTATGGTAATGGTATGGTAATGGTATGGTAATGGTATGGTAATGGTATGGTAATGGTATGGTAATGGTATGGTAATGGTATGGTAATGGTATGGTAATGGTATGGTAATGGTATGGTAATGGTATGGTAATGGTATGGTAATGGTATGGTAATGGTATGGTAATGGTATGGTAATGGTATGGTAATGGTATGGTAATGGTATGGTAATGGTATGGTAATGGTATGGTAATGGTATGGTAATGGTATGGTAATGGTATGGTAATGGTATGGTAATGGTATGGTAATGGTATGGTAATGGTATGGTAATGGTATGGTAATGGTATGGTAATGGTATGGTAATGGTATGGTAATGGTATGGTAATGGTATGGTAATGGTATGGTAATGGTATGGTAATGGTATGGTAATGGTATGGTAATGGTATGGTAATGGTATGGTAATGGTATGGTAATGGTATGGTAATGGTATGGTAATGGTATGGTAATGGTATGGTAATGGTATGGTAATGGTATGGTAATGGTATGGTAATGGTATGGTAATGGTATGGTAATGGTATGGTAATGGTATGGTAATGGTATGGTAATGGTATGGTAATGGTATGGTAATGGTATGGTAATGGTATGGTAATGGTATGGTAATGGTATGGTAATGGTATGGTAATGGTATGGTAATGGTATGGTAATGGTATGGTAATGGTATGGTAATGGTATGGTAATGGTATGGTAATGGTATGGTAATGGTATGGTAATGGTATGGTAATGGTATGGTAATGGTATGGTAATGGTATGGTAATGGTATGGTAATGGTATGGTAATGGTATGGTAATGGTATGGTAATGGTATGGTAATGGTATGGTAATGGTATGGTAATGGTATGGTAATGGTATGGTAATGGTATGGTAATGGTATGGTAATGGTATGGTAATGGTATGGTAATGGTATGGTAATGGTATGGTAATGGTATGGTAATGGTATGGTAATGGTATGGTAATGGTATGGTAATGGTATGGTAATGGTATGGTAATGGTATGGTAATGGTATGGTAATGGTATGGTAATGGTATGGTAATGGTATGGTAATGGTATGGTAATGGTATGGTAATGGTATGGTAATGGTATGGTAATGGTATGGTAATGGTATGGTAATGGTATGGTAATGGTATGGTAATGGTATGGTAATGGTATGGTAATGGTATGGTAATGGTATGGTAATGGTATGGTAATGGTATGGTAATGGTATGGTAATGGTATGGTAATGGTATGGTAATGGTATGGTAATGGTATGGTAATGGTATGGTAATGGTATGGTAATGGTATGGTAATGGTATGGTAATGGTATGGTAATGGTATGGTAATGGTATGGTAATGGTATGGTAATGGTATGGTAATGGTATGGTAATGGTATGGTAATGGTATGGTAATGGTATGGTAATGGTATGGTAATGGTATGGTAATGGTATGGTAATGGTATGGTAATGGTATGGTAATGGTATGGTAATGGTATGGTAATGGTATGGTAATGGTATGGTAATGGTATGGTAATGGTATGGTAATGGTATGGTAATGGTATGGTAATGGTATGGTAATGGTATGGTAATGGTATGGTAATGGTATGGTAATGGTATGGTAATGGTATGGTAATGGTATGGTAATGGTATGGTAATGGTATGGTAATGGTATGGTAATGGTATGGTAATGGTATGGTAATGGTATGGTAATGGTATGGTAATGGTATGGTAATGGTATGGTAATGGTATGGTAATGGTATGGTAATGGTATGGTAATGGTATGGTAATGGTATGGTAATGGTATGGTAATGGTATGGTAATGGTATGGTAATGGTATGGTAATGGTATGGTAATGGTATGGTAATGGTATGGTAATGGTATGGTAATGGTATGGTAATGGTATGGTAATGGTATGGTAATGGTATGGTAATGGTATGGTAATGGTATGGTAATGGTATGGTAATGGTATGGTAATGGTATGGTAATGGTATGGTAATGGTATGGTAATGGTATGGTAATGGTATGGTAATGGTATGGTAATGGTATGGTAATGGTATGGTAATGGTATGGTAATGGTATGGTAATGGTATGGTAATGGTATGGTAATGGTATGGTAATGGTATGGTAATGGTATGGTA
This sequence comes from Campiglossa producta, assembly GCA_964058755.1. Classification (NCBI taxonomy): domain Eukaryota; kingdom Metazoa; phylum Arthropoda; class Insecta; order Diptera; family Tephritidae; genus Campiglossa; species Campiglossa producta. The sequence continues at coordinate 101,397,781 of CAXKVI010000003.1, forward strand.
ATGGTATGGTAATGGTATGGTAATGGTATGGTAATGGTATGGTAATGGTATGGTAATGGTATGGTAATGGTATGGTAATGGTATGGTAATGGTATGGTAATGGTATGGTAATGGTATGGTAATGGTATGGTAATGGTATGGTAATGGTATGGTAATGGTATGGTAATGGTATGGTAATGGTATGGTAATGGTATGGTAATGGTATGGTAATGGTATGGTAATGGTATGGTAATGGTATGGTAATGGTATGGTAATGGTATGGTAATGGTATGGTAATGGTATGGTAATGGTATGGTAATGGTATGGTAATGGTATGGTAATGGTATGGTAATGGTATGGTAATGGTATGGTAATGGTATGGTAATGGTATGGTAATGGTATGGTAATGGTATGGTAATGGTATGGTAATGGTATGGTAATGGTATGGTAATGGTATGGTAATGGTATGGTAATGGTATGGTAATGGTATGGTAATGGTATGGTAATGGTATGGTAATGGTATGGTAATGGTATGGTAATGGTATGGTAATGGTATGGTAATGGTATGGTAATGGTATGGTAATGGTATGGTAATGGTATGGTAATGGTATGGTAATGGTATGGTAATGGTTTGGTAATGGTATGGTAATGGTATGGTAATGGTATGGATTTGGTATGGTAATGGTTGTCCAACCATATTAAAACTGCCGGGACCGACGTTCCAACATATTGGAGACCACACTGGAGAAAAAACGTGCCGATTAGCCCGGGGAAATACTGTTGCAGGAATAACAACGTTCGATTTCCAAAGTAAACTATGTACTTCTATAATATCCACATTCGCAGCAGTATTAGTAAAGCCATGTCCTCATATGTATATGACGAGCAGTGTTATGATTTGATGCCACCTTCTCACGTCGCACTTGCTGGTTGCCGCCGTAAACTCTCGTTTTCGTGCCGAGTGGGCTGAACGATCCCCACCGCCACCGGGTCGACAACGCTGGAGATATCGTTCACGTTGGCAACCGAAAGCCGTACACATGTAGCTCCCATTTCAGCCTGCCTTGTTGGAGGCATTTCTTATGCTCAAGTTTGTTTGAATGTAAAATGCTTTGCATCTTATCCACAAACATAATCAACTTAATAACAGTTCACGGCCTGCACATAAACACTAAACGTGCGCCAATCTTCCAGTCATAAAATGCACACACAACACCAACGATCGCTTACTTGGGCCATATCAGTTCTCTTTGTTACTTCAACCTCATCTTAGTAATATGGGACTTCATCACAAAAGGCCGTTGGTGTGGGCATAAACGATTTTTAAGCTGTAATAATTGTTAGTTCAATGGGTGCTGAAGTGGATTTGCTAATTAGAAGGCGAATTTCAGCGAAAGGCAACTATAATTACATACATGTGTAGTTTGTATTCTAGGAAGATGAAGGATTTCCATGTGTAAAGGTATTCTTCGGTGCTGGATTTATTTCTAAAGGCCAGCTACGCTCTTTGCAAGATGTGGACCGCTTCATACTAAGAGGGACGCGTTTACGAGAGTCGTAAAAGAGTGATATTTCTTCATCGAGAGGAAATGATTAAACTTCTTCTAAAGCCTTTGGCCAAAATCGCTTAGGCGGTTAAGCGCCAATAAATGATAATGAAAGCCTTTGAAAAGCTTGGTTGATGTGCATATATCAACTAGGATCCCTGGATCACAAAGAAATATTGCTGAGGGCCTTTCTGAACATCGAAGGAACGTTCAATGATGTCTTGCCAGTGACCATCGAAAGAGGCATGCTTTGTTTGTTAGTCGAACCAAGTTTGGTAATATTTTATCAACAGACTACTTTGGAGCAGAATTGTCATGGCGGTGGGGCTCAGCCAAGGAGGAGAAGGGTGTGGGTCTTTCTCACCTTCTCAGGGTAATATCCATTAACGACTTACTGGGATGATAAGGGGTGGAATATGCTGTGACCTGGCATTTATGGCCAGCGGAAAGTTTCTTAGTTCCATGGAGGATGTTCTGCAAGAATACTGGGGTAGGTATTGTTACGAATCTTGCGGACTGGCTATCAACCCTAGTAAGAGAACGTTTAAGAACCCGTCCCTTGAACTACCTTATATTTTCGGAGCTCCCCTTGTGGAAACTATTGGTCCGATCAGTGAGCCATGCGCAATTTAGTTTGTGACTTGTATGGAAGAAAACTCTCAACACCCTTGCCAAAAAAAAATTCTAAAAAATCAAGTAAAATTTTTAGTGAGTTCTAACTTGCACATTTTCTAGAGTAAAATTTAATGGGCTACAAAACTGCTTACTCAAAAACTTTCTGAAAATTCTGCCAAAAAAGTTCAAAATTTATATACTAAAAAAAAACTAACGGCGATATACCAACAGGTTATCATAACCTCTAACGAGATTTTTAGCCGTGCTTCTCTTTCCAACTTTTATATACACGTCAGAAATTTTTAAGGAACATATATACATAAAAAAAAATGCTGACGCCGATACACGTGTATTTTTATTTTTTGTCCACTTTCCGAAAAAGTCTATTTGGTTCATAGGACAGAAAAAAAGTTCGTTTTTGTACCGCAGTGTTATGGACCGATTTGCTACTTTGGTGTTCACCCTTGAAGAGTGTTACAGGTTTGTCACCTATCTCATTTTTTTTAATTCATCTAGATATGCCAATGTGGGTATAGAGGGAAAAGTACTTCAGCCGCATACCAAATTTGATAGTTTCAAGTTGGGTTGCCACCCTAACACCTAACTGCATTATATTTATTCCTTTGTATATCGATCATTATCTCGTGAACCTATTGCCCCATTTCGATGAAACTTTTTATATTTTTTATATTTTTAAATAAATTAAGACTTTATTTGAAAACAGTTAAATTTCCTCACCCTATATCACCTGGGACATGGCCACCACTGTGAATAAGCAATGACCACCAAGTAGAGAACATGCGAATATTCATAAATATAATAATAAAAATAAAGCAAAAACAAATATAGCAACTGCGTATAAATCACATACACATAAAATTATAGCTACATACGTCCAAACAAACAAACGAATAAATAAATGAAATCTGCAATTTTAGTAGTTAATTTAATTTATTGCAACATTTTTATGGGTGACTTTATTGCATAATAAAACATAATTTACAGTGCCATTGAGAGATGTTGATACCATTACAAAAAAAAAAAAAACAACGACAACAAAAAGCACAAAAACCCCTGTCAGCAACGACCAACCATGCAAAATTACGCTCATTGTGGCTTACGGGCCATATCCAAGAGCATTGGTTGCAGCTGCTAGATGGACAATTGTTGTTCGAATTGTTGTTGTTATTGCTCTTGGTGTGGTAGCTTCGTTTGTCACTTTTGCCTACATTAGTAGAAGTTATTGTTGCTCGTATTGTCATTACTGTTGTTGTTGTCGGTTGTAGACTCAATACTTACTTAATTGTTTAAGCGATTAAATGCGCTGCTGCTATTGTCAGGGCGCGATAGGCCAAGCCAAACCTTCTTGCTTGCAATTTTAGCTTCCTTGGTCACCCTATCATATTCTATATATTCATGGGCATAGCCAGACTCATAAACAGGGAGGGTAAAATTGGAAAGAATTAGTGAATATTTTGCAAACATTTTGCGGTGCTAATGTACATATATTCATGGTTATGGATGAGATTCTGAGGTGAAGTTTTTGCTATAAACTAGTGCAGTGCACAGTGGTTCGACTCCAGTCGAGGTCCGCCCCTTCCTGTGCTGCCGAATTCGGGTGTAGGGAAACCTTATGAGCTGAAGCTTCTTTGTCCATTCGCATGACATGACCCAGCCAGCGGAGACTTTGGACTTTAATTCGCTGGACTATGGTCAGATCTGCGTAAAGCTCGTCCAGCTCATCGTTAAATCTTCTTCGATACTCGGGAAGGACCATAGATCTTCCGGAGAACTTTTCTATCAAATACTCCAAGGGCCATCTCATCTTCTATTGACATTGTCCATGAATCTGAGCCATACATCAGGACAGGTATGATGAGGGACTTATAGAGACTTTATTCTTCAAGAGAGGACTTTACTTCTCAATTGCCTACTCAGTCCAAAGTAGCACTTGTTGACAAGAAAAATTCTCCGTTGGATTTCTAGACTGATATTATTTTCGGTGTTAATACTGGTTCCCAAATAGACGAAGTCCCTCACAGTTTCAAATTTGCAACTATCAACAGTGGCGTGGCTGCCAAGGCGCAGGTGCGCCGAATCATCGAATAAGAAGAATCAAGACTCCATCAACCTCAAAAGTTCTGGTTAGTAGCCACGTGTTATATTTCTCCTTAATTTTAAAGGGTGAGCGATAACCCACCATCCCCCTTCCAGGCAACATCCACACACATATATTTCCACATCTACCGCGCTACGCAATAATTCACATAAAAAATATAATAAATGGCCAGTTAAATTTATGTATACCTTTATGTGCAGTACACATGTGTGTATAATTGTTATGTTTGTATGGTAAAGTTTATTTATTGCCGTCTACTTAAATAATAAAACTGCAATATGTAAAATAGTGCGCATGTAGATTTATTATTTGCCCACATAAAGATGGTTGTAAATTATTGTCACCGGTGTAGTAGGTAGGTAGGTAGGTAAGGAAGTAAATCTAACAAACTATGAAAGCATTACTTTGAGCACTACTTAACGTTCTGACCCAGCAAAGAATGCAGTTAGAGTTTTTAAGTGTGTTGTTAATCCCTTTTCTTTAATTGATCTGTAATACATAGTAGAAAAGAGTTAGTTTAATATTATGTAGCATACTTATAGGGGCTTTTCGTCCCATTAGGGCTATATCGGTTTTTCAATATTATCGCTCGATTGCCAGAAGCACAATCAAAATGCCACACAATTTTTTTTTATTTTGAACAGGGCAATCATTCCCATTTTACGTCAAGAAGTTAAAAAAAAAAACTTCAAAAATGTTTCACTGACGTCCCGTGTCCAAAGAAAATTTAGACCAGATGGTACTTAGGTACTTACGTACTTAATTATTTAGCTAGTACCGTTAGCTATGTTTTCGGAATTTCTTGTCATAGAAAAGGTGCCTTAGTAGCAATATAGAAGTATTACATATATCGTCGCTCCCAACGAAGACTAACACGGTTGAATTTTCTGCGTCGAAGACTAACACACTTCGTTCTTTGCGTCGACGACTAACACGGTTCAGTTTTTTGCGTCGAAAACTAACACACTTCAGTTTTCTGCATCGAAGACTAAAGGGTCAGTTACATAAAGCTTTATTTTGACTCTACCTCAAACTTTGACTTTGACAGAAAAGTTCAGTACACGTATTTAAACGAAGCATGGCAAATTGGAGACCTCAAAGTTGAAGCAAGGTTAAAATTTGCCAAACTCTCAAATTTTGCTTGCTTTGCTTGCTTTCACAATCACACGTTGATGACTTAATAAAAGAAAAAAAAAGGTGGAGGAAATAATAATTAATTCATTTTTTCTCTATTAAATTAATAAATTGCCCAAAACTCTCTGAATGCAAAGAAATAAATAACGAAAAGAAATGTATAAAAGAGAAGTGTCAAGCCGTTCATTGTAACATACCTCTGAAGTTGGACGCAAAGTTTTGAGGTAGCAAATGTCAGGCGAGGTTAACAAAGCTTTATGTATTTGACCCTTAACACACTTCGTTCTCTGCGTAGAAGACTAACACACTTCAGTTTACTGCGTCGAAGACTAACACACTTCAGTTTTCTGCGTCTTCGACTGAAGTGTGTTAGTCTTCGACGCTAACTGAACTGTATTAGTCTTCGTTGGGAGCGACGATATGTTGGTGGGATTTTGCCTGTTCATCAAGCTGTAAATATATTTTGATTAAAATTCTACAAAAGTGTAAATAAAGCGTTGGTATACTATGTACCTCGATGAAATACCCGCAGTCCACTTAGCTGTCAGTTGTTTTAAAGTATTTGCGGACTGATTCTGATGAACGGTTTGCATTGCAAGTTTAAACTTCAGTGCGAATTTAAACTTAGTTCAAAGGGCCAATTTGTATGAGATAAACTCTAGTCAACTTTGTCTGTGGTTTGAATCTGCAGAAAAACCAGGCCTAATGCTTCGTCCTCTAACTTACCGAATTGAATCAACGTATTTAATGTCTCTCTCACATTTGCTTCGGAACACAAGACATTTTTGTTGCGACCCTAATTTAACGATTATAATTAACCACTGGTTCCGGTGAAGTATTAATTTTCAAGATTTATTTTTCAAATAAGCATAGCCGTCAGTATCGTGTCTACACGGTTACAAAAATGAGCCTAAATTTTAAACCCGTCTAAAGTTGAAGCGATTTTTTTAACTTTTTGGAATATTTTTAACCTTCTAAAAACCTAAAAAGATTTTAAATTTTTTTGTTTTCGATTTAAGATCTAAATTATAAAGCAGCCTAAAAATTTTTTTTTTTGGTTTTTTGAAAGTCATTGCATTTTGCCCATAAAAACTTCATATGCGGCATAGCTCAGCGGTAGAGCAGTCAGCTGTGACTCCTGAGCGCCTCCGTTCGAACCCTACCAAGTGCCAGATTTTTTAATTTTATTTTATTCGTAAAACTTTTCTTTTCGGTTTAAAATTTAAGCTTTTTGGTTTAAAATAAAAACCTTTTGGTTTAAAACTGAACTTTTTCGGTTTAAATTTAAAACTTACTTACTTAAGGATGGGATCGTGTGTAGAAGTCCACGCAAGTGGAGAAAGCTTCTGACGGCCATTCTACTGGGAATGGCCAGAGCGATTCTTCTATGTGCGGTCCAAGCAGCTTACTATGTTCGAGTCGTATCGTCTGGATAGCCACTGAACATCCGTTCGGTGGTGAACTGATGTGAGAAGGCAACAACAAGACAAGACCACTCCGACATAATTGGTTTAAGGGATTGCCAGGGGATTCCAACAGCAGCGTCTGCCATCATGAATTGCGGGCGTCTGTCTTGGATCAAGCGGCTCGCTATATAAATGTGTAACTTAAATCCAACTCCCCGAGAAACGGATTTTTCGCAGGGTTTGGGACCCACCACATAAAACAAAATACCAATGAGTTCTAACAACCGAGCCGCAGGTATAAATTTAAAAAACTTTTCGGTTTAAATTAAAACCTTTTCGCTCTACAATTTTTGTTTTGTTTTCATTTATTTTTGAAAGCTTATTTAAGGTTCAATTTTTCCCACAACATTTATATATGCGATGTAGCTCAGTGGTAGAGCAGACGGGCTTATTGCCTTTCACAAGTTCACCAAACTCCACTAATAATCTCGATTATAATTTTGAAAGCTCATAGAAAGCACAGAGTAACAACCCTGAACTACTAGGGAATTTTTAGTAAACTTTATTTATAAAGTAAAATGATATCAACAAAATGTGAAGACACTAGGCTATTTTTTAAATCCATAAGATCTTTATTATTAATTTTTTTCACCATCCTGAAAAAAATCAGTTTAACTTTCGAAAGAATACATATTATGTTCATTAAAGTGAAACAATCAAGTTTACTTCCATATCAAAAATGAATACCTTAACATTTGTCTGTCAAGTAATTATGCTAATATTGATGGTATATTTCTTGATTTTTCTTATAAGTATTTTGAAGTTTTTGAGCTCAAGGACGGTTATTAAATAAAACAATCACAAATTGTTTTAATTATTTATTTTTGTCAATATTTCGTCCTCAATCTGAGGACATCTTCAGGACTGAAAAAAGATAACAATTTATACAAATATTTAGCACGGAAAAAACTACATAAATTTTAAACTACATAATTTTGGACATACATATGTAACTTACATCTTTGATGGTTTATTAAAGACTAACCATAGCAAACAATTGTAAACTAAAACAAGTGATATTTTTGAGACCAACTAATCTGTATAAGAGAATGTAAAAACAAAGAGAAAAGAAGAAAACTCCGTAAAGGTAAACAAAAGTTGTTTGATAACAACAAATATACATTAAACAAAAAAAAGGTGTACAAAACAGTAAGTTGACTCAGCATTGCAGTGTTGTTGTAGATGAGAGACGAAAAACTTCCATAGACTGTGTGTACAAACACACAGTCTATAGAAGTTTTTCGTCTCTCATCTAGTGAAATGCATCAAGATAATTTGTTATACTTAAACAGTAGGTTGCGGTAGACATGAGCACATGTTGTTGTATCTGCTTTATAATTCATTCTCTTCACATTAGGGGTGTCCACAATGTGAAGCATTTCCAATATGAAACGTTTGTTGTAGTTTTTCTCCTCCTCTAATATAGTAACATTATCGAAGTCCGGGTAGTGTCCTGTGTCTTTGCAGTGTGCGGATAAAGCCGTTTTGTTGTCCGAAAAAGTATTCCTTAATTTTATATTGGATTTATGCGCGGATATCCTTGTTTTTAATTTTGTTTTTGTTGTACCTACGTATACCTTCTCGCATACAGAAGACCCGTCACCGTTACAAGGGATCTTATATACAACATTCGATTTTTCATCTTTCGGTATCATATCTTTAGTGTTGCTAAAAACTTTCCTCAGGGTATTTTTGTACGTAAAAGCTAGCTGGACCTTTTCCCTATCATACATGTTAGAATGTTTTATCCTCTCAGATAATCCCGGGACGTAAGTTGCAGATTTATATATTTTTGTTGGTAAATTCTCCTTCTTGTTCTTCTCACTGGGTTGGGTATAATAATCTCGTATAAATTTATTTATAAGTATTTTGGGGAAATCATTATTATTGAGTATGGTTTCAATCGTAGAAATATTTTTATCATGATATATCGTGTCGCTTATGGATAGAACTCGTTTTACAAAATTTTTCGCTGTATTGATAATTATTTTTCTTTCATGTTGAGAGTGAAAGTTTATTAATCTTCCAGATGCTGTAGGTTTTTTGAACCAGTCAATTGTTAGAACATTATCTCTCCTAATGACCAACGTGTCGAGAAAAGGTATTCTACCATCTTTTTCTAATTCTATCGTGAATTTGATCGATTTATGATAACGATTAAGTAGGCTGAGCATTGTGTCCGCGTCATCAGTTTTTATAACTGCAAAGATATCGTCTACGTATTTCGTAAGTAGTCGTGGTTTATTTATAGACTCCAACTCAAACCTGGTTAAGAGTTCTTCCATCACGATGTCTGCAATCACTGGTGATGCTGGAGACCCCATAGGCATCCCAGATCGTTGTTCATAAATTTTATCTCTATATTTGAAATAACGATTTTCTTTGATGCAAAACTTAACTACTGCCATAAACATTTCTTTCGTCATGATTGTGTATTCTTTAATCGTGTTCCACTTGGAATCTATTATATCCAGGGCTAAATCTACTGGGATACTCGGGAACAGGGAAACAACATCGAATGACCCTAAGCTCTCATCAGCATTGACCTGGGTGTTAGTAACCCTATTTTTAAAGTCCATTGCGTCTTTGACATTATATTTAGATGAGGCTGTGACGTTTTCCAGGATCTTTACGACGAATTTGCATAGGTTATATGATGGGGAATTGACAGACGAACAGATGGGTCTAAGGGGAATTCCATTTTTGTGGATTTTGGGGAGGCCATAAATCCTCGGTGGATTGGCTGTTTTGCTATTAAGGTGAAATTTCTCTTTCATATCGATGACTTTGTTATTGTATAATTTTTCCACAATTTCATTATTTTTCTCTTGAAGTTTATTAGTGGGGTCCCGTTTGAGCAATTTGTACATAGAGATATCGTTAACTATAGTCTGTATCTTTTTGTCGTAATCAGATTTTTCCATCAATACTGTCACATTTCCCTTATCTGCATTAAGAACTAACAATTGTTTGTTGTTTTTTAGAAATTTTTGGGTGGAACGTAGGGTTTCAAGAGTAAATTTTTCCCTAGCCGAAGTTGTCGTCTTGTTCAGGTGATTCTGTAAAAGTGTCGTCAAGTTATTTCTCTCAATTTCTTGTTTTTCCTTCTCTTTGATGCTTTGTATGTAATTTTCACCATCGGCTATCATTTTAAATAATGGAAACTCCTTAACATCGGTAGGTAATGCATATTTGGGACCAAGGGACAGAAGCCACTGAATGTTTGTGGGTACTTCTAAATCGGTTGTATTACAGATCCATTCTGGGATCACCCTAATATTTAAAAATTGTTGTTGGTTTTGTTTTAGATTTTCGTATTTCTTAATCTGTGCATTTTTCCTATTCGTTTTTAGTTTATTGTTTAATACTTCTTCGCTTTCGAAGAATGCAGTGGAATCATATGTGTTTAGTTGTTGTGTTATTTGTGTTCTTAAGTAATTTACCTTCTTTCCTTTTTGGCGCAAGAGTTCATGTTTAATATCGATAATTAAGTTTAATAGCTTGACCTGTATCTTCTCTATGTACGTATGTATGGTGTTTGAAAGCTTAGTTGGCAGTCTGTTATTCTTGGTGTTGTTGTGAACTGTGTACATAATATTTTTGGTTGCATTGCTGATGAAATTTGGTGTAAATCCATTTCTTCTACACCTCTCTAAAAACATCGTCGACTCCGAAAGTCTTGTGACCTGATGTGTAGTGCGTTGGAAATGTTTTATGCGCGATTTGGTTATGTTGTCATATTCCTTGTTAATATTTTTGTAGACATTCTTGTTACCTTTAATTTCTCGGTGTGCTCTCCGTTTAATCATAATTAATATTTTTGTTGTTTGGCCGTCGGTAAATATAAATATTTTGAAGTTTTTGAGCTCAAGGCCGGTTATTAAATAAAACAATCACAAATTGTTTTAATTCTTTATTTTTGTCAATATTTCGTCCTCAATCTGAGGACATCTTCAGGACTGAAAAAAGATAACAATTTATACAAATATTTAGCACGGAAAAAACTACATAAATTTTAAACTACATAATTTTGGACATACATATGTAACTTACATCTTTGATGGTTTATTAAAGACTAACCATAGCAAACAATTGTAAACTAAAACAAGTGATATTTTTGAGACCAACTAATCTGTATAAGAGAATGTAAAAACAAAGAGAAAAGAAGAAAACTCCGTAAAGGTAAGAATGAATTATAAAGCAGATACAACAACATGTGCTCATGTCTACCGCAACCTACTGTTTAAGTATAACAAATTATCTTGATGCATTTCACTAGATGAGAGACGAAAAACTTCTATAGACTGTGTGTTTGTACACACAGTCTATGGAAGTTTTTCGTCTCTCATCTACAACAACACTGCAATGCTGAGTCAACTTACTGTTTTGTACACCTTTTTTTTGTTTAATGTATATTTGTTGTTATCAAACAACTTTTGTTTACCTTTACGGAGTTTTCTTCTTTTCTCTTTGTTTTTACATTCTCTTATACAGATTAGTTGGTCTCAAAAATATCACTTGTTTTAGTTTACAATTGTTTGCTATGGTTAGTCTTTAATAAACCATCAAAGATGTAAGTTACATATGTATGTCCAAAATTATGTAGTTTAAAATTTATGTAGTTTTTTCCGTGCTAAATATTTGTATAAATTGTTATCTTTTTTCAGTCCTGAAGATGTCCTCAGATTGAGGACGAAATATTGACAAAAATAAATAATTAAAACAATTTGTGATTGTTTTATTTAATAACCGGCCTTGAGCTCAAAAACTTCAAAATATTTATATTTACCGACGGCCAAACAACAAAAATATTAATTTTCTTATAAGTTTTAGCGATAATATCTGAAGAGTATCATATAACAGAATTTATTTACAAATTAGCTTATGGCAAATTGATAAATTATGCGCGCCTGCCAAACGTGTCCACACAATATCATTAAGTGCCAATGTTTATGGATTTGATTCGGCATTAAAATTGAGACATGCTTATGCCCTTGTTTGTTGTTGTATTGTTGATTATTTACTTTTTATTTAAACATGTGTTTAAATCTGTCAAAATAAATATGTATACATCTGTGTGCAAAGTAACTTTGCTCAATCTCGGAATAAACCCTGCCTAAAAATATAGATATCGTTGGTGTACGGCTTTTCATTTGATACCTACTTATGAGCCCCTTAATGCACAAGTGGTATAAGTCCACCTATTCTCGAACTGAGATATTCAAGGTTTTGTGGTGTAAACAAATAGGGGGTTGATTTCACAAGTTACTTGTGCTATTTATTCGGGTTCTATGGGTGCTAGGAGTTACCCCGTTAGCGTCATACCTATGTACCTAAAAAAAAAGTGGACTCATACCACTTGTTCTTTAAACGGCTCATATGTATGTATATTGGTATAACTTCCTCAATATTAAACAAAGAATAGACCTATGTACATATATTTAATACTCCTATATTGGCAGCAAAAGCTAGTACCGTACGAAAACATCACAGTACAGATATATTAATTTTTAGCGAGGCAGGCATATATTTTTGTTTACAAAAATAATTCAAAAAACCATGAGCGTTTCAAAAAAAAAAGATCACTGACGCGGTATAAATGAAAATTTACTTTTTTATAAATTTTAAAAGTAAAAAACGGAACTATAAAAAATGCCTGGGCCACAGATCTTAGCTCGCTGTGAATGTAGTCCGTTGTCTGTTTCAAGATCGGTTATGCCATTATGGAGATAGTAGCGAATATTCCAATATACAGAAATAGCTCCTTGTTATTGTTGTTGTAGTAGCCATACTTTGCCCTGCCCATTCGGAAGATCCACTTATAAAAAGTTACATGACAGATCAGACAGGGGTGGTACGGGTGTTGACAATCCTTTGCGGGATGTATCCGGTACGTTCCGTTACTCCCTTGCGGTACTGCCCGACTGTCTTGGGACCGATTTGGTGGATTTTAGTCGCCTCTTACGACCGGCATACCTACCTCGGGCATATTCTAAACCCATAACCCGCTCCTTGAAAGTTATTACCTAATCACAATATAGGGCACCGTTAAGGTCCAATCCGTCTTTGCGTATACTTACGGTGACCATCCGTTCTGTTTTTGGCAGAACAGTTCTGTTTTTAAGGAGCTTGTTCTGCGTATTTTTTTTTCTTAGGAAAATAACAGAAATGTTCTGTTTTTAAGCAAATGTTCTGTTTTTGTTCTGCTTTTTTGTGCCGGCAACCTTTCTTTAACAAATGTAATGAGTAGCTCTGTAAAGTTAGTTTGCTCAATAATTTCAAAACTTTATGAAAAATTTAAAGGGTAAAGCCATGTGAAGTGTGCACATTTTGAAAACTATCATTTCATTGGATAGTGGGCCAGACTCAAATCTCGTGCTAAAAATATTTCGTCAAAATTCGTGTCTTTGTTAATGTTATTGGAGGTTGAACTTTTGATAATTTTCTGATCAGATAATATTGAAAAATTATTTTCTCATAAACTACTGCAGATAAATCAATGAATTTTTTTTACTTACAGATAATTGTTTTTACCATATTAGAAGTAATTTTATGCGATCTTATTGTTTAAACAATTATACTTTAAATCATTTTTTTTAAACAAATATTTTTTTTTTTTTTCGTTCTACACGCTCAAAAAAATTTCAAAATATGTAAAATAACGCGTAAAACAGTCACCTTTAATAATAAAAAAAAAATTTTTGTCCATTTATACCATTCCAAAGATATTGCAATTTTTGTCACCCCTTGCGGACAAATTGTTAAAATAATGATGTTTTAAAAATATATTTTTCAACAAATATCACTTTTTTTCGTTCTGTAAAAAGTTTATAGCCGGGTAGCGAAATTTTTACGTGAAGGCAATACCAAGCCTTAAATAAAAAGAGTTCTGTTTTTTCCAAAAAAATTTATGGTCACCGTACGTATACTTAACTTAACTTAAGGCCAAACTGGAATACGAGAAATCTGTATAAATTGTAATCTGTAAACTTACGAAAATATTGGAAACTTTTGGCTTTAGTTAAGTTAGCTTAAGTATACTGCTTGGGCTCTAAGACGAAAAACTATAGATACCTTACCATTATACTTGTGACAACAAGCCTTAACATATTTTCAAAAAAATTTTAATTTGGTTTCAATACATTTGGGCCCCATCAATGAAATCCGCTACTTTATTGCTTTGACAATTTTTTCGTTTATGAATTTACACGTACACAATACATTGACAAAAAAGGTACTAGCTTGCCTCAAATTGATTTCGTAATTATTACACACTAGTATATACCCGCGGCCTTGTCCGCCCCTGCGAAGTGCCCTTTCAACATTTGAAGTAAAAATTCGATCGTCGAAGTTCACCAAGTTAGGTAGATTGGTCAAATAAAAAAACTGTTGGAAGATCAATTATTTGTCTATGCTCCTAGAGTTTTGAAAAAATAGTATGTATTGAAAAACGGGGTTCAAAATTTTTATTTAATATACATATCCTTGAAATCGATTTAAAGTGAGGTTTCTAAAGTTAAATATTGCTTTGGCTTTAAGTATGGATATAAATGTCTCAGAAAGCATTTATCGAATAGTTCATCTAAACTTCAAACTTTGATATTTATATAATATTATTGAATACTGAAGCATTTACCAAGGGTATTTAAAATTTTCAAAATTCCCATCAATGGGGAAAGTTAGATTGATTAAATAATTTGATGTTTTTGGGCGATCACGTTTTGACCGATAACTCAGTTATCGATAAATATATGGAAATACATATATCGAAGTCCAAATGAAACCTGGGGCAATCCCTTTTCGTTTGATACCCATATTGTTGGCCAATTTTAAGGCTTTTGAGCCATCTCGTTTTCACCGATAACTCAATTATCGATAAATTTATCGAAATATATTGAAGTCCAAATGAAAACTGGGGCCATCCACTTTTGTTTGATACCCATATTTTAGGGCAATTTTAAGGATTTTTCACCGATAACTCAGTTATCAATAAACTTATCGAAATATATTGAAATCCAAATGAAAACTGGTGCCATCCCCTTCCGTTTGATACCCATATTGTAGGGCAATTTTAAGGTTTTTGGGCAATTACATTTTCACCGATAACTTAGTTATCGATAAATATATCGAAGTCCAAATGAAACCTGCAGCCTTTCCTTTTCGTTTGTTACACATATTGTAGGGAAATTTTAAGGTTTTTGTTCAATAACATTTTCACCGATAACTCGGTTATCGATAAATTTATCGAAATATATCGAAGTTCAAATGACACCTGGTGTCATCCCCTCTCGTTTGATACCCATATTGTAGGGAAAAATTAAAGTTTTTGAGCAACCACATTTTCACCGATAACTCAGTTATCGATTAATTTATCGAAATATATTGATGTCCAAATGAAACCTGGGGCCATTCCCTTTCGTTTGATCCCATATTGTAAGGTAATTTTAAGGTTTTTGTTCAATAACATTTTCACCGATAACTCGGTTATCGATAAATTTATCGAAATATATCGAAGTTCAAATGAAACCTGGTGTCATCCCCTTTCGTTTGTTACCCATATTGTAGGGACAAATTAAAGTTTTTGAGCAACCAAATTTTCACCGATAACTCAGTTATCGATTAATTTATCGAAATATATTGAGGTCCAAATGAAACCTGGGGCCATTCCCTTTCGTTTGATACCCATATTGTAAGGTAATTTTAAGGTTTTTGTTCAATAACATTTTCACCGATAACTCGGTTATCGATAAATTTATCGAAATATATCGAAGTCCAAATGAAACCTGGAGTTATCCCCTTTCGTTTGATACCCATCTTGTAGGGAAAATGTAAGGTTTCTGGGCAATCTCATTTCGACTGATAACTCAGTTATCGATAAATTTATCGAAATATATCGAACTCCAAATGAGACCTGGCACCTTCCAGTTTCGCTTGATACCCATATTGTTCGAAGTTTCTACACCTGTATTCGAAAAATCATAAGTTTAGGTCAAATGTACTCAGAGTTATATGGAAAAACAAAAAAAACGAAAAGTATCGGTCCCTAGCATAGCCGGACCCCCCAAAAATAAACAAAAAAATAGCCTATACCTCCTTTCAGACTATTAGCTGTCTGCCTACCAAATTTCAACAAAATCCGTCTTGCCATTCTCACGTTATTGAGGAACAGAAGTAAACGTCTGGACATCCAAACATCCAAATATCCAAACATCGCTACATTCACATTTATAATATTAGTAAGATTATTGAATACTGAAGCATTTACCAAGGGTATTTAAAATTTTCAAAATTCCCATCAATGGGGAAAGTTAGATTGATTAAATAATTTGATGTTTTTGGGCGATCACGTTTTAACCGATAACTCAGTTATCGATAAATATATCGAAATACATATATCGAAGTCCAAATGAAACCTGGGGAAATCCCTTTTCGTTTGATACCCTTTTCGTTTGATTGTTGGCCAATTTTAAGGCTTTTGAGCCATCTCGTTTTCACCGATAACTCAATTATCGATAAATTTATCGAAATATATTGAAGTCCAAATGAAAACTGGGGCCATCCCCTTCCGTTTGATACCCATATTGTAGGGCAATTTTAAGGTTTTTGGGCAATTACATTTTCACCGATAACTTAGTTATCGATAAATTTATCGAAATATATCGAAGTCCAAATGAAACCTGCAGCCTTTCCTTTTCGTTTGTTACACATATTGTAGGGAAATTTTAAGGTTTTTGTTCAATAACATTTTCACCGATAACTCGGTTATCGATAAATTTATCGAAATATATCGAAGTTCAAATGAAACCTGCTGTCATCCCCTTTCGTTTGATACCCATATTGTAGGGAAAATTTAAAGTTTTTGAGCAACCACATTTTCACCGATAACTCAGTTATCGATTAATTTATCGAAATATATTGAGGTCCAAATGAAACCTGGGGCCATTCCCTTTCGTTTGATACCCATATTGTAAGGTAATTTAAAGGTTTTTGTTCAATGACAATTTCACCGATAACTCGGTTATCGATAAATTTATCGAAATATATCGAAGTCCAAATGAAACCTGGAGTTATCCCCTTTCGTTTGATACCCATCTTGTAGGGAAAATGTAAGGTTTCTGGGCAATCTCATTTCGACTGATAACTCAGTTATCGATAAATTTATCGAAATATATCGAACTCCAAATGAGACCTGGCACCTTCCAGTTTCGTTTGATACCCATATTGTTCGAAGTTTCTACACCTGTATTCGAAATATCATAAGTTTGGGTCAAATGTACTCAGAGTTATATGGAAAAACAAAAAAAACGAAAAGTATCGGTCCCTAGCATAGCCGGACCCCCCAAAAATAAACAAAAAAATAGCCTATACCTCCTTCCAGACTATTAGCTGTCTGCCTACCAAATTTCAACAAAATCCGTCTTGCCATTCTCACGTTATTGAGGAACAGAAGTACACGTCTGGACATCCAAACATCCAAACATCCAAATATCCAAACATCGCTACATTCACATTTATAATATTAGTAAGATTGAGAAGATACCTTGCTGCCAATATAGAAGTATTACATATATGCCTATGTAGAAAGCTGATGATCGTTGATTGGACTTTAAATTAACAAGGTAAGTAATGGTGAAGCTTATTCCTTAATGTATATAACATATGTAAGTAATATTCGTAAAACCCAAAATAAGCATTTAAACAGATATTTTTGTTTGACTTTTTATAACTTATTACTATAACAACAATATTTTAAAACAATTTCAATTAAATTTATATACATATACAATGTGGAGATTACTTAATGGATTTGTTTCTTCTTTCAGTGGGCTTAAAATTAATCAACAAATGCTAGAGCATCAATGCTCCTTATGGTAATATGGTACAGCATGCTCTTGTTTCAAAGACCAACCACTAGCGTAACCGTGATCATGTCCTTTATGTTCATGATGCTCTTCCGCATGAGCGTGTCCCCCATAGTAGCTGGTATGACTGCGGTCCACAACAAAGTGAGCTATGGGTTCACGATGTACGACGGCATGAAAGCCACTACGTTTGTCAGCCGTATAGTGGACGGTTCGCTTATAACCATCAGCATCGATCAATTCATAAAACCCTGTTACTTTATGGCCATCACGCTTTTCCCCTTGACTTTTGTTATCACCTGTCTCCTTGTCCTCGACGCCGTATTTGAATTCATACTCTGCATGGGAATCATGGCCATCATCATGGTGATCGTGATGATCGTCATGTGATACTAAATGAAACGAGGCGTGGCTCGAACCACCTTGCTCATGATGATATGGTGCGGCGTTAACAACAACTAGTATCAAGCAAAATATGAGGCCAGCCAAAATCTAGTAGTGAGAGCGGACAGTAAAAAAAACAGACCAGTAAAATTTTTTGTAGAGCAACTCACCTTCAAAGCCATTATTCCAAAATGATTTGTTAGCTGTGAATGATGTATGCGAACTGTGCTTGATTTATCGTTGACATGAACTTTTATAAGAATTTATTGCTTTGTAGTTTCTTGGATTTAAATTTTGAATTTGCAAACAAACGGCTAAAAGCGAGTGCAAATGCTTTGCAATGCAATCCAAACAAGCCATTAAACACTGGATTAAACACTGAAGTTTAATTTCAGTGCTAAAAATTGCACCACTTTATCAAAAATACTTAATTAATAACTGTTTAATGAGAAAGTTTAATTTGTTGATAAAATTCAATTAATAGACAATTAGTAGTTTGAGGGACACGGTGACCTTCAATTTAAAGGCTGTTGTCGCTAATTGGATTGCAAAAGAATAGTGATCGGTATTAAAGGGCTTTTAATTAGATTTTAGCGTAAGCATACAGTTTCTGTATTCAAGCACCCCTGCTTACCGAGCTCTGTATAACATACTTTAGTTGCTGCAGAAAAATAATTTATTATCAAAAAGCTCGAGAGTTAAGCATATCCCAGCTCAGAAATTACCCCCTCGTTTGAAAAGTAAATTTATTTTTGGACAGAATCATATTTATTGATATCTATAAAAGTTAATAAACAAGCCGCTAAATGTTATTTATGCTTGTGCCCACCAAAAACGTGCACATTTGAAGTCTGTACTGATTTACTGTAGGATAAGCAGGGACAAAAAAAAAGACTTCTCTGGACTCTGTTTTATTCTGATAAAAATATTCTGTCAAGCTGGATTATTATTTTTTCTCGCCAACATTAAAAGCTACGGCCCGTAGTCATAGTCAAAATAAAGTTGGTACTAAAGTTAGCGTCGGCGTTTTTACAGATATTCCATTGATATGTGTGTCAAAAAGCCGACACTAACTTTAGTACCTACTTTATTTCGACTATGACTACGGGCCTATCTTTTTAAGGACAGAATTTACAATAACTAAGAAACGGCCCATCTAATCTAAATTAAATAAGTTTAGTATTTATTACCTATATGAAAAAATACTGAGAAAATGAAATGTCCTCTGCGAATGACAAAGCAATCGTTTTATTTGAAATTTGATGAATTTCCTTTTTAATATTTTTTGGAATACATATATGAACAAACCAAATTTGGTTTCACATTAAAACTAGACCAGTTTTCAAGAAAATTGGCTAAATGCGGTTTCAATTTGAAACCAGAAATGTTTTAACAATGTTTTAAAGAAAGAATAATCTTTTTGCCGGTTGGCTGGGATTTGAACCAAGACCCCCTCACATCAGTTCACCACCGAACGCATGTTCAGTGGATATCCAGAGGATACGACTCGGACGTAGTGAGTTGCTTGGACCATACATAGAAGAATCGCTCTGGTCATTCCCAAATATGCATTAAAATAATATGACATGTTGAGTTTCAGCATTTTTCCCCGGGCTCTTTTTTAAAAACTCATTAAAAAAAAATTCTTTACTACTACCGATTTTTGAGCAGACTATCCTCTGGAGAAAAAAAAAATCTGACTTCAGATTCTTTAGAATCTTTAGAAACCGATGAGAAACCCTCTGGGATAAAATTATTCTGTGTGTACGAAACAAATTAAAGTGAAGATGATCCTTCCCAGTATGTTGTTTACGAACACTTAATATAAATACAAAGAGATAAACTGGTAAGCGTTGTACTCTAAAGCTTATGTAACATCCAACTGCTAGCCCTTTAATACCGATCACTCTACTATTAAACCCCAATCAACGGTAACCGCCTTTAAATTAAAGGTCACCGTGTCCATGAGATATAAATTACAAATAAATTGAATTTTATGTTCAAATTAAACTTTCTTATTAAGCGATAATCAATAAAAAAAATTAAAGTGATGCAATTGTTATTATTGAAATGAAACTTCATTGTTTTACGGCTTGTTTTGGTTGCAATGCTAAGCATTGCCACTAACTGTTATTCGATACATAGTTTGCAAATTCAAAATTTAAAACCAAAAATAGCATAGCAAAGAAATTCTTATAAAAGTTCAAGTCAACGATAAATCAAGCACAGTTCGCATAGATCATTCATAGCTAACAAATCATTTTGGAATAATGGCTTTTAAGGTGAGTGCTCCAAAAACAATATTTACTGGCCTTATTTATTAACTGTTCACCTCTCTATTAGATTTTGGCTGGCCTCATATGTTGCTTGGTACTAGTTCTTGTCAAAGCCGCTCCATATCACCATGAACAAGGTGGTTCGAGCCACGCTTCTTTTCATTTAGTATCACATGACGATCATCACGATCACCATGATGATGGTCATGATTCCCATGCAGAGTATGAATTCAAATATGGCGTTGAGGACAAGAAGACAGGTGATAACAAAAGTCAAGGGGAAAAGCGTGATGGCCATAAAGTAACAGGATTTTATGAATTGATCGATGCTGATGGTTATAAGCGAACCGTTCACTATACCGCAGACAAACACAGTGGCTTCCAGGCTGTTGTACATCGTGTACCCATACCTCATTTTGTAGTTGATCACAGTCATACCAGCTACTATGGGGGATACGCTCAAGCGGACGAGCATCATGAACATAAAGGACATGATCACGGTTACGCTAGTGGGTGGTCTTTGAAACAAGAGCACGCTGTACCATATCACCATAAAGGACATTGATTAGTTTTAGTATTTGTTGATTAAGTATAATACGACTGAATGAAAAACCAAATTCGTTACAAAATTTGCACATTTTATTTAGGTATAAGTTTTTTTTGAAATTGCTCTAAAATATTGTTTTTATAATAATAAAGTTGTGAAAATGTATATTAATATTCTTCGAAATGATTCAACTTGGAAATATCAGTTACATGTCGAGTTTTCTGTCGATCAAGGCTCCAATAACAGATCCTAGTACATGGATAGATCAAAACTGTATACTTTTTAAGGAAATGGAGACCGACCAATGATGGGTACTTTTGGTACCTCACTATCTTCCTGAGAAAATCCATTCACCAGAAGTTTTGGGTAGGGAATGACTTCGAAGAGGTTTATAACCGATCCAAATCTATCTAAATCTGGTAAATGATAAAAAAATATTTGCGTTTATTCTTTGCTGATTCCGCATCAATATCTTGCCGACTCCTTTGCTAGTATAAATTTGTTTTTACTGTTTTTTACATTTTTTATTCAACCCCTTTCATTTTGTGATTTATTTACTGAAATTAAATTTTCATTAATATGATCGTTGATATGAACGTGCTCCTATATAGCTACCTGTTGAAGCCTACTACTATATTTGATAGGAAAATTGCTGCAAATAAATTGTTATGCCTTTTAGCTATTAGAAGTTTAGAGAACTATAACGCACCATCAAAAAAATGTTCGCACATACACTGCACAATGGCCGAAGTTACATTTTTTTGGCTTAAATTCTACAACCATCAATCTACAGAAAAATAAATAGTTGCTATACTGGAATACTAGTAAGTCATTATTCATCTGCGTCAGCACGCCTCAGCTTGCTAGATCTACCCTATGAAACACAACATTTTGTATTATTCTTCCCGAAAGTGCCTACAGAAAAACTTCAAATAAGAACACATACACACAAAAACACACTTACTAACATTGGTTAAACACTATCTTGGCGACAACAAGACAAGACCACTCCGACATAACTGGTTTAAGGGCTTGCCAGGGGATTCCAACAGCAGCGTCTGCCATCATGAATTGCGGGCGTCTGTCTTGGATCAAGCGGCTCGCTATATAAATGTGTAACTTAAATCCAACTCCCCGAGAAACGGGTTGTGCGCAGGGTTTGGTACCCACCACATAAAACAAAATTCCAATGGGATCTTACAGACAGGCCTCGGATATGATAACTCACTTTTCAGATAACGACCAAATCAAACGAACTAGGACTATGATTAATGAAATCAGGCATGCACGTGGAATGTCCGAACCCTTACTAGGCTATACAAGAAATGCGATGGACGGGGCAAGGTTATAAGTCCATCCGAACCTGCAATGTCTACGGATCTGCGTTCACTATACGGCCGATACACACAGTGGCTTCCATGCCGTTGTAGGTTAGGTGCAAGTGGCTGCCGCTGAGGCATACTTGGGCCACTTTTGAAAGGCCCGTTGTGATACCAAGGGCGTACCGAATGAAACTGAATGAAAAAAAACCAGAAAAATTATAGTTACTTGGCAGATATATAAATGCCCCCTCCCCCCTTTGCGAACCTTTGAGGTGAGATGGGTACGCCCTTGCTAGGAAAGTCAGTCCCGGAACTCAGACATTTGGAAAATCACCTTAGGAGTTGGGATTCTTAGCAGACATAGCATAATCTCGGGACTCAACTCTTAACTGTCTTCGGAGATATCTCCTGAAATGTGAGGAGGAAAAAAGCAAAGGTCTGTTGGTTTGTGTACTGAATATACTCAGCCAGCAAACCCATCAGAAACGTTGGACAGAAATCAGTCTACAGGTTTGGAGATGTGGGAAACTATCACAAAGTTGTCCTGAAACCGATTCCGAATTTATTCCGAAAACTATACAGGGATAGTCCCGAGATCATCAGTCTAGAGGCATACCTTTCTGGGAGCATTCTAGACTGCTGCAGTTTCCTCACGGGTAGTTTTTAATTCCAAGTAATGTCTGAGAGGCGCGATAGGATGCAGAGTTATGGATTTCTCTGTTTAAAGCTGAAGCCATTGAGAATGCTAAAAGCCGCATAGTAACTTGAACCAAGAGATGGCGTTTAAAACTTTGCTCAAGGCTAACCTGCGTTCTATAATAAAAAGGTTAACTCCACACTGTACAGTTGCAAGAACTGGATTTTTATTCCATTGTATTAAAATATTAAACAAAATTTGGACCCAGCTTAAATATAAAAAGAAGCTATTTCTTGGCATCCTCAAATAGTAGATCTTGCGCAAGATGACCAGACGAATGCCTTCAATGATGACTATGGTGGCCATAGTCTTCATGATTATCACCTTTATGTCCTGCACCATGACCGACATCATCACCACCCTTTTGGCATCGCTTCAATCGCTCCCATCGTGGTCACCGTGATATTTTTTATGGTGATGATGTGGAACACCATGTGCTTGTTTGATCGACCACTTACTCGAGTGTTTATGGCTCTTCTTCTGCTCGTGCTCCTTATGTCTACCATCATCTTTATGTTTATCATCATCGCCACCATGATGATCTTTATGTTTGTGGTCATCACCGCCATGATCATCTTTTTTGACACCATCATCCCCACCCTTATGTTCAACCTTATGATCTGCTCCATCATCTCCACCCTTATGGCCCTCATCACCATCGCCCCGATGACCCTTATGATGGTGATGAGGAACACCATGTTCTTGCTTGATCGACCACTTACTAGAGTGCTTATGGTGTTTATGATGGTGTTGTTTTTTGCCTCCATCATCTCCATCCTTCTCTTTGTGTTTACTATCATCTCCACCCTTATGGCTTTCCTCATGTTTACCATCATCTTTATTCCCTCCATCATCCCCACCATGATCCTCTTTATGCTTACCATCATCTCCATCCTTAGGGCCTTCCTCACCGCCACCATGATGTCCTCCATCGCCACCATCACCTCCCTTAGTATCTTCTTCTGTGATGGACCAGCTGATCGTGTATCCACTATCATGATGCTCTTCATGACCCTCATCACCTTCATGACCTTCATCATCATCACCTCCATTTCCACCTTCATCGCCACTGTGATCACCTTTATGCCCATCATCATGACGACGATGACCTTTATGTTCCCCATCGAGCCGACGATTATGCCCCCTACGCACACCGTGGCCGTATTTGTGTCTGTTGTCGTGACCACCATTTCCATCATCGGCAAGATAATTAACTTTATGCCCGCGATCATAACGACGATTATGCCCACTTTCATTTCCACTATTATCGGCACCACGGTGACCTTTATACACAAGATCAGAACGCCGATTATGCCCATCATGACCATCATCACCCTGTTTATGTTCATTGTCGTGACCACTATTATCATCGCCATCCTCTTCCCCACTTTCTTCATTTTGTTCAAACTCAGCATGCCCACCGTGATGGGTGGTATGTCCATGATCTTCTACGTGATGGTCAGATTTCTCACGAAGCACTTCGGCATGAAACCCGCTGTGCTTATCAGCCGTATAGCGGACAATCCGCTTATGACCATCTGAATCAAGTAACTCATAATGTCCGGATACCTTATGGCCATCACGCTTTTCGCTATGTCCCTTAATGTCACCTGTTTTCTTATCATTGACCCCGTAGGCGAAAAAATATTCGCCATGTGAATCATGATCATCATGATGTTCGTGTCCATGTCCAGGGTCGTGCTGATCATCATGTGATATTAAATGGTATGAAGCGTGACTATGACCGCCGTCCCCACCATGCCCACCATCTTGATGGCCATGTGATGAGACGCTGACCATAGTCAGTGCGAAGCAACATAAGAGCGCAGCAAAAACCTGCCAGAGAAAGGAAGTTCAAGGATATACTTATGCACGTTAAAGTGATGGAGTATTGAACTTACCTTGAAAGCCATTGTTCCCAACCTATTTACGAGCCGCGATAGGTTTATGTGAACTGTGCTCAATTTCCCGTTAGCCTTGGCTTTTATACAAATTTAAATCGTATACTAAATTTAAATACTTCTTTGTGCTTTTTCTTTTCTGATTTGCAAAACTAACATCGAATGACCAACCTTTAGGGTATCTATGTACATTAGGATGGTCCCTATAATCAAATGCAGTATTTTTTCCAGTCTAATCCTCTAGATCGGTTGCACCACGGTCAACTATATCGCATAAAAATTTGTAAATAATTTTTCTTTTTATCTAATACTAGATGTTCCCGATTGGAAACGCCTAAGGCGTGTAGCAGGGGGGCTGAAGTTCAGACTATCCCATGGAGACTCAAAAAATAAAAATTATTATTTTTATCTAATACTCGGAATCGATAGCACTATGGTGGGAGATATCATATACAAAATTTGGCTCCGATTCGAAACACCTAAGGCGTGTTGCAGGGGTAGTCTGAACTTTAACACTTTAAACGGGGGACACGCCTTAGCCGTTTCCAATCGGGACCAGATTTTGCATGTGATATCTCCGACCATAGCGCTACCGATTTCGAGTACTGAATAGAAAGAAAAATCTCTTTTATTATTTGAGTCTCCATAGAGAGCAATCGGAACTTTGTTCCCCCTGGGGCACGCCTAAACCATTTTCAATTGGGATCAAAATTTTTTTGTAATATCTTCGGCTATAATACTTTCGATTTAGGGGTTGGCCCTTTGGGAATCTGATGATCAAATTTTCTGCATACAAATAAGGACCACCCTAATGTACATATGTGGTGAATGCAGAAAGTTAACGCCTACCAAATTCCACAAACCTATTTTGCTAATGCGACAGCACATTTAGTATTGCTAAGTACCTAATCAACTTTTAACGACAAAGCTGTTGTGACTTAAAAGAGTTTGAGACATACTCCACCAATAACGGCATAATCGTTGATATCTATTTTTAAAATGCTTTTATTAGTGGAATTTTTCATTCAATTTTAAACCAACTTCACGTTGAGCTAGGTTCTTAAAATTTTCACCATGCTATAATTGTACTTTTAGTCCGATTTCGCTGAAGTTCAAATAGACTAATTGAAATTGCCTTGTTTTTCGAGACGAAATCTAAAATCTCAAGAACAAGAAAAGATACCGAAAAAAGCTACTTATTCTGGAAGATTTAGAGATTGCCTCCAAAAGTGGTGTAATTCGTAGTTTTTGTTTTTTTTCACTCCTACCCTTAATTAAATGAACTTTTCAAGAACTTGTATCCACTTTTTCCAACTCATAAAAGCATTCTATTTTTGTGGTTGAAAAATTCTCGTTGGTATAAAGTTTGAAGGATATTTTGATTCAAGTTGACCATTTGTTTCATATTTTTAGATATTGAAGGAGCCTTCAACAACATAAGCCCTGATGCTATAAACAGTGGCATATGCAGACGACTTAGCTACAGTATACAGACGACTTAGCTACAGTATACAGACGACTTAGCTACAGTATACAGTATGCGTGTATTGCACTTACACGTGCAAAAGAGCCATTGGAAAGAAATGGGGGCTCAGCCCCAAAATATGCAAATGGATCTACACTGCAATCATTCGACCAATCATGCTCTATGGAGTTGTGGTATGGTGGCCTGCGCTGAGCAAGGCAACAAACCTTAATCTACTAGGTAAAGTACACAGATCTTGCATGATCTGTATAAGCGGTGCGTTAAGAACAACGCCCAATGAAGCACTCCAGGCCATTCTTGGCATTTTGCCACTCGATCTGGAAGGGAACCGGGTAGCAGCATCATCGGCTCTGCGTCTAAGGGAAACGTCCGGCTGGGGCGCAAGCACTACTGGACACGCCTGTATTTTGGGATCCTATAGCTTTCTTCCGCTGAGCACAGATCGTTGTGCGACCACAACAGTCGGAGATAGCGGTTTTAAAATCAACATTCCCAGCAGGGAAGAATGGGTGAGCACGGATCGGAGTCCCGCCACTCATGGCGGCACTTCCATTTATACTGATGGCTCGAAGTTAGACGGCAGAGTTGGAGGAGGGGTTTATTCAAAGGATCTGAACCTTGAGCTCTCCTTCAGACTACCTGATCACTGCAGTGTCTTCCAGGCTGAAGTTTCAGCAATCATGGACGCCGCTGCTTGGATAGGCCAACACACAGACAGGATATTTTTATTTTCAGCGACAGCCAGGCGGCCATCAAATCCCTTGGCTCTTACTCGTTCAACTCTGAACTGACGCTCAGCTGTCGTCGATCTCTACAAGAGATGGCCCAACGGAGTCGCGTGAACCTCACATGGGTCCCGGGAATAGGGACATTGAGGGAAATTGAAGGGCAGACGAACTTGCGAGGCAGGGCACGACCAAGCAGGTTCTTCGGGATAAAGGGCGCTTAGTTACGCCGTTTGCCACATGCAAGCTTATGCTGAAGGAGTACACACTCCGCCAAGCCAACGAAAGATGGCTGCAATCTCCAGGATGCCGGATATCCAAAGAAACCTGGCCGAAATGGGATCATAAAAGATCAAGACAAATTTATGCCCTAAGGAGAAGAGAAATCTCCATATTGATAGGCGTATTAACTGGGCACTGCCTCATTGGTAGGCACGCAGAAAGACTAGGTGTGCCCTACCGACGATGCTGTAGGAGTTGTAAGGATGATGAGGGCGAGGAAACGGTGGAGCACCTCATCTGCAACTGCCCGGCTTTAAGTGGCGAGAGAATGCGCTTTTTGGGAGTTCCCTTCCTGGTTAGCCTACGCCAGGTCACGGAGCTGGACATAAAGGACCTGATGGCCTTCATCAAGTCATCTAAATGGTTCGAGGAGGAGTAACGGTGTCGGTATAGGAACGTCAGTCCACGGATTCTGCTATGTGGAGAATTCCAATAATACCGGTATTTTCCATATGGCAGGGTCTCGGAACTGACTTTCCTAGTGTTGGTGGTATCACAACGGGCCTTTTAATACTGGCCTAGATGTGCCTCTGCGGCAGGCACTTGAACCTAACCTATATTATTCTTATTTTGTTATAAATTGTGCAAACAAAAATCGTGACTAAAAGTTTTTGGAAAGTTCATTGAATAAGGAAAACATCAAAAAATTCGATATACTATAATTTTGCAGGTGATCTTCTTTATTGTACTGGACTATGGACTATTTTTTCCAGAATGAACATATTTTTATCGGGATCTCTTTTCGTCATTGAGGTTCTATGTTTTGTCACTCAAAAAGACCATATTTTTCAACCGGTTGAGCTAGGATCTTAAAATTGACACAGTCGCTCTTGTTTTAATTGCAAAAATCGTTTCCCCGGAGCTTACACCATCGTTCAGATTGTTAAAAAAACAAAACGGAAGGTGGCGCATGGGTTGCTGTATTTTCAAAAATCACATTTTTTAAACACATGTTGCTGCCTATTAAAAAAACTCTCGAAAAAATTTACTCGCTAGGTGGTGCTAGTTTCGAGATATTGAGAAAACAGTATGTCGTTACCGGCGAATCTACCAAATCATGTGTAGCACACTATACATTCTTATGGAATGCAGGCCTCTAATACAAACTTAAAAGCTGCTCACTGAAGAAAATAATGATAGTGTTGACTTAAAACCGATATTATCCAAAGATCTAGGTAGTTCTCGTATAGATCTTACTTTATTTTAAAAAGCCATGTAACCGCCTAGGCGATTTTGGCCATTCAACATATGAGCCGTTTACAGCACAAATAGTATAAGTCCAGTTTTATTTTTTTTAGTTAGGCATGTCGCTATGTAGGGGAAAATGTGTTCTATATAACACGCTAACGATGTAACTCCTAGCTCCCATACAAACCGAATAAATGGTAGAACTTACTTCTGAAATCAAGGGTACCCCCTATTTGTTTACAACACAAAACCTTAAATATCTCAGTTCGAGAAAAGGTGGACTTATACCACTTGTGCTTTAAGGAGCTCATATGATATCAGATCGGTCTCCACTTAGTCCTTCCATCGGAATGGTGGCCTCTCTCTTCTTCCTCTTCCACCGACGTGTGCCGATAAGAATACCTTGTGAGTCGGAGCTCAACCATGTCAAAGTCTGCGTAAAGCTCACACAGCTCATCGTTAAAACTGTTTCGGTACTTGCTGTCGCCATAGATCTTTTAAATAATCGAATACTCCCGAGCCGCCTCGTCAGATGCTGCCAGTGGCTGCTATTCATAATTGCCTACTCAGCCCAAAGTAGGACTTGTTTCCAAGGGCTATTCTTCTTTTGATTTCCAAGCTTGCATAGATCCCATGAGTTTTTCTTCAGCCACGAACCATTTTGAGAAAATTACACCAATTTTTCTCAAAATTGGTGTACAAATTCTAGTTAAAGGTTCCGATGATTCTGTGAAAGTTTTCTTTAGAGATTTCACTCAAAACCCGACGGAATTACACTATTATTTTAAGAAAATTTTAAAAATTCCTTGTGAATGCCTCGTGAATATTGTAAACCTCGTAAAACTTTTCTTTCTTTATTCTTTCTTTCTTCAGTCTATGATTGTTTATCATTCAGACTATAATAATGAAAAATTAAAACTAAAAGTATAAACTTAAGTACGCAATACACTAAGTCAAATTACAATAGACGACTTGGAAGAGTCTCTCGATAGCGAAAAATCAATAGCTAGACTCCTTGACAGCTTTTTGAATTCAATAAGATCACGAAATACCGGATTAAAGTAACAATAACTCGCTTTAGGAGCGGACAGATAAAATGTAAGAACGACCGTTCGGATCTGTTAGGCACATTGAATGAAATTTTTTCAAGAAGGTCTGGACAATTTAATGAGCCAGCTATAATATCGGTGGGGTGCAATGAAGCCATACGCAATAACGCCATATGGCTTTATTTCTCAAACCAAATGGAAATAAGGCCATATGGCGATATTTCCAATTCGGTTAAATCGCAAAGCGAAATAAAGCCATACCGAAAATTCTCTCAAATAAGAAATAAGGCCATAATATTGACTTTAAGGAGGTACAACTTAAAATAAATGGCAAGCAAGGTGGTATCGCGCTGGGCCGCAACTCGGCGCCGCCCTCCGCGAACCCGCGACGCGCGGCCACAACGCGCGGCCGTAACGCGGGCTGGGCGACGAACGCGTATATGTTATGGACGACATACTTTGAAAGGAAGAACTTGATTCCTATACATTGTTGTGAGTAATATTTTATGGTGACAGGTAATAGTGTCACTGGTAATAGTGTCAATTGACACTATACATTGTTGTGAGTAATATTTTAGTGTCAATTTACACTATTACCAGTGACACTATTACCTGTCACCATAAAATATTACTCACAACAATGTATAGAAATCAAGTTCTTCCTTTCAAAGTATGTCGTCCATAACATATACGCGTAACTTGGAAATAATGTCAATTGACACTATTGCGCTTTTGGAAATGGAAATAGTGTCAATTGACACTATTGCTATTTTAGGCAGCGGTAGTCTGTGCAGCGCTGTGTTGTAAGAGATGGATTTTTATTATATGATTATTTACAAAATTATGGTTTCTCCTTTTACGAAATGTGCACTATTAGTGATTTTAACCATTCGTAAAAGGAAAAATTCCCTTCTATTATTTTATAATTTACAAAATTATGGTTTCTCCTTTTACGAAATGTGCACAAATTTCAATGAACGGGCATGTTTTTAGCACCGGCATCATATTACCTTATTTTCCATTTTCTTGTTGACACTAATTCCATTTCGAAAGCGCGATAGTGTCAATTGACACTATTACCTGTCACCATATTTTATACTATCTGAAAAAACTGTGTTCTGGAAAAGGCGCAAATTTGTATTCCAAATTTTTATTTTTTAATATGATATGTAT
The DNA here is from genome assembly GCA_964058755.1 of Campiglossa producta. Taxonomy (NCBI): domain Eukaryota; kingdom Metazoa; phylum Arthropoda; class Insecta; order Diptera; family Tephritidae; genus Campiglossa; species Campiglossa producta. The sequence continues at coordinate 101,428,533 of CAXKVI010000003.1, forward strand.
AAATTTAAAATCTCTACATATAATAAAATTGTAATAAATATATATAGCGTGTATGGTAACCCACGATATATTTTGTTGAACTGTGAATAAGTTTTTCTTTTCCAATTTGTTAAGTTTACTTTATATGTGTATGTAAACATTATTAATGACTTGCCGATACTTTATAAAATAGAGGCAAATTTATTACCAACTAGCTGACCCCGCAGGCGTTGCCCTGCGTAAAATTGTGTCTTTGAAATCAAAATTTCTATAACCGATAGTTTGATAATCCGCGGACATTTTTTACCAAAAAATATATATTTTTAAAAGTTTCAGAATAATTTTTACCATAGGTCTTTTTCTAGTTGAAAATCCATTGTTTCTCTTTTTTGAGGGGGTTTTTCATTTCAAAATATAAAAAAAATTCAACTACTTACTGTTCCTTTTAAAAAAAAAAGAATTGAATATAAATAAAAAAAAAATTCAACAATTTTTTTCAAGTAAAATTTTTTTTTTGTTTTGGGAATTTTTCGGGAATTTTTTTGGATATTCTTCGATTCTGGCCAGAGAACAATCTGAATTGGTGTCCATCATCCAAATCGGTGCAGGCGTTCTTGAGTTATAAGTGTTTGTACTAACGCCACTTTCTTTTATATATATAAGATAAATTATTGAAGTTCTGGTTTATTATTTTAAGATTTTGTATAATACCTATATAATTTTTATATTTTTCACTAGGCCGCTATCGCGCCGCCTATGTTTTGAAAATGGCAATAAGGCCATACTGGCTTTATTTCCATTAGCAATATGAAATAAGGCCATATGGCTTTATATCTCAAAAAAAATTTGACATTTAGGTGAAGGTTGTTTGCCAGACACCAATCAACAAGTTTATTCAGGTCATGTTGCAGTAGAGCACAGTCGGACGGACCATTAATTCTACGATAAATGTTAAGAAAATTTGAAACAGGAGCCAAAATCATTGGCCCCGACGGCATTGCCATGAAGATGCTGAAACATCTAAGCCAGGAGGGACACAAATACTTAGCGGCTCTATTCAGTCTTTCACTGAACACTTTCCACACTTTCGAGAGTGGTTCCATTACTAAAACCTAGAAAACCGGCAAACATAGGCGATTCATATCGCCCTATATCACTTTTGTCACCGGTAGTGAAGACGCTAGAGTCCATTTTGCTCCCGTATTATACTGCAAATCTGCACCTGGCTAGTCATCAACATGGCTTCCGTAAGCTGCACAGCACCACCACCGCACTCAATGCCATTACAACGCCAATAAATAGCGGCCTAAATCAAAACCAACCAAATCACAGGACTGTGTTAGTGGCACTTGACCTGTCGAAAGCTTTTGACACAGTCAACCATGCCACTCTCATACAAGATCTGTTTGAGACACAGATACCTGATGGTTTAAAGAGATGGACCGCTAATTATTTGAATGGACGACAGGCGTCGGTTAACTTTAGAAACGCAACATCAAAATCTAGACGTATTAGACAGGGGTGCCACAGGGTGGTGTCCTATCCCCGACACTGTTTAATTTCTATCTATCGAAGATGCCCCCACCACCAGAGGGCGTCTCCGTCGTTTCATATGCCGACGACTGTACAATAATGGCGACGGGGAAGGGCCCCTATACTGATGAACTCTGTACGAGAATCAATGGTTACCTCTGCGACCTTTCCAGGTTTTTCACTGAGCGAGATCTGACAATATCTCTGACTAAATCAACGGTGACGCTTTTTACGACATGGACGCACCAGGTGAGAAATGAATTAGACATTTTCGTTGATGGCACTAAGCTACCACTGACACTGGATAATACTTTCTCATTTGCTGGTCATGTGTCTGAAATGGTCTCAAAGGTACGTGGTCGCAACAAGATCCTCAAGTCACTTGCCGGCAGTACTTGGGAAAAGACAAAGAAACGTTACTGACTACATATAAAGCCATTGGCCGACCAGTCCTTGACTATGCTGCACCCATATGGTCGCCTAATGTACATAACACCAACTGGACGAAGTTACAAGTCTGCCAAAATACTGCCATCAGAACTGCTACGGGATGTCTCCTCATGTCTTCCGAGTCTCACCTCCATCAGGAGGCAAACCTGCTCAATGTAAAAGAGCATGCGGAAATGCTGAGCAGGCAATTCCTTCTGAACTGCCACAAGCCAGCACATCCAAACCGTCATCTTTTGGACATAGATCCGCCCCGACAGACATAAGGAGACATCTCCGTAAGCATTATGATGAGATCCGGCATCATATTACCATGCCGTTTGATCTGCAGAATCATAAGCGGGCTCTAACCGACATCCACACCGAGTCGGTAGACACTTTTGTCGGATCTCTACCTGTGAATCCCGTTCTGAACAGTCCTCCACCGGATATTGCTGAAGAAGAACGCACCTTACCAAGGGAGACAAGAGTGACCTTGGCACAGCTTAGGTCTGGATATAGTGTAAGGTTAAACTCCTACTTATCCAGACTTAATGATACAATCTTAAATACATGCCCTGCATGTGGTAGGACCCCCCATGATACTCTACATCTCTTCAATTGTTCATCTGAACCTACTCTTCTAACCCCTCTGTCCCTCTGGACAAACCCTGTTGAAACAGCACGTTTCCTCTACCAAGGTCTGTCACTTTCAATGTAACCATGTTTAGTTTGTTTTTTCCCATTCCGAAACTATCATCCTCCCCCCTGGCAGCAGGGCTGCAAGATATTCTATATTTTATATTCGGACGTTGAGCCGAACCCCGGACCAAGTGAATGGATATGCACTGTATGCTGCAAAAAGATATATATTAAACGGTCGCATTCTGTGGAATGCTTCTCGTGTAAGAGATGGCTCCATAAATCCGGATGTTCAGGGCTTAACCTTAACATCCACAGACTCCGTACTTTCTTTAGTACTTTCGGGGCCCCTTGTTGTTTGCACACGTGGGCGTCCCACGGTCAGCGCCGTTCAAGCGCCCGCCTTCTAGTAGCAATACTAATAATAATGTCTTAACGACTAGCAGCACTTCTGCTATACCCGCCACACAAATTCCAGACTGTAGCTCGTGCCTTATGGCGTCAACATCACGCGCAGCAGCTCAACACTCTCGCTCCCACTGGAGCAGTTTAGACATGAGCAATGCCGAGCACCAGTCTCTCTCTGTTTCTACATCATAAAATCTAGTATATTTTAAATATCATAATAATAATCGCACATTTCATACCATTTTGGAAGCTTCAAAGCTTCAACTTTAAGAGTATGTAAAAATATTTTGAAAAATGTTTCAAAAATTAAAAGAAATTTCACTTTGAAAAAAATGTCATTTTTCCCCATATAAAATGTACTAATTGTTTGCAATTTATTTTCTCATCAATACCTAAAGTTTGAGGGGGTAAGACCGAAAAAAAACCAAATTTTTTTTATTTGAATCACCCTACTATACATGCTCGTGTCATCGGTCAAATGCAATATCTGCTTAGGCCGATGCCACGTACATCTATGCTCTGGGCTCGCAAACAAGAACCTTTGGACGGATGCGTTCATGGCACCATGCTGCAACACGCCTCAACCTACGACGCCAGCCAACCCGGTCACACCAGGTCCACAGCTAACTAGTCTGAGGCACAGCCTTGGTCTTAGCCTACCAACACCTTGGTCTTACCCTACCAACACCTGGGCGAACACATGCGTCCGGCGCACTTCCAAATCTTACAGCACAACTGTAACGGATTAGCTGGAAAGATCGCAGAGATAACTAGTTTGATGACGCAATATGACATAAAACTTGCGGCAGTCCAAGAAACCAACCAACCTTGGTCGGACCTCATTACCTATGGTGGATATAACATCAATCGGAAAGACCGCCACAGCGTAACAGGAGGTCTATGAGGTGGTCTAGCGTTCATAACACACAACTCTGTACAGTATGATCTATTTGATACCGACATCGAAGGAACGGCTGATATCTTAGAAAGCAAAGGTATAACCATCCGTACAGGAGAAGTCGACCTGCAAATCATTAACAGCTACATACCCCCTGTCTCCAGTTGCCCCACCGGTTATCACCTCGACATTAGCTTGCTACTACGAGGAGATAACCGCGTGATCCTGGGCGACTTCAATGCAATGATGATACGGCTTTCTGTACACTGAACGGTGACGCCCCAACAAGTGTATCGGGTAATTCCTATATTTGGCGACCCATACTCACGTTGGCGTCTGACCATCTCCTAATAGTCATTACCATCGAACGACCGACGGACTTTATTACACCTGAGCATGGTACATACATTAACTTTACCAAGGCGGACTGGGACAGTTTTGAGACATATACGCTCTACGACGTACGCAAAGGCGAACGAAACTTCCGCAAAATCATTGACTTGGCCTCTAAACTATTCATTCCTGCCGGTGGAATATCCCATATAAGACCAAATTTCCCCGCGGAAGCAGCGGCCATGGCTAGAGAAAGAGATGAAGTGCGAAGTTTCAATCCCTCAGACCACCGCATAAGGGATCTTAACGCGGAAATTCGTAGGTTGGTCGATAAACACAAACTGGACAAATGGAAACAACACCTAGAGCAATGCAGCCTCTCCGATGGTGTTGGCAAATTATGAACTACGGTCAAAGCTCTATCCAATCCAACGAAACACAAGGATAAAGTGGATATTACTTTCGTCGACAGGGTGAAGAAGGACCCTAGGGGATGTGCGAACTCCTTCTGTAGACAATTTGTACTACATTCCCCGCCCGATAGTGGTAAACGTAGGACCATGCGACAGGCTCGTAAATACAAAAACTAAAATACGCCCATTGTCATCACTGCCTCGGAGGTCAAGGAAGACATCAGACAGGCTAAGCCCTCAAAGTCCATCGGCCCCGACGGCATTGCCGCGCTGAACCAAAAACGTACTTGTTTTTTTTAACAAAGTTTCATAGAAGTTCGCCCTGTTTTTTCCTAGAATAAAAGAAAAAATTTATAGATTATAAGAAAATTGTTTTACAATTTATGAATGAATTCATGCTTTTTGTGGATTTGTTTACATGTTTTAAGAAAAAGTACTTATATTATAAGAAATATTCTTAAATTTCTAAGAAAAAGTTCTTTGGAGAGGTTTTAACGAACAATTCTTAAAATCTATGTACCTTTTCATTGGATCATCATCATCATTTATTGGCGCTTAACCGCCTAAGCGATTTTGGCCGTCGCCTATCAAAGCACGCCAGTCATTCCTTTTTAGCGATAACTGACGCCAATTGGAAACCCCAAGGGAGTTCAAGTCATCCTCCACCTGTTGTTTCCATCTCAGTCGAGGCCTCCCCCTTCCTCTGCTGCCGAATTCGGGTGACGATTGGAAAACCTTCTGGGCTGGAGCTTCTTTGTCCATTCGCATGACGTGACCCAGCCAGCGGAGCCTTTGGGCTTTAATTCGCTGGACTATGGTCAGATCTGCGTAAAGCTCGTACAGCTCATCGTTAAATCTCCTTCGATACTCGCCGTCGGCATCACGGGAAGGACCATAAATCTTCCGGAGAACTTTTCTCTCAAATACTCCAAGGGCCATCTCATCTTCTCTTGACATTGTCCATGAATCTGAGCCATACATCAGGACAGGTATGATGAGAGACTTATAGAGCGCGATCTTTGTTCTTCGAGAGAGGACTTTACTTCTCAATTGCCTACTCAGTCCAAAGTAGCACTTGTTCGCAAGAGTGATTCTCCGTTGGATTTCTAGACTGATATTATTTTCGGTGTTAATGCTGGTTCCCAAATAGACGAAGTCCCCCACAGTTTCAAATTTGTAACTATCAACAGTGACGTGGCTGCCAAGGCGCAGGTGCGCCGATTCTTTCTTTGATGACAGCAAATACTTCGTCTTGTCCTCGTTGACCGCAAGACCCACTTTTTTCGCTTCTTTATCCAGTCCAGAGAAGGCAGCGCTTACGGCGCGGTTGTTAAGGCCAATGATATCAATATCATCGGCATACGCCAGCAATTGCACGCTCTTGTAAAAGATTGTACCATTGCGGTTTAGCTCTGCTGCTCGAATTATCTTCTCCAGCATCAGGTTGAAGAAATCGCACGAAAGGGAGTCGCCCTGTCTGAAGCCTCGTTTGGTTTCAAATGGCTCAGAGAGGTCCTTCCCGACTCTGACGGAGCTGTTAGTATTGCTCAACGTCATTTGGCAAAGCCGTATAAGCTTTGCAGGGAAGTCAAATTCAGACAAGGCGGCATACAGGCAACTCCTTTTTGCGCTGTCAAAAGCGGCTTTGAAATCGACAAAGAGATGGTGTGTGTCGATTCTTTTATCATGGGTCTTCTCCAGGATTTGGCGTATCGTGAAAATCTGGTCGATGGTAGACTTACCAGGTCTAAAGCCACACTGATAAGGTCCAATCAGCTTGTCTAAGATGGGCTTCAGTCTTTCACACAATACGCTAGAAAGAACCTTATATGCGATATTAAGAAGGCTGATTCCGCGGTAGTTGGTGCGGTTAGCGGGATCGCCTTTCTTGTGGATTGGGCAGAGCACACTTAAATTCCAATCTGGAGGCATGCACTCGTCTGACCATATTCTGCATAAGAGCTGATGCAGCTCGGCGGGTAGTCCGTCTTTTCCAGGCGCTTTGTTGTTTTTGAGCCGGGATATAGCTATCCTCACTTCATCATAGTCAGGTGGTGGGTCGACTTTTCCATCGTCAGGGATTGGGGTATCGGGTTCGACGTCTCCCTCGCAATTTAGCAGTGAGGAGAAGTGCTCCCTCCATAATTTAAGTACACTCTGTACGTCGGTTACCAGGTCGCCATTATTGTCCTTACAGGAACTTGCCCCGGTCTTAAAACCTTCCGTCATCCGCCGGATCTTTTCATAGAATTTTCGGGCATCATTCCTGTCAGCCAGCATCTCAAGCTCCTCACACTCACGCCTTTCGGCCTCACGTTTCTTTTTTCTGAAAAGGCGTCTCTCTTCCTTCTTTGCCTCACGATAGCGTTGCCATACACTGCGGGTTGCGCCCGTTCGCAACGTCTCCCTGTAGGCAGCGTCCTTTTTGTCCGAGGCAGTGCTGCATTCCTCATCGTACCAGTTGTTTTTGCGGGCTCGCTGGAACCCTATAGTGGCCTCAGCGGCGGTACGTAATGAGTGAGAGATATGCTTCCATTGCTTTTCATTGGATACATGCACTTTTTTGGTTCAGTGCATGAAGATGCTGAAATATCTAGGCCAGGAAGGACACAAATACCTAGAGGCTCTATTCAGTCTTTCACTGAACACTTTTGTCATTCCTGAAATATGGAAAAAGGCGAGAGCGGTTGCACTATTAAAACCTAGAAAGCCGGCAAATATAGACGATTCATATCGCCGTATATCACTTTTGTCGCCAGTAGTGAAGACGCTAGAGTCCATTTTGCTCCCGTATTATACTGCAAATCTGCACCTGGCTAGTCATCAACATGGCTTCCGTAAGCTACATAGCACCACCACCGCACTCAATGCCATTACAACGCAGATAAAGAGCGGCCTAATTCAAAACTAACCAAATCACAGGACTGTGTTAGTGGCACTTGACTTGTCAAAAGCTTTTGACACAGTCAATCACGCCACGCTCATACAATATCTTCTTGAAACACAGCTCCCTGATGGGTTAAAGAGATGGACCCCTAATTATAATTAGATAATTAAAGATAATTATCTGAATGGACGGCAGGCGTCGATCAACTTAAGAAACGCTACATCACCCCTAGACGTATTAGACAGGGGTGCCACAGGGTGGTGTTATATCCCCGACACTGTTTAACTTCTATCTATCGAAGATGCCCCCCACCAGAGGGCGTCACCGTCGTTTCATATGCCGACGACTGTACAATAATGGCGACGGGGAAAGGCCCCTATACTGATGAAAATCAACAGTTACCTCTGCGACCTTTCCAGGTTTTTCACTGAGCGAGATCTAACGATATCTCCGACTAAATCCACGGCGACACTTATCACGACATGGACGCACCAGGTAAGAAATGACATTTACGTTGATGGCACTAAGCTACCAACTGTCAGCCACCCAAAGTTATTGGGTGAGACACTGGATAATACTTTCTCATTTGCTGGTCATGTGTCTGCAATGGTCTCAAAGGTCACTTGCCGGCAGTACTTGGGGAAAAGACAAAGAAACGTTGCTGACTACATATAAGGCCATTGGCCGACCAGTCTTTGACTATGCCGCACCCATATGGTCGCCTTACGTGCATAACACCAATTGGACGAAGTTACAAGTCTGCCAAAATACTGCCATCAGAACTGCTACGTGATGTCTCCTCATGTCTTCCGAGTCTCACCTCCATCAGGAGGCAAAACTGCTCAATGTAAAAGAGCATGCGGAAATGCTGAGCAGGCAATTCCTTCTGAACTGCCACAAGCCAGCATATCCAAACCGTCATCTTTTGGACATGGATCCGCCCCCGAGAGACATAAGGAGACATCTCCGTAAGCATTATGATGAGATCCGGCATCATATTACCTTGCCGTTTGATCTGCAGAACCATAAGCGGGCTCTAACCGACATCCACAGCGAGTCGGTAGACACTTTTGTCGGATCTCTACCTGTGATATCACCGGATATTGCTGAAGAAGAACGCACCTTACCAAGGGAGACAAAAGTCACCATGGCACAGCTTAGGTCTGGATACAGTGTGAGGTTAAACTCCTACTTATCCAGACTGAATGATACAATTTCAAACACATGCCCTGCATGTGATAGGCCCCCCAATATACTCTACATCTCTTCAATTGTCCAATTGAACCTACTCTTTTAACCCCTCTGTCCCTCTGGAACAACCCTGTTGAAACTGCACGTTTCCTTGGACTCCCGTTAGAAGAGCTTGATGAAGATCTTCGGAATGATCATACACTCTAGGCAGGGCAATGCATTGTTAACAAAAACAAGGACCACAAAGACAATTTTTCATGTTTTTTCATACAAGTTTAGGAGGTTTACGATATATACGACATCTACGGGGAACTTACGACATTGAACGAATATCCTGAATATCGTCACCTTTATTCACAAAGGCCCTAACTGACATAAACAAATTTTACAGGAGAAGTAAAATAAAAAATGATGTACATTGAACGCATGTAAATATACATAGCTTTGTAAATTTAGGATATCTCCGTTATTACTGCTAGTAACTCCTTAAAATTTGTAGTGAGTGTGTACAATTTGAATTAAGGTAACGATATGTATATTTTTTCTGTCCTATGAACCAAATAGACTTTTTTGGAAAGTGGACAAAAAATAAAAATACACGTGTATCGGCGATTTTCATGTAAACGTAAGAATTTTTTTATGTATGTAAATTTTACTCTAAGAATGTGCAAGTTAGAACTCGCTACTTGATTTTTTAGAATTTTTTTGGCAAGGGTGTTGAGTGCTTTCTTCCATAAAAGTCACAAACTAAATTTACTTTTGTATGGAGGAAAACACTCAACACCCTTGCCAAAAAAAATTCTAAAAAATCAACTAAAATTCTAAAAAATCAATTAAAATTTAATGGGCTACAAAACTGCATACTCAAAAATTTTCTGAAAATTCAGAAACTAAATTTAATTTTGTATGGAGGAAAACACTCAACACCCTTGAAAGAAAAATTCTGATAATTCAGGGAAAATTTGTAGAGAGTTCTAACTTGTACATTCTTAGAGTAGAATTGTAAGGGCTACAAAACTGCATACTCAAAAATTTTCTGAAAATTTTTCCAAAAAAGTTAAAATTTTTTTTTATGTCGTACATAAAAAAAAATTCTGACGTGTACATGAAAATCGCCGATACACGTGTATTTTTATTTTTTGTCCACTTTCCGAAGAAGTCTATTTGGTTCATAGGACAGAATGTGTGTAGAGCAGTGTTATGAATAATAAAACGTTTTTTTATGAGAATTTTTTTAGCAAAATATACCGTTTATCCTAGCAAACCATTTAGCACTTAAACAGAAACTTTAACAGGTCGGGTTTTGATTTCATATGTATTTTAGATATGACTTTAATTGGCTATATAGTAAATTTGCTATTTCTGTTGATTATTCTGTATTTGTTTTACAAGGGGAATATATAAGAACGTATACCTATGTACGTTAGTATACATATATCTCTAGAGTCTAGCTCCACAAAACACATTAATAATACTTAATAATACTTATAAATTAACATGACAACAATAACCCCCTTTGCTAGCTCTCATGCTTTGAAATGTGATAAATATAGTTTCAGAGATCAGCAGTCGTAAGCTGATAATTATTTTGAGTCCATTCAGTAATGACCATGATGACCATGGTAACAACCATCATCACCGTCATGATGATTAGAAGTCGCATGTTCCTGTTTGAGCGTATAACCACTTGAATGGCTTCCATGACCGTGATCATGGTGACCATAGCCGCCGTCATCATGTTCTCCACCATGACCACCATCATCTCCACCGTCATCGTGTCCCTTATAACTACCATCGTCACCATCATCGCCATGACCGCCATGACCACTGTCGCTATCTCCTTTATAGCTACCATCATCACCATCATCTTCATGACCCCCATGCCCGCCGTAACCTCCATCTTCATGACCGCCATAATCACCGTCGTCATGTCCTTTGTAGCTGCCATCATCCCCATCATAGCCATGTCCGCCATGGCCACCATCGTCATGTCCTTTATAGCTACCATCATCTCCATGACCCCCATGTCCGCCGTACCCACCATCGTCGTGGCCGCCATAACCGCCATCGTCATGTCCTCCATGACCATAGTGCTCATGTGTTTCGAGTTCAGCATGTCCACCGTGATAGCTGTCGTGCCCATGATCGGCTACGTGATGATGTGTGGGTTCACGTTCCACTATTGCGTGGAAACCACCATGTTTATCAGATGAATAGTGGACAGTTCGCTTATGGCCATCGGCATCAATTAATTTATAGTGTCCGGTTACTTTATGTCCCTTGCGATGTTCACTTTGCTCCTTAATGTCACCTGTCTTCTTGTCTTCAACCCCATATTCGAAATAGTACTCAGCCTTCGAATCGTGCCCATCATCATGTCCGTGGCCATGTCCATGTCCGTGGTGATCATGATGATCATCATGTGAGATCAAATGTACAGAGGCATGACTGTGTGCGGCACCGTGTCCATGATCATCGTGATGCCCATGTGGTACAGCACTGACCACCGCTAAGCAACATAGAAACGTGGGGAAAATCTACAAAAATGAAATGATTTAATTACAACAATAAACATATTTTTTAGAAAGAAACTCACCTTAACAGGCATTTTATTAGTTGCGAAAGATTTGACTGAACTGTAACTCTTGTATGACTGATCGACGCTTTTATACTTCTAAATCTATGCCTAGATGTGTCTGCATGTTCAATTCCATTTCCATTTAATAAAATTTAGTTATAGATTGGTATTTAGCAATAGCAGAAGAAATACCTTGGACGGCCTTCTAGTAAATACTAGTACCGCTACGCCTATCTACTAGTGGCCGACCGAAAGTTCCGCCAAGCTTCGGTATTCCGCATATTCGGCTATTAGTTTATATTCTACCTTCGGCTGAAAATTCCACATAACCGATGCCGAACAAAAGGTAGCTATATTCAATTATAAAAAACTGTTACTTGAACTTACAATTTTTTAATTTCTTATATGGGAAGTGTCAAAATTCGTGACTTCCAGTAATATTATTTTTCTTTAACTGAACAGGCCTAATATTTCGCACGATAACTTACAGATATATCTAAATAAGAGCTTCAAGGAGTAAAAAAGCTGTTGAAACTGAAGTGAGAAATGCGAGAATGAAAGAAGAGAAAAATTGGAGAAGTTTTTCGGTTTTATTCTATTTTATCTCGCGATAACTGACGTTGGAGAAAAATAACGCTAGGCTGAGGCCCTTATTTCGGTAGAGTTCGGCTTCGGGCGAATATAGGATGATGCCGAATTTTCGGTTAAGCCTTCGGCCAAAAATTCCAGCTTCGGTCGGGCACTACTATCTACTAATTGCACAACTCACAATTAAAAGTGAACTTGGCAATGAAATCTCATGAAAATTTAGTAGATTTAGTATGAGATGCCGTTTACTTATTCAGTGTTTGTATATATGTACTGTAAAGATAGTTACATTCATAACCAAAACTTATAAAAACTACAGTTGACCCAGCGAACATACAAGTTTAATATATCAATTTTAATTGCGAATTTCATTTCGATTTAGCTTTGAGTTTGGTTTTTTAGGTGCGATTTCGGCTTCAGCTCTTTAGTTTCGAAATCGGTTCCCGTTTATGCATTTTCGTTCTGAAATTTTTCTGATTTCCTGTGTTGTTTTAGTCGAAGTTAGCGTAATAGTTTTCATTTGTTATTTGGTTACCATTCTGATTCCGAGTTTTTCGTATTTCGTTTCTTTCTGGTTGCGGTCGTTAGGTAACATCAGCATCTTTTTGGTTGATCTAGCAAAAGTCTCCTAACCGACATAGATAACATTGGAATCGTATTTGTACACAAAGAGTATAGCCCTACAAATGTGCCCCAACTAAGACCTTTTGCACCTATTTGCGAAAATTTGAAAAGAAGTATCTGCGGCAAAGGATACACTGCAAAAAACTCAAGGAAATATAAAAACGAAATTTACGAACTAGTTTTCGGCTTTGCAAGTCGGTGAAAGAGATTTTGAGTAGTAAATGTATATACATCGAACTAATTTTTATGCGACAACATCAACGTCTTTGTAAATTCACTCACTCATGGGACTCATGCATAAAATGCGAGCTTTTGCTCAGACTCGATTTATTTAGTAAAAGCGAAATATTTTTTGTACATGGAAGCGTTTTATGTATGCGTAGAAAACTCGGTATAGGTATGACTACGGGCTATTATGCCTAATATAGAAACCATATTCTACATGTTCAAATTAGGGATTTTGATTTTGGGGATTTTGATTTAGTGATGATGTGGTACACCCGGTGTCATTCTCATATTCGAAATCATTGTGATGATCACAATAAACCTACCTACAAAATTTTACCAGACAGTGAATCATCTCTTTGTTCAGGTCTCTCGAAACTGTCGATATTGGATGATATTTATACAAATCGTGTTATCTTATAACTTCAAACGAGCTAAACTTGGTTATTTGTATATTTGTACATTTGTATATTTGTATATCCAGACTATCTCAGGAACCGATTGAGAGATTTGGATGAAATTTTGAATATAGATAGTATGGTTGATTCAAAAACTATCCACTTGGGGCTTGCCACTTGTGGCGGGTTACAGCTTTGCCACCTTTAATTTTTTTTTAAATTATGGAGCTACAACTCAAAATCGGAGTAAATTTCAGTTAAACGCTTCTGGATCGCATAAAAGTAATTCGAATTTTAAAACCTTGGCATCACTGTGCTCTTTAAAGAGTAACGATAATAGTCAAAAAGAAAAAATGACAAATTCAAGCAGCGTAACCCATATAGTTGCCACCTGACCGCACTTTATTTATTTTACCTTATGTATATTTGTATATCCAGATTATCGCAGGAACCGCTTGACCGATTTGGATTAAATTTTGAATATAGATAGTATGGTTGATTCCAAGACTATCCACTTGGGTTGCCACCTGGGGCGGTTTACAGGGTTGCAATCTATCTCAATTTTTTTTAATTTTGTAGCGAAATATGCCATATATGGGTATCAAATAAAAGTTGTTTTCAGCGATGTGCCAACTAAAATATTTTCAAGTAGGGTTGCAGTATATTTGTATATCCGAACTATTTCGGGAACCGCTTGACCGATTTGGATGAAATTTGGCATAGAGATAGTATGATTGATTCTAAGACTTAAGGGTGGTTACTTGGGGGCTGTTCAGGGTTGCCACCTATCTCAATTTTTTTATGTTATGGAGTTAGATATGCCAATATGGGTATCAACGCGTGGTATTTTCAGGGTTACCATTTTACCGCATTGTATATTTTTCGGATCATGTTTGGATTATTTTAGGATCATTTAGGGGTCACTTTGGAATAATTTTGGGGCTATTTTGAGATCATTTTGGGTCAATTTTGAATTAATCTGGGACAATTTTGGGGTAATTTTCGGATCATTTTGGAGTCTTTTTGGGATAATTTTTGGATGATTTTGGGATAATTTTTGGGTCATTTTGAAAACATTTAACTGTATTTTTGGTGGGGTTTTGGGTTTATTTTTGGATTATTTTGGAAACATTTTTGGATAATTTGGGGATCATTTTAGGGTACATTTAAGGGTGTTTTTGGGGTCATTTGGAATCATTTTTGGATCATTTTAGGGTAATTGTTGGATCATTATTGTATAATTTTTTGGTCGTTTTGGGTTCAATTTCGTTTCATTTTGGGATATTTAAGGATCATTCTGGGTAAGTAAAGTTAGCGCTAAATTGATAGCACCGAGAAATCTCGGTCCCAGGTACTTGCTTACTATCATTGTAATTTTTGCATTACTTCCAAGTTCGTTGTTGATATGCCAGCTAACTTTATTTGGATAATCTACTTAAAACATGAAACATTACTTTCAAATTGCTTTATTGATATCTACCTAAAAATATATAAATTTAATACAAAGTTCAGTTGGGCTCATTCAATTTTATAAAATAACTAAGCCTCTAATATTTGGTCAATGAAAAAGAAAATTTCACCATTGTCCTCAATGATGACCATGATGTTCGTGGTGTTCATGGTGTTCGTGATGTTCTTTGTGCTCCTTTTTATGATGATGCGCAACGCCATGTTCCTGTTTGATTGAGAAACCGCTTGAATGACTGTGGCCGTGTTTGTGTTCATGGCCATGCTCGTGTCCGCCATGACCGTGTTCATGTCCATGTTCGTGGCCGCCGTCGTCATTGCCATCATCATCATGTTGTTCGACCTCAGCATGTCCACCGTGATAGCTGGTATGCCCATGATCTTCTACGTGATGATGTGATTTTTCACGAGACACTGTGGCATGGAAACCTTTGTGCTTATCAGCCGTATAGTGGACAGTTCGCTTATGACCATCAGCATCAAGCAACTCATAGTGTCCGGATACCTTATGGCCGTCGCGATGTTCGCTGTGTTCCTTTATGTCACCTGTTTTCTTATCCTTGACGCCATAGGAGAAATGGTATTCGGCTTTGGAATCGTGACCGTCGTCATGTCCGTGTCCATGACCATGGTGATCGTGATGGTCATCATGCGAGACTAAATGTACCTCTGCATGACTATGGCCACCAT
The DNA here is from genome assembly GCA_964058755.1 of Campiglossa producta. Lineage (NCBI taxonomy): Eukaryota > Metazoa > Arthropoda > Insecta > Diptera > Tephritidae > Campiglossa > Campiglossa producta. Next base: position 101,443,813 of record CAXKVI010000003.1, read on the forward strand.
GTTCATGGTGGTCATGACCACCATCGCCACCACCTCCACCACCACCATGCTCGTGATGACCATGCGGCACCGCATTAACCAGCGCTAAACAACATGCGAACGCAGCCAAAATCTATCAAAGAAAATGATTTAGTTAAATAGTTAGTAACACCACAGAGCTCGCCGCTAGGAACTTACCTTAAAAGCCATTGTTCCAAAAATTATGCACGAGCTGTGGCGGATCTAAGCGAACTGGGTTTAATGAGCTATTGACCTCTGCTTTTATACTTGCACGTCCATTTCCCTTACATAAAAAGGGTTATTTTTTTCTTTTTTCCGCAATGAAATTGGAAGAAAGAATGGAAAAGGCTATGACTTTACAAAATTTCCATGTGCTCCGTACTGAATATTGATCTACAAGTTAATTCCACATTCGAAACGCCTACCAAAGCGTAAAATGCACGTTTGCAAATAAGCTTGCAAACGTTGTTATTGGCATTATTTGGCGGTTTGGTGAGAGTGTTTTTTTAACCAAAATAATTTATTAGCAAATATAAATACATATCTGTTGTTCTCTTGGCTTGACGACCATAAGCATAACTAGTACATATTCTAATTCTAATTGTAATGGTGTATTTAGATTCAGCTTTTAAAGGTATGTTCTTGTACGAAAACCTAGAACTTTCCTGGCTAAATAAAAAAAAAACAATCTACCAAATAATAAAACAAATAAACCCGGGGCGAACCCACTGGTTTGAGTTTAGGTTCAACCCCCCTCCCCCCATCACCCTTCGGGATCATTCACGGGGAGGTTGTTTCAGTTTCAAACCCCCCTTCGCGTTCCAAAAAGTCATATTTTTCAAGTAATTTTTCCATACGCATTTATCCTTGGAAACTGACAAGTACAATTCGGTTCAAGAATTAAAAAAAAAACAGGGTGATTGGGATGAAAATTGTATAGGTTATTTTATTTAATGTTTGCAAAATGTATGTGTGAATTTAAAACAATCTGAATTGTGCTACAAACAGGGACGAGTCCACTGGGGTTTTCAGGTTCAAATCTTTAGTAAAAATTGCACAAAGAATGTAGTAGAAATTAAGCAAAAAATACAGTAAAAAATTTGCGAAAAATACAGTAAAACTATAGTAAAAATCACACAAAAATATAGTAAGTCACGCGAAAAAAAATAAAGTAAAAATTACGCAAACAACAAATATAGTAAAATTACACAAAAAATATGGTAAAAACTACCCAAAAAAAATGATGCAAAAAATATAGTAAAAAAATACACAAAAAATAGTAAAATTTACACAAAATTTAGTAAAATTTACATTATGATAAAAAATACGCAAAAAATATGTTAAAAACATACCAAAAAAAAAACATAGTAAAAGTACACAAAAAATATAGTAAAAATTACACCAAAAAATCAGTAAAATTTTCACAAAAAATACAGTAATAATTACGCAAAAAAAATTAAAAAAATTACACAAAAATATGGTAAAAGTTACGGAAAAAAACTACGCCAAAAATATACTTAAAATTACACAAAAAATATAGCAAAAATTACAAAAAAATATAGTAAAAGTTACGGAAAACATGAAGTAAAAATTACACTAAAACTATGGTAAAAATTACGCAGAAAAAGAGTGAAAATGACTCCAAAAATATGCAAAAATTACACAAAACAATATAGTAAAAATTATGCAAAAATTATAGTAAAAGATACGCAAAAAATACAGGGAAACTGCCAACTAATTTTTTTGCGTTTTGCGTAATACACATTCGGTAATTTCTTAAACGACTTGCATAAGTGATACCTTGAATCTGACTATGGACTAATTCATACATCATGAAACCAACCAAACTCTGAACCAACCAAACTCATCCTATACTACTTATATGTAAATGTGTAAGTTTGTGAGTGATGGTAGTTCCATATATTTATCGATAAAAGAGTTATCGATCAAAATGTGGTCGGGCGTAAACTTTGGAATGTTCGTACAAAATTGGTATAAACGAAAGGGGTGGACCATAGCTGGTGTTCATGAGGTATGGCGAACAAACGAAAGGTGTTGATGAGTGTTTTAAAATTATGTATTAAATAGTCCCATATGAGACCCCGTTTTCGAGATATTGACCAAATATGAACTAGAAGGTGCCCTGTTGTTGTTGTTGTTAACAATGTAGAAGGTGCCCTCGATGGTGTTAGTGCGATATGAGTATCAAATGAAAGGCAATGACAAGTTTTCTCGATATTGTCCGAAACGTGGGCCAGGTGTGAGCTAGAAGGTTTTTATGGGAAATGAGTCTAAAATGAATGGTGTTGATAAGAGTTTTAAAGGGGAGTCAAATAATTGACGCTGCAACACAAGCTCATATTGCTATGCTTTAGGTTAGGTTAGGGAGCTAATTTAAAAATCTGAAATTCCGAAGCTATAAATGGTGCACCTTAATACCCACACTACTAGATTAACAAATAGCTCTACTACTCACCGGCCAAAAGGGCTCCTAAATATTTAATATATATATTTGGTGCATATTTTCAATTTTCTGAAACTCATAGACATGGAAATTTCCCCATCCAAACTGCAAAAACCTAGGCACACTCAGGATGGGCGATATGTGGGAAATTCGCCCGTGTGATGTGCAGCGAGCAGCTCGCTGAACTTTCTCTAGCATGGCGCTCTTGTTGTTCACCTCGACTAGCCAGCATTTTCAATGGCTTAAAAAATCATTTTTGCAAACGTGAGGTTTTATCTTAAAAATTCAGTAGTTTTTCTGTTAAAGTATAAAAAATATGCACATATACATATGAAACCATTTACTTCATCTAAAATTAAGAAAATTATAGTTGAAAGAATACCAAAACAAAATAAGGAACAGCTAACTCTCTTTCACTATTTGCACAAGAAAAAATAAATATAACCAAAAACGCTTTTGGACCCATTTGCAAAACTGAGACTTGCAATGAGGGGCGTTGTTCCACTTGCAATTAAGTACGTACTTGTCTAATGATCGGGGCGGGATTTCAGGGGGTTTTACTCAGTTTTCGCAAAACTAAGCAGATAACGATCGACTTAAAAAAAATAAAATATTTTAAAAAATAACATAAGAGTTATGAGTTAATGAACGCAAAAATTTCAAATGGTATAAAAACCACTAGCAGAATCATATTTGACACAGTTCGCTTAGATCCAGCACAACTCGTGAATAATTTTGGAACTATGGCTTTTAAGGTAAGTTTTGAGCCTTGTGTTTCGACTCAATAATTAACTTAACCCTTCATATTTATATTTCGCAGGTTTTCGCTGCGTTCGCATGTTGCTTGGCACTAGCCATGGTTAGTGCCGTCCCTCATGGTCATCATGATCATGGTCATGGTGGAGGTGGTGGTGACGGTGGTCATGGTCACCATGAACATCATGAACACGGTGGTCATAGTCATGCTGAGGTACATTTAGTTTCACATGACGATCATCACGATCATCACGGTCATGGACACGGACATGATGATGGTCACGATTCCAAAGCTGAATACCATTTCTCCTATGGCGTCAAAGATAAGAAAACGGGTGATGTGAAAGAGCATAGCGAACATCGTGATGGCCATAAAGTATCCGGACATTATGAATTGCTTGATGCTGATGGTCATAAGCGAACTGTCCACTATACGGCCGATAAGCACAAAGGTTTCCATGCCACAGTGACTCGTGAAAAATCACACCACCACCACGAAGATCATGGACATACAAGCTACCACGGTGGACATGCTGAGGTCGAACAACATGATGATGGCGGACATGACGATGGCGGTCATGAACATGGACATGAACACGGTCATGGCGGACACGAACATGGCCATGAACACAAACACGGCCACAGTCATTCAAGTGGTTTCTCAATCAAACAGGAGCATGGTGTTGCTCATCATCATCACAAGGAACATCATCATGAGCACCATGAACATCATGAACACCATGGTCACCATGGTCATCATTAAAAGCCTGTGTAAAGTTAGGTGTTGATTCGTTCCTATTATGTTAGTACCGCGGAGCTGTTATGTAAAAAAAAATACTGTAGACTTATGTAATGTTATTACATTTATAAATTAGAAGTAGTTTATTAATAAAGGCAATTCAAAATGAACCTACTATGTGTACTGAGATAGACCCGATAAAAAATGTTGTTACCATCACGAAATGTCATATGCCGAATCCCATAAAAAACTAAGACAATCAATTCATTCATGGAATGGGATACGAATCTGTTTGAGGAGCTTGTAGACCGCGTTTAATTGAGCGTGAGTAAATGCTATATTCCAAAACTATTTTGGGGTCAAAATTCTGGAAAAACGACCAAAAATTCTTTGCGATATAATTAGTTAGCGTAAATTGTAATGGTGTACATTTTATTTTGACACTGACCGTATGTGTATAATAGAGTGGTGGGCTAAGGAAAACTTTTCCACTTAAAAAAACGTTACAAAACTGTAAATGCTTATTAAAAATTAATATTTGAGCCTCGGTTCTGGATTACAGAAGCGTACCTAAGGGGTTTCGATTCGACGAGCCGTTCACACTGCTTTTTTTCGAGCTAAGCTCTCGCAATAGATCCGCATAATTAGCTTTGGAATTTCAGAAAGCTCTCACCTCACAACTCTTCCCAAATCTATATATATAAAAATGAAATGGTGTATAATTGTAACGCTAAAACTCGAAAACGGCTGAACCAAATGAAATACTTCCTTTGGGGGATTTGTTTGTTATTACCACGCGCAGGTCATGTCTTAAAATCAGAACAAAATATTAAGGGGGCGTGGCACCTCCCATACAAACTGAATTTTTCAAGTTGAATATCTTCAAGTGTTTAAGGTAGGAACATGAAAATTGGTATAGAGCTATAGGATAACAACACCATTCTCACCCATAAAACTTGGGGTTATCCAATAAGGGGGCGTGGTACCTCCCATACAAACTAAATTTTTAAGCAGAATATCTGTGAAAGGGTTCAAGGTAGGGACCTGAAAATTGGTATAGAAAGCCTTCTTCAATCAAAAGCCTTCTTACACATAAAAGAAGGGGTAATCGGAAAAGGGGGCGTGGCACCTCCCATACAAACTGAATTTTTCAAGGTGAATATCTTCAAAAGTGTTTAAGGTAGGAACATGAAAATTGGTATAGAGCAATAGGATAACAACACCATTCTCACCCATAAAACTTGGGGTTATCGAAAAAGGGGGCGTGGTACCTCCCATACAATCTTTAATTATTTTGGTTGTTAATCTATATATATAAAAATGAAATGGTGTTCAGTCGTTACGCTAAAACTCGAAAACGGCTGAACCAAATCATATACTTCCTTTAGGGGGTTTGTTTGTTATTACCACGCGCAGGTCATGTTATAAAATCAGAACAAAATATTAGGGGGGCGTGGCACCTCCCATACAAACATTTTTCTTCAAGGTGAATATCTCTAAATGGGTTTAAGGTAGGGACCTGGAAATCGGTACAGACCTATAGGATAACAACACCATTCTCACCCATAAAACTGTGGGTTAACCAAAAAGGGGGCGTGGCACCTCCCATACGAATGAAATACTTCATAGTCGATATCTCTGGAAGTATTCATGTTAGACCACTGAAATTTGGTAAGGGATTATATGAGATCGACCCCTACCACCTCCAAAAAAGCTGGGGATAACGAAAACGGGGGCGTGGCACCTCCCATACAAATGAAATATTTCATAGTCGATATCTCTGGAAGTATTCACGTTAGACCACTGAAATTTGGTAAGGGGTTATATGAGATCGATCCCTACCAACTCCAAAAAAACTAGGGTAACGAAAAAGGGGGCGTGGCACCTCCCATACGAATGAAATACTTCATAGTCCATATCTCGGGAAGTGTTTAGGTTAGACCACTGAAATTTTGTGAGGAGTTTTATAAGATCAATCCCGGACACCTCCAAAAAAAAACTGGGGATAAGGAAAAAGGGGGCGTGGTTTCTCCTATATGAAGGAAACATTTCATAGCCCATATCTCTGCAAGTATTTATGTTAGACCACTGAAATTTGGTGAGGGTTTATATGTGATCGATCCCTAATACCTCCCAAAAAACTCGAGTTAACGATAAAGGGGGCGTGGCACCTCCCATACAAATGAAATATTTCATAGTCGATATCTCTGGAAGTATTCACGTTAGACCACTGAAATTTGGTAAGGGGTTATATGAGATCGATCCCTACCAACTCCAAAAAAACTAGGGTAACGAAAAAGGGGGCGTGGCACCTCCCATACGAATAAAATACTTCATATTCCATATCTCTAGAAGTATTTGGGTTAGACCACTGAAATTTTGTGTGGAGTTATATAAGATCAATCCCGGACACCTCCAAAAAAAAACTGGGGATAAGGAAGAAGGGGGCGTGGTTTCTCCTATATGAAGGAGATAGGGATATGGTTTAAAATAGATATAGGGATCGGGTTAGAGAAACAGACAGGGAAATAAATTTGTGGCAGGACAACGTCTGCCGGGTCAGCTAGTTCTCAATATAATTGAAATCTAAGCTCTGCGCGAGCCATTCCACAATCAAGTATTTGTCACAGTAAGCTAGTGTTTAGGATGATTGTACTGTTCTATAAAAAGTGAGTCCGAACGCTACTTGTCTTGTTGGCTCTGTGATGGGCTTGGACATATGAAATGTGCAGGCTTGACCGGTAGAGTTGCGGACGCTTTAAATGAAGACAAGGGCTTACGTTGGTCGTGCGTAAAATGCAGATCAAAGGAAGTTGATCTCTACAAGCTTTTTAGGGAAACGAGAAACGCGTTTTCGGAAATTGGGAAGGAATTTTCTATTATAACGAAAAAATTCAAGCATTTTGAGGACTTGTTTAAGTCCTTCAAGTGTTTGGATGATCCTAATAATAGAACTATTCACAATAATAATTCGTCTGGGGCTGTAGATCATCCAATCCCCACTCAGAGTGCCACAACACCTCAGGCCCTTGAATTAATAAACCTGACTTCACCTAATGCGCAGGCAGTGGTTCCGTCCTTTTCTAAGGCTTTAAGAGAAAACCTTCAGCCTACACAAAATCCAACTATTACTATCACATCCGAGCCAATAGTCAACAAGCTGGTTATGGTTCCGCCGAAAAAAACGATATTTGTGTCTAGATTTGACAAAAAAACTTCGGCTGATGACCTTAAGTCCTATATAAAATCTAAAGTAAAAGCTAAAGATATAGTTATAAACAAATTTAAATTTAATTATGATAGAAGTGTAGCTTCCTTTAGGATCGATGTTTTAGAAACCGATTACAATACTATTTTGGATAGCTCGTTCTGGCCGCCTGGGGCTTTTGTTCGCGAATTTATTTTTAAACCTAATGCGAATCCCCCAAATTTGGCACGACTTCCTAGCCTCAACGACGATCCAAAAAACTCATTGTAAATTCTGCCTTTAACATCTACTATCAGAATGTTAGAGGTTTGAACACTAAATTAACTGATTTCTATTTAAAAACTATCAATTGCGACTATAATATTATTGTTTTTACTGAAACATGGTTGAAACCGCATGTCTTTGACTCTGAAATTTTTTGTGACGAGTTCCAGACATATAGAAACGATCGCTTAAACAGAACCGGGGGCGGCGTCCTGGTGGCTGTACATTCTTCAATACCATCTGAAGAAGTGAATATACCCCTTATTGATGACATCGAGTTTAAGTGTATTAGAGTTCTTCTAAATAAATGCCATATTTACTTGGCTGTTTGTTATATTCCACCTTCGTCTGATCTATCAGTGTATATGCACCACATTTCGTTGATAAAAGCTGTAAATTCTATGATTAGGCCTATTGACTCCATGATTGTTTTAGGTGACTTTAACCTACCACACATTTCATGGAGCACTATTGACAACAATATTGTACCAGTTTCAACCAAATTGAGTAACAATGAGTTTCTGGATGAGATGATCAACCTTTGTCTAAACCAGATTAATGTTATCCAGAATAAGTTTGGAAAAACTTTAGATTTAGCCTTCGTTGATGACTTGTCTAAATTTTTTATAAACCGTTGTGATCCCCTTGTTCTGCCCGAAGACGTTTACCATCCCTCTCTTAATATTGTTTACGAAATCATTGATAACGAACCTGATGTTATTAAAAAACCATCTGTCTCTAATACAAGATTTGATTTTTCTAAAGCCAGCTTTAAAAAGTTAAATTTTGAACTATCTAAATTTATTTGGCCTCGATATCAAGATGACATTGAGAATAACCTTTTACATTTCAACAATACAATTTATAGCCTTTTTGAAAAATATGTACCTAAACGTAACTATTTTTGTGATGTACCAACACAAGCTTGGTTCACTAAAGAGCTAAAAACTTTGAAAAATAAGAAGTCTCGAATTTTTAAATTATACAAGAAAACTGGTTCACGCTCAGATTATCTTAAGTACACTATTTTGCGTCATTAATATTTAGAATTAAACAAAAAATGTTACAACGATTACTTATTTAAAACTAAACAGAACATTATTTCCAATCCTAAGTAATTTTATGGCTTCGTAAACTCTAAACGCAGAGTAAAAGGGTTTCCTTCAACAATGAAATTTAATGATAACATATCCAGCGACGATCTAGTGATTGCTGATTTCTTTGCTCAATTTTTCAAGTCTAATTACTCTTCTGAAACTAATTCATCACAAATTGTATACCCATATCGTCCACATTCATGTAACTCAATTTATGTTCCTAGTATAGATCCAGGAGATGTTTTGTCACATTTAAAATCCTTAAAGGAGTCAACCAAGTTTGGCCCTGATTTAATACCGACATGTTTTCTTAAAAAGTGTGCAGAACACATATACCTGCCACTGACCGATTTGTTCAATCTTTCTCTACAGCGCGGCGTTTTCCCGGCTTCATGGAAAGAGTCTTTTCTTATACCTCTTTATAAAAGTGGGAGTAAAACATCTATACTAAACTATCGCGGAATAGCGAAGCTCTCTGCTATTCCTAAAATTTTTGAAGCTATCGTCACCAATCACCTTTCATTTTCTATATCAACACTGATTGCCAACTCCCAGCACGGTTTCTGTAAGGGTAAATCGACCACAACTAATTTACTTGAGTTCACTACACATGTCTCGAATGGGTTTAGGGATAATCTCCACACCGACGTTATATACACCGACTTTAGTAAAGCCTTTGACAAGGTTAGCCACTCTTTACTTATTCATAAACTTGCCCTGGTTGGCTTTCAACCCGCTCTCATCCGTTGGATATCCTCCTATCTCCGTGGTAGAACGCAAAGAGTTACCTTTAATAATGCAATTTCAAATGTCATCGATGTCTCCTCTGGTGTTCCTCAGGGTAGCCATCTAGGCCCGGTTCTGTTTTTGCTTTTTATCAATGATATCTGCACAACAATAAAGTTTTCGAATATCTTGATGTATGCTGATGATGTTAAACTTTTTAAGTCATATGCATCGATTGAAGAACGTTCTTTGCTTCAAATTGATTTAGACCACTTAGTAACTTGGTGCAACGTTAACAATATGCCGCTCAATCTGAAAAAATGTAAGTTCATGTGTTTTTCACGTAGGGATCTACAGCCAGCTTCTTATGCAATCAACAACCACAATCTTGAACATGTTAATGTTTTTGTTGACTTGGGGGTGACAATGAACCCCAAGCTTAGTTTTAGTCCTCATATTAAGGCAACAGTTAATAAGGCTAGAGGTGTTTTAGCTTTTGTGAAAAGGTGGTCAAAGGAATTTAATGACCCTTATGTTACGAAGACTCTTTTTACTACACTAGTTAGACCTATATTAGAATATTGCTCAGTTATATGGAATCCGCGTTACCAACTTTATATTGATAGGCTAGAATCAATTCAAAAACAGTTCTTACTCTTTGCATTGAGAAATCTACAATGGGATTCAACGTATAACCTTCCACCTTATACTAATCGTTTGAAACTTATCAATCTCCCAACCCTTGCAAGTCGTAGGGAAATGCTAGGTGTATTATTCATGACTAAACTGATAAACGGATCGATTTCCAGCCCATTTCTTTTAAACGAAATTAACTTTAATATTCCGTCCCGACCTTCACGACACTTTAGGCCTATTCGGCTGAAGCAATGCAGGACAAATTTTCAATTACACGAGCCTTTCCAGTGTTTGTGCGAAGATTTTAACTCTCATTCAGGCACATTTGATATTTCGGACTCGCTTTTTATGATCAAAATAACTGTTCTATTATCTCTTAACACTTGATTTCTACGTTGTATTAATTTATTGCAATTCCCTATTCATTTATGTATATCACTCAGCTGATGAATTCCTTTCTGTAGCTGAGCATTTTGAGAACTCGACGCTTAACAAACCTCCGCCTTTCAAACACTCGGCAAATTAATCCGCGCGTTATGCGGATGCGCCCCTCGTGTCGGTTGGGCGGGATGGTGGGTAAAATCCGTTGGGCATAATAATAATAATAATAAAAAAAAAAAAAGCGATAAATTATCGTTAATTTCTCGAAAGCATAGGGCACCATGATATTTGGTAAAATATCGAAGTATTTTGGCGAATTCGTGATACCATCAACACGGAAAAATGGCCTAACACCATAGTATGAGAAATAGCCTTATACACAGAGAAAAATGAGCTGGGAATGGATAAAAATTGATTGATATGGCCAAATCACTGCCAATTCTTATCCAGCACCCGTTCAATTTTCTCTGTGTGCGCCATTATACTTCCGATGCCGTTTTTTTTCTCTTTGTGTATGCGGTTGACAGCACGGTATACTTTTTATACCCAGTGTACTAGTACTAGTACAAGAGTATATTAATTTTGTTGAAAGTTCTTAGGTTGAAAAGAGGAGTCCATTAAGACATGTCCGTCCGTCTGTCCGTCCGTTCGTCTGTGTACACGATAACTTGAGATATTTGGATGAAATTTTGTATACAGGTTACCTTTTGGCCAAGGTAGGTTGCTATTGAAAATGAGCGAAATCGGATGATAACCACGCCCCCTTTTTTGATATCGAATATTTCGAAAATCATACAAATTGACATATCTCGGTAGCTGAAATGGCTAAAATGATATAATTTTATAGGTGAATCCCCCTGGTAATTCTCTTATTATTTTTCCATAAATTTTTTATAGGGGGAGTGGCACCGCCCACTTTTAAGGGAGGCATTTTTGAAAATTTGACTGGTCGTAACTTTTAAACTGATTACGATAGAACGAAGAAATTTGGCAAAAAGCATACTAGTATCGTTGGGAGTATACCTGATGAAAATGGATAAAATCGCCCTCCAATCATGCCCACTTTCGATATCGAAAATTTCTAAAATCGCCGGAAATGACTAAAAATTTAGATATTTGCATTAATTTTGGTTTAAACCTTACTTTCTGGCCAAGGTAGGTTGCTATTAAAAATGGGCGAACTCGGATGATAACCACGCCCCCTTTTTCGATATCGAAAATTTCGAAGTTCACATAAACTGACATATATCGGTAGCTGAAATTTATAAAATGATATAATTTCATAGGTGAATTTCTCTTATCATTCTATTATGATTTTCTGTTAAATTTTAAAAAGTGGGCGTGGTACCGCCCACTTTCAAGGGAGGCATTTTTGAAAATTCGACTGGTCGTAACTTTTAAACAAATTATGGTAGAACGATGAAATTTGGCACAAATCATACTAGTACTGTTGGGAGTATACGTGATGAAATTGGATAAAATCCCCGTCGCCGTGGTTGGGCTACTCTCGATATAGAAAATTTAGAAAATCACCTAAAAGACTGGTCGTAAGTTTTAAACTGATCACGGTATAATCGTGAAATTCGGCACAAGGTATACTAGAGTTATAGGAAGTATACCTGTTGAAATTAAACGAAATCGCTTCCCAATCACGTCCACTTTCAAAAATCGAAAATCACATAAATTGACATAATTCGGTAAGGTAAATAACTAAAATAGTATAATTATAGTATAATTTGGTAGTTAAATTTGTAAGGAATTGTCTACTGTTAACTAGTCTTAAAAGATGAGTTAATTTTGTTAAGTGAGCCACCTATAATTTTTTCGACGGCCATGTATTTTATTGAAAGTTTGGTAGTATGGCTCAGAACGATTAAACAAAAATACGTATACAATTTTTCGAAATTCGAATTATTTTGAAAGTTATAGCTATCAACAGTTTTCGAAATTCCTCACTTTTTGATGATTTTCTCACGATTGGTCAAACCGATTTTGCTAATTTTTTTAATATATATAAAAGATGGTATCTTCTACAAAAGGACATTTCCAATTTTTGCAAAAAAAATTTTTTTGCAAACATTATTCGCAATTTTTAACTTCTCCATCGTGGCGAGATGGCGCTTTTGTATGATGTTGTTGTAAATAACTCCTGCCCCTTAAAGTGCATTTATTTTTTGCCAATAGTTACTAATCATACAACAAACATCATACAAAAGCGCCATCTGACCACGATGGAGATGTTAAAAATTGCGAATAATGTTTGCAAAAATTTTTTTTTGCAAAAGTTAGAATCGTCGTTTGGTAGAAGATACCATCTTTTATATATATTTAAAAAATTAGCAAAATCGGTTTGACCAATTGTGAGAAAATCATCAAAAAGTAAGGAATTTCGAAAAGTGGTGATAGCTATAACTTTGAAAATAATTCGAATTTCGAAAAACTGGCCCAAACGTATTTCTTTCAATTTAAAAATTTGTCACAAATTGGGCGTAAGTATATTAGGAGTAAGAAATGTATTCAACTATAAGTAAGATTTTGAGGGCACACGAACAATGTACATATTTTTTATACCGTGGCATAAATAAATATTAATTTTATAAGCTAACTAATAAATTTATTGAGTTCGTTTTTCCAAATTATTATATATATAGAAAATATATACCTTATAGGTACTACTATTGTTTCCATACACTGGGTATTTAATGTTCGGCTTACCCGAACTTAGACTTCCTTACTTGTTAGTATTTGTTATGGCCACACTAAACTACAAATTATATTCATCTTTTGATACGATAAAGAGAGTCATATTTTTTAGGCCCGGTTTTTCAGTGCAAGTTCAAACTTTGTGTAAACGGTCAATATGTATGGGATAAACTCTAGTCAACCCTGTCTTTGGTTTAAACTTGCACTGAAAACCCGGACATAAGTAACATGTTTATAAGATATTTAGTATATAATCTGCATTTATAGGCTTTATATAAACATTAAAGTGTCTCACCAAAAAATTTACTTTTTTCTAAGGACTCTCCCAAAATATATAAAAAAATAAGATTTACCTGAGCTGGACCAAGTTATATTATATATATTTTTTATTTTTTTTTGATAAAAAGCACCTGAGATGATGAAACAGTTGGAGTTTAAAACGGAAGCATAAAAAAGTTTGAATATTTTATCAAAGCAATCTAAATTATGAGAGTTATGATAACCTGTTGGTATATCGCCGCCATTAGTTTAGTTAGGTTTGTGGAAAACTTTAATAACTCAGCCAGTTATTGCAGATTTAACCCATTTTCGCCCAATTTTTTGACATTCCGAATATTAGCACATAACTATACAGCCGGATATTACCTTTGATTTTTGCATAAATCTAAATCGAATATTGTTCTCTTTCATTCCCGAATTAAACGAATTATGTACTTGGGAAGTATTCGAGAGAAAAATTCTTCGAAAGATTTATGACCCATAAAAGTTGGCGACAGCGAGTACCGACTGGTGTAACATGTTGGGAGGCTACAATCGCCTAGGCGGTTAAAGGCTATTTTGAGTAAGTAAGTATGCACCATGGCAGTTTGTGTGTACTTTTTTTTCTTTATTCATATCGTCGATCGGCACGCACTACCGCGTATTTCCAAAAAGCAATACGGCGTAACTTTTTGAAAAATACGCGGTATTGCATTGTTTATTTTAAAGAAAATAGGTTCCATAATAGTTATTTTATTTATTTATTTGGGTTATTGTTGATAACAACGACGGAATTTCAATGTAAATGCATTAAAACCGATGAGTCCTAGTCTGGGTAATGAAATCTCGATTTTATAAGTTTTGATAATAGGCGGTACTGCGCGCCGGCCGAAACAGAATTTCCAATGTACAGAATTTTATAAAAAATAATTTAAAAAAAAAAGAAGCTGTTTCGTTATAGGAAGCCGCTGTCTTCTTAACCCACTGCAGGCCTTGATCTATCATTTGTCTCGCTACACCAGTGCTTTTTATTTATCAGAAGTTCAAGATCCTCATTTGCCTTTTATGCTAAGGATACATACCCGAAGATTATACCACGTAAATCCTCTTTTATCAGATCCAAATTTTACCCTGACACACACAACATTGAATAGTAACAACATTGAGGATTACTTGTTTGGTTGTTATTCCACCATATATGTATTTGCCATAATTTTGTTTGTTAATCCACCATCTAGCGGTCGCTAGCTTACTAGTTTGCTAGCTTACTAGTGGTCCGATTGCATAAAAGCTGATAATTAATTTGACAGCTAACCGGACAAAATACGTCAATTAAACTCCGGTAACCGGATTTGTCTCGCTACACCAGTGCTTTTTATTTATCAGAAGTTCAAGATCCTCATTTGCCTTTTATGCTAAGGATACATACCCGAAGATTATACCACGTAAATCCTCTTTTATCAGATCCAAATTTTACCCTGACACACACAACATTGAATAGTAACAACATTGAGGATTACTTGTTTGGTTGTTATTCCACCATATATGTATTTGCCATAATTTTGTTTGTTAATCCACCATCTAGCGGTCGCTAGCTTACTAGTTTGCTAGCTTACTAGTGGTCCGATTGCATAAAAGCTGATAATTAATTTGACAGCTAACCGGACAAAATACGTCAATTAAACTCCGGTAACCGGGTTGGTTATGAAAGCATCCCCTAATTTTGCTTGTATTTGTTCCTGTTGAGTGTTTCCAAAACAAATTTTGTTGTTGCCACTCAAATCTTGAATGAAGATTTCCTCAAGATAAATCCCAAAAACGCAGTTAATTCCGGATTTGCGCTAATGTATCAACCCTATTATACATCAAACTCTATCACGCGACTTCAGCTCATACACAATATGAAACAAGCATTGCTGCAAACACGTTCTAGAATTACCCAGGTGCATATTTTGACCGATATTTCAAGCCCAGCGCAATTTTATGAATTTTGTCGCTCATAGGAGCTTTTTCTCGACCATAACAAACGCAACAAAATATGAATTAGTAAAATCGGTCCAGCCATTCACTTTGTGGCCAAGGAAGATGGGACTACATTTTTTTATTTAACAAAAAAAATTCAAAAATATGGGCAAATTGCTCGGCAATGCCACATTAATGGAAGTGTTCTGAACAGCAAATTTACACAAATCCGAAGCTAAGCTACCACAAGTTACTTAACCAAGAAATTTTGGAAATGACGGCGCAAAGGAACACCACTCGATCTCGGCGCACCCGCAGCTACGTCTCACTCCGGGAGATGGAGCAAGACGTTCTGCTTCAGAGCCGCGCACAACTGTGCGTTGTGACCCGCTGCCACAGCAACAGAAGACCAAGAGCGGCGTATTTCCTTGCGCCCGCCAGCAAATTACTGGGTGAGAGATATTGACTGGAGAGTGTGACCGTCAGCCACTGAGCAGATCTGCTAATTAACTGCTAACTAGCGATTCAATGTTCAATGTGCCAATGTTCACAAACAGAAGACACACACTTCCGTTGAAAATAGTCATGCAACTACTATTTGTACTGTTCATGTACCGAAAAAGCATCTGTGAATTGCAAGTGATTTGAAATTTAAATAAATTTTAGCACAACGAAATGTAAAAGCAACCAACTCAAGCTATAAATAAACACACCACCATTGAACGCCAGCCAGTTGTGTATTTGAAAATAGAGTAAAGCAAAGCAGCACAAAATAAAAGGCTGTTTTTTGTATATGTATGCATGTGTGTATATTAAGGTGGTCCATATCTGTAGGTGAACAATTTTGACGTCAGATTTTCTGCATAGATAGAACGAGATGTTATGTAGGTATTTTGGACTCTATTTGAAATTGCTACGGCGTATAGCCCGGGATCGAAGTTCCGATTACCCTATGTAGACTCAAAATAATAAAAACAATATAAAACTTGGTTCGGATCGGAGACCAGAAATTCGCTTAGGCTTTAATTCCCGGGTTAAAAGCGTAAATGGTCTCCGATAGGTAAAAATGCCTAACTACATATTACACAGCGTTGACGACTTTCAGTATTAAATAAAACAAAATCATCTTTATTTTTAAAGTCTCGGACATCCGAACCACCGCTTTCCAATCGGATCCAAAATGTTTGCTATACCGGTACCATCGAGCACAAATTGAGTCTTGGAATATGTGATTTTTAAATTGATTCCTTTCAAATAGGGGCCACCCTAATGTACGTATCTACAAGTATGTACGTACGTCGTATGCAATGCTTTACCGTTGAGAACCTGAGAGATTGGCTGTGTAATGGTTAGTATATGCAATCCCGAAACAGTTTATAACATGTGGAGATTTGAAAATTATAATCCCACAAACCCTGAAATTTTTAAGGTAAACTGAAAGATGAAAAACAGGAATGAAATATAGTTCAATGCATAACATGTTCAACTAAAGTAGACCAGTAGTGGAATTCAGTACGCTATTTTAACAAGAGTTGTCATTGTTACGTTGACTTAACAACAATTTTAACGATTTCGCTATGCATTACAAGTTTATTTGACAACATTTGTTATCGAAATGTCAGCTGTTATTGTTAACGCGAAATAATTGTCGACCTATAATTTGGTGTTGTTTGTTAAAACAACCAATAGGTACTTTTCTTATATATTTTAGCTCAGACACTTCTATGTTTTGCTTTGTGTTATCTGAGACAATAACCTTTTGTTTCTATGATTAGCGGAGAATCTGCTACGTTGTGCTATGTTTACCTGACACAATCACCTATTGGTAGTTGTTAAGGAATATTGGTTCTAGGCTTAGCTAAGAATCAGCTACTTTTTGCTATAATTCACCTGAGACAATCACCTATTGTACTATAATTCACCTGAGACAATCGCCTGTTGTTAATTGTTAAGGAAGAGCTACTGAATCACCGAATCGATAGTGCAATCAACGAAATTGTTAAGCTAACAACCCGTTTCATAATATTGTTTAAAGTTACTGAATTCCACTACAGTAGTGGAATTCAGTACGCTATATTAACAAGAGTTGTCATTGTTAAGTTGACTTAACAACAATTTTATCGATTTCGCTATTCACTACTAGTTTATTTGACAACATTTGTTATCGAAATGTCAGCTGTTATTGTTAACGCGAAATAATTGTCGACCTCTAATTTGCCGTTGTTTGTTAAAACAACCAATAGGTACTTTTCTTATATATTTTATCTGAGACACTTCTATGTTTTGCTATGTGTTATCTGAGACAATCACCTTTTGTTTCGATGCTTAGCTGAGAATCTGCTACGTTTTGCTATGATTATCTGAGACAATCACCTATTGGTAGTTGTTAAGGAATATTGGTTCTATGCTTAGCTAAGAATCAGCTACTTTTTGCTATAATTCACCTGAGACAGTCACCTATTGTGCTATAATTCACCTGAGACAATCGCCTATTGTTAATTGTTAAGAAAGAGCTACTGAATCACCGAATCGCTAGTGCAAACAACGAAATTGTTAAGCTAACAACCCGTTTCATAGTATTGTTTAAAGTTACTGAATTCCACTACTGTAGTGGAATTCAGTACGCTATTTTAACAAGAGTTGTCATTGTTACGTTGACTTAACAACAATTTTAACGATTTCGCTATTCACTACAAGTTTATTTGACAACATTTGTTATCGAAATGACAGCTGTTATTGTTAACGCGAAATAATTGTCGACCTATAATTTGGTGTTGCTTGTTAAAACAACCAATAGGTACTTTTCTTATATATTTTAGCTCAGACACTTCTATGTTTTGCTTTGTGTAATCTGAGACAATAACCTTTTGTTTCTATGATTAGCGGAGAATCTGCTACGTTGTGCTATGTTTACCTGACACAATCACCTATTGGTAGTTGTTAAGGAATATTGGTTCTATGCTTAGCTAAGAATCAGCTACTTTTTGCTATAATTCACCTGAGACAATCACCTATTGTACTATAATTCACCTGAGACAATCGCCTGTTGTCAATTGTAAAGGAAAAGCTACTGAATCACCGAATCGATAGTGCAAACAACGAAATTGTTAAGCTAAAAACCCGTTTCATAATATTGTTTAAAGTTACTGAATTCCACTACTGAAGGTGATTCTAAGTCTAAGTAGAATTTGTGAGTTTACAAAGTTTGTGTTTTTATTCTCAATTTTTTTTTTACGAAAAAGGTGGTCCAATTAACATGGCTATGTCCTAGGATTAGACCAACTTTATACAAATAGTACATAGAGTACTCTAATATAACACGAGAGTTGGAGGTGTTCCTCCCTCTCTATGTTGTGTACTCCAACAGGAATAATACACAGAGTTAAATACAAAATTCTTCTTCTCAAACATATTTACCTTCCTTGGAAATATTGACAAAAAGAAACATATTCACTATGTCGGGATTTCTTCTTTCGAATCGCCGGGATTTTCTACACTAATATAAAACGCTTAATATAACACAGGCAGTGAATCAGATGGCCAAAGTACTTATAGCCCATTTGACACCATGAGTTTAACCAGTCAGAGTAGCTGGATAGTTGGCTGCTAAGGTCATAGAGCGTTCTATGATAGAATCGGCAGCTCCCTGTCCCTGACCGGATTTTTTTAACTTACATTTTTTTCTTTATAATCTACTATAATTTTTATTTTTCTTGCAGATTATAATAATAATGAAAGATAATAACTTAAAAATCCGGACTTTAATTTTTTATATAATTTAAGCTAAAAAATTAGCTAAAATTATGGGAGAGGGGTAAAAAGACGCGTGTTGGCTCCAGGATCACTTATTCTCTCCGGCGCTCTCGTTTTTTTTTAAATATTTTACTTCTCTGACACACCCGGACTTGGCTTGGCGTAGCCCAGGGCAGGGATGGGCAATATTTTATTTTTGAGAGACGAGTGATGAAAAAATAAAAAGTTATGCATTATTATTGAGTGATGAGTGACCGGCTATTTTTATTCAAAAAAATTTTGAGTAATGAATAACAATTTATTTTATTCAAGAATCGCTTGAAATAAAAATAAATTGTTTTTTATGACTTTGATTTTTTTAAATAAAAATAGCCAGTCACTCATCACTCATCTTTTTCGAATAATGAATAAAAATTAATTTTTTCGTCACTTCTCACTCAAAAATAAAATTTTACCCTAATTTTTGAGGGATGAGTGACGAAAAAATAAGAAATACATTTTTATTCATTATAGGCCCTATACACTAACCCGGATCGGTCCCCATACAAAAAAAAAAGTTTTTCCAGTCCACCCCTAGGATTAAAGATATTTTGAAGGCGATAAAAAAAATTTTTTTTTTGTTTTTTTGCCACGCCCCCCCGATGGGCTATTCACTTTTTTTGAAACTACGTCGCCATTTTAAGGCCGATTTTAATGAGCCGTACACCGTTGTTAATCTCTTGGAAGCCGCCACAATTCTTACCTTAATCATTTTTTTCTCCGAGCTCAAATTCTAGTAGTGACTGTCGGTATTTCGTTTCACATCATGTGATGTGATGTGATGATGTGAAACGAGAGCTTTTATGAGTGTGAATTCTTATAGGTGTTAAATAGTACTTCATATTTAGTTTAGCTTATACGGCTGATACATTAGCGAAAATTCCGAATTAACTCCGCTTTTGAGAGTTAACTTGAGCATAATCTACATTATAAACTCCCAAAACTGAAGAAGATTTGAGCAGATTTCAGTAAACGAGCTAACGATTTGACCGCTACTGTCATCGATAAGTAAACAAAAATAGCAAGGACAACTACCAAAATTACGAGTTTACCGCTACTGGACACTAGAGTCATCAAAAAATAAACAATCCTCAGCGACATCTAGTTAAAACCAAAAAAAGCGCAAGTACTACAACCAAAGCACAAGATGGCGCCGATTGTTAATCTTCAATTTTGTGTGTCAGGGTAAAATTTGGATCTGATGAAAGAAGATTTATTGGAGGTAATCTCCGTGTGCGTATCCATAGCATAAGGGCTTAGAACATGTCAGAACGAGGTGTCCTATAATTATGATACGGACTGTATATATCGTCGCTCGGTTGCCAGAAGTATGAATGCCCCATTTTTTATTATTATTAAAATGTTTTTATTAGGTCGCTTTCGTCGTTCGCGGATTTTTGCATTCGATTTTAAACCAACTTCCGGTTGTGCTAGGGTCTTAAGATTTTCACCACAGTTCATGTAGCGATGACAATGCAATATTATAAAAAAACCGATAGGTGGTTCGTGGGTCGCTATATTTTCAGAAATCGCATTTATGGTCCGATTTGGCTGAAATTCGGAACATGCATTACTACCATGAAAATAAATATTTTTATATCGTTTCACCTTATTACCATAGAAATTATTGCATTATTTCTACCCTCTTTGTTTCTACCCTCTTTGACCGATATGAAAAAAAAACTAATGGCGGCGAAATACCAACAGGTTATCATAACCTCTAACGAGATTTTTAGCCGAGCTTCTCTTTCCAACTTGTAGTGTGTTGCTTTTGAGTTTTCCTACAAGTTGGCGAGACCTACAGTTTTTTGCCGACTCCGAACGGCACTTGCAAAGCAAATGAATTTTTTGCTGAGAAGCTTCTCATGGCAGAAATACACCCGGAGAGTTTGCCAAACTACTGCCGAGGGGCGACCCCGTTTAGAAAAATTCTTTTTCTAAATAATTTTTGATGTTACTTTTGCCGGGCATCGAACCACGGCGGCCGCCGATATGAGCTTTTCTAAAAAAACATCTTTTCGCGATATAGCAAGCGCCAAATGTTTTTATACATTTCAAACTCCAAGTACTATTTAATACCTATAAGAATTCCCACTCACAAATGTTCCAGATAAGCTTTACGTGGTGAAGAATCTATGTAGGCAGAGAGGAAATTATTTTCCAGTTCTTAGTTCATTTTAAAAACATTTTAAATTAAAAATATTTTTTTATTCTATTTTTTATTTTATACATACTTTTTAGTTGTGAGTCTGTGAAAATTTCTAAGATTGTAATTGGATATTCTGTATCATTTTAGTGGTACTCATGTAACCATATAACTTAACGAAAGCGTAAATATATACATTTAAAAGCTCAGTTAGATGAACGATTTAGATAAATTTATGTGAATACTTTTTATTTTGAAATTCCCATTAATTTAATTTTTGACCCATTTTTTAGCATATTCTTCTATTTTTGTCTAGTGTGCATTGACTGCTTTGAAAAACTGCATGTCGAACAGCGTCATCGAATTGGGTAATTTTTCGAGGTGTTTACACACTAAACTCCTCGAGGAAGTTTACCGAATTTGTGTAAACTTCGTTCCATAAAAATTTTGACAGTTAAATTACGCACGCATTCGGCAATTTTCTACGTTTACACGCTTTACGCGGTGTGTCTATGGTTACATGAATAAAATTATTCTTTTTTAACCTTTATGTGTACACCCGTGGTACCCGGGTAACCAAATGGGTTTATTTTACGTTTTTCAGATATAAAACACTGGAAGACAAACTTTATATTCATAATATGCCTTAAGCTGGGTTTTTTGGATAGAAAACAACAAGGAAAAGAAATTATTTGTTTTTCCTTCCTAGCTTTTTTCTACACTTTTGATTTTTCACCGCTAAGTGTACACCCGTGGTACCCGGGTACCTCTATATATATTATGACAACTTAAAGTAAAATGTGGGTTGTTTTTTTTTTTTTTAATTAAAGAATGCTTATTTTAAGTAAGAATATTTAGTAAATATTATGTGTTTATTTATTTATTAAGTTTTAAATACATTTTGATTGTTAATTGGCACAATTGTTATAATTTGAAACGGTTACAGTATGGGCATTGCAAATCGATTACTCGACTAGTCGATTAGTCCAACTTTTGTGCTGTTTGAAAATCGAATAGCAGATATTCGATTTCAGCTAGGCGACCAGCTGTCAATAATCGAATACTAATGATTAAATCGGGTTCCCAGTTTTTACCCGGGTTAGGTTAGGTTAGGTTCAAGTGGCTGCCGCAGAGGCACACCTAGGCCAGTATTAAAAGGCCCGTTGTGATACCATCAACACTAGGAAAGTGAGTTCCGGGACCCTGCCATATGGAAAATCCCGATATTATCGGAATTCTCCACATAGCAGAATCCCGGGACTGACGTTCCTATACCGACACCGTTACTCCTCCTCGAACCATTTAGATGACTTGATGAAGGCCATCAGGTCTTTTATGTCCAGCTCCGTGACCTGGCGTAGGCTAACCAGGAACGGAACTCCCAAAAAGCGCATTCTCGCGCCACTTAAAGCCGGGCAGTTGCAGATGAGGTGCTCCACCGTTTCCTCCTCCTCATCATCCTTACAACTCCTACAGCATCGTCGGTAGGGCACACCTAGTCTTTCTGCGTGCCTAACAATGAGGCAGTGCCCAGTTAATACGCCTATTAATATGGAGATTTCTCTTCTCCTTAGGGCATAAATTTGCCTTGATCTTTTATGATCCCATTTCGGCCAGATTTCTTTTGATATCCGGCATCCTGGAGATTGCAGCCATCTTTCTTTGGCATGGTGTGTGTACTCCTTCAGCATAAGCTTGCATGTGGCAAACGGCATACCTAAGCGCTCTTTATCCCGAAGAACCTGCTTGGTCGTGCCCTGCCTCGCAAGTTCGTCTGCCCTACAATTTCCCTCAATGTCCCTATGCCCTGGGTCCCATGTGAGGTTCACGCGATTCTGTTGGGCCATCTCTTGTAGAGATCGACGACAGCTGAGCGTCAGTTCAGAGTTGAACGAGTAAGAGCCAAGGGATTTGATGGCCGCCTGGCTGTCTCTGAATATAAAAATGTCCTGTCTGATAGTGTGTTGGCCTATCCAAGCCGCGGCGTCCATGATTGCTGAAACTTCAGCCTGGAAGACACTGCAGTGATCAGGTAGTCTGGAGGAGAGCTCAAGGTTCAGATCCTTTGAATAAACCCCTCCTCCAACTCTGCCGTCTAACTTCGAGCTATCAGTATAAATGGAAGTGCCGCCATGAGTGGCGGGACTCCGATCCGTGCTCTCCTATTCTTCCCTGCTGGGAATGTTGATTTTAAAACCGCTATCTCCGACTGTTGTGGTCGCACAACGTTCTGTGCTCAGCGGAAGAAAGCTATAGAATCCCAAAATACTGGCGTGTCCAGTAGTGCTTGCGCCCCAGCCGGACGTTTCCCTTAGACGCAGACCCGATGCTGCTGCTACCCGGTGCCCTTCCAGATCGAGTGGCACAATGCCAAGAATGGCCTGGAGTGCTTCATTGGGCGTTGTTCATAACGCACCGCTTATACACTATATATGTTGTTTAATTCAAGTCGATATGTACCGAGGTACCCGGGTACCACGGGTGTACACTAGTGTAAGTTTTTTTCTGTGAACACATAACGGTTAAGCATTATAAAAAACATTATCTTTTCAACAGTGACTGCGCCTAAATGTATGCAGATGACGTTGAAGATTGCATGTTCGAATAACTGAAATTCAAATATTCGAAATTTCGATGCTGGTTATGGCGCTGAAAATGCATTATAGCATGCGCATTATAGCATGTGTACGAAATATTCAGATAGCAATAAGGAAGATAGGCCGATAAATGGGACTTTTGCAATTAAAGCAATATTTTGGATTTTTTTTTTTGTATTATGCATTGTCAGCGAAACCTGAACGATGGTGAAAATTTCAAAACCCCAGCTCAACGGGAAGTTAGTACAAAATCCAAAGCAAAATCTCTGGAAATGAAACTTTTCAAATATCTCTACCCGTGCGCAACCTATCGGAATTATTTTTTTGTTATATTGCGTGGGGGCAGAAAACTAAACGATGATGAAAATTTCAAGATTCTACCTCAACGGGATGTTCGTTGAAAAACAAATTAATCGGCACCGAAAACAGACCTTTGCATTTCTTAAATAGAGCGACTCACGCGCCACCTAGCTGGTCCAATTTTTTTTGAACATTTTTAAAAAAATATTTTTCCTTTGATTATTTCGTTGTGCACCCCTGCACAGAATATGCGATTACAATCTTAGAAAATTTTCACAGACCCAAAACCAAAAATTATAACATAAGAAATAGAATAAAAAAATATTTTTAATTTAGTTATCTATCTATCTATTATATATAAATGCGCAAACATAACAGTTTTCTCCTTTTTTTGCAATAACCACAATTCTAAGGTATATAAAATTTGGTATGTATCGATATGTCTTGCCGAGCAGGGTGTGCGACACCAAACCGAAAATTAAAAAAAAATTAATTATATTATGAAATGCTAAACACGCATTCACCTTATAGAGCCGCTGTTATGTGTGTATGTACGTAGGTATGACCACTTGCATTGTTGGGTTTGCATTCATTGCAATTGTGTGTGTAGTCATGAAAACTTGCATTGATTGCTGTTGCCGAAAACGAGAGTTGTTTTGTTTACTATAATAAGCACGAGCCCGTCAACTTCATGGCGCTTATACCCCTTTTACATTATTCAAGTCTTGAATTCAATTCTGCCGCGACATAGGCGAAGCGGGTGAGAAGCGAGGGGAAGAGTACACTTGAGAGCGTACCGTCAACTCGTTTCAAGTTTTTCTTGCTATCTCTTTCACTCCTCCTTGTACCCCCATATTTTGTTTCATAATTGCTTTCAAGAAAAATTGACAAGTGTAGACACGAATAGAAAACACAAAAGAGAACGCCAGCAGAGTTGAAAGCAATACTTGACAAATGTAAAACCGGAGTTACACAAAGTGTTTACAAAA
This sequence comes from Campiglossa producta, assembly GCA_964058755.1. Lineage (NCBI taxonomy): Eukaryota > Metazoa > Arthropoda > Insecta > Diptera > Tephritidae > Campiglossa > Campiglossa producta. The sequence continues at coordinate 101,468,831 of CAXKVI010000003.1, forward strand.
ACAAAATCTGTGGGTAGGTAGTCAGAGAAGCAAAAATAAAAAATAAAATAAAATAAATAAAATAAAATAAAATAAAATAAACCAAAATAAAATAAAATTAAATAAAGTAACATAATATAAAATAAAACAAAATAAAGTAACATAAAATTAAATAAAATAAAATAAAATAAAATAAAATAAAATAAAATAAAATAAAATAAAATAAAATAAAATAAAATAAAATAAAATAAAATAAAATAAAACAAAATAAAATAAGATAAGAAAATGTGTTTTTTTGAGAAAAATTTACCTACGCGCTGCAGGAACCAGACAAGCCGACATATGTTTCGATGATACTGGAATTACATCTCTTCATGGACTTTTTCTTCCCGGCATTGTGAGAGTCGAACTCACAACACTGTAGTGACTTGTATGCTAGAAGGTCTAACACCTTAGGCCACTACCCAGCTTGAAGGTAAACCCTTCTCAGTGTCCATTTATGCATATATTTATACTTCCATATAGAACATTTCTTTAATTTCAATGCTAACTTATATGAAAGATTTGCGAATTTTTGGACTTGGTGTGAAACCTATGAAAGAATTTTCTATGCTTAATTGAGCACGAATATTTTTCCATTTATAACATTTAAACTCTTTGTTGTAGACTACAAAGTCAAAAAATAAACCAAAATAAAATAAAATAAAGTAACATAAAATAAAATAAAATAAAATAAAATAAAATAAAATGAAATAAAATATAATAAAATAAAATAAAATAAAATAAAATAAAATAAAATAAAATAAAACAAAATAAAATAAAATAAAATAAAGTAAAATAAAAAATAAAATAAAATAAAATAAAATAAAATAAAGTAAAATAAAATAAAATAAAATAAAATAATATAAAATAAAATAAAATAAAGTAAAATAAAATAAAATAAAATAAAATGGAATGACATGAAATGAAATGCTGGACCGGCAGGAAACATGCAACTGGGAGGCGGCTCAAATACGCCCGGCCAAACAACACCCGCTGCCACCGGCGGTAGGCCAGATCCCACCCAAAAGAAGGCAACCCCCTTAAAAAGCGCAATGGCGCTATTCAGCCTTAAGGGAAAAACGCGCGACCAGTGCTTGGAACATGCGCTAACGGTGCTGCGCACCATGCAATCGGCCGCACTTAGGCAGAGGACCGTGTCCATGGACATAAAAAACGGCATGGCTCTTCTCGAAGAGGTGTTGAGCTATATGAGCTCATTGAGCCTAAATAAAGATGAGGGTGGCGTACCGGGCCCATCAAACAAGAGGGCTCGGACGAACTCCGACCCTCAGCCTATAGAGTCGGCCAAGAAGAAAAGGGACGAGGAATCGGAGAACACCCCGCCCGAAGAGGCTTGGTCCAAAGTAGAAAGTCGGAGACGGCAAGAGCGTCGGAAGCCAAAAAAGAAAACTCCTGCCAAAACCCCGAAGGTAGTTAAAAAAAAGAAGAGAAGTAGCAGAGCCGTAACCTTCCTGGTGAAGCCGGCCGAAGGTAAAAGCTACGCCGAAGTTCTAGGAGCAATCCGATGTCAGCTCCGGCCTGACGAAACCGGTACGGTGATACGGTCAGTACGCAAGACCAAGGCTGGTAGCGTACTAATCGAAACCGCGCAGTGCAGTGACCAACCGGCCTTTAGAGAAGCCATCGGTAGTGCGGTAGGAGAAGTTGGCGAAGCACAGCAAATCTCTAAGCGTATAAAGCTGGAGGTACTCGGCATGGACTGTCTCACAACAGCTGAGGAAATAGAAGAGGCCGTTCGTAAAGAGATTGGAGAAAGCTCAGGCCAAATCCGTGTCTCTCTTTTCAGAGCAAACCAGAGAGAGCAAAAGAAGGCTGTTGTCGAAGTGGACGAAGGCCCGGGCAGCCAACTGCTCAAAAAAGGAAAAATCCCCATCGGGTGGATCCAATGTAGGATCAGACAGCGTGCGGAAGTGCAACGCTGTTACAAGTGTCTCGGCTACGGACACCGACGGTCTGATTGCAACGGCCCCGACAGGAGGGACGCGTGCTGGAAGTGTGGAAACTCTGGCCACAAAGCATCAGCCTGTACCGAAAAGGCAAAATGCTACTTGTGCACAACGGGAAAACTCGACCATCTTCCCGGGACTGGAGCATGTAGCACATTTAGAGAAGCACTTGCTTCCGCGAAAGCCAAGCTTTCGGTCCAATGACCAGCCTGATTCAAGGAAATCTGAATCGATGCAGGTTAGCTGACGAACTGCTAGACCAGCTGGTGCTTGATCACCAAATTCGCTACGCAATCATCAGCGAACCCTACAAGAGCAGAGACAACTGGTACGTCGATGAATCTGGTGCCGCTGCCATCTGGATAGTGGACGCCAACGTAAACGGCACTAATCCTTCTGCCGGACAAGGCTTCGTCCGTGTGACTGTGGCACAAACCACGCTCGTAAGCTGTTACCTGTCCCGAAACGACCCCATAGAGAGGTTCAGAGAAAAGCTTGAGCTGTTAGAAGACGACATACGGGACCAAACTGGAAACCTGGTCATCGCTGGAGACTTCAACGCTAGAGCAGTAGAATGGGGAATGCCCCAAACTAATACCAGGGGAAAGCTGATCTTAGAAATGGCAGCCCGACTCGGTATGGTAGTTTTGAACACGGGCACGACCCCGACATATCGACGCCCGGGCTTTGGGTATTCCATTCCCGACATAACTCTTGTCTCGGAAAGGCTCTTTCCAAACGCGATTGGGTGGAGAGTGATGGAGGACCTTACTGGCAGCGACCACAACTACATCACCTTCCAACTCAACGATCCTGGTCAGAGACTGGCAGCGAACGCGTCTCACAAAAATCGTAGATGGGATGCATCTAAAGTTGACGCCATCAGGTTCTCCGAAACAGTGCTGGCGAATTCCAGTCGGATAACCGATGGCACTGGCTCGCCACATGCAACGGTCGAAGAGACCATGCAATGCATGCGCCTCGCCTGCAACGCCTCTATGCCACGCATAGGAACGTGGCGAGGCAAGAAGCAGGTATATTGGTGGAATAGTGAGATCGCGGAGCTGCGAAAAGCATGTCACAGAAAGCGAAGACTGGCGACGCGCGCACGTGGTAGATCCGAGGCTCTTGAAAGAGCGGAGGAATACAAGGGGGCGAAAAAAGCCCTCGGCGTCGCCATAAAACTAAGCAAGCTGAAATGCTGGAAAACGCTCTGTAAAGAAGTCGATCAAGATCCCTGGGGACAAGGGTACAAAATAGTGATGAAGAAACTTCGTCCACCAAACCAGATAATGGACGAGGATCGCATGAAGAATATCGTGGAAACGCTATTCCTCACGCAACCTTCTAGAGAAGAGGAACATGTACCACGAAATGACCGAAACGTGGTACCTTTCAATGAAGAAGAGCTCAAAGTAGCCCTGCGTAGCATGAAGGCTGGAAAAGCCCCAGGACCCGACGGAATACCTGCGGAGGCACTCAGGTTAACTGCTAATAGCTGTCCAGAGCTTTTGTTGCACATGTACAACAAATGTCTGCAGGCAAGTGTCTTCCCCGCCAGATGGAAGACAGCACGGCTCGTCCTTATACCGAAGGGTAAAGGAGACCCAAACTCTCCATCATCCTTTCGCCCACTATGTATGCTCGACACAGCGGGAAAAATGATGGAGAGCCTTATAAAGCAACGCCTAACAGCAGCCATAGAAGAAGAGGGTGGACTCTCACACCGGCAACATGGCTTTCGGAGAGGGCACTCCACAATAGACGCCATAGCCGAAGTCGTAAATGCGGTCCGGAAGGCTGAGACGGCAAGCCATCTAGCAAGGCCGGTAGTACTATTGGTGACGTTAGATGTTAAAAATGCTTTTAACTCTGTCAGGTGGGAGGACATGCTTGACGCATTAGAACGCTCCTTCAAGGTCCCAATATACCTGTTAGATATATTGAGGGACTACTTAAGAAACCGCTGGCTAATTTATGAAACGACGCAGGGTCAAAGAAAGGTGAAGCTAACAGGTGGGGCAGCACAAGGGTCGGTGCTCGGCCCTGACCTGTGGAATGCTACATATGACAGCCTTCTTCGAATGCAGATGCCAGAAAGCACTTTTTTAGTTGCTTTTGCAGACGACGTGGCTGCCGTAATAACAGCACGAAGCTGCGACCTGGCACAGCTTAAACTAAACCAAGTGATGCGTAGTGTAGACAAGTGGATGAATGATCACGGCCTCCAACTGGCTACAGCCAAGACAGAGATCGTGATCCTAACGAAAAGAAGGATCCCCACACTCATTAACATGACTGTTGGGGATCAACAGATAGAAACGCGTCGCTCTACAAAATATTTAGGGGTGAAATTGGACAACAAGCTGACCTTCTCGGAGCATTTAAAAAGCTCCTGCGAGAAGGCTGTGAAAACCATTGCAAGTCTGAGTCGGCTAATGGCCAACACAGGTGGACCAAAGCCATGCATAAGAAAGTTGCTGGCGTCCGCCTCAGATTCTATACTATTGTACGGTGCAGAAGTCTGGGCGGATGCAATGAAAATCCAGAAGTACCAGGCAGCTATTACCGCGGTTCAACGCAGGGGGGCCCTGAGAATCGCCTCAGCATACCGCACGGTCTCCGCAGACGCTGTTCTGGTCATTGCGGGGACCATACCGATATACCTCCTCGCTGAGGAAAGAAAAATTATGTACGACACTCGTGCAGAGATACGTAGAGACGTTGCTGCAACGCAGGCGCCAGGTGAATCGATCCGGCGGTGGCAACTACAATGGAGCAACAGTACTGCTGGAAGGTGGACCAGGGTTTTAATCCCCGAAGTGGAACCATGGCTGAATCGGCCGCATGGAGACGTCGACTTTTACCTGACCCAATTCTTAAGCGGGCACGGTTATTTCCGTGAGTACCTGCACAGAATGGGCAAGGTTCAAACCCCGAACTGCACCTACTGTGGAGCCATAGACGATGTACGCCACACCTTTTTCGAATGCGAGCAATTCACTGAAGAAAGAAGGCGGGTGGAAGAGACAATTGGCGAGCTTTCCCCAGGCAGTGTCATTCGAAAGATGACCTCTGAAAATGTAAGATGGGATATAGTGAGGCGATACGCGAGGAACGTTCTCCTTGCGAAACGGGAAGACGGTTGTCTAGCCAGTTAGCGTGAAGTAGCCACAGGGCTCACGTAACGCGCTTCCTTACCTGAAGTAATGCTAAGCGCGGTCCCAGGTAAGGAAGAATGCGCGGGCCGTGGGAGGTTAGGTTTTAGTGCGGTATACCTTAACATAGGAAGGGAGTCCCACACTCGGAGAGTCCCGATGCTAGAGCATCTAGTAACGAGGGCTTCCCGGTTAGTGCATAAAAAACATGAAATGAAATGAAATTAAACGGAATGAAGTGAAATGAAATGAAATGAAATGAAATAAAATAAAATTAAATGAAATTAAACACAAAGAAAAAAAATAGAAGATAAAATAATCTATCTATTATATTATATTATATATATCTATTATATATAAATGCGCAAACATAACAGGTTTCTCCCTTTTTTGCAATAACCACAATTCTAAGGTATATACAATTTGGTATGTATCGATATTTCTCGCCGAGCAGGGTGTGCGACAACAAACCAAAAATTAAAAAAAAAATTAATTATAATATGCTTTGAAAATCACACCACTACAAGTGCTATACACGCATTCGCTTTATAGAGTGGCTGTTATGGGTGTATGTAGGTACACTTGCATTGTTGTGTTTGCATTCATTGCAGTAGGGTGAGTTGTTTTGTTGACAGCAATAAGATAACATGAGCCAGCGCGTCAACTTTATTGAGCTTAGGTACAAACAGTGTTTACAAAAACAAAATCTGTGCGTGGGGATTCAGAGAAGCAAATGCTTTTGAAAAAAAGCACAAATAAGCTAGATCATGCACAAGGCCCTTCGTGGCTAGACTTAGTGAAATAAAATAAAATGGAAAATTGATAAAATAAAAAAAAAAGTAAAATCAGAAATAGAAAAGTGATTTAAAGTAAAAAAATAAAATTTGTTGGAAATGAAAGGAAAGGGAATAATATAAAATAAATAAAAATGAAACAAAATGAAATAAATAAAAGTATTAAATTAAGAAAATTATAGGAAAGGAAAGGGATGGATAAAAGGAAAATAAAGGTAAGTTAAGGTAAGGAGCGGAAAATATGACAGAAAAATCAAAGGGAAAGGAAAGGAATTGAAAAAAAAAACAGGAAGGGAAGAAAGGAAATGTAATGTAGGTAAAGCAGTGGAAAAGAGAAGCAAAAAGAGAAAGACAAAGAGAGGAAAGAAGAAAAAAGAAGGGAAAGAAAAGGTAGCGAGGAAGAAGGTATGGAAAATAAATGAAAATAAAAAGAAAGAAAAATAAAGGAAAGAAAGGTAATGAAAAGCTAAAAAAAATAAGTTAAGGACATGAATGAAAGAAAAAGAAAAGCAAAGGAATTGCGGAAAGGAACAAAAGAAAATAAGGAAACGGTAGGAAAGGAAAGGTAAGGAAACGAAATGACAGGAAGGGAAATTTAAGAAAAAAAGTGAAAGAAAATATAGGTAAGAAAAAAATAAAAGAAAAGAAATGAAATGAAAAAAAAATGAATAAAATGAAAGGAAACTAAAGCAACGGAAACGAAAGGAAAGGAAAGAAAAACTACTTACTTAGGTAAGAATAACATTATTAAATAAATATAAGAAAAAAAAAATTTAATTTAAAATGCTTTTAAAATGAACTAAAAACTGCAAAATAATTTCTTTTCTGTCTACATAGATTCTTCACCACGTAGAGCTTATCCTGAACATTTGTGAGTTTGAATTCTTATAGGTATTAAACAGTACTTGGTAAGATTGATATGTATAAAAACATTGGCTCACACTATAGGTGGTTCACATAAGTTTCTAACCTTCTTATTTCCGATTTGAGCTTTCCAAAAAGATCCACTTTTCACGATATAGCAAGCGCCAAATGTTTTTATAATTATACATATCAATCTTGCCAAGTACTGTTTAATACCTATAAGAATTCACACTCACAAATGTTCCTAAAAAAAATATCAAAAGTATTTTATCGTTTTGAGCAAGGTATGAAACCGATTAAAATAAAGTCCCGGTTTCGGTTACGGTTTCGTAACGTTTTTCGGTTTCGGTTCCGGGTTCGTTCTTCAACATTTATTTCGGTTACGGTTTCCTTCCGGTTTCGGTTTCCAAATAAAAACACCAACACAAAAAAATTGTGCTACTACAAAACTCAAATATGTACCTAAATTCAAAATAAGTCTGAATTTTTAAAACTTTACTCCGGTTTTCATGAAGAATATTACTTCCGCTATTTATCGAAAAATTTTTTCTTCAATATAAATATGTATGTTATAAGTTAGTGGTCATTAATTTGAAAATCTTTGAAAATTTGGTGGACTTTTGACCGATAAGTTTAAAAAATTAACTCTACTTTTTATATTAGAAAAATGTTAAAATGGAACGTTAATATGATGATGCTTTCTGAGACGGCCACTAAACATTTTTTTTCGGATGTCGTAAATTTTATTCGATGGCTTCCTTCGCCTATAGTTCAATTTTTTCGAAATTTTGATATTGAGGTCAAAAAGTGTCTTGCTTAATCATCTTCCAAAAAATTATTCAGGGTAGCCTCTTTTAAATAAAATATGTGTCCACAAAAAAATTCAAAACCGTTTGGAACCGGTTCCGGCTTTTGAAACTGCTTCGGTTTCGTTTTTTTCAGAAAAAATAACGGTTACGGTTTCGGTTTTGAAAAATAAATCGGTTACGGTTACGGTTTCGGTCGCAGTCCTTGGTTTTAGGACTCAAATGTAAAATGTAATTGCCGCGCCATTATGGATTGTTCACGCTAGATTTTAAATGCAATAATAATTTCATTTCGAAGATACGTTCATGCTGCCGCATTTCTAATGCATTTAGCTGACGGTTGCAATTAGTTTAGGTTATGATCATGTCTACAAAAAGTCGAACTTTTTTTACAACGCTTTTATTAGGTTCACTTGTATTTTTGCTTGTTTGTTTGTTTGTTTGTTTGCTTCCTTGTATGTATGTGACTCTCGTTCGGTCTAAGCCCCAGTGGCCCAAACCGTAAAATGACCCTAAAATATGGGTATCAAACGAAAGGGGAAGGCCCCACACAGAGCCAAAAATGCCTAATAAAATTAATAAGATTGTCTTCATGAGCGGGTTTTGGGCTGAGGGGTAGTCGAAACGAAAAAAAAACTATACGCAAATCTATTTGGTTTAATGAGGAAATTCTTATTGTTATTATTAAGTGCAATTTCTTCTTTTTTCTTTTCGATTTCTTTTTATATGTGTTATTAATAAGAAAATCTTTTCAAGATTTCCTTAAAAATATGAAAAAAATATGAAAAAGGAAAAACTTCTTATTTTAATAAGATGATCTTAGGGTTCCTAACAAGAAGATTTGACTTATTAATGTTTTCAAAGGGAAATCTTGCAGAAAACGAAATGATTTCTTAGGGTTCTTTTTAATAAGATGATCTTAGGGTTCCTAACAAGAAGATATGACTTATTTACTGATTTCCGCATAATTGTATGTGTTAATAAGATGATCTTAGGGTTCCTAACAAAAAGATTTGACTTATTAATGTTTTCATAGGGAAATCTTGCAGAAAACGAAATGATTTCTTAGGGTTCTTTTTAATAAGATGATCTTAGGGTTCCTAACAAAAAGATTTGACTTATTAATGTTTTCAAAGGGAAATCTTGCAGAAAACGAAATGATTTCTTGAGGTTCTTTTTAATAAGATGATCTTAGGGTTCCTAACAAGAAGATATGACTTATTAACTGATTTCCGCATAATTGTATGTGTTAATAAGACGATCTTAGGGTTCCTAACAAGAAGATTTGACTTATTAATATTTTCAAAGGGAAATCTTGCATCATCATCAGCAGACATCATGTAGAACAATTATACGCTGAGAAGCAGAAGTACCCGATGGCTCGATGGTAAGCACCTGTGTTCAGCATTCAATATGTGGTTAGTTCGATTAGCGGTGGAGGCAATATAGCAAGTGTGGAAGGCAATGCGGTGAGATGGCTTGAAGGAAATATAAAAAGGCAACATAAGAAGGTAAAGGCAATACAAGAGAAATCTAAAACTGAATCGTAACTGATAATCTGAAGTTCTCGAAGACAATATAAGAACTCTGAAATATAATTTTTATTTTTTTTATTTGAAATATTAAAAAGAAGATCTTCTCAATAATATATGATTTCATTTTGAAAACATTAATAAGTCGAATCTTCTTGTTAGGAACCCTAAGAAATCAATTCGTTTTCTGCAAGATTTCTCTTTGAAAACATTAATAAGTCAAATCTTCTTGTTAGGAACCCTAAGAAATCAATTCGTTTTCTGCAAGATTTCTCTTTGAAAACAATAATAAGTCAAATTTTCTTGTTAGGAACCCTAAGAAATCAATTCGTTTTCTGCAAGATTTCTCTTTGAAAACATTAATAAGTCAAATCTTCTTGTTAGGAACCCTAAGAAATCAATTCGTTTTCTGCAAGATTTCTCTTTGAAAACATTAATAAGTCAAATCTTCTTGTTAGGAACCCTAAGATCATCTTATTAATACATACAATTATGCGGAAATCAGTTAATAAGTCAAATCTTCTTGTTAGGAACCCTAAGAAATCGGTTTGTTTTTTGCAAGATTTCCCTTTGTAAACATTAATAAGATTTTCTCTTCAAATTTAAAAAGAACTTCTTCTTGAAGAAAATCTATAGAGATATCATATGACTTTTGTTCTATTTTATTAGGCATTGTTGGCTCTGTGCAGGTTTCATTTGGACATCGATATATTTCGATAAATTTATCGATAACTGAGTTATCGGTCAAAATATGGTTGCCCGAAAAACTTAAAATTTCCCTACAATATGGGTATCAAACGAAAGGTGAAGGCCCCAGGTTTCATTTGGACTTCGATGTATTTCGATAAATTTATCGATAACTGAGTTATCGGTCAAAATATGATTGCCCAAAAACCTATAAAATTCCCTACAATATGGGTATCAAACGAAAGGTGAAGGCACCAGGTCTGATGTGGACATCGACATATTTCGATAAATTTATCGATAACTGAGTTATCGGTCAAAATATGATTGCCCAAAAACCTTAAAAATTCCCTACAATATGGGTATCAAACGAAAGGTGAAGGCCCCAGGGCTCTTTTGGACATCGACATATTTCGATAAATTTATCGATAACTGAGTTATCGGTCAAAATGTGGTTGCCCGAAGACCTTAAAATTTCCCTACAATATGGGTATCAAACGAAAGGTGAAGGCCCCAGGTTTCACTTGGACATCGACATATTTCCATAATTCTATCGATAACTGAGTTATCGGTCAAAATGTGGTTGCCCGAAAACCTTAAAATTTTCCTACAATATGGGTATCAAACGAAAGGGAAAGGCCATAGGTTTCATTTGGACTTCGATATATTGCGATAAATTTATCGATAACTGAGTTATCGGTCAAAATATGATAGTTCCTTTTACAAACAGGTACCCTGAAAGTTTTCATGGAAGATTGTCGAGCCACATTTTTCAAAATTCTGAAAGAGGAAGTTTGACTATAGTTGAATGAAGCGATCGAAACAAATTTACGAGATCCGTAAAAGAAATGTTCAGGCTTGTCTCAGAAAGCGCCACTAATTTTAATGTTTTTAACGATTTATACATTTCATTTGGCTTCCATTTTTAATAAAAAATTAGAGTTAAATTTAGAAATTTCATCCATGCATAGCGTTAATAAATGTATTATTATATTGGAGAAATCCCATCATGGCCGCAGGAAAAAAGTTATGAAAATTCATACCTATTTCGTAGCTACATAGGTACTTGAGTATTTTAGTAGTAAACTTTTTTTTTCGTGTTTTTATTTGGAAACCGAAACCGGAACGAAACCGTAACCGAAACCGAAATAAATTTTGTAGAACGAAACCGGAACCGAAACCGAAACACGTTGCAAAAACCGAAACCGAAACCGGAACGATATTTTAATCGGTTCCAGACCTTGGTTTGGACTGCTGTATTTTTGGATATATTTATCTGTAATTTCTCAGGACATTTGACTAAAAAGTAAAAAATAATTATAGTTTAAAAAAACTAAAACTCATGCATTTAGAGAGTATTGAACTAAAAAGTTGAAAATAATTTTAAAAACCCTACACAGTAATATTGTGGAAAAAGCGTGGTCCGCTTTGTGCCATAATTTTCGTTTATCGAGCGCTTGACGCTTTTCCCACACAATGCTAGTTTTTTTACTACGCTTTCATTAGCTTTACTTGTACATACATTCATATGTATGTTTGCTTGTTTGTATGTAACTCTACTTCAGTCTACCCGATAGTGGCATATGACTGTCACAAAAACCTTGAAATGTGCCTTCAATATGGGTGTCAAACGATAGGAGGTTTCATTTGGACTTCGATAGATATATTTATCGATAACTAAGCTATCGGTCATAATGCCTACAATCTGGGTATCAAACAAAAGGGAAGTTCTACAGGTTTCTATTGGATTTTGGAATATTTCGATATATTTATCGATATCTGAGTTATCGTTCAAAATGAGGTTGTCCAATAATATTCAAAATTGCCTACAATATGGGTACCTATCAAACGAAAGTGGGGCCCAGAGGTTTCGTATGCACTGCGGTATATTTCGATATATTTGTCGATTACTTCATAACACATTTAACTAAAAAGTAAAAAATAAATATAGTTTAAAAAGCGAAAACACGCGCTTTTAAAGAATATTGCACTAAAAAGGTAAAAATAATTTAAATAAAAAACGAAGATTATTGAACAAAGCGGACCACGATTTTTCCACAATACTACTGTGTAGGGTTTTTAAAATTATTTTCAACTTTTTAGTTCAATACTCTCTAAAAGCGTGAGTTTTAGTTTTTTTAAACTATATTTATTTAGCGTGTCCGCAAACGGAGCGATTCGTCATAGACGCGTATTAGACGCTACATTAGATTTTTGTACGCTTTGTTCCTGAACACATATATTTGCATGAAGAGCTGCACACGAATCGGCAGCTGCACGAAAGTGACAGAGCATGAGCTACATGCTGCTCAGCGTATAACAATGCTGGTCGCCAGGCGTCGTACGCTAAGAAAAGAGGAAGAAGAAACATTTGTTTACATTTTTCATTTTCGATTTTTGTGTGCCGTCCCTGCTAGACAGTGTTTTGACATTCAATCAGCTTTGTAATGTTGCCTTTGAAAACGTGATAGAAAATCGTGATGTAAATATAAAACAGCTGATATTTACATCACGATTTTCTATCACGTTTCCAAAAGCAACATTACAAAGCTGACTGAATGTCAAAAGACTGTCTAGCAGGGGTGGCTTTGCTTTCTTTTTTCAAATAAAATTAATTCAAATAAAATTAATTGTATGTAATATGTGTTAATAATGTGCGGAAATGTATTAATAAATTAAAATTGCAATTTTGAAAGTTCTTTGTGTGCCTTATCCATTTGGTCTGTTTATATTGTTTCACAAGCATCACTTTAATTGCAGTTTCCCTTTTTTTTTTATAAGCTTTTTTTTTTTTTTTTTTATTTAGTTTCACCTGACGGCTGTCTGTTATCAAATCTTGCAAGCTAAATTTGATACACTTCCCGGTGTCCGATTGATTTGAAATTCTGCACCCATGTATAACCCTGATGCCTGATGACAATGCAATATTATAAAAAAAAAATTTCGATAGGTGGCGAGTGGGTCGCTATATTTTCAAAATTCGCATTTATGGTCCGATTTAGCTGAAATTCGTAACATGTATTACTACCATGAAAAGAAATATTTTTATAAAAAAAATTCCGCTAGGTGGGGCTGAGATAGCGGTAATAAAAACTCAAAATCGTAATTATGGACCGATTTGGCTGATATTTTACGTGTGTGTTACTTAATTAATTTCTAAATGTTAAAAAAAAATTGGACCCGCTAGGTGCCGCGTGAGTCACTTTATTTGAGAATTACGAAGGTCTGTTTTCAGTGTCGATTAATTCGTTTTTCAACGAACTTCCCGTTGAGGTAGGATCTTGAAATTTTCATCATCGCTTAGTTTTATACCCCAATGCACTATAATAAAAAAATAATTCCGATAGGTGGCGCATGGGTAGAGATATTTGAAAAATTTAATTTACAGAGATTTTGCTTTCGATTTTGAACTAACTCCCCGTTGAGCTGGGGTTTTGAAATTTTCACCATCGATCAGGTTTTACTGAGAATGCATTATACAAAAAAAAAATCTAAAATATTTCTTTATTTGCAAAAATCCAATCATCACCCAAGTTTAGCCGTTTTTCCCTATTGCCATAGAAAGAAGATAAGAATTCGCCGCGTGGTGTATTCCAAAAGTACCTTTACTTACCACGCGGTGAATTCCTTTACTCTTATGAGCATTGTCTATTGATATGCAGATGGCGCTGAAGAATACAACATTCGGCTAATTCCTTCACTCTTTTGAGCAATTATGCATAAAAAGTTGGCTCTGTTGATTTTGAATTATTAAATTGAAGAAAAAAGGAAACAGCTAATTATTATTGAAACGCAGTTCTAATTAATTATAAGCTTTTATTTAGTTTCGATTAATTCGTTTTTCAACGAACTTCCCGTTGAGGTAGGTAGGATCTTGAAATTTTCATCATCGTTTAGTTTTCTGCCTCCACGCAAAATAACAAAAAAATGATTCCGATAGGTGGCGCACGCGTAGAGATATTCGAAAGTTTTCATTCCAGGAAATTTTGCTTTTGATATTGTACTAACTTGCAGTTAAGATGGGATTTTGCAAATTTTCATCATCGTTCAGGCTTCGCTAACAGTAAAAAAAAATTAGCTTAATTTCAAAAATCCCATTTATTGTTTAGTTTAGTCTTTATTCCAATATCCCACAAGTAACTTTATTAACCACGTGGCTTTATTGTAAAAGATTCTATGTTTTCTGTTGCTGCTAGCAGCCGATTGATTTCGCTGCGACATTATTGCCTCTTTGCCGCACGGCTTTATAGCGGCGTCACAATCAATGTTTGCCGCAGCATTATGTATTGACAGATGAGTTGAACGTGTGTATTTAGGTAGAGAACGACACATTGCGCATCACGAGTGACATCTGACATGCAAAAGTTGCCAACTTTCAACTTTGTATGCATGAAAAGCATAAGAAGAAGCATTTTACACTTGGCTCTCATATAGTTGATTGTGTCGCTGTTGCTGTGACGCATAAGTTTGCGTTAAATGCATGTACATACGAAACTTGGTTGTCACGCGGCTTTTGATATTGTACCTTTAAAGATAAATTGGCTTTAGTACAATATCAAAAGTTGACTTCAAAGAAGCCGTGTAATGTTGATGCATTAAAAGAAATGGATCGGATGAGGAATGTTAAAATAACTAAGTAAAGATTGCATAACTAATTTAAACAATACATATTTTATATTTAAAATAAATTCAAGAAAAAAGATGTTCTAAGCACAAGCTTATAGGTATATTCAAGGCGAATTCATAAATGGTGGTAGCACGGCGAATTGGGCAATATTCGCTTCAGTTCGCCGTACATAAAATGTCAAAGTGAAAGAGGATACAAAATATCAACAATCACGTGTTTTCTTTTCAATTAGAAAAGTAAATTTATTGCGTATTTCGGCAATAAATGCTATTAAATATATACCATTTACTTAAACCGTGGTCATCGCGCACATTTCGTGAGTTTTATTATGTTTTGTGTAAATAATAACGTAAATAAACGTGTTTCCGATTTCGTTTTAATGACAATTGCTGTATGCGAAAACAAGAAGAACAAGCAATCAGCTGTTCACTTGCGGGCACCATGTAAATGAATTCGCCTTGGGTATATTTCTTGTTGATAAACCGAACTAAAAAGTAAAAAATAAAATTAAAGAAAAAAAAACTTTTTTAAAAATAAGCTTTTATTATTGGTTTATAAAATTAACTAAAAAGTAAAAAATAAATTGACTGTAAAGGAATATAACACTTTATAAGTTCATTGTAACCTTTAAAGATAATTTGGCTTCTTCGTCTGCCACAAAATAATTCCATATTGTACATAATTATATATTTCTAACATTAAAACTTTACATCTAAATTATTAAATCTTTCAGTATATATCACATTCCTAATTTTATTAATAATAAAAGCGTGTTAAATTTCGATAGCAAGAAAAGAAGGTCCTGAATGTTCTTAATTAAAATTTAACACCTGAATGTTCTTAATTATAACATCAAATAGAAAAGAAGGTCCTAAATGTTCTTAATTATACCATCAAAATTTAACACGCTTTTATTATTAATAAAATTAGGAATGTGATATATACTGAAAGATTTAATAATTTAGATGTAAAGTTTTAATGTTAGAAATATATAATTATGTACAATATGGAATTATTTTGTGGCAGACGAAGAAGCCAAATTATCTTTAAAGGTTACAATGAACTTATAAAGTGTTATTTTCCTTTACAGTCAATTTATTTTTTACTTTTTAGTTAATTTTATAAACCAATAATAAAAGCTTATTTTTAAAAATGTTTTTTTTTTCTTTAATTTTATTTTAATTTTATTTGAAACCACGTGCGCGAATTTGCCAGTTTTTCAATAAAATAAATTTTTCAATTGTTTACGAATGGCAGAGAATGGAACAATGTCAAGAAAAAGTCACTAGTTATGGAACTTTTTTAAGTTCGAAACGATTATTTCGTAGCAGAATACAGGGTGTACATGAGGATTAATAATGTTAATGCAAAAATATTGTAGCATTTAGTTGCTTTTGGTGTCAGAGTAATTTAATTCCTAAAGTAATGATTTCTACCCAGCTCTGATCGAAATACAACTTTTTTTAAAAAATCATGTGTTATCAAACAAATTTTTTCGTTTTTCTTGTGTTTTATAAATTTTTTGGAGGGAAATCTATGGATCGAACATCCATAATTATTGATATCACATTAAATAAAAATTGATATTTCTGTCCCATCAATGAATATGGATGTTTCATCAATGCTTTTTTGATAAATCACTATTGAAATGGTATCCATATAAACTATTGATAAATTCTAAATAGTTTAAAAAAACAAAATTTTATATAATTTGACATCTGGTTTCAGTGAGACTCGAACCATGCTCCTCTGGCACGTTAGCCCAGTATTCTACCATTCGGCTACGGCATATTATACAATTTTTAGAAAAATGTTCAATCATAAGAAATTCAAACAATTTTGAATTAAAAAAAACCGCTCCAACAAGTTGTAATATTGTTAGAAAATCCATAGTAAAAATTGTTGAACTATTATGATTATGCGTCCCAGAAAAATTGACATTTCGTCCATATATATTAATACGCTGTCTCTACAATTATTTCTATGTAGTAAATATGGATATGGATATACCGACAATAGAAATTCATATCACGACTGTAATTATTTTAATAGTTAAGGTAATCGCACATGGCTTACCATTTTGGAAGCTAAAAGCTTCAATTTTAAGAGAATGTAAATATATTTAAAAAAAAAATTTTTTAAAAAATTAAAAGAAAATTCACTTAAAAAAAAGCCATTTTTCCCCATACAAAATGTATGGAAAAGGGCGAAAAAAAATAGTCACCCCTAAGGGTTAAGTTAGAGCGCTAATTTTTTGCAAGGCTTATTTTCTCATCAATACCTAACTTTTTAGGGGTTAAGACCAAGTGGACATTTTTTTTGAATCACCCTACTCTAATATACACACATGCATACCATACCCATGTACACATATACATAAGTACGTAACATGCATACATAACAAACTTCATTTATAGCTTCAGACTCAAGCCTTGAGTTGGTTGCTTTTACATTTCGTTGTGCTAAAATTTATTTAAATTTCAACTCACTTACAATTCACAGATGTTTTTTCGGCAGCATGAGTGAAGGCCACTCTACATATTACAATTTTGAAAGGCCAAGAACAATATTTGCCAACAATTAGCTTGCTCTTTTAAGCAAACCTTTGACCTTAATGGATTTGACATTCGTGCCATTATCGACCTGTTTGTACTATTGAAAGTTCTATTAGATAAATGTGATAGATAGACTAAAGTAAAGTTAGTCTACTACTAAATTTAGTTTGTGTATAAAAGTACTAGCATGGCTGACAGAAAGCATATTCCGTTTGTGCGCTTAGTCAAAGTACAATCACATCCAAGAAGAAGTCATACACTAAATAAAACACAATGGTCCTTAAGGTTGGTCAACTAAAGTGCTAAAACAACGCATATCCAAAAAATCTTACTATATTTTTCGTTACAGATATTCGCTGCACTAGTACTCGTCGCTGCTGTGCTCGTAGTCAACGCAGCGCCAGGCAATCATCACCATGGTGCCTCCAGTCACGCGTCCGTACACTTGGTCTCACATGACGATCATCACGAACATGGACATGATGATGGCCATGATTCGCATGCAGAGTACCATTTCAGTTATGGTGTTAAGGATAAGAAGACAGGCGACATTAAGGAGCAAAGTGAAAAACGTGATGGACATAAAGTAACCGGGCACTATGAGGTGCTTGAAGCTGATGGCCATAAGCGAATCGTTCACTATTCGTCTGACAAGCACAGTGGTTTCCATGCTACAGTGACTCGTGAAAAATCACATCATCATGTAGAGGACCATGGGCACACCAGTTACCATGGTGGACATGCTGAAGTCGAGGAGCATCACGGACATGACGACGGCGGTCACGGATATGGTCATCATGATCATCATCATAGCCATTCTTCGGGCTACACACTCAAGCAGGAACATGGTGTAGCCCATCATCATCATGGGCATGGTCACGAGGGTGGTCACTAAAGCTGAACTTTTGTGAACTGTAGCAATAACGAATGAGTTGGCAAAATGTTATGGTGCGAGAAAAGACTTATCCTGATTATGTTTAGATTTTGGCTAGTTTTAAGACGAAGATATGTGTACCAATTATTATAAGAAACAATTATCTCTGTAGTGTACTGTTTTTATACAACTTTTTTTAGTAAAGCAATTTTGAAATATGTAAACACATACGTCTATTATTCACCAAGCTCTACTATTTGTTCTGCAGCTGATCTACTTTATGTTTCGTCTAGATATCTACACTCAGAAAAAATGAAAACAACGAACCAATATTCTTATTTTCGATTTACTTAATATCACTTACTAAATACCAATATAGTTTTAATACATTTACAAATCATAAGAAGGATTTATAAAAACCTAAACAAGGATTTAAAAAATCGTTTCAGTATTAAATGGGTAAATTTAAAGACTTTCCTGCACAGAGCCAAAAATGCCTAATAAAATTAATAAGATTGTCTCTATGAGCAGTTTTTGGGTCAGGGGTAGTCGAAACATCGGAAACGAAAAACACTGCACGCAAACCTTTTTGGTTTAATGAGAAATTCTTATTGATATTATTAAGTGCAATTTCCTCTTATTTCTTTGTGTCTTTATATGTGTTATTAATAAGAAAATCTTCTCAAGATTTCTGTAGAAATGTGGAAAAAAGTTAATTTTCCAAGATTTCTCTTTGAATACATCAATAAGATTTTGTCTTCAAATATATGAAGCACGCTGGCAAGCATAAGTTCACGATGGCCTGATAGTAAACAGCTGGGTTTAGCATTCCAAAAATTGTAAGTTCGATCACTCGGTGTAAGGCCCATTTCAGCCAGGCCGCAAGAACTCCTACTGGAAGGCAGAGGCGGGAATAGGGGGTCAAAGTTGCAACTTTTTTGCGAACAAAAAGTCATAAGGTGCAAGGCTGAAAACTTGAAAAGTGGTCGGAGATGGCATAAGAAAAGAGAAAACAAATTCGGCAGAACTCTAGGTGGAAGACAAAGGGTCTTTGAACTCCATAATGTTGTGAAAAATCTCTCGGTCAGAATCGGGAAGGAGCTCTACGAGCAGTTCGAAACTAAACGAGGTTTCGGGCAGGGCGACCCTATCGTGCGATTTCTTTAATATGATGTTGGAGAAAATAGTACAGGCTGCAGAACTTAACAGCGCTGGAACAGCGTCATAACTTCTGCCTACTCCAAATTAGAAAAAGAAGCGGAAAATGGGTTTGGTGGTTGGACGAAGTTAAAACGAAATACCTGCGGCATCAAGCAAAGTGAGAATTAAAGTCCTTTCTTGACGAACAAGGTGAAGAAGCATGGACACTAGAGCGTATCACCAAAAAAGTCGGCTCTAATGGACACTGATAGCACCTGGTGAGGCGACTTTGGGAGTATTCGAGAGAAAAATTCTTCGAAAGATTTATGGACCCCTAATGCTATGGATACACACACGGAGATTATCTCCAATAAATCTTCTTTAATCACATCCAAATTTTACCCTGATACACACAAAAATTAAGATTAACAGCATTGAGGATTACTACTTTGGTTGTTATTGCACCATATTCTTACCTACCTCAGCGACATCTAGCTGTCGAAAGTCGGATCTTAAAAACCAGTGCGACGCCTATCTGTCAGCTACCCTTAATTTCCTAGTGTTTCTTGGTGTTGTTGTCTATTTATGTACAGAGTGTTGCCAGTGCAAATTTTTTAAAACTGCTCAAATCTTCTTAATTTTTGGGAGTTTAAAATGAAGATTATGCTCAAGTTAACTCCCAAAAGCGCAGTTAATTCGGAATTTGCGCTAATGTGTCAGCCGTAAAAGATTTAATGATGAGCTGTATGAGATTTATGCAGTCGTCGACATAGTTCAGCGAAGTAAAACACAGCGGCTTTGCCGACTAGGACACGTGGTGCGAATGAACGAAGATGCAGAAGGTATTCTTATCGGCACCCGCCGGTGGAAGTAGAGGAAGATGGCAAGACCAAGTGGAGGCAGATCTAAAATCACGCGATGTCTCCAATTGGCCTACGTTGCACACAGACCTGTTAATAATTGATTAGTAATCGGTAATGATTAGCATTTCATTGATTATTTTTTGAGAAGCCACCTAATGATTAATTACCAATTACTTTCAATTTTTAATGATTATTTTTTCAATTGATTAAAAAAAAATAAAAAAAATTTAAAAAAATCCAAAAGAAATCAAAAATTCAAAAGTAATCAAAAATAATCAAAAGTAATGATAACTTTTGATTTTTTGATTTTTTTTGATTTTTTTCCAGTACTGTTGTAGAAAAATATGTTCATACATAAATATTCACTTGCACAAACATACAAATGTATAGGTGAAGCAAGAAGTAACGGTGTAATCCCAACAAACATTTTTAGCTAATCTTAATTTGAGATGCATTTGAGAACCAATCACCTTCTCAGATCTCAAACGTTCGTTTTCAATGTGAGTAGAAATAACCGTTGATAGCGTTCTTAACCTAAAAGGCTCATGTTTAATATGGGATTTCCCCTGCTAATTAATATAGTTCAACAAATAATCCTGTTATATAAACAATTTTAGAGAAAAAGTTGAGAATAGAAGTTTTCTCAAACGTTTGAGTTTTTGGTGCTCGATGTTTGTTGGGAATTTACAACTTGTTAATAGTATACTGTGCAATAGTAAATCAAATGTCTTTTGACATATCCATCGAAATTAAAAAAAAACATTGAATAAAATGAAATAAGAAATAGTTAAAAAAAACGCTAAATAGATATAGTAGATATTTCAAAAAAAAAAAATTTAAATACATTCTTCATACATATTACAAGAATGTACCATTACTCAGCAGAGGAGTCCGGAAGCGACTTTTCCGCGATCCGGACTTCTCACCCCCAGAAGAGAAAATAAAATTTAATCAAGAATGTGAAGCGAAAAAAAAATTTAACTCAAAAAAGGAAGACCAACATGATTTTTAAAGAAGAGTTTTTCATCAATGTGGAGCGGGTAAGTTACACCCAAAATCGTTAGGTAAATAAAAAAAACACACGCATTTTGATGTTTCATGAAAAAAATTTAAAAGAAAATTTTCCAATTTTGCCCATAGTGTGTAAATTTCATGTGTTTTTTATGAAAAAATTTTAGAGAGAATACCACTTTTGTGCTTTATTTACCTAACGGCCTTGATCTCGTAAAAATAATTAAAATATTTACATATTGCACCCTAAATCAAAAAGCGTCACAACACCATAACAATATGTAAATATTTTAAGTGTTTTTACGAGCTCAAGGCCGCTAGGTAAATAAAATAATATAAAATAAAATTAGCGGTGATTGAACAAAAAAAAATACTTTTGAAAGCAATATTTCGATGCAGTTATTGCAATAAAATATATCTTTTTGCTTTAGTTGAATCAAAATAACAAATACTTCACTAATGCCAAATGCGCGACTTGTGGTCGCAAAAGAAAATCAGCGGCCGTGGCATGTAAGCGAATAAAGGGAGTACATTCTGCTGAAAATATTGCACAATCCATTAAAGACATCAACAACGCATTCGGTCTTAATTCGTTGAAGATTGTGATGACCGTGACGGACAATGGGTCAAATTTTGTAAAAGCATTTAAGGAATACGGCGTGGAAAATATTTTCAAAACACCAGAAGATGAAAGCGAGGATGAATTGCCGGATTTAAAAAATGACGAGTTTCTAGCAAGGCATCACAGATGCTCAAGCCACACCATGAGCTTACTATCTACAACGGATTATATAAAGATTTTAAAAGATGATGGAGCTCTATATAGCAGGCATATAAAGGTAGGAAATTATTTTGAAATGAAAAATTAATAGGGCAAAATCATGGTCAAACTTGAGTATGACTTTAGTTAGCTTCAACTTGAAGAATATGTAAATTGTTTTTTTTTTTTGAAAAATTTAAAACGAGGTAAAAACAAGTAAGGAAGTCTAAGTCCGGGTAAGCCGCACATTAAATACTCAGCCATTTCATTTTCAATAGCAATCTACCTTGGCCAGAAAGTGACAAAATTTCATGCAAATATTTCAATTTTTACTCAAGTTATCGTGTACACGGACAGGCGGACGGACGGACAGACGGAAGGACATGCCTTTATGAATTCATATGAGGAACTCTATATCTATGTCGATGATTTTGTGCCGTTACGTGGTACACCGAAAGAAAAGTCGCTTGTAAAACTAACATTTCTGCTTTATAAATTTTACATTTCAGCAAAAAATGTCGTATTAATATTGAAAATTATCAAATAAACAGGGTTCACGTTAAATTGATACGAAAGTTGCTGAATCAACATTAGCATGTATGACATTGTCATATTAATTTCTCATGTTAATAATACATTACTTCGAAAAGTTTTATTTAACATTAAAAATTATGTAAACAACCGATTTCACGTCAAATTGATAAAAAACTTATTGAGTCAACATTAGTATGTCATATCACATTTCGACAACATATTGATATAAAAACTGCCAATCTCACATTTGTATAACATTCTCATATTAAAACGGCATTTATCACGTTTCATAACACATTTCGAAAACCTGCTTCACGTAAAAATCCTATGAAAATTGTAATACTAATATTTGCAAAACTATCTCATGTTAAAATTACGTGAATTGACATGTTTCATGTTTATAACAAATTTTGACAACATGTTTCACGTAGCACGTTAGCATTTGTGTAGCTGTTTCATTCTAAAATGAAATAAATCGCGCTGCAGTTGACAATCAAGTTCGGTCGTTGTAAAATAATTTATTAACAAAAATAGTTAGCAGAAAACCAACTGTGAAAATTGAACGTGAAGTGAAAATGGGTGATGAATGTTGTTTATTTGTGGAAAGCATTTCGCCGAAAATGGAGGCCGCCGGCCAGCATATGGTTTATGAAGCATCGTCTGTAGGAATTGGTGCTAATGGAGAAAATTCATATGTGCTACATTTACGAAGAAGCAACTGTAATAAATAAGAACTTTTAGTTCCTGTGTAACGCAAAATAAAAATACAGTTTGCCAAAAACTTCTTTTATGTGCTTCTAAAAACGGTAAGTTTGTCACCTTATCAAATGTATTACATTTATTACATTAAATATGTACCTATGTATTTTAAAAAAAGTTAATAAATTGAACAAAAATAATATCATTTCGATGTGATTATCATTAATTTTATTTGTAGCTTCAACGTTATTCTCACGTAAGTATCAGTGTTACATACTCTCATGTAAATATACACCATGGTCATGTTCATTTTACGTTTTTCCTGTAGGTACATACATTTCATGTCAATTATACATGAGTATCCCTTCAATAATACATAATGGTCATGTCAACTGTACGTTTTTCCTGTACGTTTTTACGTTTTATGTCAATTGTAAATGAGAATGCCGTCATTAATACATGATGGTCATGTTCATTTTACGTTTCATGTCAATTATACATGAGAATGCCCTCAATAATACATTATGGTCATTTCAACTACACGTTTTTCCTGTACGTTTTTACGTTTCATGTCAATTATACATGAGGATGCCTTCAATAATACATGATGGTCATGTTTATTTGACGTTTTTCCTGTACGTTTTTGCGTTTTTTTTTTGTGCATATCCATTTCATGTAGAAATGATATTTTCGAAATTGTAAAATTGACCTTTTTTCTTTTCAGTTGCATTTGGTAAACAAAAAATGTTAATTTTACGGCGGTTTTTGATATTTTTTTCTTTCGGTGTACCGTTATGTGGACAAAGTTAAAATACCTCTAGTAATTCTAGTACTAGTTAGTACGCTGGGTATAAAAAATTCGAATCCTGAAGCTTAAGTTAAAGCCTTTACTTTTGCAAGGCTGAAAAAAAACATTTTTTTTTACATTTATTATAGTCACTTCTTACTTTGAAACATTCTCATATTACAGGCTTTTGAAAAGTGCAACAACTTTTGGAAGAAGACCAAATGGGCAAAGTCTTCTGAAATAATTTTAGAGACTTTAGGAGGATCCTTTGTTGTGCCTGTTGTCACCCGATGGAACTCACTTTATGATTCTGTTGTAAGACTTCTTCAATATAAATCAAAACTCCATGAACTGAGTGACAAACTATGTCTTCCGCGTATGTCTCCAGAAGACATTGAATATTTGGAGTCATATAAATGTGTAATGAAACCCATTGCTGAAGCCTTAGACTTTTTTCAAGGCGAAAATAATATTTTTTATGGGTATCTTTACCCTGTGCTAATGACGCTTAGCAATAACTTGAAAAAAATTAGCAAAATTAATGAGCAGCCTCAGAGCTATGTTGCTGAAAAACTGGAAACCCGGTTAAGGGAACGGTTCCAAATTTTTTTCAATTTGTCTACGGAGGCAAACATTGTCATTACAGCAGCGGTGTTGACGCCTGAAGTTAAATTAAATTGGCTGCGGGTGTTGCAAAGGGACGGCAATGAAGTAAACGAAGAAACGATTTTAAGACGCGCCCTGAACACGATAATTCAATGTTTTCAAAATGGACAAATTGAAGCTCCCAATACCAGTAAGAAATCAGAAGAAACAAAAGCACGGAGTTCGTACTTTAATTTTGATGATGACGGTAAAGGGTCAGTTACATAAAACTTTATTTTGGCTTTACCTCAAACTTTGACTTTGACAGAAAAGTGCAGCATACATATTTAAACCAAGCATGGCAAATTGGAGACCTCAAAGTTGAAGCAAGGTTAAAATTTGGCAAACTCTCAAATTTTGCTTTCTTCGCTTGCTTTGACAATCAGACGTTGATGACTTTGCTTTAATTAAAGAATAAAAAGTTGGAGGAAATAATAATTAATTAATTTTTTCTCAATTAAATTAATAAATTAACCAAAACACTCTGAATGCAAAGAAATAAATAACGAAAACCAATGTATAAACGAGAAGCGTCAAGGCGTTCATTGTAGCATACCTCTGAAGTTGGACGCAAAGTTTTGAGGTAGCAAATGTCAGGCGAGGTTAACAAAGCTTTATGTATTCGACCCTTAATAGTTACATATATGAACTTTTTTTTTATTGATGAGAAAACAAGCCTTGCAAAAAATTAGCGCTTTAACTTAACCCTTAGGGGTGGCTATTTTTTTCGCCCTTTCCCAAACATTTGGTATGGCGAAAATGGAATTTTTTTCCAAGTGAATTTAATTTTAATTTTTGAAACTTTTTTCAAAATATTTTTACACACTCTTAAAAAAAATGCCATTTTCTCTATACAAAATGTATTAGGGTGAAAAAATAGCCACCCCTAAGGGTTAAGTCAGAGTGCTAATTTTTGCAAGGCTTATTTTCTTATCAATACCTAAAGTTTCAAGCGGTACCTAAGACCGAAGAAAAAATTAATTCTTTTATTTGATTCACCCTAGTATACAGTGATATTGAAAAAATAATTGTCTGTATTTCAGAAAATGAATGCAGTAGTTCAAGTGTAGAGGGAAGTTCTTCAACGACGGAGGCGTTGAAATATGTTGTGCAAACACAATTATATAGTTATATGGGTGATTCAGCAACTGGAGCTGACATATGGCAAACAAGCGGTGTTCTTAAAGAGGCTGCACTATTTTTCAACACACCATTAATATCGTCCGGTCCGGTTTAAAGGCTGTTTTCTTTTGCTGAAATTATTAATGCTCCAAAGCGTGGGTCATTATCTGACACTTCTTTTGAAGCACTTACATTGTTAAAATCAAATTTTAACTCCTAAGTATTGGCGTGCTGTATCTGCCGAACGCTCAACACAAATACTTTATATGAGTGAACGGCGAAAATTTGCGTGTCGATACGCACTCATGTCCACCTACATGAATTATTTTTATACCCAGCGCACTAGTACTAGTACTAGTACAAGGGTATATTAACTTTGTTCACCTAACGGTTGTATGTAACGGCACAAAATAATCGAGATAGATATAGAGTTCCATATATGAAAGTTCTTAGGATTAAAAGAGGAGTTGATTAAGGCATGTCCGTCCGTCTGTCCGTCCGTGTACACGATAACTTGAGTAAAAATTTAGATATTTGCATGAAATTTTGTACACAGGTTACTTTCTGGTCAAGGTAGGTTGCTATTGAAAATGGGCGAAATCGGATGATAACCACGCCCCCTTTTTCGATATCGAAAATTTCGAAAATCACAAAAATTGATTTATCTCGGCAGCTGAAATGGCTAAAATGATATAATTTTATAGGTGAACCCCCCTGGTCATTCTCTTATGATTTTTCCATAACTTTTTTATAGTGGGCGTGGCACCGCCCACTTTTAAGGGAGGCATTTTTGAAAATTTGAATGGTCGTAACTCCTAAACTGATTACGATAGAATGATTGAATTCGGCACAAAGCATACTAGTGTCGTTGGGAGTATACCTGATGAAACTGGATAAAATCGCCTTTCAACCACGCCCACTTTCGATATCGAAAATTTCGAAAATCACACAAATTGACATATCTCGGCAGCTGAAATGGCTAAAATGATATAATTTTATAGGTGAATCCCCCTGGTCAGTCTCTTATGATTTTTTCATAAATTTTTTATAGTGGGCGTGGCACCGCCCACTTTTAAGGGGGGCATTTTTGAAAATTCGACTGGTCGTAACTTTTAAACTGATTACGATAGAACGATGGAATTTGGCACAAAGCATACTAGCATCGATGGGAGTATACCAGATGAAATTGGATAAAATCGCCCTCCAACCACGCCCACTTTCGATATCGAAAATTTCTAAAATCACCTAAATTGAAATAATTCGATAACGGAAATCGGTAAAATGATATAATTTTATAGGTGAACCCTTCTGACCATTACATAATGATTTTTTGATAAATTTTCTAAAGTGGGCGTGGTCCCGCCCACCTTTAAGGGAGGCATTTTTGAAAATTCAACTAGTCGTAACTTTTAAACTGATTAGGGTAGAAGGATGAAATTTGGCACAAAGCATACTAGTATCGTTAGGGGTATACCTGATGAAATTGGAAAAATCGCTCTCCAACCACGCCCACTTTCGATTTCGAAAATCACATAAATTGACATAATTCGGTGACGGAAATGGCTAAAATGATATATTTTGGTAGGATAAACCCCCTAGTCTCTCCATTACGATTTTTATTCCCAGCGCACCAGTGCTAGTACGAGCGTATATTAATTTTGATCACATAACGGTAGTACGTAACGGCACAAAATAATCGAGATAGATATAGAGTTCCGTATATGAAAGTTCTTAGTTTGAAAAGAGGATTTCATTCAGGCATGTCCGTCCGTCTGTCCGTATGTGTATACGATAACTTGAGTAAAAATTTAGAGAAAATGGGCGAAATCGGATGATAACCACGCCTCTTTTGTCGATATCGACAATTTCGAAAATCACACGAAGAGACATATCTCGGTAGCTGAAATGAATAAAATGATATAATTTCATAGGTGAATCTCTCTTATCATTCTGCTAGTAATACCCGGCGTGCGTTGCTAAGCCAAAGAAAATCACCTGAATAAGATTTTACCATTTTTACAATTTCTCGGAAGATACATTATCTCATATTTTATCAAGGTGAAACGCCGCTACACGCTAAATATCAAGCTCATCGAGTCATAAATATGATTGTTTAGAATATATCGGGCCCTGATAAACTTCCTGGAAGAAAACTTTTCCCACACTTTAACCTAAACTTAACGCTACCTACATATCAAATTTAAAGTTAATCCAACCATCTATACGATACTTTAGAATAAGTCAGTCGTGGGTCCACTTCCCGGAAGAAAATTTATCCTATATATTAATCTAAGCATATAGCTACCTACATACCAAGTTTCAAGCAATTCGAGTCATAAATACGATTGTTTACAGATCGGTCCCTGGTCCACTTCCCGGAAGAAAAATCATCCTATACTTTAATCTAAGCATAACGCTATCTACATACCAAATATCAAGTAAATCCAGCCATTTATGCGATATTTTCGAATAGGGCGGTCCCGGGTCCACTTCCCATAAAAAAAAATTTACAGAAACACTCTCCAGGCTCCTACTAATCTATCCCCAAAATTTCAACAAAATCGGCCGAGTAGTTTTGGAGTCCATAAGCCACATACATACATACATCCAATTTGCAAAAACCCCTTCAAGGATTGAGTTATGTAAGTTAAAGAAAATCTATTCTGGTCGCAAAGTTTTAGAAATCCTTTTATTCAAATACGAGGATCTCCATGTTTTGATGCTATATAGAAATTCTTTATTTCCCTTGAGAGAACTGGGCTCGGAGCTTCGAGAAATTTTAAATTCGGACCTATGTAATGAAAAGGTGTTAATTATAGGAGATTTCAATTTATGTTTAAAGACTTCCCATAGCCTTATAGAGAATCTTCTAAGGGAAAAAGGTTTTAGTTCACTACTTGGATCAGAATGTTCCACCACACCCGTAGGTACACAAATCGTTTGGGCATTTTCCAATATGGGCCCAGCCAACGTTACGGGGATCACTTATGAGACCCTTCATAGCTATCATGACAGTATTTGTATTTCTATTTTCAACTAAGTGCGTAAGAATAATAATAGCATAGTAATATCATATATTTTTTTAATTTCGTATACTTAGGTATGTATCGGCCAATTTATTAACAAAGATTTAAAATTACGACACACCTCAACGGTAAGGAATTAAGCGTTAGAGCGAAATTAAGGTTTATTTTAGATTGCGAATCTGTTCATTTGTTTTTTGTTTTTGTTAAACCATCAGAAACTACTCCAGTTTCGTGATAATTCAATATTTAGCAAGGCTAGACCGATTAGTAAATTTAAAACTTTGTCAACAAATTAGGCCTAAGTATATTAGAAGTAAGAAATGAATTCACTAGAAATAAGATTTTGAGGGCAGTCGAACAATGTACATATACAGTAGCATAAATAAATATAAATTTTATAAACTAACTAATAAATTTATTGAGTTCGGTTTTCCCAAGCTATAATATACATATATAAAATATATAAACATTTTAGGTACTACAGTTGACAAAATATTGTCACATGGAAACTACGTTTAAAGAGATTTGTAAATAAGCAACTCAAAATTAATTGTATTGCATTGAACTGAATACATCTCAAGTAAAACACTTCCTTAATAGCAATTTCCAAGCCGCGCTATAATATATTATGGAGACACATGAATAATGTAATGTCAGTTTTCGCGAAATTTATCGCTTATTAAAATATAATTGAAAATTTCCTCAATTGATTCTTTCCTTACGCTGGGTATTTAATGTTCGGTTTACCCGAACTTAGACTTCCTTACTTGTTAAACTGAATACCGTTATTGTTGACTATTTGTGTTATTGTTCTTTAATTGCCATTACATTATTACTTACATATTATTCACAAATATTACTAAATAGCATTACTTAAACAAACATGAATAAAAATAAAACGATTCTACTTCTACTATTCTCTACTCCAACAAAATGACTACGTCGTCCATTTTGGCCGAAAGTTATTAATCCCGGACCTCTCTCTACGGATAATAACCACTTAATTTTTGATCAATTGATCATTACTAGTCTCTTTTGGGCATACATATGTAGTTGGTATGCCCACGTTTTACTTTGTGTAGCATACTTATAAGTGTTCGAATAGAACCATCCGACCGTACCCATAGGGTTTTAAACGAGAAATGCACGACACTACCCGTTTAGATATAAAAGGGACAAATTTTCACCACTACAACGCATATAACCATCAAACCTGGCATTTTTTCTCATATGTACATATACTTAGCGATCAAGGTGCATTCTAGAAATCCATGAGCCCCAAAGTGTAAGTAGGTGTATATATTTGCATACAAAGATACACAGATGTTTATACTTTTAACAACAAAACTTTAAAATAATCCAAAAAAAATCAAAAAAATAATTTTTTCTTGATTTTTTAATTTTTTTTCGATTTTTTTTTTTGATTTTTTTTTGATTTTTTCAATCGTAATCAATTAGTAATTGCTTTTTCTTGAAAGCAATTAAAATAATCATTAGTAATTAAAAAAATTTTCTAATCAATCAATTACAAATTACTAATCAAAATTAACAGCTCTGGTTGCACAGTGGTCCAAATGCTCAATCTAGCTGAAAAAAAATCATAACTTGCTTTTGCGAAGACTTATCGATGTGAAACTTTGCATGCTGAATGAGTTAACTCCCAAAAGCGCAGTTAATTCGGAATTTGCGCTAATGTATCAGCCGTATAAGGCTTCTTCGGATAACATTAGTATAGGCAGTGCTGCGTATTGAATAATATCTGCACCATGCACTAAAATTTTGTGCACACTCGATGGCAAGTAATACCACGAATACAATTGTATGTAGAGCTCTGCAGTCTGAATCGTATAAGCTCGAAACGCCTCCACATTAATAGCAAAGTCGCAAGACATAGTGTTTATAAAAAATTATATAAAATTAAAGCCTCTGTATTAGTGTAAGGTACTGGTTGCTTAAAGGAAAAGCTTAAGTTTTTGTTTTATTCTGGACGCATTTGAAGGAGAAGAACTTACAGATTTCACAATGTTTGAAGCATCCCTTTTTCCATCTTTATAGAGACTTGTTCCAGCAGCAAACACTAATTCTTCTGGCGACCAACTCTCCAAGAAAGGTGCTACTTTCTCTCGCTTAGCTCTCTCGCTTTGGTCTAAAAATTCCTTTGAAGGTCTTCCGCGCTTAGATGTTGATGGTTGCTCGTCTTCGAAAGCTGTCGAAGAAGTTTTGGTTGGAGCAGCAAATATTTGATCTAACCACACTTTATTTGTAGTCTCAAACACAAGCTTTGTTCGATTCGCCTGCGTCCATTTTTTTTTTCAAAGTGCATATAAAAGCATGGACAGATTGCACAATATCTTTATAATATTTATTATTTTATTTACTTTCAATCCCGAAATAATTGCAAATATGTTTTAAAACCGCATTGTATTTTTCATTTTGCTGTTTTACATTATACCAAACGTTGTACAGTTCACTCCTTGTTATCGGTATTTTCCACTGTAAGCGAAAAATAAAGCGTTTAGGCAAAAACTGGCAGCTCATTTTGCAAACATTGAAATGCTTATATAATTCATTGCACAAAAATTCGTAAATCACAATAAAAGTCGAATAAAGTCCTTGCCAAAACTTTAATAGAATTTTAATTTCGAAAAAAATACCACATGTTAGAAACTCATGTGATACAACGAGTTTTTATGCAAACAAAATACCAAATTCAACCCAAATTTATATACATAAATAATAAACATTGTATTCACCGTAATTAAGTTAATCCACAAGAAATATTCACACTTTTTAATAGTTTTGCAACCACTCCACTTCTTTAAATATTTTAGAACAAAATAAACACCAGTCTTGAACTCATAAAGCGAAGCTATTACTTCGAATTAAAACAAAACAAATGTACCGTTATGCACTGTAAACAATTGCTAACATATAATAACTCAAAATTATTGCTTCCAGCAAAGTCGAAAAATTCATTTTCTTCCAGCTAGATTGAGCATTTGGACCGCTGTGCGTTGGCCCAACAAACTAGCCTAACATGTTGGACGGCCAAAATCTCCTAGCCGCTTAAAAGCTGTTTTAAGTAATTAAGTAAGATAGCATAGAAAAGATTTGTCAGCAATAGGTACAAGTAACTTTTAAAATTTCTTTATTTATAATATGTTATATAGCAATTCACCAACAGACATATGTATTTTTTTTTACAGGCACTCAAAATTATGCTAAACTACTCACAATGCTTTGCTAAACTACTAAATTAACCTACATATCAGATAGAGGGAGAATTTTTGTAAATACATTTATACCGAAATACTATAGTTAACCAAATACAAATTTTGGCAACCATAACGATGAACATTTCTACCGCCATAACCGCTTCAATGGTGTTTTTCGTGATGGTGGGGAATACCATGCTCCTGTTTGATTGAATAACCGGAAGTATGCGTGTGATGACCGTGCTCTTCATGTCCATGACCTCCATCACCTCCATCACCACCACCACTATCGCCGCCTTCGTGTCCGTGATGTTCTTCAACCTCAGCATGTCCGCCATAATAGCTGGTGTGACCATGATCTTCCACATGATGATGAGTGGGGACGCGGCTCACAATAGCATGGAAACCACTATGTTTATCAGCAAAATAATGAACAATACGCTTATGACCATCCGCATCGAGCAACTCATAATGTCCGGACACCTTATGACCATCGCGCTTTTCGCTATGCTCATGATGATCGCCAGTCTTTTTATCCTCAACTCCATATTTGAAATGATATTCAGCGTGCGAATCATGACCGTCATCGTGACCATGCTCATCATGATGATCATCATGTGAAACTAAATGAAAGGAAGCATGACTGGAACCACCATGATGTTCTTCATGACCACCGCCATCACCGCCGCCGCCACCATCACCACCTCCACCTTCTTCATGATGGTGGTATGGTGCGGCCTTGACTAGGACGAGTACAGAGCAAAATGCGAACACAGCGATAAACTAGAAAGAATTGAAAACAAAAAGTATTCTTTGTATAACCAGTGGAGGAATAAAAGGAAGAACGAGTCCTATTGAATGTAGGCAAATTTACCTTGAAAGCCATTGTGCGGCAGTATATGAGTTGTAGATAAAAAAAAATTTATGCAGCGGCTTTGCTCAAATTATTTGTGGTCGATAAACCAAAGTGTACTGTGCCTTTACTGGAGTTGATCGCCGTTTTTATACCTCAAAATCAAAATCAAAAATTTAACTCTGCTTAAATTTTCTTTTCCCTCAAATAATTCCTATTTTAAATTTTAATTTTCAACACCACTTTCCAAAAATGGTCTATGTGGTTTTGTTGTTGCTCACCAAGAAGCACATGCATTTTCAAGCCTATTAGGCCTCAATTAGCTGCTGCTACCCATTCACTTCTTCGCTGGTGTGGCTCATTAACAAGTTAAAGCCTAGCTAATTACACGCAAATGGTAGTTATTGCATAATTTTCACTGTTCACATAGCAGCATAGATTTCCACTTTATTTTGGGATTAGCATTCCGCTTTAAAAGTTCACTGTTGACGTAGCTTACATATGTGGCCTACGCTGAATGTTTCACATTTAACTAATTGAATTCGTGCTATTGAAATCGATTATAACTAGGGTTGCCATGTATTGACTTTCGCGTACTGATTTTTAAGAAAAAGTACTCATTTCTATAATTCAATCCATATCTTCGACTTGTATGTATAAACGCCAGAAGTAGTTCGAAATCGGTCAAATGGAATGAAAACACCACTAAACAAAGTCCGGCCAACAATGGGCATTTTTTCCATACAAAACGCAACTTTATTTCCGCATTAGCTTTAGCATCTTCGAAGATACAGTACGAACAAAAAATTCTTTGTATAAAGAAAACGTGAAAAAAATGTTGCATACTTTGGGCGAACCGCTGTTTATATTAGGATTTCTTCTCACGAAGGCCCGGTTTTTCAGTGCAAGTTTAAACTTCAGTGCGAGTTTAAACTTAGCCAATTTGTATGTGATAAACTCTAGTCAACTTTGTCTGGGGTTTAAACCTGCACTGAAAAGCCGGGCCTAAGCAAGTCAACGTACTTATGCAATATTTTTTCTTGTTAAAAGTTGCAATTTTGGAGGTGAAGAGTTTCCAAGTTTGTTTAGTTGGTTTCTTTACCCACGAACTCACTTTTTCAAAAGAAATGGAGTTTATCTGAAAAGCAAGCATACATCCACTTGCGATGTAGGAACGCACCTTAAGCATTCGAAAATTAGCTTAATGCGCATTTTCAAAATGCGGCAGCATGAACTTCGAAATGTACGAGCGAAAATGGAAAATGCTGCTTTTAAAACTCAGCACTATATTATACAGTGCTGTCGTCTGCTTACCTGCCCCAATGTACTGATATCGCTGTTTCGCAATCTGGCAACCCTAATTATAGCACAGCTAATTCACGCTTACTGCTTTCTCTAGGCTTGACCTGGAGTTTAAACAAATACACCAAAAAAAAAAAAAAAATTATTTTCCTTTTCCCGTGCATTCATTATAATCATCAAAATCATTGTGAAGGGCAGTGCTGAGTGTGAAGTTGTTGAGTGATTGAAAGTGAATGCGTGTGAAATGAATATAAACCAGTTTAGTGGAGTAGGGCATGGACATTTTTAATATCTGTGAATAGATAGTAATGTAATTATATTTTTAGAAACTTATTTATTTAACTTAATGTCCAATACCGTAGGTCAGTATTTTCTTCTCAGAAAAACATATCATTTAGAAAAAACAAGCTAACTCGAGACTTTCTCTAGTTGCAACAACAGTGATATGAAGCTATCAGCTTCAGTATAGTAAGCCAGCCAGCACATATACAATGCTCAACTCTTCGTCCGATCAGCTAAACACCAAGGACGGGTTAGCTATTGCGGCCACATTTCCCTCGCCAGCCAGAATATTAAAGTTTGCATTGGTCTTGAGAGTAACTCCAAAATGATGACCTAGTGATTAAGCTGGCATACCTTCCTTGCTCGATCTTTATCGACTCCAGAGTACCTATGTATCTTGGAAAACCTAATTTGTATTTAAATATCCGCGAAACTCATCAATGGATTCCAAATTTTTTCGTTCATTTCTTCTATATTAGGATCTGGGAGTAGCAAAAAGTTGGCTATCCATTTTTATGCGAGATCTGTAACAGCACTATTCTGGATTTAAAACGGGTTACAAACCTTCAATTATGCGAGAATGCATACATGACAATTTTATAACTCATTAACAACGATAAATCGTTTTAAAATGAAACGCTTAATTCAACAAAAAGCAGAATCTCTTAAATCCATTTTTCTGAATTTTTGAAATTACTTGAAAATAATTTGGCATGAATAAATGTCGAAGAATGCGCATGGAACAAAAAATGGCATTTTTCAATAACTATTATCCTGCAGGACATGCCTGTATTTGTCGGTATGTGTCAGTCGCATGGCATTCGGTTGATGATTATGACTACGTGCGACAGCCCCATCAACGAGGCAGCCAAATATTTCCGTCCAATTAGTTTGGCCAACAATGGAATGTTAATAATACCGATCGTAATAAATCAAAGAAGAGTAGGCAAGAGTTAAAGGTAAAAAATATATACTTGTACAGCAATATAAAGCTACATTAGACCAGCCAGGATAATATTAAAACGTTTTATGTTCTGAAAATTTGGTGTGGTTATTTGAGTATAGAAAGAAAAGTTTAACGTATTAATTTATATAACCAGGTTCTTCCTCTTAAATCTTTTTCTGTGATCTTTGATATTTATTTCTGAGAGGACTCGTCCCAGTCATAGCGTTTTAAATTATCTATATTTAAAAAAATTTAGGGGTTTTTTTTGTGACGAATTGGCTCAAAAACTACTCAACAGATTTTTACCAAATTTTAACAGTTTATTCCTTGGATACGTCGTAACAAACAATTTTTATATTTTTTCCTGCTAGATGGCGCAAGAGTCGTTATATCTACAAAATCCGTATTTATGGTCAGATTTAGTTCATATTTGTAAAGAAATTTTGTGAGTAAATAATTTAAAGTAGCGTAATCCACAACATATAACCAGTGAAATGAGGTTAGTTCCGTAGACGAAGTCGCGGGCATCTGCTAGTATACATATGTAAATCATGGTCATATCATAATATTCAGTATCGCATTCATACCTTTGAATCCAACTTGAGTTCTAACGTACCTCAAGCCTGCGGGTTAGGGGTTTAGAATATGCCCGAAGTAGGCATACCGGTCATAAGAGGCGGCAAAGACCCGAACCTAAATTAGAGCGTTGAGTGTTTTTTCATCACGTTGTTTCCTTCTAACTAAACAAAATACTAAATGCTAGAAGGAGACAACATGATTGAAAAACGCTCAACGCCCCAATTTAGGTTTTGGTGTGATATGCACATAGGTAATGACGTGCTAGTCCGATGGTTGACCTACGGATATGATGCCTCTAACCTCTCAATACCCATCTTCTCCTTCCTTACGGATGGAGGGATGACATGACCAAGAAGGTCCCACTGGTCATATCAAATCGCTCCCGAGATATTCGAGCAGTACCACAAGGGAGTACCGGAGCGTACCGGGTTCATACCGGCCAAGAACTGTCAATTTCGACATCGCTCCCCAAAACTTTCGGGGAGTACAACAACAACAAGCCGAAATATTGGTTACAACAATCAAATAAACATCTCCGCTAGAAACGAGATTCGGAATCATACTTATAATAAGACCGTTTGATCAAAGGGTGTTCAGAGTAGACTAGAAAGAATTAAGTTATTTTTTAACAAGTAAATGTCCTACACATTACCAGCCTGATGGCGTCGGTCTATATGCCCTACAACGCCGAAGAACCTCCACCACAAACGGAGGTGAGAGATCTGGTGTAAAATTTTTGTATGGGTCATCTTATTATAGGAGCGGACGCTAATGCTCATCACGTCCAATGGGGAGCTCAGTTTGACTACTTATTAACAACGAACCTGGTACACACAGAAAAATTTCTTACATTTTTAGTTAACATGATTCATGTTAAATCAACATGAACACCTCTTGTACGTAAAACAAAAACAATTTCGGAAAATCAACACGAACATTTTAACATGAAGCGTATGGTTAAAATAACATGAAATACTTCTGCATTAGAATTACATTAGTGTGTATCCCTTACACTAAATTCGGGTTGTTTTAACATGAACAAGTGTTGTTTTCGAGCATCATCTGTTCTCCATCAAAGCTTGTGAACAGAATTGTTCTCAAAAGAACAGAATTTAAGTCAGTGTGTAGATACCGACTTGATGAAAAGTTGTAGATATTATAAATAATTAATATATTGTGAAATTTATAGTTTCTTAACTTGCGAATAAGTTGTGAAGTATTGGAAAAAGTTTTGGGTAAGTAATTTGTGTTGTTTTTCATATTTTGTAAACGCTTCCTGCTAAAACACGTCCAAAAATGTCGGGCTGGGTTAAAATGAACGCGCACTATACATAAATACCATGGAAGCGCTTTAGGATTATGGATACCGGGTAGAAAAGGCGTCGTTTGATACTTATCCCTACATTAATTGGACGTGTGCTACCAGTTTTAATATCGCTTGGATAATTTAAAGAGCTTTCAATGAAACAATTTTTATTTAATTTTCAGATTGGGGCTTGTTGTTGCTGTTTTCGATGCAGAAGTTGCCAATGATTGGATTAAAATAAGTATATGTATATGTATGTACATATGTGTACTTTTATTATTTAAAATGATGATCGTGTTAATTTAACATGATGATCGTGTTAATTTAACATGATATATCGTGTTAATTTAACATGATGATCGTGTTAATTTAACATGATAGATCGTGTTAATTTAACATTATGATCGTGTTAATTTAACATGATGATCGTGTTAATTTAACATGATGATCGTGTTAATTTAACATGATAGATCGTGTTAATTTAACATGATAGATCGTGTTAATTTAACAATAAAAACATGTTGAATTAACATGACAGATCGTGTTAATAAATTATACAAGCATTATATTCTTTCATACCTGAAAATATGTATGTTAAAGGTTTTCGATAAAAGAATTAACTAAATAAAAATTGTTAAAAAAATCAAAAACAAGGCGTTTTATTTTAAAGGTTAATTTAACAATAAAAACCTGTTAAATTAACATGATAGATCGTGTTAATTTAACAATAAAATCCTGTTAAATTACCATTATAGATCGTGTTGATTTAACATAACATATCGTGTCAATTTCACATGATAGATCGTGTAAATTTAACAGGACGAAAGTGTTATTTCAATATAGTATAGTGTTAATTTAACATGTCTGATCGTGTTGATTTAACAAGAAAAATAATGTTGTATCAACAGGAAATCTTGTTGATTCAAACCTTTGTGATCATGTTAAATTCACACTGTTCCTTCATGTTGATTTAACATGTAGGAACAGTGAAACAGTAGCTTCATGTTAGAACAACATGAGCGATAGTGTTGAAAAATAATAACCTGAAAAAGTGTTAAAAAAGTGTTGATTCAACATGAAAATTATTCTGCGTGTAGTTTGCAACGTATACGTATAGAAGAACAAAAGAATTTAGTATAAGTACAGGAATTTAGATACATATATAATGGTAAGTATGATTGGCTTACGAAGGTTTATAAATTTTACTTAACAAAATCTCATCCCCCCTTAGAAAAATCCTGGCCACGCCACTGAATACATACATAGATATCGTGCGGGATTTTAGTTACATTTGCACGGGACTTTCACAGCTGAAACTGGCATCCCTTCGTCAACCACAGCGATAATTGGGGATTGCAGAATTACGTTGTGAGGTGAATACTTGCTGTCGACGGTGCTGGAATGAAAATATGACATAAAAACAAATATTTGATTGCTGTCAACATTGAGTAACAACAATAACAATAAAAACAATCAGGAGGTATCCAGCAACTACGACAATCGCCAAAAATGCGACTGTGGCACGGAAAAATATACTTGCTTGTTGTTGTTTTTGTTGTTGCCGCGCCGTGTTAGCCCTTTGAGCAAACAAACTGCCGGACAGCAAAGCAGGGTCTTTACGGCATTTCATGGCACATTCTGAACGCGTTAAATTGCTTTTGCTGCAACTTTTTGTTTAATTGTACACAGTGAGTGGACGACTGTATTTAAGAGAAAGGGAGAGTGGGGTAATTTAGTGAGAAGAGTGTACCTACTGGCCAAATACATACATACAAACATAACTAGGAAATGACTAATAAGAAAGTAATCGTTGAATATGCATCCGTTCTGGCAATGTCCTTCGCGGAATGTATGAAAGTGGGCCCAGAGCTTCATTTGGTTGTTGCTATTATAATGAAAGAAGCGCGCAAAATAAGTTGCAAACGCCAATGGCTGTGTGGTAACTAAATAGTATGACATCGCTCCCATTCATTAGCGTTAACCCACAGCCCTTCTCACAATAATCGCATCGAAAGTGTTGACAATTCGTCCCCTTTTTGCGTTTTTATCGTAATCGCCAAAACCCAAATTTTACAGGAGAGCATTTTTTAAATTTTTTTTTTCTTTTTTCATTTATGAATTGGTGGATACGATAAAAAATATAGCCATTTTTTGACATAACTGTAAGGATTTCAGCTATAATTTTTTTCCAGATGATGCGCTAAGGGATGATGAACAAATTTGCATCAAAAAGTAAATTTCGAAAAAATGGTGGTTACGATAAAAACGCAAAAAGGGGACGAATTGTCAATTGTATTGTTGCCATATTGTTAGTCAGCGCGATTTGTGCAACTTTAATTGTTGTTGCCTTTGTTCTTGTTGTTGTTTAAAGGGCATGCACAATTATTTCGCTGCGACATTCTACAGACATTTCAGAATTCGTTTCTCATTGCCACATTTTTTGCTACTCACCGTTTAACGCTAGTTTTGGTCGATTATGCTGACGAGAAATTTGCGGTGGTAATTAAGCGAATATTTCTGCTGTTTCGTACATTCGCATTACCGAACAAATTGCGATCGTTTAGCATTCACACGTTTTTACGCACAAGGGATGCCAGCGAAGAGTTGGATTTCCCTCCTAAGGTTCAACGAACATATCGTTACCTTGATTCACAAAGGCCCTATTTGCAAAGCAATTCCTAAGTTGATAGGGCCTTTGTGCATTAAAGTAGCGATATCGACTTTACTGAAACGTTTTAGTTTGGCAAGGTTTAGTTTAAAATGTAAGCAGTCCATGGGGAACTTATCCATTTTGGTGTGAAGAAAGAAGAGGTGGAGAGTGACTAGAATGACGCTAGAAAAGTTAATGAGATGGCTCCCTTGGTTTTGGAAAAAATTATAGTTTTTCTAAGTTCTTATATTGTCTTCAACATTAGAATGCTGAACTCAGGTGTCTACCATGATGACACTGATTACTTATGATGCCAACGGCCAATTACATGCAGCAGCTGCAGCTTTCTTCAAAAAATTATAGCGACGGACCATTTTTTAAAGGAACTGTTACATGTATAATCAGTATTTCGTGTTTCTTCAGCTTCCTCTTAAAGCATTTCAAAAGATAGTATTGCAACATCAATTATGTGTTTCTTTATGTCTATCCCTGCCAACCAGCGCTAGCCATGGTGAACACAAAATCAAAAATTAGTGCTGTGCAATACCAAAACTGAGTGGGGGTAAAAGTAGGCATCGAAATACCAACGCATAATTCGATATAACTCGAAAATTCAAAAGTTCCAACCTTCAACATAGTTAGTTGGGTGGTTGGTGGTAAATAAAAATGTCACGTATACACCATGCCACTTTTATGAAAATTTCGTGTGTCTTTTCGTCATTATATCAATCGGGAAAATGTGGGCAAACAATTTTGCCGAGAATCAATAGCAGACATTTCAACCTTTAATTTTATTATAGTAAGAAGCTGTAGCACGCTGTAGCACACAAACTTTTTTCCAACCAAAACTATGCTGGTAAAATTTATATCCAAAATGCAAGCGGTTTTAGTTGACTGACATTTTTCAGACTTCTGATATCAATATTTCCATAAGAAATAGAATTTGTATAGTAGAAAAATTCACAGCATTTGACAGAATAAATGTGGCAGAAGAACTGATTCTTTTTTTGATCGATTAATTTTTTTTTCCCATGAAATTTATAGAAGGAGCATAATAAAAACTGAGCATGCACGAATCATAAACTGTCACTGTTTGCATCTGCTTGACTACCTACTTCAATATCAATTTTTTCACAGAATTTAAAATTAGAAAAATTACAATAAACTTTAAGATTCACGAATTATTTATAGACTGATCTGTAGCCATTGTTCTGTATTAACTATACTTGCATAAATTTGCGAAACTTTTGCGAAAGTTTGTATTAAACTCAATGTTTTTTTTTAAGAAAATTGTTGATCATCAATTCTGACTGACAAGCAATCAGATTGCGAAAAGAATTCCGCGGAACTGTCACTTGACAATCAAAAGTCCAACTCAAAAGTCAAAGTTAAGTACTTGCAAAACCACACACAAAATTGCGCGAATTCATTGCCGTTTGATGTCCGATGTTGAACGGCTGTTGAAAGTGCTCGTATGTATTATTTATTATACACCGATTGCTGGCAAGCCAATTGAAGTCGTCCTTTTACCAAACGAATAAATGCATATGTAATATGCATGTATGCATTCCATGTGAGTGAGAGAGTGTGTAAATTTCGTTGAGATAATCCGTAAAAGAATTGAAACAAGCTGCAATTTTTGTGAATTTTTGCAGCAACATTGTGCAGTTGCTGTCTGCAGCGATCGCCAACAATAATAATACCGATGACAAAAACGAAAACGACAATGCCGACGACTTCGACGTCAGCACCGATTGACAGACGCTTGTCAAGCGCATATCATCATCATCATTATTCAAGAGTCAAACTGTCACAAGAGTAGCGATTTTAGTTTATACACATGTGTGCATATGAGACATCCTTTTCCGCAAGGCGCAAGCAACAACTGACAGTGTCGACATTCAGAAAGGTTATCAGGCATTTACTTATGTACAGAAACTTGCACATAATTGAGTAAATAAATACAACCAGTAGCAATATTCGCATATGCACTATTCACATGTGATTGATTCCAAAAGTACTTAACATATTTCCCCAGTTGGAGACACCGCGTAATAGCAGATCTGTCTCCATTTGGTCTTTCCATGGGAGTGGTGGTCTCCCTCTTCCTCTCCTTCAACCGAAGAAGAGGACTTTACTTCTAAATTGCATACTCAGCTCAAAGTATCATTCTGTTTTTTGCTTTATTTAGGGATTTTTGTGAATCTGCACATCTCTTTTCTTAAAATATTTTTATTAGGTCGGTTTCGTCCATCTTGTGCGCGGACTTTTGCGTTCGATTTTAAACCAACTTCCTGTTGACCTAGGGACTTGAAATTTTGACCACAGTTTAGGTCGCGATGAGTGCCACATTATGAAAAAAAAAAAAAAAAAAATCCGATAGGTGGCGCATGGGTCGCTATATTTTCAACAATCGCATTTATTTTGGCTGAAATTCGGAACATGCACTGCTACCATGAAAAAAAAATATTTTCCGAAGAAAATGCCTCTACACAGAAAACAATGGCACTGGTAAAATCTAGAGTCTCGAACTGTTACCCTGAAATTGACCAAATTCTGTTGAATTGACCAAATTTTGGTTAATTCAACGGAATTTTTTATTGAAATAACTGTTGATTCAACAGTCATAGAACTGTCAATTTTTAATCAACAAAATTTTAAAAAACAATTTAAAAACAACCAACTTTTGCAGTTAATCCAACAGCGAAGATACTGTCATTGGAAAAACCCTCCATCTGCTTATGCAATTATAAACAATGTATTCCGAATATTCTATAAACTATATGGCAATTACAATAGTATGAAATGCAGATGATATGAAATGAACGAAATAATTATATCTTATGTCGCGTGAACAAGCGTTATATAGCAAAGCTGCAATTAGACGCCGTCAAGCATAACTGCGCGATGGCCTGATGGTAAACATCTCCGTTCAGCAGTCAAAGCAGTGTGAACTCGATTCTCGGTGGAGGCAACAAAGCAACGTTTCATTTAGAACAAAGCTGTAATAATGAGTATGCGATACCTACACGCTTAACTGTTAACTTAAGG
The DNA here is from genome assembly GCA_964058755.1 of Campiglossa producta. NCBI lineage: Eukaryota > Metazoa > Arthropoda > Insecta > Diptera > Tephritidae > Campiglossa > Campiglossa producta. The sequence goes on from CAXKVI010000003.1 coordinate 101,511,484, forward strand.
TTAACAGTCTCAATGCAGTTGAATCAACAGCATTGAATAATGGATAAGAATTGACAGTGATTTTGGTTGAATCAACGCATATTTTAGTTGATATGACCAGCTTATTTTTTTCTGTGTAGCTGGAGCTGATATCGGGGTAATAAAAACTGAAAATTCTAATTATGGAACCATTATGGTAGCAACTTTAAACCGAGTTTTAGAGTTTATAGGATGACACGAAAAATCTGACTTCAGATTCAAATTCAGCTCACCCAAAAGCTACAGCAACCGTTGAGATACCCGGTGGAATTTTCAAAAACTTTTATTTTGTTGTACATTATAAATTGCTGAGTATTTTTATTCACTGTAGGAAATTGCTGTGACCATAGCGGTATCTTTAATTTTACCAAGCATATGTACTGTATAATGGTCAAATAGTGAAAAGTTCGCGCCCAGCGAAGCGGAAGGGAATCCCTTGTATTCCAACTTATCCTAATTATAGTGGTTAAACATTTTGCAAATCAATTGTAGCTCGTTAGCACGAGTATAGTCGTTTCCGTGGAATGAACCAAATTCGCATACTTAAACATAAACACAAAATACATATTAACTTTACGTAAAACAAAAACTACTTTTATTGCAAATTGCACGTGTTTTGCTTGGAAGGATATAAAACAATAACAATAAGAATTGTAACAACAATGCAAATAATCAAATGAAAACCGCCAGTCATCAGCCGACAGCGCATTTCGCCCGGCGGTAACAGAATGTTTGTTGCATAATGGGACAATGTTGTTGCTGATGGATGAAGCGGCCAACATATTCGTTTTGTTTCCCCCCCCTCCGTTAGCTCTATACCAAGCTGCCTGTCTGTCTTCCTATCTATCTATTGTACTACAACCTTTTGATGGCCCTTGACAGGGCTCCATCAGTGTGACGAGAACGGCGACAACGTCATTCACAACCGCAAGCTTAATGGATGAGCCAAAGGCATTGCAGTCGAAGTAATACGCTTACATATGTGCATGTGCAATGCAAAATCCATCAAGAAACCGCACAAAATTTACATACAATACGCATGCCTTGCAAACGCATTATTATTGCAACAACAAACACAGCAAAGTCAACTATCAACTCAATGAGCTGACAGTACAGACCGTCCGACCGAGCTGGTAATCCAACTGAGCTGAGCAGAGCCGCTGTCCAAATGTCTTTCAGGCACAAAATGCCTGGATAAACAAACGAATGAGCTTCAATGAGTCCAACAGCAATATGCATGAACTATTTGCTCGTAACTATGTATTTACGTGCGAGTTGGTTTTTTGATTGGATTGCTGACTGACTGACCAGCAGCTGACTGAATGGACTGTTTGATTGTGGGCCGTCTGCTAGTTGGCTACTTGGTGTACGCATAAAATGCGAACTGTAATTGATTGCATGACATTTTGAATGTTTGCCTTGCCGTGCTGCCGGCCTGCCAACTAACCTTCCTGTTTCGTCAGGTCGAAAAGTCATACATCAAGCCGACGGCATTTTAGCTAGCGGGCTTTACGAAGCTCTGTACACCACACAGTGGTTCGGCTCCATACATTTCTCGAGAAATTTATAAAAATTAAAGTTTTACACACATGTCATATGTGAGCTAGTTAAGAATTATTTTAAAAATGGTTGAAATCGCCCCAACCTACAGGACCTCCCTTGGACCAACATATAAACCAAAATTTAAGTGCAACTTTTAATTTCAGGTCAAAAAAGCAAGATATTTTCATGAAACCGGGCGCAGTAGTTACCCCCATTAAAGGTATTGACTGTAATAAAAATAGTTGTGATCGTGAATTTCCTAGGGAACGTCGCCTGGACCTGCACAAAAAATTTTACTTCAAATAACAATACCAGATCTACATAGTATGTATATATTTCAGTAAATAAAAAGCAGCCATTGCCAAAATTTTATATTCCCAATGTTTATATTTAAATCGAATAAAAAATATAACTAAGTATATGTGGAAATTTTTACTATAAAAAAATTGTTTTATCAGTTAGCATAGATATTCATGACAACAGAAACCAATTTCATAGACTTTTTGTTGGTCAGAATTCGCCAGCCCTCTATTAATAACAACTGTATTGGTAGAAATCCTATCACTTCTCCTATTAAATATAAACCTGTACTTTTTGTAATCACTATTTGTGCTTTTACAGCATTTCAATAGGTAGTAGGATTGTAGCATTATTATCATTATCTTGCTAATATATAAAAACGTAAGTTTGTGACTGACAGTTAATGTTTGTGGATCTTTAACGTCTGAACCAATGCCCCGATCTTTACCAAATTTTGTACACAAATTCTTAGGAGTATAGAGTCTGCAACAGGCACCATGAAATTTCGATATATTTATCGATAACATAGTTATCGGTCAAAACGTAGTTTTGCGTGAACTTTGGAATATTCGCACCAAATTGGTATGGAAAGGGGAAGACCACAGCGTGCATTTGGGCTTTTGTTCATTTCGATATATTTATCGATAACAGAGTTATCGGTCAAAATGTGCTTTCGGGTAAACTTTGGAATATTTGGACTAAATTGAAATCAAACGAATGGGAAAGACCACAGCTTTAATTTGGGCTTTGGTTCATTTCGATATATTTATCGATAACAGAGCTATCGGTCAAAATGTGCTTTCGGGTAAACTTTGGAATATTTGCAGAAAATTGATATCAAACGAATGGGAAAGACCACAGCTTTCATTTGGACTTTGATTCATTTCGATATATTTATCGAAAACAGAACTATCGGTCGAAATGGGGTTGCGCTTAAGCTTTCGAATATTCGCACAAAATTGGTATCAAACGAAAGGGTAAGGCCACAGGCTTCTTTTGGACTTTGCTTCATTTATGCTAGCATTTATTTTGATAACGGCTGGACATAATAAAATTAAATTTGGAAGCGAGATTTCGTATCAGCTCGAGATGGTTATACGATAAGAAAAAAAGGCATTTGAAAAGCTTTTGGAGATATCGCTCAAAATGTGGACCAGGGTAACCTTTTAAAATTGTATACTTTTCAGTCCAATATGAGACCCTGTTTTCGAGATATGTATTAATTAAAATTTCAACCAGGAGGGTGCGTCGGTGCGATATGAGTATTAAATGAAAGGTGGTGACAAGTGATTTAAGATGGTTTAGTATTTTACCCATATAAGACCAAAGTTTTTAGATATTGATCAATACGTGAACTAGAAGTGGAGCTAGAAGGTTTTTGTAAAATATGGGTCTAAATTAAAGATGAGAGTTTTAAAGATGTCTGAGGATTGTTTATTTTTTGGTGACTCTAGTGTCCAGTAGCGGTAAAATCGTTATTTTGGTTGTTGTTGTTGTTGTAGCGAGGTGTAGCCCTGCCTAAATGTCAGACAGGGTCACCCCGAGTGTATTGCTCTTGGCCGGGTCGATATAAGAAAACGGCCCGGGTCGTTTCGGCACGATGGGTACAGCACAAGTACTGGTACCATTCTCGTAGAACCGGCAATACAAGAAACTAGCCGTGAAGGCTATGTAGGTCATTTAGCGTTACCCAGGGTGCACCAACTGGGAGGCGACCTACTTTTACACCCCTTTGGTAGTTTCCCTTGCTATTTCTTTTACTTATTGGTGACAGTAGAGGCCAAATCATCATTTCGTTTCCTGAAATCTGCTCAAATCTTCTTCATTTTTGGGAGTTTATAATGAAGATTATGCTCAAGTTAACTCCCAAAATCGGAGTTAATTAGGAATTTGCGCTAATGTATCAGCCCTATAAGAACTTCTGTAAAAGTTACATGCAAAATATACAGTTGAAGTTAGCCGAAATTCTAAGCAGCTTTATTTGAATAAAACTTGTCTGCGTCTGAACCACTGTGCATCGTTACGTTGTTGCCAATCCTTGCCGGACGGTAGTAGGCTGCTTTGTTTGACACGAAGATTGACAACATGTCGTTGTTGGTTGAAATGTTGATTGACATGAGTAATCAAGCGGCCAAAATGTCAACATGCTTATACGCCGCAAGGCACAAGGTAACATGTAAAAGGTAAAAAGGGATAAAACAATAAAAAATGTGCAAAGAAAGTGCAAACACTAACTAAGGGAAAAAATCACATACAAACTTGTACTCGTAAGATAAATGTCACGTCGACAAATCAAATGAAAAGACAGGATAAAAATCAAATAGTTGCCGAAAAATGAGATTACATGAATTTTGCGAAGGCTTGTTTATAGCTTCCTAAGGACGGTCTTATAATCAAAGTCGTTAAGGACAATGACCAGAGGGATTGATGAATGTCAAGATATTGAAGCTTTTATCTACATACGTTTTATAATTGACGTGATCAAGAAGGCCAGTCTTCGCTATATTTAAATGTGTGGATTACCACGTAGGTAGAAGCCAGCGGACAGCAAAGCCCTGTTTTTATTGATAACTGAGGTCAATTGGAAACTCCAAAGGATAGGAAACCATGCTTCAGTTCTTTTTTCTATCTCGACAATATGATGTCATATTGTACAAATTATGTATATGATATTGTACATAGTGTGATATGATATTGTACATACGATGTGATGCTGTGCCTATGTGATGGCCACATTGATTCTGGTATATCGTGCATAATGTGATTTTATATTGCATATATGGTATGATATCTCGTATAATGTGATAAGAATTATGAATAGATAACCTTAAAATTTCCCTACAATATGGGTATAAATCGAAAGGTGAAGGCCACAGGTTTCATTTGGACATCGACATATTTCGATAAATTTATCGATAACTGAGTTATCGGTCAAAATGTGGTTGCCCGAAAACCTTAAAATTTCCCTACAATATGGATATCAAACGAAAGGTGGAGGCCCCAGGTTTCATTTGGATATCGATATATTTCGATAAATTTATCGATAACTGAGTTATCCGTCAAAATGTAGTTGCCCGAAAACCTTAAAATTTCCCTACAATAAGGGTATCAAGCGAAAGGTGAAGGCCCCAGGTCTCATTTGGACTTCGATATATTTCGATAAATTTATCGATAACTGAGTTATCGGTCAAAATATGATTGCCCAAAAACCTAAAAAATTCCCTACAATATGGGTATCAAACGAAAGGTGAATGCCCCAGGTCTCATTTGGACTTCGATATATTTTGATAAATTTATCGATAACTGAGTTATCGGTCAAAATATGATTGCCCAAAAACCTAAAAAATACCCTACAATATGGGTATCAAACGAAAAGTGAAGGCCCCAGGTTTCACTTGGACATCGACATATTTCGATAAATTTATTGATAACTGAGTTATCGGTGAAAATGTGGTTGCCCAAAAACCTAAAAAATTCCCTACAATACACAGAGCCAAAAATGCCTAATAAAATTAATAAGATTGTCTTCATGATCAGCTTTTGGGCAAAGGGGTAGTCGCAACGGTGCAAACGAAGAAAAAACTGTACGGAAATCTTTTTGGTTCTAAGAAGAAATTCTTATTAAAAAACTATACATTTAGTACAAAGGTGTAGTTAGACGCTGGCAATTATTAGTATACGATGGCCGGATGGTTAGCAGCTGGGTTTAGCAATCGAAAAATTGTAAGTTCGATTCTCTCTCTCTTTTTTTCCTAATTAGAAATGTTAAAAAGAAATCTTCTTAAATATATTTATAAGATTTTCCTTTGAAACATTAACAGCTCTACACATATCGGTAATTAGAAGCTGGCAATCAAAAGTGAGCGATGGCCTGATGGTTAACAGCTGGGTTTATCATTCCGAAAATTGTAAGTTCGATTCTCGGTGAGGGCGATATCATTTTATTTTTCATTTAAAATATTAAAAAGAAAATCTTCTTAATAAAATTAAAAAGACGGTCTCTACAATAATAAGAAGCACATCTTCTTGAAGAAAATCTATAGAGATATCTTATGACTTTTGTTCTATTTTATTAGGCATTGTTGGCTCTGTGTAGGGTATCAAACGAAAGGTGAAGGCCCCAGGTTTCATTTGGACTTCGATAAATTTCGATAAATTTATCGATAACTGAGTTATCGGTCAAAATATGATTGCCCAAAAACCTAAAAAATTCCCTACAATATGGGTATCAAACGAAAGTTGAAGGCCCCAGGATTCATTTGGACATCGACATATTTCGATAAATTTATCGATAACTGAGTTATTGGTCAAAATGTGGTTGCCCGAAAACCTTAAAATTTCCCTACAATATGGGTATCAAACGAAAGGTGAACGCCGCAGGTTTCATTTGGACTTCGATAAATTTATCGATAACTGAGTTATCGGCCAAAATATGATTGCCTAAAAACCTAAAAAATTCCCTACAATATGGGTATCAAACGAAAGGTGAAGGCCCCAGGTTTCATATTTCGATAAATTTATCGATAACTGAGTTATCGGTCAAAATGTGGTTGCCCGAAAACCTTAAAATTTCCCTACAATATGGGTATCAAACGAAAGGTGAAGGCCCCAGGTTTCATTTGAACATCGACACATTTCGATAAATTTATCGATAACTGTGTTATCGGTCAAAATGTGGTTGCCCGAAAATCTTAAAATTTCCCTACAATATGGGTATCAAACGAAAGGGGAACGCCGCAGGTTTCATTTGGATTTCAATATATTTCGATAACTGAGTTATTGTCAAAATGTGAGGCCAATACTTTAAAATTTCCTAACAATATGGGTATCAAACGTAAGTGGAAGTCCACAGGTTTCGTTTGGACTGCTGTAATTTTCGATATATTTATCGATAATTTCATAGGACATTTGACTAAAAAGTAAAAAATAAATATAGTTTAAAAAAACTAAAACTCACGTCTTTAGAGAGCATTGAACTAAAAAGTTGAAAATAATTTTAAAAACCCTACACAGTAGTATTGTGGAAAAAGCGTGGTCCGCTTTGTGCCATAATTTTCGTATATCGAGCGCTCGACGCTTTTCCCACATTAAGCTGATGGCCCAATGCCCGCTTGCTTTGCTGGCTTTGCCTCGAGAAATGTCAAAATTCTTTTGAACTCTACTGAAATGTATGAAAGTTGGCCCAGTGACAGCTTTACTTTGCTTGCTTGAAGCACTTCAAAGCGTCGAATAGCCCAAATCTCTATTTGACACAAAAAACACTTAAAAATAGTGATAATTTCATTATTTTACGAAAATCCACATTTTAATATTTTTCCTAACCAATCTATGTTTTAACAACTAACTAAACTCTAAATTTTCTAGTCCTGAAAACGGATTAATAAATTAACACTTACTTTCAGAGATAAGAGAGTCCAAAGTTGGTGGTCGAAAAATCGACCAGCGGCCGAAGATGGGTTAATGAGGCCCAATTGCCTAATACACCAGAAGGCATGCCATTCTTTTCGTCACGGTTCATTGAATGGCGGCGAATGCTATTTGACTTTGAGCATTTTAGCCTCCTTATGGAGATGAGACTCTGCAGTGAGCTCCTTTTTAAATTGTCAGCGCCTTGTGGGGGAGAGTCGTCAAACAGCATCACCTTCGATCTGAATATTTTAACAGGTTAAACTCTTACTTATCAACACTTGATACCACCAAGCTACTTTGCATCTCTTCCACTGTTGAATTGAACCTACTCCTCAACATTTATCTCGCTCTAGTTCAAACTGCTAGTTTCCTCGGAATTTAGCGCAAATATCTGATCTTGAACACACTTCTATAGAAAATAGATTAAAAAAATCTATCCGAAAACTCTCTGAATTACGAATAGCGACAATTAGGAAATAATGAAAGAAGGGATACCAGTGTTGTGCCATTAATCACTTCCTCGGTTTCGGATTTTTACCCGCCAATGAAACCAGCTTAACTTTTCCCTATTGAGATATAACGATATTGCATTTTCGTAGGTGCTAGGATCCGCCGAAAGTATAGTCACGAAATTGTGTGCACACAATTACAAAACAAGCCAGTCGTATGGCGCAAATTTCAATTTCTGGTTAAGCTATCAAGTATGTATTTTGTAAATACTTTTGCCATTCCTAGAGACGGAAATATCTATGATTGATTGAATGCCATTAAAATTGCAGTTTGCCCAACCTACTGTTTACATAATTACTCGGCGCATACAAGTATTTGTCTGAAAACTTCATTATACTTAAATCGGCGTAACAATTAATCATTTGCGGATTTGTTCAAAATTGTTCAACTAACTAAAAATGTGTATACAATTTAACGCGTCAATCAAATCAGCAGCAATGACCACGGTAACATTAATAGCGCGCAGACAAGTACGACTCTTAAACGCAAACAAGCTTAGTACGCTCAAGCGTTTTTGTTTACTTTCATTGTTGATCGCTTATTTGCTTGAAGGCGAGTCGCTTGTTTGTTTGTGACTGGTGGTCAGTTGCATTAACTGGCTATAGCCATGAGCAATCCGTTTAACGCTGACGCAAGTCATCATTAATAGCACCAACATCAACGTAAACTAGTACGACACAGAGCCAACAATGCCTAATAAAATAGAACAAAATTCATAAGATATCTCTATAGATTTTCTTCAAGAAGATGTGCTTCTTATTATTATAGAGACAGTCTTTTTAATTTTATTAAGAAGATTTTCTTTTTAATATTTTAAATGAAAAATAAAATGATATCGCCCTCACCGAGAATCGAACTTACAATTTTCGGAATGATAAACCCAGCTATTAACCATCAGGCCATCGCTCACTTTTAATTTCTAGCATCTAATTACCGATATGTGTAGAGTTGTTAATGTTTCAAAGGAAAATCTTATAAATATAATTGAGAAGATTTCTTTTTAACATTTCTAATTAGGAAAAAAAGAGAGAGAATCGAACTTACAATTTTTCGATTGCTAAACCCAGCTGCTAACCATTCGGCCATCGTATACTAATAATTGCCAGCGTCTAACTACACCTTTGTAATAAATGTATAGTTTTTTAATAAGAATTTCTTCTTAGAACCAAAAAGATTTCCGTACAGTTTTTTCTTCGTTTGCACCGTTGCGACTACCCCTTTGCCCAAAAGCTGATCATGAAGACAATCTTATTAATTTTATTAGGCATTTTTGGCTCTGTGGATAAGCCAACTTTGACAAACATTCAACTGAGACGGTTAAGCAACAAATCAAGCATATCATCCTTCACTTTATTGAGAGGGTGTTGCATTTTGGGGTATGAATGTTATTACGGAAACGGTCAAAATTCTAAAATTAAAATTCTGAAGTCAAAATTCCGGAATCAAAATTCTGGGTCGACAAAATTCTGGAAATCGGAATTCCGCACTTCCTTCGCCTTTTTTGGCTGTATTTCAAAATTCTGGTTTTTCATAATTCCGGAATTTACGTTTTCCAGAATTAATTCTGGAAATTTTTTCCCCAAAATTTTAGCAAAATCGAGTATTTTAATAAATTGTGCTTATATTTAAGAAATATACATTGACTTTGATTTTTTGCTCATAAGACAGAAAACCAGCGGAACAATTTGTATTTCTACTCAGCCGTGTATGGAAAATAGCTGCCTCATCATCGTTGGAACAACGTCAAATTTACCGTCCATAATCCAGCAGTCGCTCTCATTTAACAACTGCAGCGAAGATTTTGTTCCAAAAATAAGAATGCATTCGCCATAACTTTAATAACTTTCTTACTTAAAATAAATAGTTGACCTTCCAAAACATAAAGTGTTAATAAAGGAATATCTATTTTTTCAACACAAGTTGGCTCTTTAAAACATTTTAAACTGGTCCGTTGTCTTCTAATTTTTAACTTAAGGGCACCTCTTGATGGCAGATAATGTCCAATGTGTTTTTCTGTCATAGATACCGAACGCTGAATTATTTGGCTAGGCTGCAGAAAACTCAAGCGAAACCATATTTTTAAAATGATTATTTGGATCTGCAACCGATTTTTTATGCGCACATGGATCATGAGGATGTTCATTTTTTTTCGTATAACATTTCACAGCCGTGAAATTGTGTGTCAATACGCACGGTACATTTGTTTTTAATTCCTTCAGAACAAGTCCAGTTAAATGTTAAAGGCAAAATTTTGTAATTAATGATTAAAAATGCGTGTTGATAACAAATAAAAAATAGAATAAAAAATATTTTTAATTTAAAATGTTTTTAAAATGAACTAAAAACTGGAAAATAATTTCCCCTCTGCCTACATACCCTGAAGGGAACTCAGGCACTAGTGACACAAATTTCTGGTTCAGAACTAGATATAAAGTGGCCAATAAGAACTAGTACGTTAGTGATTACATTTTCACTAGTTCGAAACCAGCGTTTGAGGAGTCATTAAAAGGCATTTGGATTCGTATTTGAATTTAAGTTTTTGTACTTAATTTATATTTAGAACTATAGAAATAGTGCCAATAAACGAACTAGATCCAAACTATAGAATTTTGTACTAGTTCCAGCCTAGGACATCGCCATGTTAAATTCGCCAGTTGATTTCATGTAAAAAAGTTAGTTCGCGAACTAGTACTGGTTCGGAACGCACTAGAAGCGAACTAGCTCTGAACTAGAGATTTTCCCTACAGGGTAGATTCTTCACCACGTAAAGCTTATCTGGAACATTTGTGAGTGGGAATTCTTAGAGGTATTAAATAGTTTTTGGACTTTGAAATGTATAAAAACATTGGCGCACGCTAAAGATGGTTCGCATTAATTTCTAACAATCTTATTACCGATATGAGCTTTTCTAAAAAAAAACATCTTTTCACGATATAGCAAGCGCCAAATGTTTTTATACATTTCAAAGTCCAAAAACTATTTAATACCTATAAGAATTCCCACTAACAAATGTTCCAGATAAGCTTTACGTGGTGAAGAATCTATGTAGGCAGAGGGGAAATTATTTTCCAGTTTTTAGTTCATTTTAAAAACATTTTAAATTAAAAATATTTTTTATTCTATTTTTTATTTTATACTTTTTAGTTGTGAGTCTGTGAAAATTTCTAAGATTGTAATTGGATATTCTGTGTCATATTAGTGGTACTCATGTAACCATATAACTTAACAAAAGCGCAAATATATACATTTAACAGCTCAGTTAGATGAACGATATAGATAAATTTATGTGAATACTTTTTATTTTGAAATTCTTATTCATTTAATTTTTGACCCATTTTTTAGCATATTCTTCTATTTTTGTATAGTGTGCATTGACTGCTTTGAAAAACTGCATGTCGAACAGCGTAATCGAATTGGATAATTTTTCGAGGTGTTTACACACTAAACTCCTCGCGGAAGTTTACTGAATTTGTGTAAACTTCGGTCCAAGGCGAATTCATTACAGGTGGCATCCTCCCACCATATGGTTTCTTCTTCTTCCCTGAAAATCAAATCGTAGCTGTCAAATTGCTTATGTTGTTGCTTTGTCTGACATTTACAGCGACAAGGAGTGTGTGCGTGCGTGTAGATCTGAATTCGCTCGAGCACGCTTGTATGAATTCGCCTTGCTTCGTTCCATAAAATTTTGACAGTTCATTTACGCATTCGGCAATTTTCTACGTTTACACGCTTTACGCGGTGTGTCTATGGCTACATGAATAAAATTATTATTTTTTAAGCATTATAAAGCACATTATCTTTCCTTTGTGCAACAGTGACTGCGCCTAAATGTATGCAGATGAAATATTCGAAATTTCGATGCTGTTTATGGCGCTGAAAACGCATTATAGCATGCGCATTATAGCATGTGTACGAAATATTCAGATAGCAATAAGGAAGATAGGCCGATAAATGGGACTTTTGCAATTAAAGCAATATTTTGGATTTTTTTTTTTGTATAATGCATTGTCAGCGAAACCTGAACGATGGTGAAAATTTCAAAACCCCAGCTCAATGGCAAGTTAGTTCAAAATCCAAAGCAAAATCTCTGGAAATGAAACTTTTCAAATATCTCTACCCGTGCGCCACCTATCGGAATTATTTTTTTGTTATACTGCGTGGGGCCAGAAAACTAAACGACGATGAAAATTTCAAGATTCTACTCCAACGGGAAGTTCGTTGAAAAATAAATTAATCGACACCGAAAACAGACCTTCGCATTTCGTAAATAGAGCGACTCACGCGCCACCTAGCGGGTGCAATTTTTTTTTTGAACATTTGGAAATTGATTAAGTAATACACACGCTAAATATCAGCTAAATCGGTCCATAATTAGGATTTTCAGTTTTTATTACCCCGATCTCAGCTCCACCTAACGGAATTTTTTTTAGGAAAATATTTCTTTTCATAGTAGTAATACATGTTCCGAATTTCAGCCAAATCGGACCATAAATGCGATTTTTGAAAATATAGCGACCCACGCGCCACCATCGGAATTTTTTTCCATAATATTGCATTGTCATCGCGACGTGAACTGTGGTGAAAATTTCAAGACCCTAGCACAACAGGAAGTTGGTTTAAAATCGAATGCAAAAAACCGGGCACAAGAACGACGAAAGCACCTAATAAAAACATTTTAAAAAAGTGCTTTTTTTTTGTTATCAACACGCATTTTTAATCATTAATTACAGAATTTTCGTTATCCAGAATTTTGGATTCCAGAATATTGACTTCCATAATTTTGATTTCTGGTGTTTCGACTTCCGGAATTATGAATGCAGAATTTCCAAAAAAGCAGAATTTTGACCCCAACCCATGTTATTATAATACCATTCCCATCAATAAATTCGCATGAATCGATATGATAGGACCTGGATTGATGTGGTGTGATATGATATGAACTCCCTAACTCTACACACAGAAAAATTTCTCACATTTTTAGTTAACATGAATTATGTTGAATCAACATGATCCACTCATGTCCGTTAAGCAAAAACAATTTCGGAAAATCAACATGAACAACATTTTAACATGAAGCTTATGGTTAAAATAACATGAAATATTTCTGCATTAGAATTACATTAGTGTGTATCCCTCACCATAAATTCGGTTTGATTTAACATGAATAAGTGTTGTTTTCGAGCATCATCTGTTCCCTATCAAAGCTTGTGACCAGCATTGTTCTCAAAAGAACAGAATTTAAGTCAGTGTGTAGATACCGACTTGATGAAAAGTTGTAGATATTATAAATAATTAATATATTGTGAAATTTATAGTTTCTTAACTTGCGAATAAGTTGTGAAGTATTGCAAAAAGTTTTGGGTAAGTAATTTGTGTTGTTTTTCATATTTTGCAAACGCTTCCTGCTAAAACACGTTCAAAAATGTTGGGGTAGTTTAAAAACAACGCGCACTATACATAAATACCATGGAAGCGCTTTAGGATTATGGATACCGGGTAGAAAAGGCGTCGTTTGATACTTATCCCTACATTAATTGGACATGTGCTACCAGTTTTACAATCGCTTGGATAATTTAAAGAGCTTTCAATGAAACAATTTTTATTTAATTTTCAGATTGGGGCTTGTTGTTGCTGTTTTCGATGCAGAAGTTGCCAATGATTGGATTAAAATAAGTATATGTATATGTATGTACATATGTGTACTTTTATTATTTAAAATGATGATCCTGTTAATTTAACATGATGATCGTGTTAATTTAACATGATAGATCGTGTTGATTTAACAATAAAAACATGTTGAATTAACATGACAGATCGTGTTAATAAATTATACAAGCATTATATTCTTTCATACCTGAAAATATGTATGTTAAAGGTTTTCGATAAATGAATTAACTAAATAAAAATTATTAAAAAATCAAAAACAAGGTGTTTTATTTTAAGGGTTAATTTAACAATAAAAACCTGTTAAATTAACATGATAGATCGTGTTAATTTAACAATAAAATCCTGTTAAATTAACATGATAGATCGTGTTGATTTAACATAACATATCGTGTCAATTTCACATGATAGATCGTGTAAATTTAACAGGACGAAAGTGTTATTTCAACATAGTATAGTGTTAATTTAACATGTCTGATCGTGTTGATTTAACAAGAAAAATAATGTTGTATCAACAGGAAATCATGTTGATTCAAACCTTTGTGATCATGTTAAATTCACACTGTCCCTTCATGTTGATTTAACATGTAGGAACAGTGAAAAAGTAGCTTCATGTTAGAACAACATGAGCGATAGTGTTGAAAAATAATAACCTGAAAAAGTGTTAAAAAAGTGTTGATTCAACATGAAAATTATTCTGCGTGTAAATTACTTGGTGTATTTGATTTAATGCAATGTGTGGATATAGACGGCCAAAATCGCCTAGGCGGTTAGATGGCTATTTTAACTAAGCAAGTAAGTAAATAATGTGTTGTTTAATATTGTGACGAATTTTTTACATATCGTCCGCATTCGCTCTTTCCGGATTCGACCTCTAATTGTTAAATAAAAACACGCGCCGTTAAATTTCAATAGAAACTTTATTAGGTAACACAACTCTGTTAACACTCCAGCCACAGCTAGGTTTGAATTCGTATTAATACAACTCGAACATGTTCCCGAACATTTCACAAAATAATAGCAGGCTCACTTGATTTGACTTAGACCAATACAATGCTGTGATTCAAAAACATATCAGTGGGTCAAACCGATACCGACGAAGAATCATCCTTTCATTATAAAACCTATTCAATATTATGTTATCGGAACCGCAAAACGTATAACCCTTCACAAATACATAGTACATATGTACATATAGACATACTTAATCAAAGTTGGTGGCACCCGCAGCAGCGTTAACGAGATTAAAGAACGGGTGTTTATGACAACTTAAAAATATACAGCACAAGCACTTTTCCATTTGCGTATATGTATGAATAGTATATGCATATGAAAAAACAAAAGGCTTTAATTCAAGAGCGTAAAAGTCACACTGATGACCATCGATCAAAACTGTCAGCGCTGTCAATCATTTCTTTATTTATAGCCTTAAGTTGAACGAAGACGTCACATTTCTCAAATTGTTTCGACATCGTCGCGGTTGGAGTCGCCACCGTCGCCACAATGCAAGACAAATAAAAGCTAGCAGCAGAGACGTCTTATGATGAGCTCGATTGGTAAAACAGTGGACATCATGTGATAAGTTGGAAATCGATAGCAATTCTCGGTAAAAGTAAACGCTGTTTCGAAGAGCCAAATTCAAATTATTTCAGTTTTTTTAATTTTTCGAGGGTTTCATAAGTATTTCTCTGGCCAGCCTACTAAAAAGTTGCTATCACCACTTGCACAGCAATATTTGTACAATTTTGGTAGCGCAATCCACTCAATCTTCAGGCTGGTCAATCGTTTTCGATCAATAATTGTTTATTGACATTTTTCGGCATAAAAATACTTTTGCCTGCTCATTTTTTTTTAAGTCATTAAGGCCAATCCATCACAATGAGAGAAAAAGTTGGTTGTAGTTTTAGAAGTGAAGGCGACACGTTGGGCGGCGTCTCTAAAAGCGTTCCAATTGACGCGTTCCATTTGGAGGTTGTTCGAAGTCGCCAGTGGTCTCGTCACTTGTTTGGACTCAACAAGCTGTCAAATCGTGGCTCCAAAAAAGTGAGAGCATGAATAGGGTGACATAGAGTAAATGCACAAAACTACTACCTACCCGACGCACACTTTACATCAAAACACGTCTCATACTTATTGACATTTGATTGATAGCTCCTTATGTCGCTGTTTCGGCACTTTTTTTTTTTCGCTGCAAACCACTTAATGTATATATGGCTGATTCAGTGGAAACTGATATATTTCACATCGACTTTTGTCAAATGTCAACGTTACGATAAATAACTTTTGAAAGTGTATACGGTGTAAATGGGGTATAAGAAATAGCCCCTGATTTGCATTGCGCTACAACTTAGTCCATTAATGCCCACTAGAGTGGCCCTTATTTTGCGAAATCGGAAATGTCTAGGTCTTACCCCCTGAAATGGTTGTATGTGATAAAAAAAGAGTTCCCTAAAAATTTCCACCCGATTGAACAACTCTAACCCGTGCCACAAACGGCCCGAAGTTCGAGCATTGGCAGCATCACTTCCAGTAAGTGCTGCTTTGGTTAGTCACGCAAACGACTCGCTGTTGTGCATGCAAACAGGGGTGCCAGTAAAGAAAAAAGATCTACCATTCATGTAAAAAAAAACTTTCAAATTTGGAAAAAATCTAGCCGTATCTATATATCAGTTAACCTATTAACGCCCATTGTACCCATACTGCTTAGAACGCAAGGGAATTAATCAGTTTCAGACTTAAAATGTCGCTGAGCCCCTTGTGGGAACACCCTTTTGCTGGAAATTGGAAAAAAATATATTTTTTGTGTTTAATTTATTATTTAACCAAAAATTAATGAACTGTGTAAAAAGGTATTCCTGCCGGCATATTTGATGCTGGGCAATAATGGGTTAATTCAAGAAAACAGCTTTACACTTATTGTAATATTATTTTTGTAAAATTACAAAAATCTACCAAATGGAAATATCTGATCTTACCTGGAGTTGAAGAAAAACAAATATGTGATATTTTCAATGTGGATAAATGCACGATAGTGGAGTTTTTGAGATCCTTACACAATTTTACTCGAAACGATTATGACGAATTTTCTGTACTTTGTTTGATTTTCTTGGGCGAATTTCCAAAGAAAAATATAAGCTTTAAATACCCAGGAGCAATGCATCACGCTCGGTGGATGTCCAAAGCAATTTACACTTTAAAAATATATCTATTTAGAACTGAATTTAAGATGAATGCTTCTACTACTTCAGCGTTACGTGACCTTTGCATCTTCATAGTAAAAGTTTATGTCGAGTATTGGTTTTTATGTCAACTTTCTACGAAAGCAATTTACACTTTAAAAATATATCTATTTAGAACTGAATTTAAGATGAATGCTTCTACTACTTCAGCGTTACGTGACCTTTGCATCTTCATAGTAAAAGTTTATGTCGAGTATTGGTTTTTATGTCAACTTTCTACGAAAGCGCCACAGACTGACTTTAAGCTTATTATGGATTTGCATGAATTTAGAAATGTAGATGAAGAATTATCGGGTAGAGTTTTAGGTAAATTGCTTAATCATCTATGGTATCTTAGTCCTGAAGCAATGGCATTTTCCTTATTTGATGATGAAATTGACTTTGAAACGAAGGAGAAGATGCGAACAAACATAAATAATGTAGTTGAACCGGAAGAGGAAATGCGACCATAAAAGAGTAGAGATAACACGTTCGGATGTAACAGACGTTATAAACAAAGGACTGCATCAGTTTACTTGTCCAGCAACAAAATTATTTTTTAATCGATTTGGTATAAGTGCCTCTTTTTTAAATGAATCAGCCTTCGGATGGGAGTCGAATAAAGAGTATAGAGAGGCGAAAAAAATTGTTAAAAAAATTAAGGTTGTAAATGACACAGCTGAGAGAGGGGTACTGTTGATCGAAGAGTATAACTCCAAGTTGAGCACGGATGAAGATCAGAAACAGTTTATTATACAAGTTGTGTCGGATTACAGAAAAAAGTATCCAAATTATCAAAAACAAACGCTTTCAATGAATCTTCAGCAGGATTTAAGTTAATTATTTTATAAAGTTTTTTACCTATATGTACATGAATTGTTTGTTGTTAAATAAATGAAAAGTTGAGAGGATCTAATATCTGTAATATGTAAACATATATGTCTGTTGAATCACCTTCATATCAGCACCCAAGCGTGGTAAATGGCTTGGTTCATTATTTCAACACGTTTGTGGCACGGGTTAACGTTGGTCAATTAAGTCAAAATTTTGTGAAGATTATTTGCTCCTTATATATAACCATTTCAGGGGGTAAGACCTTAAAAATTTGAAATTTTTTTTTTTCCGTACAAATAAGGGCCACTCTAATGCCCACTGTACCCATATACAGAGCCAAAAAGTTCACCTATAATCAAAGAGATCGACGTCTAAAAAAGCTTTTTGGACCGGGAGAGCGAGTGGGGACAAATTTGAAGAAATTTGTGCTAGGAAATCTTCTTGATTTTAGCTTGAATTTCTTCTCAAATTTAGTGAAAAGGAAATCGGCTAAAAACAAGGAGTTAGCTTCTTATTTATGAATTTTTTATGTACTTTTGTCAAAAGTTAGAAGAAATCTGCTTGTTTTTATGAGAAACCCTGTTTAAAGTAAATAAATGAGAACATCCTCTTATTTTCACTAGATTCACATTGAATTTATTGAAAAGGAAAACTATATATTTTTAAAAGATCGCTTATTAATTCAAATTCATGTATGCCTTCTTCAAATGTGTAATTCGACGTTACCAAGCACAAGCGCACGATAGCATCATGGTAGAGATCTCCGTTCAGCAGTTAATAATTCTTAGTTCGATTCGCGGTGAAGGCAATAAGGCAAGTGGACATGTGGTGAGTCAAAAAGAACAAAGGTGTAATTATACGTTGGCAAGTTAAGTATACGATGGCATGGTAGTGTAGATTAGACTAGACTAGACATCTGAAAAGAAAATCTTCTTAATATTATGTGATTATCTACTCAGTTTTATTAAAAAGAGACACCCAGTCATAATAAGACGGGCATCTTATTGGAAAAATATCATAGAGAAATCCTTCTGATTTAGAGGGAATTTTATGTGACTTTTTGCTCTGTGTACGAGTACACTTCTTCAAATATCGAAAAAAGGCATTCTAAATATCGAAAGCATATAATTTTACTGCAAGTATGACATAAACTGCTTTGAACGCAAGTACATTATTCAGTTTCATATTAAGAGTGCCCATTAACCCCTTATGAGAAACCCCTTTGCTGGAAAGCGAAACAATATTTTTTTTTTATTTATTTGTGTTGATTTGAATACTTACCAAAAAGTTTATTAATTAATGGTATCAAAAAGAAATGTTTGACCGCAGATTCGATGCCGGACATTAATGGTATGAATAGTTTTGCCGCTTAAACGAAATTTGATAAAATTTAAATTCAGACTTTGTATTTTGCGATATATTATATGAACAATATGCTCAAAGTAGTTTTATTCATATCATCATCATCATTTATTGGCGCTTAACCGCCTAAGCGATTTTGGCCGTTGCATATCAAAGCACGCCAGTCATTCCTTTTTGGCGATAACTGACGCCAATTGGAAACCCCAAGGGAGTTCAAGTCATCCTCCACCTGTTGTTTCCATCTCAGTCGAGGCCTCCCCCTTCCTCTGCTGCCGAATTCAGGCGACGATAGGAAAACCTTCTGTGCTGGAGCTTCTTTGTCCATTCGCATAACATGGCCCAGCCAGCGGAGTCTTTGGGCTTTAATTCGCTGGACTATGGTCAGATCTGCGTAGAGCTCGTACAGCTCATCGTTAAATTTCCTTCGATACTCGCCGTTGGCATCACGGGAAGGACCATAAATCTTCCGGAGAACTTTTCTCTCAAATACTCCAAGGGCCATCTCATCTTCTCTTGACATTGTCCATGAATCTGAGCCATACATCAGGACAGGTATGATGAGAGACTTATAGAGCGTGATCTTTGTTCTTCGAGAGAGGACTTTACTTCTCAATTGCCTACTCAATCCAAAGTAGCACTTGTTGGCAAGAGTGATTCTCCGCTGGATTTCTAGACTGATATTATTTTCGGTGTTAATAATGGCTGCCAAGGCGCAGGTGCGCCGATTCTTTCTTTGATGACAGCAAATACTTCGTCTTGTCCTCGTTCACGGCAAGACCCACTTTTTTCGCTTCCTTATCCAGTCCAGAGAAGGCAGCGCTTACGGCGCGGTTGTTAAGGCCAATGATATCAATATCATCGGCATACGCCAGCAATTGCACGCTCTTGTAAAAGATTGTACCATTGCGGTTTAGCTCTGCTGCTCGAATTATCTTCTCCAGCATCAGATTGAAGAAATCGCACGAAAGGGAGTCGCCCTGTCTGAAGCCTCGTTTGGTTTCAAATGGCTCAGAGAGGTCCTTCCCGATTCTGACGGAGCTGTTGGTATTGCTCCACGTCATTTGGCAAAGCCGTATAAGCTTTGCAGGGAAGTCAAATTCAGACATGGCGGCATACAGGCAACTCCTTTTTGCGCTGTCAAAAGCGGCTTTGGTGTGTGTCGATTCTTTTATCATGGGTCTTCTCCAGGATTTGGCGTATCGTGATAATCTGGTCGATGGTAGACTTACCAGGTCTAAAGCCACACTGATAAGGTCCAATCAGTTTGTCTACGATGGGCTTCAGTCTTTCACACAACATTAAATAACAGCTGATACAAAAATATTTAATACTAGAAAATAAGTGAATCGTTAAAAAATTGATTTTTTTCGTCGCTCTTGGAATTGCCGCTTCGCAGTTATCGACGGGTTCTATGTGAAGGTTTACCATTATTTTCTGATAACAGATAACTATTTTCACTAACACGAACTATGAATGATAACAAATATTTCATGGTGTTTCATTTTATATTTATGTACTTAAAACAACTGTATCAAAACCAGTAGAATAAAAAGTTGTGACATTTTAGGATTGTGACATTTCATGTCTAATCTGTTGTCATTTATATTAATATGGCTTAATATTTTTTAGATATACGCCACCAAGGTGTTCTAATTTTCAAGGAAAAATTACACCTAGTCTAGAAGAAAAGTTGTGAAATGAGAAAGTGTGGCACATTTATTAAACGCAAAATCTTCCCAACCCGTCTTCAAAATGGGTGCTGCTTACATTAGACTGAACATGTGTTAAAAAAATTAACATTATATGTTAATTAACATTCGCACACGACCACTGTGACCACCCTTTTTAGATTTTTTACAAAACTGGAGAACAAAGTTTAGTCCTCTATAGGACCCTAGTCAAGCAAATTGTTTTAAAAATAATTGTGGCATATTGTTACGCTCTTTATCCTCTTTCAAAGCTTGCTTATGCAAATTTTGTTTTGAACACAATTTATAGCATATAATGCAAAAAAAAAGTACACGGCCTCGGCAAAGAGACATTATAAATTGTGAAATTTTTTATTTAAAAAAATGTCGGTTTGTTATAAATTTTTGACATTAAAGTCGGTGAACCCAAATATATCAGTTTCCAAGGAATTAGCCATATAGTTTAATGCAGCATGTGAAAGCCTAT
Organism: Campiglossa producta; assembly: GCA_964058755.1. Lineage (NCBI taxonomy): Eukaryota > Metazoa > Arthropoda > Insecta > Diptera > Tephritidae > Campiglossa > Campiglossa producta. The sequence continues at coordinate 101,532,516 of CAXKVI010000003.1, forward strand.
TGTAATTAGTTTTGTAAACTTATGGAAATTAGTATAATGCGTAATTCAACAGTTTAAACCGAAAAAATGAAAAACACAAATTTTTTGCGTATCTATCCCTGCAGCGAAACCTTTAACTAGTAGGAAAAATATAAGTATGTATACAACTAAAATTTTCCGGCTGAATTCATATTAGTCAGAAAATATCCATTCCATAATGCTATACAACTAAATTTTTCGGGATGAAAAATACAAAATTCATTAAAAATACAAAATTCATTCATTTCGTTTGCCTCTTTTTTCTCTTATAATTCGCAAATGCTTTTTCGTGATAGGGTAAATATAAATAGTCGATACTTTCTTAAGAATAAACATGAAAATAAAGGGTAATTCATGAGAATTCTGGTGGAAATCATACTAGTCCAGGTTGAACTACACCTTTTTCAGTTTATATTCAGAAAGTTACAATTTATATTCAGAAAATTACAATTGATATTCAGAATTTACAATTGATATTCAGGAAATTCCATTAATATTCAGAAATTTCATTTGATATTCAGAAAATTACAATTGATATTCAGAAAGTTCCATTTGATATTCAGAAAATTAAAATTAATGTTCAGAAAATTACAACTGATATTCAGAAAATTAAAATTGATATTCAGAAATCCAAATTTATATGAAAAAATTTTAAATGCGGAGTACAAAGAGATTTTCTGAATATGAATTGTAACTTTCTGAATATCAATTGTAATTTTCTGATTATTAATTTTAATTTTCTGAGTATCAAATGGAACTTTCTGAATATTAATTGTATTTTTCTGAATATCAAATGGAAATTCTGAATATGAATTGTAATTTTCTGAATATGAAATGGAAATTCTGAATATTAATTGGATTTTTCTGAATATCAATTGTAAATTCTGAATATCAGGTGTAACTTTCTGAATATAAACTGAAAAAGGTGTAGTATGGGACTGATATTTTACAACTAGTATAATTCTAGTATATCATGACTAGTAGATGACTGTTGTGTTCTGTACTGCGTTTCTGCAACTCAATTCAATCGATCGTCTCGACTGAAATAGTCGATTTGACGTCATATTGACGTCACACTCATTTTTTTGGTTTATGTAAAAAAAATTTTATTTTGTAGATTTATTTTCTCACTTGCTTTTGAGGTAGGGACAAAATTTTTTTTTTCAATTTTGTATCGAGTCGAGTGTGACGACATTAAAATCGAGAATTTTGTACTGGTCGAAATGTGACAATTGACATTTCGTAGGACATCAACATGTAAAAAATACCAGTTGCTTATATGGAAGTAGTTTTCAACTAGTTGCTTTCGATGCAAGGTATATGAAGTAGTGTTTTTAAAAATTAGGAATTTTCATATTTTCACCGATATCTCGGATCAGAAAAATGGATGTGATTTTCCGAGAATCAGGAGAAAATTTGACATTAAGAAAATGTACTCTCATTCTTGGAGATTTTTTTTTGTCGAGTAGTGTACACAGACCCAAAAAGTTCACCTATAATCAAAGAGATCGACGTCTAGAAAAGCTTTTCGGCGGGGAGAGCGAGTGGGGACAAATTTGAAGAAATTTTTGCTAGGAAATCTTTTAGATTTTAGCTTGAATTTCTTCTCAAATTTATTCTTATTTATGAATTTTTTATGTACTTTTGTCAAAAACGTTCAATTGTTAGAACAAATCTGCCTGTTTTTATGAGAAAATTTGTATAAAGTAAATTAATGAGAACATCCTAGATTCGTATTGAATTTATTGAAAAGGAAAACTATTTATTTTTAAAAGATCCCTTATTAATTCATATTTTGCTATTAACGTCTCAACATATGTACATAAAGGTATACCTTCTTCAAATGTGTAATTCGACGCTATCTAGCACAAGTACACGATAGTTTCATGGTAAAGATCTCCGTTCAGCAATTAATAATTCTTAGTTCGATTCGCGGTGAAGGCAATAAGGCAAGTGGACATGTATACTTGTTCGTTGGGGGAATCAAAAATACAGCTAGCTTGTGGTATATAGTAAGATTTTCCAACACAATTGTGTCCAACAAGTCATTGAGCTTCTCTTTAAATTGGCTAATAAAAGTTAAGTCAACTTTATTCCTTCTACAAATTTCTTTTAGCCTGTAAACGTAGGGTATGACCAATTGGAGGGTTGGATAATTTTCACCTTCCAGCTCCTTTGACGATTCTTCGACAACCTCTAAGACTTTCAAAATTTCCTCCACATGGTTTAAGTTAATGCCATTTAGCTTGGATATTTCCTGCTTGTTTTGCAAAATATTAGTTATATCTGTCCAGTTCTTTTTTATAGAGCTCAGCATATAAATATAGTGTTCCATCTCGTAGGTGAAAAGCTATTTAGAGATGATTCTAACACTGAATTTTCACCTGACTTTTTAAAAGATTTTACGAGCTTAGTAGATGCATTGACAATTGTATTCAACTCAGGCACAGCACTCACAGATTTTTCCAATACATTGTTTAGCAAATGGTTGATGCATGAAAGATTTTCATATGACTCAAAAGCCTTCTTCATATTTCTTCCTCTATCAGTGACAAAGACGGCTTTTCAACAAGTAGGTCATAAAATTGTAATATTTTTAACATCTTGTGTTGAATATTTTCCTCTAAAGAGAAAATCATTGATTAAATTTGATAAATTTATTTTTAATTTTTTAATGAAGAAATCGACGCCAATGATGACTTCGTCCACAATATCTGCCACTAAGAAGTTGTGGTATGTAGTCACATTCCCAACCACAACTTTGCACCGCACTTCTCCATGGACCAGCTTACTTTCACCAGTTACGGTCCGCAACTTTGCATCCTGTAATGGTCGCACTCTCTTATGGACCAAGTCACTTCGAATGATGGAATGAGATGCGCCAGTATCCACAGTGAGTAACCGCTCTTTTCCGTCCAAGAAACCTCTAACAGTAATAATACTTGCTTTCCCTCCGACCTGCGACACAGAAACTATGGGGCATTCATCTTGCTCATCTCCTCCAGCGTTACCCTTACGTCCACAAGCATTGCCGAAGTCTCTGGAGCCGATGTTGCAATGACGCACAATATGGCCAAATTTTCCGCACTTGAAGCATTTAATGGCTGCTTCATTTTTCCGTTGCTTTCCGTTCAATGCTTCTAGGATTGCGTCCACCCACTCTCGTCGTTCTACTTCCACATTGTGAACCTTGTTATCTGGTTTACATAAAAGCGAGGCTGTCTCTTGTAATAAAGCGTGTGATACCGTCTCTGCGAATGTACTTTTGGGGTTTGCATATACGGCTCGCTTCGTGTCTACATCCATTATTCCATTTATAAATCTTTGCATCTTTACCCTCTCGATGTATTCCACGGGTGCGTCTGCGTTCGCCAAATGAGCCAACCTTTCAATGTCCCAAGCAAATTCCTGTAATGTCTCATTAGCCTTCTGGAAGCGATTCTGTAGCTCAATTTGAAATATCTGCCTCCTATTCCTCATAGCTGTTCCTTTCACCTTCTGGAATAATTTGAAGGATTTCCGCTGCCGGTCCTTTCAATGCTAAGAAGAGCGCAGCGACTTTATCCTCAGCGCTCCAGCTATTCACCGATGCAGTCTTCTCAAATTGTAGCTTGAACACCTGAAAAGGAACAGAACCGTCAAAGGATGGGGCTTTTACCTTGGGTACGCTTGTGGAAACACTTGGACGATTCAGCTGCAACTCCTGGATACGACTTCTTAACGCATCCACCTCGGCTTCGACTTTCTCCTCAAGCTGCATTAGTTTCTCGTCCATGCGCGCCTCTAGTTTTGAGGACATACGTGCTTCCTGTTCCTCCAGCTGTGTAGACAACTGCAATATTTGAGATGCCATGTGCGTCTTCGTTTCCTCCCACTGAGATGCCAAGCGTGTCTCTTGTTGTTCCAACTTTGATGTCATGCGTGTCTCTTGTTGTTCCAACTTTGATGTCATGCGTGTCTCTTGTTGTTCCAACTGAGATGCCATGCTTGATGTTATGTTGTTTGACATCTGAGCCAAGTCAGCAAATAAAGAGTTTGTGTTCACATTTTCCACTGAATCCGGAGAATCCTTTTGCTCTTCTATTTTCGTCGCGTCATCCGCAAGCTGAAAAACGTGGTCGTCGACATTGATTCCCTCTGCTTCCACAGCTTCTCGCAACCGTGATTGTAGCTCTGCTTTATTGCCCGTTGTTGCCAATCCACGTCGTTCTAACTCGTTTTTGAGTTTCTGGATCTTCAACTCATTCAACTTTACCATGTCCTTGTTTTCCTTAAAATGTCCTTGTTATCCTTTTCGATGTCCTTGTTATCCTTTTCAATGTCCTTGTTATCCTTTCCAATATCCTTGAATTTATTTAACAATACCGCTTCTGACACCAATTGTGACGAATTCGATGAATCCTCGATTATTTTCCATGAGTTCGATCACTGTACGTTAAATAAAACACTCAGATTCTGTTTAATAAGTAGTACGCTTTATTTACTACTAAGAACCGTAGTACAATATCGCGGGTTAATTCACTGTTTAGCAATTCACTGTACAACACTTCAAAATAAACTGATTGATGTGCGTTGTCTTGGCGCGGTTTATATACCCTAGCATACAGCAGCTTCATAAGGCTAGGAGTTATAGCCCAAAATCCGTTTATCGGAACAATCGATTGTATGGGGGCTATGTGAAATATTTATCTCATCTCAATGATTTTCAACATCGATATTTCACATATAAAAACATCAATACCTACAAAATTTCACATTACTAGCTCTTTAATTACAGAAGTTATAAAATAACGCCTCCATACCAAATTTCATCGAGATATCTCTAAAATTGAGGGACTAGTTTGCGTACAAACAGACGGACAGAAGGACAGACGAACGGACAGACGGACATGGCTAAATCGAATCAACTCATCGTCCTGATCATAACGGTATACTTATTAGTGGGTCTATCTCTTCTTTTTCTCATACTTACAAACATCGGACCAAGGTTATAATCAGGGATGTGATAAGTGGCCTTTTCCTACCAAAAGTGGTTGGTTTTTTTCCTATTGGTAGGTTGGTAGGACGATTTGAGTTTTGGTAGGTTTTTACCTTCTTTCGAGTAACATCACTGTCTTTCTGCAAAGTCAAATTCTTTAAGGTCAAGTCTCATTCTTCTGTGTTTGGAAGAAGGAGCTTTCATAGCAAATATGTATGCTCACTTTTAATCTGGAAATTCGTATCATAAATGACGGTGTTTACTTAGGAAGTTATTGCATAGTTAGTGTATAGTGTTAATTTTTGTTCATCGTCTGGCTTCTTGGGATCAGTTATGATGAAAACTGGTATTTTTTTTTCAAAATTTGAGTACGCTCCGTCGTATTCTTTGGACCTTAGAAATCAGTTAATTTTGAGAGATGCGTTAAAAGTGAGTCAAGATTTTAATCCGCTTTGAAGCCAAACTGCAACGTTTTAAATCTGAATGAAACCTGTCTCATAGATAATGCCACAATTGTCTTGCAGTCTTTTTTCAACATAATTTGATGAAACTCGGATATAAGACCTGCAGGCGAATTCTAGAAATCTTCATCCATCTCCATCTCGTAAATGCTAAAATGCTTAAGCAAATGAACTCTCAGAATTATTTGCGATTCTGGTCCACAAGCCGCCTAGCTATGATAATAGTGCGCTATCTGCACTATAGATGGCACGCAGGCATCACTGCAAGATGTCAATTTAGGTGTGATCCTTTACAACTCAGAAAAAGCCAGAAGTAAACCGAAACGCCCGAAGTTACTAGATACTAATCCCTTACTTTTCAGCGTTACTCTACTTTTTTAATTACAAAATAAATTCCATTTTCGGTAAAAAGATTTGTGTTTGTTTATTAAAGTCGGTTAAGAACAGATTTTAAATTGTTATAAACACCTTAATTTAATTATTTATTGAGTTTTTCTCTATAAAATTGTTATACGGAAACAAAGAATGTTTTTTAGTTATAACTTTTAAATGATAAATAATATTACTCCGGATTATGATTTCTAGGACTGAAACTTGACTTTTGATTCCTCTCCCGACTTTTTCCTACGTGTTTTATGAAGTTTTAGTAGGATATAAAAAAATACAATTTCCAAAAATATGGGCAAATACATAATTAAATATCAATTTTTCTTATAAATTACACATATTTATTGTTTTTGAGTAATTTTAGGGCCTAAAGCACCATAATTCTACCCTTTTTTTTCGTCGCCAAAATTTGCCAGCTTTTGGGGAAAATTGGAGATTTTACGAGATGGCTAAAATCGCAGAATCGCAAATTTAGCTTAGTAGCTGTCAAAAACAGCTGATCTACGTTATCTGATTCATTTTGCGTTCATCGCTTACATATGCCAAAAAATGAAGCAAAGATGGAGATTTATAGCGATTTTCTTTCACTGGAATAGAAAAAGTCGCTAAAATTTGGCAAAATGAATTTAGAGATTTTAGGAGATGGAAATTAAGCATTAGCGAAAACTGGAATTCATGTACTGGGTACAAGAAAAAAATCTCGATAATTTCATAGATCCTACTTCAACTCGAAAAACACGTCAGAAAATGTCAGGAGGTACTAAAAGACCCGTTTCTGTCCCAGGAATAAGAATCCGTAAGTGAAAACTAATATGTTCAGTGATTTGCAAGATATTTGCAATTATGGTTGAAAATTTTCCTTCTATTTCATGTGGTTGTTGTAATGACAAATATAAGGTGTTGCCAAAAGTGCAAGTGTGTTCTAGGGAAAAGTGGTCGGCTAAGGCTTATTCTTTTAAACCGCGCCCGAAGGTTCCCAACTCACATGATGCTCTGCACATAAACACCATGGATCCAGCCCCCTAATTGGGATCGGACCTAGGTAATTTTTGGTACATTTTCCGACGTGTTTTTCCAGTTGGCGTAGGATCTATACAGTTACCAAAAACTCATGAGAAAAGTCTCGATGTCGTGAAGAAAATATTGGTAGGATGACGCCTATTTTTGTAGGTTTTTAGTTGGGTTTTGGTAGGAAAAAAATTTTCAAAGTGGCAACCCTGGTTATAATACCATTTCATGTTCATGAAAGGTATAAAAATGGGGAAACCAGAAAAACGTGTTAATGTTTGGGGCTAGAATACTAGAAAACGGCTAGTCTGAAAAAATTTCAGTATTGTCAGTTTTTGTAGGGAATTCAATTTCCTACAAGAATATGTTCAGGTAAATGGTGTTTTACAACAATGGATTGTCGTTTTTACACCAAATATGAGGTAAAGTCTGTAAAATCGAAACTAACGATGATAGATCTCTAGAATTTAATATTAAGATCTGTAAATTTTACAGTGTTTCTTACATTTCTCAAAAATAAAATCAATACATACATCTAATTTTTGAAAAAAACAAACAATTTTTTTTATTTGGGCCAGTCTAATACTCACACTAGAGTAGGAGCTAAAAGTACCCGTTTGGGCGAAAAGTGGATTAGTCCTTTTGTACCCGTTCGGGTATAAATATGTATGTATAATTAGCACAGCCTCAAACGAATGTGAACATACATACATCCTTTGCAACTGATCCCTAACGCATCCTAAACTAATCGCCAGGTTAGGACGCTAACATACATATGTACATATGTGTATGTACACATCTGCATGCTTTGTTTTCGACTAAAGAACAACTTGCATACATACAACATACATATTGTGGCGAATGTTCTCAAGAATCGCTCATCTCCTAACTCTAGCGTATTTCCATCACTAGCGTCACTACCACAACTACAGCAGTTTAGATACATGACGTGAGAGCGAGAGAGGGAGAGGCAGCTCGCGTGTTTGCGAATGTGGCACAAAGAGGAGATGACGATAGTTAAACGCTTCGAGAACACTGTTGCACGAATAAACCAGAAATGTGTAGACATTTCTAGGTTGTGAAGCTGCTGTATGCTAGGGTATATAAACCGCGCAAAGACAACGCAAATCAGTCAGTTTATTTTGAAGTGTTGTACAGTGAAGTACTGAACAGTGAATTAACCGGCGATATTGTAGTACGGTTTTTAGTACTGAATAAAGCGTACTACTTATTAAGCAGGATCGGAGTGTTTTATTTAACGTACAGTGATCGAACTCAGGGAAAATAATCGAGGATTCATCGAATTCGTTACAATTGGTGTCAGAAGCGGTATTGTTAAATAAATAAAGGATAACAAGGACATTGAAAAGGATAATACGGACATTGAAAAGGATAACTAGGTCATTGTAAAGGTAACAAGGACATTGCAAGGATATGGCAAAGTTTAATGACTTGAAGATCCAGCAACTCAAAAACGAGTTGGAGAAACGTGGAATGGTAACAACAGGCAATAAGCCAGAGCTACAATCACGTCTACGCGAGGCTATGGAAGCTGAAGGAATCAACGTTGACGATTATGTTTTTCAGCTTTCGGAAGAGGGAGCGACGAAAATAGAAGAGCAAAAGGATACTCCGGATTCAGTGGCAAATGTGCACACAACTCTTTATTGGCTGCCTTGGCTCAGATGTCAAACAACATAACATCAAGCATGGCATCTCAGTTGGAACAACAAGAGACACGCTTGGCATCTCAGTGGGAGGAAACGAAGACGCACATGGCATCTCAAATATTGCAGTTGTCTACACAGCTGGAGGAACAGCGGTCATTTATCACTTCGCAGTTGGAAGCACAGGCGGTGTTGGTATCCTCAAAACTGGAAGCACAAGATGCAAAGATTGCACAGCTGCAGGATAAAATGGACGCTGAAGTCAATGCGCTGAGAGGACGTATCCAAGAGTTGCAGCTGAATCGTCCATCTGTTTCAACAAGCACACCCAAGGTAAAAACCCCATCCTTTGACGGTTCTGTTCCTTTCCAGGTATTTAAGCTACAATTTGAGAAGACAGCAGCTGTGAACAACTGGGGCGCTGAGGACAAAGTCGCTGCTTTATTTGTGGCATTGAAAGGACCTGCAGCCGAAATCTTACAGACTATTCCGGACGCTGAAAGAAACAACTATGAAGCGTTGATGGGAGCCGTTGAAAGACGTTACGGCAGCGAGCATAGGAGACAGATACAGCAAATAGAGCTACAGAATCGCTTCCAGAAGACTAATGAGACATTGCAGGAGTTTGCATCAGATATCGAGAGGTTAGCCCATCTGGCAAACGCAGACGCACCCGTGGAATACATCGAAAGGGTAAAAATCCAAAGCTTCATAAATGGAATACGTGATGTGGAGACAAAGCGAGCCACATATGCCAATCCAAAGAGATCATTTGCGGAGACTGTATCACATGCTCTAACACAAGAAACAGCCTCGCTTTTGAGTAAACCCACGTACAAAGCTCACCGAGCGGAAGTGGAGACGCCAGACTGGGCCGAAAAAATTGACAAAATCCTAGAAGCACTAAACGGGAAGCAACAGAAAAAGGAAGGGGTTATTAAGTGCTTCAAGTGCGGAAAACCTGGTCATATTGCACGTTATTGTGGATCTGGATCTGGTTTCAATAATTCCAATAATGCAAGCGGCCGTAAGCGGAAGGCTGAAGGAGATGAGCAAGTCTGCCAATCTAACCAACCGTTAAACTAAAGAGAGTCAGCCGCAAGGGGCGTACGCTGGCTCCCGCAATTGGATGTCCCATAGTCTCTGTCTCACAGATCGGAAGGTAGTCGAGTAATGTTACTGTTGGAGGACTCGTGGATGGAAAAGAGCGTTTACTGACTGTTGATACGGGGGCATCTCATTCCATTATTCGATCCGATTTAGTCAACAAAGAAGTGAGGCCATTACATGGAGCAAAGCTGCGTACGGCGACCGGTGAGGATACCCAAGTCCAAGGAGAAGTAACATGTGAAATCGCAATTGGGAAGGCCAGCGTACTGCATAATTTTATAGTGGCAGATATTGTTGATGAGATCATAGTTGGGGTGGATTTCTTAAGCAACCAAGGCATCAAGATCGATATGCAAAACAGGACTATGAGCTATAAGAACATGGATGTGCCACTAAATTTTGGTTACGAGAACAAGTACATCAGTAAGCTGGTCCTCGTGGAAGAAAGCCAACAAATTCCACCGAAGTCGGAGGCGATCGTTTGGGCAAGGATTGGTGGAGATTATGGGACAAACAAATTGTGGGTTGTCGAGGCAGCAAACAAATCAAAGACGGATATACTAGTAGGAAAAACACTGGCTATGACAAAACAAGATGGACGTATACCGGTAAGAGTACTAAATGAGTTTCCATCGCCAATCAAGCTTTCCAAAGGAGCCATATTGGGACAATGTCAGGAGGTGGAGGTGGTTATAAATTGTGAACAGCTCCAGGAAAATGTCTCTACCAGCAACATTAATCTATCAGATGATATCACGGCGTGGACGCAAGATCTCGAAGAAGACCACCAGAGTTAGGCAAAACAACTTCTACTAAAGTACTCTACCATATTTGACATGGATGGCTCCAAACCAGGTCGGACCAATATAGTGAAGCATCACATTGATACCGGTGACGCGAGACCAATCCGCCAAGCTCCTCGAAGTGTTCCATTGGCCAAACGCCAAGTGGTAAGAGAAATTATACAAGAAATGAGTGACAGCGGCGTGATCGAACCATCAGCTAGTCCATGGAGCTCACCGGTAGTGCTAGTGAAGAAAAAGGATGGAAAAATGCGGTTCGGTGTGGACTACCGGAAGTTGAACGACGTAACGAAAAAGGACAGCTATCCACTACCAAGAATTGACGATACTCTGGACTCACTATCTGGTATGAAGTGGTTCTCTACACTGGACTTGAAAAGCGGCTATTGGCAAGTGGAGGTTAAAGATGAGGATAAGGAAAAGACAGCCTTCAGCGTTGGAGAGGGTCTGTGGCAATTTACGGTAATGCCCTTTGGACTATGTAACGCTCCAGCTACTTTTGAGAGACTAATGGATCAAGTATTGAAAGGACTGCATTGGAAAACATGTTTGGTGTACCTGGATGACATCATCGTGCTGGGAAAAAGCTTTGAGGAACACCTTAAGAACTTGGAGGAAGTTTTCCAAAGGATAGCTGGCACCGGTCTGAAATTAAGTCCCAAAAAGTGTGCATTGTTCAAGAAGGAAGTAAGTTACTTGGGTCACAAGGTTACTACGGAGGGAATTTGCACGGCTAAAGAGAAGATCGATGCAGTGAAGGATTGGCCAAGACCCAACGATTTGCATGAGTTACGAAGTTTCCTTGGACTGTGCACGTATTATCGCCGATTTGTACCGAATTTCGGCAGCGTAGCCAGTAGCCTTCATGAGTTGACCAGAAAGAATATGTCATTTGATTGGAAGAAGGAACATGAAGTGGCTTTCCAAACCTTGAAGGAACGGCTGTGCACTGCCCCAATGTTAGCGTATCCAATTCCAGGTTCAACGTTTATTCTGGATACAGATGCAAGTGGTTATGCGATTGGGGGAGTTTTGTCACAGATTGTCGATGGGCAGGAGAAGGTAGTGGCGTACTATAGCCGCACAATTGGAAAGCCCGAAAGGAACTATTGTGTAACACGAAGAGAACTACTGGCATTGGTGGAGTGCATCAAACATTTCCACAAGTATCTCTATGGACAGCGATTCCACGTCAGGACAGACCATGCTGCGTTGAAATGGCTTTTGCAGTTCCGTAATCCGGAAGGTCAATTGGCACGGTGGATAGAGCGACTACAAAGTTATGACTTTTCCATAGAGCATCGCAAAGGCAGCAACCACGGCAATGCTGATGCAATGTCCCGGCGACCATGTAACCTAGAATGCAAGCATTGTTCGAAAGCTGAGGCCAAAGAAGATGTTATAGATGTGCGGCTGATGACTATAACATCTACGAACGAATGGAACATGGATCAATTAATGAAGCTTCAGCTAGAGGACCCAGATCTGGTACGTGTGATGCAAGGAATCGAGCAAAACGAACGACCAACAAGAGAGGAGATGTCAGCAGAGAGTCCTGTTGCCAAGTCATATTGGGCACAGTGGAGCAGTCTGAAACTGGTATCCGGTTGCTTACATAGAGTATGGGAAAGCGAAGATGGTCAATGTGCTCGGAAGCTGGTAGTTGTCCCAAGGAAGAAAATCTCCGACGTTTTAAATGAGCTACATAATGGTCCAAGTGGAGGTCATCTCGGAGTCACGAAAACGTTGGAGAAAGTCAAGCAGAGATTCTATTGGGTTGGTTGCCGGCAGTCGATCGCGGAGTGGATTGCCAACTGTGAGGTGTGCATCAAAGCAAAGGGTCCGAAGTCGAGAAGTCATGGACAGATGAAGCAGTACAACACATGTGCACCGTTTGAGAGGATTGCCATGGATGTAGCTGGTCCATTTCCTACTAGCAAACTCGGGAACAAGTACGTATTAGTTGTTATGGACTATTTCAGCAAATGACCAGAAGTTTACCCGATTCCAAATCAAGAGGCAGAAACCATTGCAGAGGTGTTCACTAACAATTGGATAGCGAGGTTTGGTGTACCGATGGAGTTACATTCTGACCAAGGCAGGAATTTCGAATCAGTCGTATTCCAAGAAATGTGCAAGATATTGGGTATTCGGAAAACTCGAACAACTGCATTGCATCCTCAGTCAGATGGCATGGTGGAACGTGTCAATCGAACCTTGGAAGAGCACATGAGGAAAGTAGTGGATAAGTTCCAGAAAGATTGGGATACACACATCTCCTTGTTCCTGATGGCATATCGCTCGGCAATACATGAAACAACGGGTCAGACTCCGGCAAAAGTAATTTTTGGGAATGATCTGCGGTTGCCAGCTGACTTGAAGTTTGGGATAAATGCTGATGAAGGAATAAATGCCAGGAAATCCACTAGCATCTTGGAAGAAGAAATGAGAGAAATACACGATCTTGTAAGACAACGGACGAAGATCATGAGTGATAAGATGAAAGCCAGATACGGCAAAGCCATCAACTCGGAAGGTTTTAAAGAACGAGATTTAGTGCTGTTATACAACCCACAACGAAAGAAAGGTTTGTCCACAAAACTGCAATGTAACTGGGAAGGCCCATATAAAGTAATAAAGCCGATAAATGATGTTGTCTACCGCATACAAACTGTTGGAAGACCACGAAACAAAATGAGGGTGGTTCACCTGGAGAGGCTAGCAATGTTTGGATCGGGAAATGTGTCTGATCGGGACGATCAGACTTAGGTGGAGGGCAGTGTGGCGAATGTTCTCAAGAATCGCTCATCTCCTAACTCTAGCGTATTTCCATCACTAGCGTCACTACCACAACTACAGCTGTTTAGATACATGACGTGAGAGCGAGAGAGGGAGAGGCAGCTCGCGTGTTTGGGAATATGGCACAAAGAGGAGATGACGATAGATAAACGCTTCGAGAACACTGTTGCACGAATAAACCAGAAATGTGTAGACATTTCTAGGTTGTGAAGCTGCTGTCTGCTAGGGTATATAAACCGCGCAAAGACAACGCAAATCAGTCAGTTTATTTTGAAGTGTTGTACAGTGAAGCACTGAACAGTGAATTAACCGGCGATATTGTACTACGGTTTTTAGTACTGAATAAAGCGTACTACTTATTAAGCATAATCGGAGTGTTTTATTTAACGTACAGTGATCGAACTCAGGGAAAATAATCGAGGATTCATCGAATTCGTTACAATATATACAATTTATGTTCAGATTTTCTTGCCTAACTAAAAACTATGAGTTAACGGAGTTCACTAGGGCAACTTCATTTACTCGCACCACCTTTTTCTTGAACAGTGTTTACTCACAGCAAACGAGTTTGTTGCGTACTTGTGCGAGTATTTTTAGTTAAGCGCACCAGTAGGAACAACAACTAACAATATTTGCTTCATATTTTATCCGAACATGCGAGTACATATTTCTGTTGTTTGTGTGAGTTGAAGTTCAAATTTTTTATGAGTTATCAAAAGTTAACTTTTTCAGGACTTATGCAGCTCTTTAATACATACTAATGGCGGCGATATACCAACAGGTTATAATAACCTCTAAAGAGATATTTAGCCGAGCTTCTCTTTCCAACTTGTGGTGTGTTGCTTTTTGAGTTTTTCCTACAAGTTGGCGGTACCTACAGTTTTTTGCCGACTCCGAACGGCACTTGCAAGGCAAATGAATTTTTTGCTGAGAAGCTTCTCATGGCAGAAATACACCCGGAAAGTTTGCCACACTACTGCCGAGGGGAGACTCCGTTTAGAAAAATTCTTTTTCTAAATAATTTTTTATGTTAATTTTTGCCGGGCATCGAACCGCCACGTCTTGGTGTAGAAGGCTGAACACTTAACCTCTCCACCACGGCGGCCGCCAAGTGGACATGTGGTGAGGCAAAAAGAATAAAGCTGTAATTAGACGTTGGCAAGTTAAGTATACGATGGCATGGTAGTGTAGATTAGACTAGACTGACTAGACATCTGGTTTGAGCGTTCATTTTTTTTTTTTTTAATTTGAAAGATTTAAAAGAAAATCTTCTTAATATTATGTGATTATCTACTCAGTTTTATTAAAAAGAGACACCCAGTCATACTTGTCTTTGAACCTATTCAGATGAACGCCAGTGTACATTAGGGTGATTCAAAAAAAAGTCGCCTTGGTCTTACCCCCTAAAAAGTTAGGTATTGATGAGAAAATAAGCCTTGCAAAAAATTAGCGCTCTAACTTAACCCTTAGGGGTGTCTATTTTTTTTTCGTCCTTTCCCATACATTTTGTATGGGGAAAAATTACATTTTTTTCAAAGTGAATTTTCTTTGAATTTTCGAAACTTTTTTCCAAATATTTTTACACACTCTTAAAGTTGAAGCTTTGAAGCTTCCAAAATGGTAAGCCATGTGCGATTATCTTAACTATTAAAATAATTACAGCCATTTAAAAATGACTGTGTTTTGTACTATTGCACACACATACACAGTAACACGTATAAAATCTAGTAAATTTTAAATGGCTGTAATTATATTAATAGTTAAGATAATCGCACATGGCATACCATTTTGGAAGCTTCAAAGCTTCAGCTTTAAGAGTATGTAAAAATATTTTCAAGAAAGTTTCAAAAATTAAAAGAAAATTCACTTTGAAAAAAAAAATGCCTTTTTCCCCATACAAAATGTATGGGAAAGGACGAAAAAAATAGCCACCCCTAAGGGTTAAGTTATAGCGCTAATTTTTTGCAAGGCTTATTTTCTCATCAATACCTAACTTTTTAGGGGGTAAGACCAAGTCGACATTTTTTTTGAATCACCCTAATGTATACCCTAAACTTTCGTGATGGCTTTAACTTCTTCTTTCAACAATATACTGTATTATAATTACATCATTTTCTATGTGTTCTTTTTGAAAGAGGAAAAGTCATGTGAGTACGTATGTACTTATTAGCAATTTCATATGACAGCACCTATTCCGGCATGTAAAGTCCTATTTGATTGATTTATACATGCTTATTTATCTATCCACATATCAAACATGAATTTTAATATTTCGGGCCCCCTTCAATGGAAACACTACAACTAATAAATGACAGTCACACAAAAACAGAGGGAACATTTTTGAATAGCTAACTCACCGTCAACAAACAGCTGAATAAACTACCAAAACGACCACCTAACAGCGAACTCAGCACACCAATTGGCTTACTACTAAGTACTACTGTGTGACCTAGCTAAATGACTGACTTAATGCATTCAAACTTCCGACATGCTGCTGCCATTCTTCCGCTACAGCTTAATGACATATTATTACAGTTTAATTAAAATTGATTATAAAATGACTTTAAAAACAGAATTCTTTTACTCTATATTTATAGCTGACTCACCCAGCGATTGTTAGCGCGCGGCGGGACAGTTTACATTATAAACTACAAAATGTTGGTAACACAAAAAAAAAAAAATAGAGAAAATGTATAAGAAATACATATGCAGAACTGACTGACATAACAAAATGAGTGCTTCTGACATATTTTTGAAATGGGAAGAGGGCTTTAGACAAACACATACATCCACATAAAGAGCAGCCAAAGAAATGTCCGATTGTCGGTCGTAATGAGTTTTTCATTTTTGAACCATTACTGTCAGTCTGCATGACAATCCAATTTAAGTGCGATTATTATAACTCATTTCTCATAATAAGGCGTCCGCTTTGCCTTTTTTGCTAGTTAGACGCGGCCTGACGATGACAACCGCAAAATCATCTTGACCGAAACGCGATTGGAGTTGAAATGTCAGAGGTAATGTGATTAACTCAGAATTATGCTGTAAATACAAGTGTACTAGGGGTGGACACCTGGCTATAAACTTTACTATCGATATATGCAGATATTAATGACAACTATCGGTACATCAATACCATTGCACATCTGCAGAAAAAAATCGTTGAAAGGGCAAGAGAAAGGAACTAGAAAACGAGAAGCAGAGGAAGATGGAATGAAGAAATAAGTGAAAGAAGGGTATTGGAATGTCAACGGAAAAGGACATGAATGGAAGTGGAAAGGTAAAAGAAAACGTAAGGCAAAGTAGATGGGAACAGGAGAGGATATGGAAATGAGAGAGAAAATTTAACGAAAGGAAAAGGAAATGGAAAGAAAGGTGAAAGGAAAAGGGAACGGCACATAAACCAGAATGGAATGGAATGGAAAGACAAAAAGGGAACTTAAAAGGCAAGCGGAAAGAAGGAAATTGAAAAAGCAACAAAAAAAATAAGGGAGTGCGTTCGAGTGCGTTCTATTTTAACGGATGAAATTTGTTTACATCGGGTGAGCTCATTTAAAACACATGTGTGCGCATGTGGGTTTGGTGCCGGAAGGCAAAAGTCGGATGTAGTATGAGCGTAGCCTGAGCAAGGCGAGGTAGGTACAGCTATTAAAATAAAGGGGAAAGATACTCTTCCTGAGTAAAGTTAAATAAAATAAAACGAAGAGAAGTAAATAAAATTGAATACATAAAAATATTGTATTTACTTTAGTAAAATACTTTAAAATACATTTTTTTAAATTAAAAATAGAGAAATCTAAAATTAAGAAAAGTAAATAAAATAAAATCAAATAACACCAAATCAAATCAATGAAATAAAAAAAATAACAAAATAAAATAAATGGAATAACAATATTGAATTTAATAAAATAAAGTCAAGTAAAATAAATTAACATAAAATGAAATAAAGTAAATATAATAAAACCAAGTCAAAAAAACCAAGCAAAAGTTTGTAATATAATAAAATGTAAAAATAATATAAAATAAAAAAATTTTAATAAAAAAATTAAATCAAACGAAATCAAATCAATTAAATAGGTAAAACAAAAAATATATAAGAAATAAATAAAATAAAACAAATCTAAATAAGAAAGTGAAATAAAAAATAAAAATATAGTAAAATAAAACAAATAGTAGTAAAATAAAAATAGGAACATAGAATGGAATAAAAAATAAATTAAATCAAAAAATTTTTCAGCTAGAAGTGAATCGATATCACCTTCAATAAACTCCCACCTCTAAAACACGTTTGCTTTAAAGTTTAAACCTTCTCTCGTTGACTCACCCCAAAAAGGTGGAATTTAACATATTCCATTCGTTGCACTAACCGACTTGGCGCGTTTGTCGCGCTTAATTTTAATACCTGCATAATTTTTTGTTTGTCTTTAAAACCCAATCCAAACTTAAGCAAGCTTACCTTTTTTTTGAAAGGCAAAGATATGTTCGTCCGGCTGTCACTACTTTGTGTCAAATTAAATTAAAAACTGACAAACTTCTTTGTCGGCCCAAATTAAAAAGGTCAAAAAATGAAAATTCAAAATCATTCGGGTGTTTTGTTTTCTTTTTCGGCATACGGTTATCAGTAATGAAGTTGTTGGATAACATGTTGTGTGAAACTCGATTATGTCTGTCAATGTAGGAGTATTTGATTAGTTAATCTGCTTTTTTTGGGTCGGCTGAAAACTAGGTGGGGCTAAAAGGAGCTCAATTGGGCAATACTCCACCGGAGAACCGAGCTAACCATGCCCGAAATATAAACTAAATAAATTCCAATAAAACGTATAGCGGCGATATACCAACGGGTTATCATTATAAATTCTAAAGAGAGTGTGGTGCGAGCTTCTCTTCCAATTTCTGGTGTGCGGCTTTGAATTTTTTGCCATAAATTGGTGAAACCCCTATAGCTTTGTGTCGACTCTGAAAAGCACCGGCAAACCAGATAAGTTTTTGATGGTAGAAATACACTAGGGGAGTTTGCCAAACCACTGCCGAGGGGCGTCCCGGTTTTAGGAAAACTTTTTCTTAATAATTTTTATTAAAAAAATCCATTGTTACCTAGATACAGAAAACCAACAACACTTTATAAATACGGCTGCATCTTCTACCTCCAAAAGCTAAATAGAGCTCTGAGTACAACAGCAGTAGCAGGCATTTGAGTAAATTAAGCCCCAAAGGTATGATCGATACGATTTATCAATGGCTTTTATGCACCAATTGGCAGTTGTGTGGTAGGCAGAGTCAATCAAATATACTGGACATGATAAAGTAACAACAACAAGACAACAACTACAAAATTGGTTTGGGTAACATAATTCAATAACAACATTGTACATAGCCAAGTGGTAATAATTTTGCTGGTTGCCATGCACACGTAGGTAAGTCAAAGTGGTCAGACATTTATGCCATTAGCCAAGTTAAGTAGGAAATGGTAAGTAGCTTCTGTTATGGCTGCCGGTTAGGTGCCAGATGGGTGCATAATAATGACAGTAACACATCGCCCCGTGCTAGAACACATGCCACAAAGGATATTTTGCAATATCCAAAGGAGCATTGGTGGAGAGAGTATGCATATTAGGGTGGGGTATCAGACCGGTGGTGCAATGTTTAAAAATTCATATCCCTATCCCTATCCCTATCCCTATCCCTATCCCTATCCCTATCCCTATCCCTATCCCTATCCCTATCCCTATCCCTATCCCTATCCCTATCCCTATCCCTATCCCTATCCCTATCCCTATCCCTATCCCTATCCCTATCCCTATCCCTATCCCTATCCCTATCCCTATCCCTATCCCTATCCCTATCCCTATCCCTATCCCTATCCCTATCCCTATCCCTATCCCTATCCCTATCCCTATCCCTATCCCTATCCCTATCCCTATCCCTATCCCTATCCCTATCCCTATCCCTATCCCTATCCCTATCCCTATCCCTATCCCTATCCCTATCCCTATCCCTATCCCTATCCCTATCCCTATCCCTATCCCTATCCCTATCCCTATCCCTATCCCTATCCCTATCCCTATCCCTATCCCTATCCCTATCCCTATCCCTATCCCTATCCCTATCCCTATCCCTATCCCTATCCCTATCCCTATCCCTATCCCTATCCCTATCCCTATCCCTATCCCTATCCCTATCCCTATCCCTATCCCTATCCCTATCCCTATCCCTATCCCTATCCCTATCCCTATCCCTATCCCTATCCCTATCCCTATCCCTATCCCTATCCCTATCCCTATCCCTATCCCTATCCCTATCCCTATCCCTATCCCTATCTCTATCCCTAACTCTTTCCCAATCCCTGTCCCCATCTATATTCCTATCCGAAAGATTTCTCATCATTTCTCATAATATTGTAATACTCTATATCGAACCACCCTAATGGTGAATCAGATTAATATCTGTACTAATGTGCACTTTGGGATTTTGTGAAATTGGAACCACAACTAAGCAGTAAATTGATATTTCTGCTAAGGGAAAATGAGCCACATTGGTTGAGTAAGTTTGCTGGAATTTTGGATAATTTGGTTACCGGTCACCTGATTGACTCACCACACTCCATCACAAACTGTGATTGTGTTTGACCACATGTCAATGAAATATAAACCAACCAAGCCAAATTAATCCAACCATGCCTAGCAAAACAACCCGACTCATTCGTTTCAACTTAGTTAGTGCATGCAACAATGAAGGAACGAGGGGAATTAAATCGAAAATAATTTCATGCCTGACGTGAGCGCTTGATGCGAAAGGTGCTGACAACAACACAGAAGTACACACATTGACATGCGAAGGGATACCCAACCATGATTACATACATTTCAATCCTCATTCGTTATACCCGCATTTGTGTTTATTTTTTCAGCTGCCATGAAATATGATGCAAGTAAAATAATATTTAGGTAAATATCATGTTGACACTTTTTAAGGGTTCGTGAAAAAAATTAAGGTAATAAAAAACCAAATTTAAGACTTGCCGTCATTCAAGTGGCACCCCAATGTAAATACTTAATGGTTTAATACGTTGTCTATTCAAAGTATCCTCATCCCTTTACGACCATTACGGCCTAATTGTTGAATGCTTTGGTTTATTTTACGATATATCCGGCTTACTCCATACCGTCGTCCTATGAAATGGTAAGGTAAGAAACAATTTAAACCCGTACTCTCTTTTTTAAGCTAGTTAATTGCAACCATCACTTTGAGTATTTATGTGAGCTGACAGCCGGATAACACTTTTAAATTCGCTGACGCATAAAAAAACATCCTAGTGAGCGTTACCCTGTCTGCCCTAATCACGGCATGTCCTGCATGTAGCAATATGCTAGTGATGTGTGGTTTCTAGCTTTCAGAAGATGTCGCACCAGCCATTTGAAAATAAATCGTTTGTATATATCCACTACTATCTCAGGAACGGATGAACTGTATCAAATTTGGAATATAGATAGTAAACTTCGTTTTAAGACTTTCTACAGTCAGAAAAGTTTCCTTATTTTGGCTCCAAAGAAATGGCTTCCTTAACCTAAGTAAAATGTTCCTTAATTTAAAGAATTTTTTCCTCAACTTAAAGAACTTTTTCCTCAATTTAATGATTTTTTTCCTTGAATTGAGGAAAAAGTCTTTAAATTAAGGAAGCCAAATAATGGAAATTTTTCCTTGAAATAAGGAAACTCTTTTTTGAGTGTACTTGGGGGTTGCTACTTCGGGCGGTTTTTAGGGTTGCCATCTATCTTATGGCGTTTTCTTTTCTCGACAAAATGTTGCCCTCTTAAACTGTAACTTTTGTCCTCGGCAATTTGGCGCCTATCAAAATGGCTTAATTTGTAGATAGTGGTGTCCCTCTGCCTACTTATAAGGTATTATTTTGTGAAATGAACCTATAATTCTTATGATACATTTACACTGCACCAAATGCGTCGCACTTGGCGAAGTTATTTCGAGAATGTTTGTCCGCAGAATGAATTTGTTTGCCAAATTAGATGAATTTAATTTGACCTAATTTGGTGATCAAATTCAATCGGCGGATGAACGGTATCGAAAAAACTTGGTCAAAAGTGACGCATTTGGTGCAGTGTAAACGTAGCTTTAGAGAGAGCTGAGAAAAATCTACAGGACAACACTTTTTCTAGAAAAGAAAACGCCATTATATATTTTTGAATATTGAGTAAGATATGCGAATATAGGCTGTATACCAACCAAGAGATTTTCAGGTAGGGTTACCACTTACCATCGTATATATATCGACCGGTATCTCGAGAAGGGATAAAGTTATCTGGATCAAATTTGACCAATATTATTTGTTTCGTTTTAAAACTTTCTATCCACAGACTTGGCCTCCAATTAAGGGAACAAAGTTCATCTGGATTACTGACGGGGCACTGCCTAATGGGGGTACATGGTGAACGTATGGGTTTCCCGACAAATGATTTCTGCCGCAACTGTAGGGGCGCGGAAGAGATTCAAAGTATTGAAAACTCTCTCTGTGTACCGCGTTAGCCACAACTCCATAGGAGGGAATGTCTGACCGAATGTTTCTTCGTCTGTTTAGCAGAGATAGGCTCTGCTGAAAAAGATGACTTACTACACAGTAAAAATAAAAGTCTAACTTTAATACCTTTTTGGTGTTTATATATAACAACGCCGAAAAAGTATTAAATTAATACCATGTTCGGTCTGATTTCTCGTGAGAGAGGAATTCAGTCGAAGATTCTCTCAGGCAAAAAAAAAAATTACAGTTTTATTATATTGCCTTCACCGAGAGTCGAACTCACAATTTATTGAATGATCAACGGAGATGTCTACTATCAAGCTATAGACTACTTATGTTTGTCAGCGTCTAATTGCACTGTTGTTCTTAATGTAGTATCGCAATAGCGACGAACCGCGTGCTCTGAGCAAACAAACCACCGGACTTAATTTAATGCTAAAAAGTAAATTAATTTAATACTTTTCCGGCTTTGTTTAAAACAAATAGTACCTAAAACATTATAATGAGAGAAAGCGCTTTAGTACTATTTTGGTATTATTTTAAAACTATTTGGAATTAAAAAAAAATCAGAGTCTTAAATTAATACTATTTAGTATTAAAACTCAAATTTAATTCCAAAAAGGCTTAATTTCAATACCGACTGGTATTAAAAGTAAACTTTCATTTTTTACTGTGTACGCTACATAAAAAAAAAACGAAATGGGTTTGAAAGGAACGGCATGAGACCAAACTAGTGGCAACGAATTTGCCAGCTGGTCTAAGTGGGCCTTTCTGTCATGCAGACGGGCAGAAACAATACAATACAAACAATACAAACAAGTTGATGATCCAAAGCATCTTCTTGAAGTGACTTTTGAAATTTGTGATCCCTGCTTTTCACAGTCCTTACAACCTCCTGCTGATATGACGCGCTAGGTGGAGGTTTGATGGCGATATTTGGATAGGGTCTGGTTGGGAGCCTCAGTGATAAAGCTTTAAACTCTGAACGGAAGGCTCCGACAAATTTAGTTCCGATGTCAGAAAAATGGCGAAGTAATTAAATATATAATTATTTACCGTGTACCTACTGATCACTGATTCGAAATCCTCATAGGTAATTCGAATAAGCTTAAAATCTAGTTTAAATTTTTTTAAAAACTCAAAAGGGTCTACTCATCAAAAATACGAGTTGGTGACTGGCAGGAAACGGCTTATGGCTGTCAACAAGCATTTCAATAACTTTGTATGATTACAATTTAAAATGCCCAAAGTGATACTGAATGCCACTGGCAGTGCCAATTATTCCATGGAACTACCCCGCCTGCCACAGTAAACAATGATAGATATGAATAAGATGGGAACTGATGCGCTCACCAGGAATACATGTGTGTGCATATGATGGGCAAATAACGAACTGTAAAGTGAATTTAAAATTGAGATAATTGCTAATGCCTTAAATAAGCAACGCCAACTGACAAAACATAGCAAAAATAACAAACCCACTGACAGGCAAATAAACAGGATGAGCAGGATAGATGGATGAGGAGAGAGGAAAGCAGCAAGGACTGTGGTTGTACAAAAGCAGGCTTAAATATGGGTTTGTACGTCAGCAATATATAAGGGCAGGCAGGAAGCTGACACTAAGCCTGATTGACATGCAGCGGCAACAACAAAAACAGCAATTGCCTTACTGTCTGTCGCAGTGTCAAGCTGGTTGATTGACTTACTGTCAGAATTTTGCTAGGATTTTGTGTCAGCTGGTCAGGATTCAAAACACATTGCCGATACACAATACGATGGTATTTAAATGTAAATGTAAACGTTTTGTGTTTACTAGGGTGGGGCGAAATAAATTTTACAACGCATTAGTTTAAAAAGTAAAATTTGACACTTTAAACAAGATTTTCCCAAAGAAGTTTTTTATTTTTTAATTAAACTATTTGTTTGTTTTTCAAGTGCTATCAGTGCTAATCGATATTTTTTTAGGACAGATTCTTTACTACCTTTATATTAAGTCCCTTTCTAGTTTGTGCCCTCATTTCCATAGCATAGCGTTAAAGAACGAAACTATTTGTATAAATCAAAATTCCAGTAGGTGTCGCGCTGATCTTGATAACTGAAAATCTCTGAAAAACAGAGGGAATTTGCAGAAAAATTTCGTTAGGCCTCGAACGGAGTTAGCTTTTTAGAAAATTCCTTTAAAATCGGAAATCTTGCGAACGATGAAACGTATGCAGTTGGGTTTCCAATTGGCGTCAGTTATCGCTAAAAAGGAATGACTGGCGTGCTTTGATTCGAAACGGCCAAAATCGCCTAGGCGGTTAAGCGTCATTATGACGCAAGCCAAGATTAGAAGGTATGCAGTAGACTGGGCCAAAAATTCAAAATTTCGTTTTTTTCAAAAATTATATTGATTTTAAGAAAGGTGAAAAAAAATTACTGTAATTTTTTCAGTTTTTTTAATTAAAGCCTAGAGGTCTATCATCGCTAGTTTAGATTTTACAGACTTTACCTCATATTTGGTATAAAAACGACAAAATCGTTGTTGAAAAACACCATTTACCTGAACATATTTTTGTAGGAACTCCCTACAAAAGCTACCTAGACTGAAGTTTTCTCAGACTAGCCGTTTTCTAGTATTCTACCCTGAAACATTGCCATGTTTTTTGGATTTCCCGATTTTAGTCTGAAAATTTACGAAACATGAAAAAACACATCGAATAAAGCTAAATACATATTCTTAAAGGAAATGGGCTGCTGAATCCGAATTCGATGTCAGAATTTAACAACGGGCCCGATGTTTGGCCCTAACCTTGAAAAAAAGTCCAATATTATTTTGTGATGGTTTTGTCAGGTTAGAGAAGAACTGCGACCTGTTAGGCTAATTCTGATCACGGATTTGAATTTAGCTCGCCAAAATACATGAAAATGAATGTATTAAGTTCACAGGTCCGTCAACCTTTGTTTTTTGTGGCTGCGCCATTTGAAGACTGTAAAACTACACCCTCGCAGAGAAAGCATATATTAAGAGAAATATGTTTGAAGATATATGAGAAATGTATATTTTTGGTTAGAATATTGATCATATAATGATAATTAGTCATGTAGAATATCAATAACCAAAATTTAGTAAGAAAATTGGATCAAAAACACGATAAAAAGACGGAAATATGATTTTTTTTTTTTAATACTAAATATGTCTTGAAAAAGTAACTTAAAAAAAAGTTTAACCTTTTTTGTACCCCACTCAAATTGCTTTAAGAATAAAATTTTGTAGGGAATTCGATTTCCTTCAAAAATATGTTCAGGTAAATGGTGTTTTACAACAATGGTTTATCGTTTTTATGCCAAATATGAGGTAAAGTCTGTAAAATCTAAACTAGCGATGATAGACCTCTAGACTTTAATTTAAAAATCTGAAAAATTACACTAATTTTTTCACCTTTGTTAAAAATAAAATCAGTATAATTTGTGAAAAAAACGAATTTTTGAAATTTTGGCCCAGTCTAGTATGTAGCTTATATATTTGTCCATATATAGTTGCTTTGATCCTCTTTTGTTGCGAAATACGAGTAGCACAATTCGGTAGCAACAATTGCTAGGATTAGCGCTTTGTCGCCACACTTAACAACCAAATACCCACCAAACAACACGAGAGAAAGGAGGCAGTTACCCAAAACAAAGGCATTCACACCAAATCATACAAATAAAAACAGCAACAACCAAAGTTACTGAGTTTCCCATTCAAGTGTAAAATTACGATTTGATGGACAAGTTTGATTGATATCACACTAAAAGCAACCAACCCCTACATAGGGCCTACAAGGATATAGAAACATGTATACAATATGAGTAGAAAAACCCAGCTAATACGTAAACGAAATGAGATCAGCTCAGCTCAATCTTAAAAAAGTAGCAATAAAATGAAGTGGAATGCATGTCATTAAGGATGACGAAGTTGAGCGGATTATAATAGAAGTACACTTTTGAAATTGTTGCAACTTTTGTTGTTGGTAGTCGTTGATGCTGCTGGCTGATGGCTATCGCATGCAATTTTGTAATTTGATGAAAACAAACGAATTTAGATAAGCCGCAAACCAGTGCAAAGGAAAACAATGAGAATATACTTCTGGGTACAACGCAAAGGATATAAACGGAAATACACTGTAGTTCAGCTGAAAAGTTACAACGATAAAGTGAGCTAAAAAAAATAAAGTTACATAAAAAAATATAAATTAATGGCCTCATTATGTATTGCGAACGATAGCTCATACGTTCTTTCATTTGGTTTTTTTTTTTTTTTTTTTCAAAGAAAAGTCGAAAATATTTAAACAAAAATCTATGGAGCGAACGAAAATGATTTGTAATGCGATGGCTAGGCGATATTGTGAGCATACTAAACTTTCGCAATACATAGATATTGAGGCCATAAAAGAAAATAGTTAATAAATAAAATGAAACAAAATACATAAAATAAACTAAGGAAATAAATATACAAAACATTAGCTAAAAAAATTTAAATAAAATAAAATAATTTAAAATAAAATATGTTAAGATAAAATAAAATATATGTAAACGAAACAAAATTAAATTAAATTCAATAAATACAATCCAATTAAATTTTTTTAAATAACAAAAAAAAAGTGACCTGATAAAATAAAATTAAATTAAATAAAATGAAGTGAAAAATAATAAAATAAATAAAAAATAAAATAAGACAAAAAAAAATAAAACAAAAAAAGACAATAACTTAAAATAAAAAGAATAAAGAAAGTAAAAAAAAAATAAAAAAATAAAAAAAAAAAATAATAAAATTAAGTTTACCCAAATAAAGAAAATTAAACAAAATAAAATAAAGTAAAACGAAATAAAATAAAATAAAGTAAAATTAAATTAAATAAAATAAAAATAAAAAATAATAAAATAAATTTATATACCATAAAATAGAATAAAATAAGGTAAAATAAAATAAATTAAATCAAAAAAATAAAATAAAAAGAAATAAAATAAAATAAACTAAAAAAAAAAACTTAAATAAAATAAACTTAAACTAATATGTATATTAGGGTGATTCAATTAAAAAAAATTTTTGTTTTTTTGCTCTTACCCCCTGAAACTTTAGGTAATGATGAGAAAATAATCCTTGCAAAAAATTAGCGCTCTAACTTAACCCTTAGGGGTGGCTATTTTTTTCGCCCTTTCCCATACATTGTGTATGGGGAAAAATGACTTATTGTTCAAAGTGAATTTTCTCTTAATTTTTGAACCTTTTTTCAAATATTTTTTCACACTCTTAAAGTTGAAGCTTCCAAAATGATAAGCCATGTGTGATTATTTTAACTATTGAAATAATTACAGCCCTTTTAAATTTACTAGATTTTATACGTGTTACTGTGTATGTGTGTGCATTAGTACAAAACTCGGTCATTTTTAAATGGCTATAATTATTTGAATAGTTAAGATAATCGCACATGGCTTAGCATTTTGAAAGCTCCAAAGCTTCAACTTTTAGAGTATGTAAAAATATTTTGAAAAAAGTTACAAAAATTAAAAGAAAATTCAGTTTGAAAAAATGCCATTTTCCCCCATACAAAATGTATGGGAAAGGGCGAAAAAAATAGCCACCCGTAAGGGTTAAGTTAGAGCGCTAATTTTTTGCGAGGCTTATTTTCTCATCAATACCTAACTTTTTAGGGGGTAAGACCAAGTCGACATTTTTTTGAATCACCCTAATGTATACCTAATAAAACAAAAATAAATTAAAATAAAATAAAGTAAAAAGAGTGGTTCCTGATTTTTTTAAATCAAGAATTTATTAGATGACTGGCAGTGTATTATGTGCTTCCAACACAAGGCAGCTCTAATAACTGATTGACGTGCTGTAGATAGTATTTTGTTGTATTTAGTCGTCTGACTGAGAATCATCATTCTGTATCCTTGCTGCGTGCAGAAAGCTGTCAATCTGCCAAGTATTATGTGAATCCTTTTGTTATCCTTGCTGATCTTACTGCCATTCTATTTGCATTGTTGCCTGCTAATCGCCTGAATACGGTTGGCGGTCGGTTTCGATATACCTTCCTATTGTTTGGTTTAAATTAAAAACATTTCCTTGCACTATACATAAGTGCTACTTTACTTACACATTCCTGTAGATTAGACGAGACAGTTGTTAGCTGGGAATTTGCGGCTGCGCATCCAAAATCGTAAATTGACACCTTTTCATCAAAAGGGCGCAGACAGACAATCTTAAGTAATATTCGGTGGTCGTAAATATTTTCTTAAGAATTACTGTATCTGTGTGTACAATCTGGGCAAACTTCTCAGCAGTTTTTAACATTTGTTGATACCTAACATTTCATACCTTCAATTATGACGTACAGATTTGTTTTTTTGCTTCTTCTTTTTATTGTTTGTTATCTGCAAGTATTGTTCCATTGTTTAACCTAATTTCACATTTCACGACCTTTCTTGTGTTTTACTGTGTCTCCTTTTTCTGCACATATAAATATCCTTTGTATAAAATCAACATTTATTTATGTAGAGCGAGTCCCTTATGTAGACGATTTTTTTGATCATTTTTTTGCAAACAATTGCTTATTCACAATTTTTTTTTCGCAGCAAAAACTAAATTCACATTATTATTCCTTTGATTTGTAATGCATTTATAATTAATAGACATCCTGAGTCTTCGATTCTCAACAATCATATCTTGTCTGGTTAATTCAATCGTAAGCTGTTTCATATTACAAAGGTGTTATTTAGGATATGACTCGTTGATTAATTTGCAAAGAAGAAGTTTTCTCAAGTCACATAATCTGCACCTCTTTACATGTGTGATCTTAACGCATATTGAGAAGAAAGTTAGATAAAGGTCGTCTTACTAAACACTTCACGACTGGAAGAACAAAGCAAGCCTTTTATCCATTTTATCCAACATAACTGAAGTCGGTTAGAAGAACCAAGGGTGGCTAAGGTGAAGGTGGAAACAACATCTAGAAACATACAACGCCTCTGGCGATGTAGGCTAATTGATTACATAGGAATTAGGCTATTCACCTTATCACCATTTTCCTTCATTCCTGTTGGAGCGTAGGGCCTCATACGATCTTGATCGGTCGTTTTGGCTTCATTCACTATAATATTTAAGCGTAAATTTGGCACCTCCACAACCGATGTGCCATCTGCCGTAGCAGTAGAGCTGAAAAATTATCGATATTACCGCCATACGATATTGTCGATATTTTTAAATTTACTATCGATTGTATAGATACTATCGACGCAATTTAAATAAATTTATAATTTTCGGATGCCACAATTCTTATTACGGCATGAAGTAAATGGAGAGCCTTGAATCTAAACACATTGAATTGAATACCTTGACATGATACGTAGATATAATAAAACAGATTGATATGGTATGACATAACATGGTAAGCTATGATATCGTCGCTCCCAACGAAGACTAACACGGTTCAGTTTTCTGCGTTGAAATCTAGCACACTTCATTCTCTGCGTGGAAGACTAACACACTTCAGTTTTCTCTATGAAAGGTTTTAATGAACAATTCTTAAAATCAATGAACGTTTTCTTTGGAAACGCAGAAAACTGAAGTTTGTTAGTCTTCGACGCAGAAAACTGAAGCATGTTAGTCTTCCACGCAAAGAACGAAGTGTGCTAGTCCATCATATCATATGTTGTAAATCCTTAATTTCACGCCGCTTCTTAAGTGGAGAACAGAATTTCCTATCTTCACGGAGAGGCTGAAATAACCAACGTTAGGGAGCACGCGGAAAAGCTGAGTAAGCAGCTCTTTCTGACCTGTCACTTACGCCATTGGGCCGACTAGAACAATCATTAATCTTCCTAGACAAAAGCGAGTGTTATAAAACGTGACTTTTGTTCAGCGAGAGATCACTCCACTACTCTATTAGCATACTGAGTCCGAAATATCACTTACTGAGCAATAGCGAATATACACTGAACCAAAAAAGTTCATGTATCCAAAGAAAAAGTACA
Source organism: Campiglossa producta (assembly GCA_964058755.1). Lineage (NCBI taxonomy): Eukaryota > Metazoa > Arthropoda > Insecta > Diptera > Tephritidae > Campiglossa > Campiglossa producta. The sequence goes on from CAXKVI010000003.1 coordinate 101,562,272, forward strand.
TGGACTTTAAGAATTGTTCATTAAAACCTGTCCAAAGAACTTTTTCAGTACATGTACATGTTCTTAAAATATGTAAACAAATCCTCAAAAAGAATGAACTCATTCATAAATTGTAAAATAATGAATTTTTTCTTTTATTCTAAGAAACATCAGCTTGAACTTCTATGAAGCTATTTTCTTAAAAAACATGTACGTTTTTGGTTTAGTGTACAAACAGTCATGAAATGACCCACAGTCACATGCATAGGCCACGATAATTAAAGTCTTAGCACCTATCAAATATACGTGAAATAATGGGCATGCCATTATCAATCTCTCACAAAACAACTGTAATTAGAGACAAAAATACAGTAGCTGGTAAATGTAATCAAATCTATTTATGTATGTCTGGAAGTGCTATTGTTATATCCCCAAAAGCGCAGTAGGTACCTAAGTACAAAGAAAACCACATCAGATACCTAAGTACATTGTTAGCCAATGGTTGATGGAACGTTGATCGATAATGTGGATAAGTACAATGATGGAGTATGTAAAACAGAATGTAAAAAAGTTTGGATCACATTTAAAATTTAATAGTAATAAATGAAGAAATAAAATACAAGGTGGTGCAGAAATTCGTTTTTTTGTTTCTACTACAAAAAGACATAGCCCATTCTGGACAGTTGTGTAGGTATAACAGCGGCATCACATCGAGAAAAAAAAAAATCGTTCATACGTAAAGTCCATAGCCCCAGTTAATACCCATATATAAGAATAGTGGAACCGAATGGCTAAAATTTTCCTTAGCCCACCACTGTATTATATACCTTAAGCAATGGAATATGATTGCTTTATTTTGAAAAATAAAAACAACAAGCATTTTTTAAAAAGTATTTTGGAATCCAGAATTTCGATTTACAGATTTTTAGCAGAAAATTAGCTGTCAATTGCATTACCATAGAGACATTTAAGAAATGGCAATACCATGAGCACACCATACCATGACACATATAAAATCGTTTGTATCAACATAGTGAACCAAAAGTTGGTAAGCTGATAATTATGAAAGTATTTTGTTAGATGATATAGCACTTTAACGATTTTTATGGAGTTGTTACCAATTCATTTTCTTTTTCTTTTATTCCTACTTTCATATCTAAGCTCAAAATCATGAAAAGAGCCATTAAGCCTGACATGCTTCTTTGTGAATACCGTAAGCAGCTGTTGTTGTTTAACTCAGGTTACGGCATTACTGCCATACATGTACTTCTACATATTTACAGGTCTAAGGTATTAAAATTTTTGAATGATGGGCTGGCACAACGGCCATAATAAACCAAAAAAAGTCGGTAAAATAAACACCAAATAAATTGGAGAATTGTTTAAGAGCTACTGAATACCAGTTAATAAATAGCGTCGTTCTTTTGACACCATTAGCAATAATTATTTCATTGTTGTACCTAAGAAGATTACAATTTATTTTGTGGCGAGTTCAGTATTGAATTAATCTTCATTTTATTTTGTTACCCAATAAATAAAAACAGAAGAGTTAGAATAGGTCCATAATTACCAACCATACCATTACCATACCATTACCATACCATTACCATACCATTACCATACCATTACCATACCATTACCATACCATTACCATACCATTACCATACCATTACCATACCATTACCATACCATTACCATACCATTACCATACCATTACCATACCATTACCATACCATTACCATACCATTACCATACCATTACCATACCATTACCATACCATTACCATACCATTACCATACCATTACCATACCATTACCATACCATTACCATACCATTACCATACCATTACCATACCATTACCATACCATTACCATACCATTACCATACCATTACCATACCATTACCATACCATTACCATACCATTACCATACCATTACCATACCATTACCATACCATTACCATACCATTACCATACCATTACCATACCATTACCATACCATTACCATACCATTACCATACCATTACCATACCATTACCATACCATTACCATACCATTACCATACCATTACCATACCATTACCATACCATTACCATACCATTACCATACCATTACCATACCATTACCATACCATTACCATACCATTACCATACCATTACCATACCATTACCATACCATTACCATACCATTACCATACCATTACCATACCATTACCATACCATTACCATACCATTACCATACCATTACCATACCATTACCATACCATTACCATACCATTACCATACCATTACCATACCATTACCATACCATTACCATACCATTACCATACCATTACCATACCATTACCATACCATTACCATACCATTACCATACCATTACCATACCATTACCATACCATTACCATACCATTACCATACCATTACCATACCATTACCATACCATTACCATACCATTACCATACCATTACCATACCATTACCATACCATTACCATACCATTACCATACCATTACCATACCATTACCATACCATTACCATACCATTACCATACCATTACCATACCATTACCATACCATTACCATACCATTACCATACCATTACCATACCATTACCATACCATTACCATACCATTACCATACCATTACCATACCATTACCATACCATTACCATACCATTACCATACCATTACCATACCATTACCATACCATTACCATACCATTACCATACCATTACCATACCATTACCATACCATTACCATACCATTACCATACCATTACCATACCATTACCATACCATTACCATACCATTACCATACCATTACCATACCATTACCATACCATTACCATACCATTACCATACCATTACCATACCATTACCATACCATTACCATACCATTACCATACCATTACCATACCATTACCATACCATTACCATACCATTACCATACCATTACCATACCATTACCATACCATTACCATACCATTACCATACCATTACCATACCATTACCATACCATTACCATACCATTACCATACCATTACCATACCATTACCATACCATTACCATACCATTACCATACCATTACCATACCATTACCATACCATTACCATACCATTACTTACCATACCATTACCATACCATTACCATACCATTACCATACCATTACCATACCATTACCATACCATTACCATACCATTACCATACCATTACCATACCATTACCATACCATTACCATACCATTACCATACCATTACCATACCATTACCATACCATTACCATACCATTACCATACCATTACCATACCATTACCATACCATTACCATACCATTACCATACCATTACCATACCATTACCATACCATTACCATACCATTACCATACCATTACCATACCATTACCATACCATTACCATACCATTACCACACCATTACCATACCATTACCATACCATTACCATACCATTACCATACCATTACCATACCATTACCATACCATTACCATACCATTACCATACCATTACCATACCATTACCATACCATTACCATACCATTACCATACCATTACCATACCATTACCATACCATTACCATACCATTACCATACCATTACCATACCATTACCATACCATTACCATACCATTACCATACCATTACCATACCATTACCATACCATTACCATACCATTACCATACCATTACCATACCATTACCATACCATTACCATACCATTACCATACCATTACCATACCATTACCATACCATTACCATACCATTACCATACCATTACCATACCATTACCATACCATTACCATACCATTACCATACCATTACCATACCATTACCATACCATTACCATACCATTACCATACCATTACCATACCATTACCATACCATTACCATACCATTACCATACCATTACCATACCATTACCATACCATTACCATACCATTACCATACCATTACCATACCATTACCATACCATTACCATACCATTACCATACCATTACCATACCATTACCATACCATTACCATACCATTACCATACCATTACCATACCATTACCATACCATTACCATACCATTACCATACCATTACCATACATTACCATACCATTACCATACCATTACCATACCATTACCATACCATTACCATACCATTACCATACCATTACCATACCATTACCATACCATTACCATACCATTACCATACCATTACCATACCATTACCATACCATTACCATACCATTACCATACCATTACCATACCATTACCATACCATTACCATACCATTACCATACCATTACCATACCATTACCATACCATTACCATACCATTACCATACCATTACCATACCATTACCATACCATTACCATACCATTACCATACCATTACCATACCATTACCATACCATTACCATACCATTACCATACCATTACCATACCATTACCATACCATTACCATACCATTACCATACCATTACCATACCATTACCATACCATTACCATACCATTACCATACCTCATTCCATACCATTACCATACCATTACCATACCATTACCATACCATTACCATACCATTACCATACCATTACCATACCATTACCATACCATTACCATACCATTACCATACCATTACCATACCATTACCATACCATTACCATACCATTACCATACCATTACCATACCATTACCATACCATTACCATACCATTACCATACCATTACCATACCATTACCATACCATTACCATACCATTACCATACCATTACCATACCATTACCATACCATTACCATACCATTACCATACCATTACCATACCATTACCATACCATTACCATACCATTACCATACCATTACCATACCATTACCATACCATTACCATACCATTACCATACCATTACCATACCATTACCATACCATTACCATACCATTACCATACCATTACCATACCATTACCATACCATTACCATACCATTACCATACCATTACCATACCATTACCATACCATTACCATACCATTACCATACCATTACCATACCATTACCATACCATTACCATACCATTACCATACCATTACCATACCATTACCATACCATTACCATACCATTACCATACCATTACCATACCATTACCATACCATTACCATACCATTACCATACCATTACCATACCATTACCATACCATTACCATACCATTACCATACCATTACCATACCATTACCATACCATTACCATACCATTACCATACCATTACCATACCATTACCATACCATTACCATACCATTACCATACCATTACCATACCATTACCATACCATTACCATACCATTACCATACCATTACCATACCATTACCATACCATTACCATACCATTACCATACCATTACCATACCATTACCATACCATTACCATACCATTACCATACCATTACCATACCATTACCATACCATTACCATACCATTACCATACCATTACCATACCATTACCATACCATTACCATACCATTACCATACCATTACCATACCATTACCATACCATTACCATACCATTACCATACCATTACCATACCATTACCATACCATTACCATACCATTACCATACCATTACCATACCATTACCATACCATTACCATACCATTACCATACCATTACCATACCATTACCATACCATTACCATACCATTACCATACCATTACCATACCATTACCATACCATTACCATACCATTACCATACCATTACCATACCATTACCATACCATTACCATACCATTACCATACCATTACCATACCATTACCATACCATTACCATACCATTACCATACCATTACCATACCATTACCATACCATTACCATACCATTACCATACCATTACCATACCATTACCATACCATTACCATACCATTACCATACCATTACCATACCATTACCATACCATTACCATACCATTACCATACCATTACCATACCATTACCATACCATTACCATACCATTACCATACCATTACCATACCATTACCATTCCATTACCATACCATTACCATACCATTACCATACCATTACCATACCATTACCATACCATTACCATACCATTACCATACCATTACCATACCATTACCATACCATTACCATACCATTACCATACCATTACCATACCATTACCATACCATTACCATATTTAGAAAAAATTGTGGGATACAAATTTGCGAAATATTGAAAGAACTGGGCAACATATTTTTGCACAATCTTAATAACCAAATAACAACCAAAACATTGTTAAAAACAACTATAGCAGTAGCAACAACTGTCAAAATCCGGCGTTTTGACGAAGATGTACTACACATTAGCGCAATTGTTGCTATGCCGCCGACCGGTCAACTCAAACCAAAACAAACCAAATCAATCCAAAGCAAATGTCAAACATACAATGAAACAATGACAGACAATCGGATGCTCAGACAAGCTGACCGACTGACAGCGTTCAATTGGAATAACGATGGATGGACGGCAATGGACGACGAAGACGACTTACATATAAATGCATTGAAATCGGCAGGGCTCACAAATCTTTACTTGCCATTGTAATTCTTCTTCTTTTACTGCCATCACATCACAAGTTGACAAGTAAATGTCAGTTGCTGAATGACAAGTTTGCCTCTTGTATGCACAGAGAAATAAACTAAGTAGTCGTTAGCGCATATGCGTGCATTGGTGTTTATGTGGATATCACTTTACCTAGCAAAAAATTCTGTAAGCATTTTTAAGAGATAGCCCAAATCGCAGCAGCTCTGTTTGTTTTGTTTGTATTGAATACTCTTACAGTAAGATTATGGCCTAGTGAGCGAGCGTACTGTGTCCATATCCGGCAAAGTGCGGTTCACTGTCTAAAGAAAATTAGCTTTTCACCTTCCAAATGACATTTATGAAGATTCACTAATACCTAAATAAATTTTTTGCAAGCAAAATTTCGTCGCTCGGCGCGCAATACCGCGTACTTGCAAAAAGCAATACGGCGAACTTTTCAGCGGTATTTCATTGTTTATTTCAAAGAAAATAGGTTCCATAAACGTTATTTTATTTATTTATTTGGGTTTTTGTTGATAAAACGGCGGAATTTTAACGTAAATAAATTGAGACCGAAACACATTAAGGCCAAAAGAAGTTGCCTATATGCCGCCATGTCTAAATTTGACTTCCCTACAAAGCTTATACGGCTTTTCCAAATGACGTTGAAACTGTGAGGGACTTCGTCTTTTTGGGAACCAGATAGAAATCCAAAGGAGAATCACTATTGCCAACAAGTGTTACTTCGTACTAAGCAGGCAATTGAGAAGTAAATTCCTCTCTCGTCAAACAAAGATCACACTCTATAGGTTTCTCATCATATCAGTCCTAATGTACGTCTCGGAATCATGGACGGTGTCGAGAGAAGATGAGATGGCCCTTGGAGTATTTGAGAGAATAGTCAGTTGCTGAATTCTTGGTTCTTCCCCTGCCACGGCGAGTATCGAAGGAAATTTAACGATGAGCTGTACGAACTTTACGCAAACCTGACCATAGTGCAGCGAATTAAAGCCCAAAGGCTCCGCTGGCTGGGTCATGTTATGCGAATGGACAAAGAAGCTCCAGCAAAGAATGTTTTTCTATCGCCACCCAAATTCGGCAGCAGAGGAACGGGGAGACCTCGACTGAGATGGAAACAACAAGTTTAGAATGACTTGAACTCCCTTGGTGTTTCCAATTGGCGTCAGTTGTCGCTATAGCGGTCTACTCACCTGCCAAGAAATGTCAAACTCCATATAAAAAAAATCTCAAGAAATGGTCAAGAACTGTTTTCACACGTCAAATTTTCTTGAGCCAATACTCAGCTCATAAGAAAAAATACTAAAATTTTCGATGGTTGGCAACGCCGGGTTACCTCAAGAAATAAATATGCTCGCATATATTTCTTGAGGTAAACGTGCAGATTCACGGCAAAGATGAGTATATACTTCGCTGCACATGTTTTATACATTTTTATAATAGTAATCTGCAATAAAATGGAAAATGATATAAACGTCAAAATTTCTAGACCAGGCATAAGAATATACTCGTTTTTTTCTTGAGGCATTTCTTGGCAGGTGCGTAGCCCGCTTAAAAAGGAATGACTGGCGTGCTTTGATACGAAGCGGCCAAAAACGCCTATGCGGTTAAGCGCCAATTAAGAACTTCAGACAAACCAATATCTTGTCGTTTCTTCTACTAACTTTGGAGTGCCTCATACCCAGCAAAGAGAGTACTCAGTTCGATATCTAAAGAGAACTTTAATTAGATTATCAGAGGACTCCAAATGTAATCCATTTTCATATAAAAATTGTGCTCCAATTAACATTGCGATGCCCTATAGGGAAAAGCTATAGGACTGGACCACCTACTCCAACCTTCGCTTCGTTTCTGGTACTCCAAGGAGCACAGTGAGCAATGATCGGCTTTCAATAAGCTGAGGTAGTCCGCTGAGGCATTACAAAGGATTACAATTGGAGAATCACAAAAAGGGAACACATGATCCAATGATTTTTGCAGTGTAGCGATTCAGCCGCGGTAATATAATTGATACCGATAATTGTATAATTTAGGGATGCAGTCTTGTAAAAAAATATTCAAACATGAAGTTGAAATCATTAATCGGAAAAACTGTATTCATATAAAGCTGCTTAGAATAATTTTAATCTTTAGCTATATAATTTTGCTTATAACTTTCAAAGGTGGGGTTTTAGTTGTGATTTTGTATGAAAATATAGCAATTGCTTGGTTAAATAAAGTAAAAATTAGTGCAATCGGCCAAATACAAAAAGTGTTTTGTTCTGCACCTTTTAACTATAATAAATTAATGGTTTGGAATATTTTCTATCGATTCCAAAAAAAATGTTTGCCACATTTGCCCCCCTTCATATAATCACGAAAAGTCCTTAAAATTTACTTAAAAGCGACATGACATATACGTTAAGGCTTATGATCAAAGCATATATGCGTTAAATAAGAAATAAATATTTTTGTGTGTGTGTACATTTAATTCATTGCGTTCATTTATGTAATGCTGTTGACATTTTGTTGTCATCGTTAGGGACATGTCACCGTTGACAATGCAGCAGCAGATTGTTATCTTCAATAATAGTGCACAATACACAATATGCATATGCACATACTTACAAACATACGAATAAAAGAGCGTATTCAAACCTTGTCACTTTCATACGATTTTTGCATTGCAGCTTTACGCTTTGCGGTAATCCACTTAAGCGACCATGTTAATCCGTTCGACCTATGGAAATCGATCAATGTCAATGGCATTGCTGCATTTTGATTTTCAGCTTTTTTGTCTTGCAAAAGGGAAAATTTGATATTGGAAAAGGAGGACCCTTTCATGGAGATACGTAGGTACATACATATGTTGCGAGTCGCATTAATTCGGTATGGATGATGTTCGGATTGATATGATGCAAGCTGGAATTTAGTATGTGATGGGTTTGTGATGGAAACAATTGGAATTAATTTCGTTGTTCAGTACAACTGAACTTTTCCCTTTTTTTAACTGGCTTACCAAACGTGCATACATACAGTGTCTGACAAAAATATTTCAGCCGCGGCCATTTTAAGGATTTGTAGAAGTGTACAAGTAAGTACCAGACTGCAGGTATATACCTCAATCGTTTTGATTTCACTAACGTCGATCTGTAATGTCGCCATTATTTTCGGGCACTGGCGAAACAGCGAGAGAAAAAGCTATGCGTAAGTGGTGGTTAAAACTCACGACCCGGAAGTTCACGAGGTCAAGGTGTCGTAGCATAACACTCATGACAGAGCTAAAATAGACGTTTGTGGTTTAAAGGTGCCCTGTTTATGAAAAGGAAAATTTTGCTGAACTCCTTGGCTCACGAACACGAGGTCAAGTGATAGGGTTACTTCTGGCTTAGCTGTCCAAGCTTTTGTCAGAACTATCTTTGGACTATCACTGCGAGATGTGTTGTCGCCATTTATCAATTGAAAAGCAAACATTTGTTGAGAGCAGCGAGCCCATCAGTTCCTCGGCATTCCAGTTGATGACCAGTTGCAGCTGCTCATGCATGTCTTTTGCATATTTTGTAAAATATATTTTTCTTCAAGTTATCAACTTATTCAGATATACATGCATACCTATGTCATGAATGCATGAGAGAATTCACTTTAATCCAATTTTATGGCAAGCTCATATCTTTGACGCCATTTGATATTCATTCCTCCCATCTCATTATTATTCAAGACATACATAATTTTTGCGGGATTAATACACTATAAAAATTCATTGGTTACGCTATTGATTGCTTTTTGTTGTTTAAAAACTATTTTTATAAACACTTTCTTTATCTACCAAAGCAGAGCTGCATACAATGTATTGTTGTTGCTGCTATAGTTTATTTTACACATTCAAAATTATGGCCCATAAAGAGTGCTGACCACTTTAGCAACATTCAAGCCCGGGCAAGGCGAATGTGTTGAGCCATAAAATTAATGGTTGAAACGATTTTAGCATGCCATTGGCGTCGCTGTGCGCCACAAACGCGCTAGTTACATATTCATATAAAACTTCAATTAAGTTGCTTTTAAAGACACCTTGAAGGCAACATTTGAAGGCTTTACAATCGCCTTTACTTATATGCTTATTTAGATATTTAACAAAAAAAAATTAACAATGACAAAGGAAATATCTTTAGCGTTATAGCTTTACTTGCAAATTGATTGTAATCGGGCTGTTATATTGATGGCTCATATAAATCGATCAGTCAATGTGCTTTAACCATAAAAAATCACGTAAGTAACAATCCGTTCACAGCTGTCAACGGGCTCACGCAAAATGGGCATTAAAAGCGAATGGTTTTTGAAGAATGTCGGGTATAACTATGTAATTTAAGCACATTCAAATGTACAGAAATATTAACACCATAATCCTCCTCTGTGTGTATCTGTCAGTCAAATGTATAATTTGTTCAAAGCTGCAACTTTAACATTGGGGCGGCCCTCATTTGTAGGGAGATAGTTTTATAAAAACAGATTCTCAAAGGATCAGCCCTGAGATCTTTAATAAAATAGCCGAAGACATCCCGCACAAATTTTGGTCGCGATTGGAAACGATTAGGGCGTGCCATCGGGGGTCAAAATTCACATTGCCCCATAGAGAATTAGAAAAACTAAAACGATATCACTATTTTCGGAGATATTACTTAACAAATTAGGTTTCGATTGAAAACGCCTATGGCGTTTCGCAGGGGAGTTAAAGTTCAGACATATAGATAAAAATAATAATTTTTATTTTTTGAGTCTCCATAGGATAGTCTGAACATTAAACGCCTGAATTTTGTATGTAGTATCTCCGAACGTAGTGCTATCGATTTCGATAGGGCAATCTGAACTTTGACCCCTATGTGACACGCCTAAAACATCTCCAATCGGAATACAAATTTATGTGCGATATAGTTGACCGTCGTGCAACCTTTCTAGACTGGAAAAAATTGTACATTTGATTATAAGGAGCACCCCAATGAACATAGATATCGGACGTGTATAGGGTTAGCCTTTTAAGCTCTATCCTTTATATTCAGCTGTATCATAGTTGCATTGCTCGTCTAGTAGTAGGAGGAGGCGAAATGGATTACAGGAAGAAAGAATATATGATCCAATTAAGCCATATCCATTCATCCCTCCATAATCTTCAGAAAAGTTGGCATATAAGTTTATTAAAGCCCAAATCACAACGATATCTATACAACAATAAAAATCTAGAAATGTCGTGTCTATAAATTCATAACTCTTCTAAGCCTAACCCTATTTGCTGCTTCTCTGCAAATATCTTTCACGTATGTTCATAAGGTAGCTCATTTTAAGCCGTTTTTCGCCGTCAGTCAAGGAGTATTTCTACTGGGATTCAACATGCTCCAAAATTATTGAGGCTAAGGATCACTGTTTACCATAAATGGTACCACAGAGAACATTATCTTTACTGGATTCGTAGATACGTGCCTGTGTTCCTATCACAGTCGTATGCACATTCCAGTGAAAATGTTATATTTTGATGTAAAAAAGTTAAAATTTATGCATGAATCCTATTTACAAACACCACTCAAGATGGTAAAATATTTAATTTTTGCTGCTGCTTTTTACACTGACTCCCGTCTACTACAATGATTGATTGATGTACTGCCTTTGCACTTTGCTTGACTGATATATTGACGGTCTTACAAATATCTATGGGCATATGAATGCATGTATAATCAGCCCCTGCAATCAGTCTGGCGGGCAGTTCGGTTCGTCGCTCATGTACGCCCTCCCATTTCACTGCGTTTTTTAGCGTTGATTTAAAAAGTAATTTTTTTTGTGTGCCTGTCCCACAGTCAGGCTAAGGGATCGGAGCTGGCATGCGAGACTTGCCGCGCCATCGCCAAATCATCACTGCACCGCCATGTCATGCGGCAATAATGTGATACAGTGGGCATGGAGTTAGAAAAAGGATTCTGTATAAAAAATAGATCTTAACATTGAAGACAAGCACTAACAAACACTATCTTCACTTATGCGGTAGAGCTCCTAGTCCGCATATCGGTGCAGCCTACTTGGGTGTGTCGAGGTCAGTCAGCGCGTCGCTGGGTCTTTGCGTGGAAAGCTAACATACTTCGTTATCTGCGTGGAAAACTAACACGCATCAGTTCTCTGCGTGGAAGACTAACATGCTTCAGTTCTCTGTGTGGAAAAATAACACACCACGTTCTCTGCGTGGAAGACTAACACTATTCAGTATTATGGGAACTATGCTAGTTTTCCACGCAGAGAACGAAGTGTGTTAGTCTTCCACGCAGAGAACGAAGTATGCTAGTTTTCCACGCAAAGAACGAACCATGCTAGTCTTCCACGCAAACAACGAACCGTGCTAGTCTTCGTTGGGAGCGACGATATAGGGTGATTGAAATCGGTGAGTAAAGCTATTATTCCTATTTTCACCCTTGACGACCCACTGTGCGCTGGTTCAGGGGTTTTGATGTTGTTACTGATGACACACTAGGGTAAATGCAGTGGTTAACCATAACGAGGCTGGGCGGTAATGCAAATATTTATCAGTCTGAGCATAACAATTTTTTAACTTTTTTACGTGTTTAATTTGAATTTCTGTTTACTTCTTTTCCATTTATATATTTGCAGGTATTGAAAATCGTTTTGACCCATAAACCAAAGAGAGAAGATTTTGGCAAATGCGATACCGTTAGAAAAAATTTACCTGTTTTGACAGAATGAGCTGATTGCTACCATGCTTCCATGGAAGAAAGCCTGGAAGGCAACCACGGACGAATTAAAGATGGCTGACTAAGCAGCGCAGTGGTGACGTCACACGCTAATTGGGGAAGTTATGGGCCTGGTTTTGACTAATCTCATAAAAAAAAATTGCGAAAATGTGTGATGGCAACAAATAAGCTCGTGCTATAGTGGCGTTACTCACGCCACACACGATTTAATGGACATTTGCACAAATTTATTTCCCTGCATGTTTCTCTAACCCGATCCCCTTATATATTTTAATCCATATGATGTTGTATAAATTTCGGTGGCCTAACCTAAATACTTCCAGGGATATGGACTATGAAATGTTCTCATCGTTTGGGAGGTGCCACGCCCCCTTTTTCTTTATCTCCAGTTTTTTGGAGATGATAGGGATTAATCTTATTTAACTCCTCATGAAATTTCAGTGGTCTAACCTAAATACTTCCCGAGATATGGACTATGAAGTTCTTCATTCGTATGAGAGGTGCCACGCCCCCTTTTTCGTTACCCCCAGTTTTTTTGGATGTGGTAGGGATCGATCTCATATAACCCCTTACCAAATTTCAGTGGTCTAACCTAAATACTTCTAGAGATATTGATGACCCCGGGCACCCTACCACCGTCGTTTGGATCGTTGCTGGCGCAAAGCACGGTATTCGGTTGGGTGCTTTCGGGCGTCGTTAAGATGTAGTCTTGCGGCATAAGAGAGTACGATTAAAACATGAAATAGTTTGTAAGATTATATGAATTCAAAAAAAACGATAATAAATAAATTTTTTCTCGTGGAAATATCCATATTGTCATGTTTGAAATGAAGTTGGTCAATGGCAAGAAATATATAACTTTCTCCCACTAATTCTTTTCTTTCCAAATTTAGCTGTAGGCAATGTGGAGATGGCAGAAGTGGCCCCGAACGTGTCATCTGGCACGCACCGCTCTAGACTTAAGTTCTAGTTTTAAGAATTAGCAGGAAGGGGATCCTCGGCCGATGGCTCAGATTTTGCGTACCGCAAGGGGGCCGGCATGTTTAGGCTCGACGCCTAAAACCCATGAAATTTAACCACCCTAATGGTAACGCGCGCGTTTCAACGAGTTACTAACACCACTCCACCCACATGTACATACATGCGTGCATATGTGTGGTTTTTGTCAGCACGCATGTACGTACATGTCGGTGTGAGAGTGTTAGTTAACTTCCCCTCGAAAACCGGAGGATATTCCGCGGATCAACGGTTGTCCTCGGTCGGACAACTGGCTCTTATTCCATCAACCGCCGAGCAAGACACGCACCGAGGATCTCCATCATAAGGTAAAACCACACTGTGTAATTTCACACTATATATTTCAATTCCAATAAATACGGCCATATTGTAACGAGGAAATCTCGTCTTTTCTTTTTATTTTCATTTTTAATTTCCACCCAATTCACAACCGTGGTGCTTCCGAGCCACGGCCGCTCTCCCGAGGCACCCCAGTTGTTCAGATATGGACTATGAAGTATTTCATTCCGTTACCCCCAGTTTTTTTGGAGGTGGTAGGGACCGATCCCATATAACCCCTTAAAAAATTTCAGCGGTCTAACATGAATACTTCCAGAGATATCGACTATGAAGTAGTTTTGGTTAACTGGGGGTTTTATGGGTGAGAATGGTGTCGTTATCCTATAGCCCTGCACCAAGCTCCAGGCCCCTACCTTCAACCCTTTTAGAGATATTCACCTTGGAGAAAAAGTTTGTATGGAGAGATTGAGGAAGTGGGAGGGGGATATTGATTACTTCTTAGTGCAGAAGCAGTATAACTGGGCAAACTAGAACAATTTTAACACTCAAGGAGAAGGTAATCCCATAGTCTAGGCCTCCTTATGAATACATTGGCAACTTTTAGGTAGGTGACGTTGTAGCGGTCAAGGTGAGAGCACGAGGTAATCGGCGTCTACTTATCGTCTCAGCATACATGGCACATAACAGCTATGTGACAACCAAGAAGGGCAATAAACTCGTACCAGAATCATCCAGTATATATGTATGTAAGCCAGTTGCAATTCGATGTAAATCGAACAGCGAGATAAAACAAGTTGGGTCTCTAAAAAAAAGTTTGAAGGTAGCCCATAAATTTGCCTGTTCAATATCCAGGAGCAAGAAGACCTTCCCACGGTGATAGGACAAAAACCTTGGCGATCTAAGGTCCAATCTCAAGAAGGTTTTTAATCTCTGCTACTTAAGTCTTCGAAGTACTCAGCAAGGTTTGGGAAAATATTTGGTTAAGGAACTAAAGGAGATCTTAGGAACATAAATAATCCATAACTACATTCCTCCCGCATGGCGGTTGAAAACAACAACAAAAACGACACATACGCAACGAACTACTCGATTATGAGTGGTGATATAACATTGTATTATAACAAAAATTATTAATATTCTACCAGCAACTAGACCTGGCGCACACAAACAATAGTTTACAAATATTATCTTATTTAGTATTAAATTATGTTAAACTTAATATTCTTGAACCTAATCAATAATTCCAAACATTTCCTGCAAATTACATCGTATTAAAAAAAGAAGTTCGATATATTTATGTAATCACTTTCCTGTTTATCAAGACTAATCTTGCATAGGTGGGTTATAAAAGATAAAATCAGTCTAGTGTACCGAAGACCAAAGTAATAATAAAGATAAAGGCAATAAAAATTAAATATGCCACGTGTTTTAATGGTTACACGGAAGAGCATGTTGACCCAAGAAACTGTTGGAACAAGTAAGGTAGACTAAGGACGGGGGATTCCGAATATTTAAAAAGAACACAATATGCACTCAATATCTTCTTCAGTGATGGAAATTGAGATATTTTTTATGCTCAAAATTTTTAGGAGGCGGGGACGTTTCACACACACGCCATTGTTGGCACTTCCAATGAAGTGTGACCGAATGTCCGCCCTCTAATTCTGTGTGTTTATAAGCTATTAAAAATTGTCGTCATTCGTTGCACATTTATTATGCCTGTCGCCAGCAATTACACGCATCCAACGCCAACGCTGCTATGACATTAAAAACATTCTTATAGAAATATATGTCAAACACGAGGGTTAACCCAAAAGTTTTTAGAAAATAAAATCGTTTCTTCTTTGCATAAATTAATCACTTGAACTGACACGTCTTTATGCATTTCCAAATAAACTAAAGTAAATGTGTAAAGGACACTTTCAGGGTGACATCATCATTACATGAGGTTATGCCCAACCTTCTTCTGATAGCCCTAATCTATACTTATTTCTTCCGATAGACTAGACTAGGCGAGTGTTGACTAGAGTTTATCCCATACAAATTGACCGTTTAAACTAGCACTGAAGTTTAAATTGAGCTGAAAAACCGAGCATTAGTCTCCTCTCTAAGGGGAGAGAAGGTATTTTCTGGATGCTTCCGAAAGTTATCTACTGCCCCTCGTATAAATACTTGTACAGACACTTGCACAACTTATACATAAAAGCAACCCAACAAACATTTTTAGCAAATCTCAATTTGATATGCAGTTGAGAATCAATCATATTCTCAAATCTCAAACGTTCGTTTTCCAACTTACCTCAGAAATGTAGATTTTTAAAACTATTCTCAAACTAAGTGGAGTGGATCGAAAAGGAATTCACTTGCTCTCATGGAAATATTTAATCAGAGTTGCCAAAAATTCAAAACAAATAGGTACCCATTTTGATAAAATTTATTTAATTTTTTTTTTTTTATATATGTACCTAGCTCCAGAAATAATGCTATTACATAAACAACATTTAGCAGAAAAAGTTGTGAATAGATATTTTCTCAAACGTTTGAGTTTTTGGTTCTCGGTGTTTGTTGGGAATGATTATAAGGCGCAGTGCATTAGAGCGTATCACCAAAAAAAGTCGCCCGTACCTCCCCTCATATGAAGTGTTTTTGAAAACCATTTTAAAAAAAGATGTTTTTTTGGCAACCCTTGATACCGCCCAATTGCATTTTTCTTCATATCTTCGGCATTTTTTGTCGAAACGCATGAGTTCAATGAATTTTCTTGAAAAAAACCTCCTCTTTGAGACGAAAAAATTGATGTGTAAAACTTTAAAATCCGACAACAAATGCCAAAGATTTGAAGGAAAATGTAATTGGCCGACATCTAGGGTTGCGACAAAAAAAAATTTTTTTTTGAATGTTTTTCAAAAACACTTTGTATGAGGGGAGGAACGGCTGACTTTTTTTTGCCTGTAAGCCCGAGACGCTCTAATGTACATATAACCCTATGTCATGTTGTTGTTGTTTTCATTAAATCAGTCATATTTTTTACGATTTCTTAGAAGGAAGCGCCAAATTTATTACCTTACAAATTTGTGTGTAATTATGAGAAAAACTATAAAATAAATTTATACGTTAAAAGCATAAATAATTGTAGACTGTTCCTTGTGTTGATATTTTGGATTTGTTGATTTGATTTCGTGTAATAATCATGTATTAGTTCTGATAAAATTTCAGGAATTTTATTAACATTGTACTCTTTTGAGTACGCGCAGTTTTGACGCACGCATTCAATAATTTTTATTTATGTAGTTTTACACATGCGCGTTAGTTTTATGATGTCCCCCGGAACCATGATTTTGGGTGTGTGTTGGCACGTGCAATGACGAATTTCCTGAAATTTAAGACTGTTGTTATCAGGGGCGCAGCCAGAAGAAAATGTTTGGCGTGGTTTTTAATGTTTTTCTTTTTAACATTTTCCTATCATAACTGTTTACAAAATTATTTTATAGTGCCAGCCAGGAGTAGCGCAATGAAAGCATTTAAAAAAGATAATTATATTCATTAGACTGGGCCAAAATCTCAAAATTTCGTTTTTTTTTCAAAAATTATATTGATTTTCTTTTTAAGAAAGGTGAAAAAAAATTACTGTAATTTTTTCAGTTTTTTAAATTAAAGTCTAGAGGTCTATCATTGCTAGTTTAGATTTTACAGACTTTACCTCATATTTGGTATAAAAAAGACAAACAATTGTTGTAAAATACCATTTACCTGAACGTATTTTAGAAGGAAATCGAATTCCCTACAAAATTTGCAGTGACCAAATTTTCTCAGACTAGCCGTTTTCTAGTATTCTAGCTTCAAAAATTAGCATGTTTTTTCGATTTCCCATTTTTTCTTTCAAAAATTGTCAAAAATGCAAATATTCATGTACAACAAAGATAGATACAGATTCTTTATTGAGTGGGCTACAAAAAAAGTTAAACACCTTTTTTTTTGTAAAGTTACTTTTTCAAAACTTATTTAGTATTAAATTTAAAAAAATCATGTTTCTGTCTTTTTTTGGTGTTTTTGATACAATTTTTTTACTAAATTTTGTTTATTGATATTCTACATGATTAATTATCATTATATGATCAATATTATAACAAAAAAATACACATTTCTATCTTAATTAACTTTCATGTATTTTGGCGAGCTAAATCCAAATCCGTGATCAGAAGTAGCCTAACAGGTCGCAGTTCTTCACTAACCTTCACAAAATAATATTAGACTTTTTTGCACAGTTAGGGCCGAACCTCGGGCCCCTTGTTAAATTCTGTAATTTTTTTCACCCCTCTTAAAAAGAAAATCAATATAATTTTTGAAAAAAAACGAAATACATACATAGATACCTGCTAATAAATGTTACTTTATATTGACCTACTATCACACTGCGCAACACAAAAAAATACCTGGGACGAGATAGCATTTTTCTGGAAGAAATTTGCCGATCACCCTAAAAATCTTGTTTTAGGGGTCAAAACCGAAATTTTTGCAAACATGTCATGAAAACTAGTTTTCACCAGGCCTGTATTATAACGTAATTTTTATCAAAAAAAATTAAAATATTTTGTTTTCATTTCATTATTCAAAAGTTTAAACGTTAAATCAACGAAAAGATTTTCCTTTCATTGAAATCAAAATCTCAAACATTTTGTTTATTTTGTTTGTTTGAGTTAGAGCAAGGCGAATTCATTACAGGTGGCATCCTGTTGTTGTTGTTGTTAACAATCCAATCGTAGCTGTCAAATTGCTTATGTTGTTGCTTTGTCTGACATTTTCAGTTATAAGGAGTGTGTGCGTGTGTGTAGATCTGAATTCGCTCGAACTCATCTGTATGAATTCGCCTTGAGTTAGAGTATACTTTTTCATACAAAAAATGTTAAAAAAAATACTCAAACTTCGAAATATCAATTAGAAACGAAAATTCTTGATTTTGTTTTTGATGCTAGCGAAACAAAATTTTTTTAAAATATTTTTTTTTTGATAACGTTACTTTCAAAAAAATTTATTTTATTTTGTTGTGCAGCCTTGGTTTTCGCATATACAGTTTTATATCTCAGGGGTGGTTTAAACCCCTGAAAAGACCCCCTGGCTGCGCCCCTGGTTGTTATGGTCGTATATTGCGTACTTATAAAATCAGTGGAGAGTAAATTAGCTAGAGAAACTTTTGTTCAAACTCAGTCGATGTGTCAATAAGAAAACCTTTCTATATAATTTTCCAGCCGGCTATGTTTGTATGACCGTGCTCATTTATACAACAGCCACAGTTAAATTATTTAAAAATAAATAGAAAATACCATTTCGTAGGAATTCGGCAAATCCCAGTAATCACCACGTCTAAGTACTTGCGAAAGACAAAAGAGCCGCCACATATGCCACAAATATTTTAATGCCACATTTAGTAATGGCACAAATGCTTATTTAATGATTTTCACAAGTACAATAGTTAAGTATTTACTAATACTTTTAACTAGTAGGTACCTACATAGTAATTACCATAAGCCTATTAACTTATTACACACATATAAATGTGTACATATGTATGTTTGAACCTACATATCTTTAGCATTTAACTAACCAAACGGAGGTAATCGGTAGGTACTAAGTACTAGGTATTTAGCACTAAATAAATGAACTAAATATGGTTGACCGGGTGCTGTAGGCACACTTTACTTCTGCTCCGGTGAGTAGATTGCCCCTTTTTTCTTGTGTTTAGATGTGCTTTCCCAAAAAATTTAAATTTTTAATTAACAATAAAGAAATTTAGTAAAAGTGAGCACTCAATACGTCAAGATAATATAAAGTTATCCTGTTTCTATTCCGCTCAGTGCCATCCTTGCCTAACCCTCGAAATTTTTTTATGGAGTTTTTATGGTATACTACTTAGAAATACTCCAAAGAGAGAGAATAGAGAGAATAGATTCTTTAAATTTTTTTTTTTTGCATAATAGAGATTGTGAGGGTTAGGAATTTCTGGCCTTTGGCTGTTTAATTTTTAATTACATATTAACTTTGTCACTAATTATTAGGAAATTACTAAATTGAGGGTTAGGCAAGGATGGCACCGAGCCACTCAAATAGTAGTGTCAATATGCAACTTTGGAGTATCAATTTTTCTTCATCAAACGTATTATTCAATTGATATTTTATAAGTTGTAATTTAATATCTTTGAATATCAATTATATGATTTATGCTACTATATTGATACTAATACTCTCAATTTGACATTTTTGAAGTGCCAATGTAATACTTTTCTTCAGCGATTCAATAACTAAAATGAAGATTTGATACTTTTCACTATCTTTTTTATATGATGCATTGTTTCATTGATACGAAGAAAATGATACTTCTAGAAATTTCATTTTAACCCAACCGGTATGAAACCGGTACCGATACATTTTTTTTTTTGAGTGTGTGATCTGTAGTGTAAACAAAGAAGTTTATCTGAAAGCAATTTTTAAATAAACGATATCACAATTTTCCAAATTTCAGTTAATAGGTTCACGTGATTAACATCTCGTTTCTTTACGATCCACAAAAATCCTGGGTTTCCAAAGTACAAGGAACCCTCGGAAATTTGCAATGTCATTTCCATGAATGTGTAGTTCAATCTCTGAAAATTGTGCCAGAAAAACGAATGTGTTTCACATTCATGCTTCTGGTGCAAAGAAATATTTTAATAATTTAGTTTTGACATTTTTAAAAGATGAATGTGCATTATCTCGACGAATTGAAGGAATATTGAAGTAAAAACTATATCAGGGGAAAGAGTACAACACGAATATAAATTGCAAAAATATATTTATGTCACTAACAAAATTTTCAAATTTTGTGAGAGCAATAAACTTTCAAATACGACTTCCCAAAATTTTAATTTTGGCACATTCATGCTTCTGGCAAGCGAGCGACGATATCTAAATGAAATTTATCGCAAGAAGAGGCGTGGCATCTCGTATTTTGGTACTAAAACTCCTGGGAGTATTTGTGGTACAATATCAAAACACGATGGGATCAATTTCAGGAATAAACAAGTAAGGAACTCTAAGTTCGGGTAAACCGAACATTGAATACCCAGCGGTAGTTTTTATATGATTTTCGAAATTCTCCATTTTGGAAGTGGGTGTGGTTGGGAAGCGATTTCGTCCAATTGCATCAGGTATACTCCCTATTATGCTAGTATACCTGTACCAGTTTCATCGTTCTACCGTAATCAGTTTAAAAATTATGACCCATGAAATTTTCAAATATACCTCCCTGAAAAGAGGGCGGGCCACACCTACTTTTAAAAATGTATCAAAACATTATAATAGGATGACTACACTGAGAGAAATGCATTGAATGTTGTGACAATATCACTATTGATAGCGACGAGTGTGATGCAATATTCATTCAGAATGAGCGAGTTATCAAATATTATTTGCTCCCAATAAAAAGTAAAATGACATGTCAACCATTTCGATATGATGTAGTATTTTTTATATTTATGGATAGAATACTAATATATTTGAGCGGCATGTCAATATCTATGGTCGTGATATGAATTTCTATTGTCGGTATATCCATATCCATATTTACAACATAGTAATAATGGTAGAGACAGCGTATTAATATATATGGACGAAATGTAAATTTCTCTGGGACGCATAATCATAATAGTTCAACAATTTTTACTATGGATTTTCTAACAATATTACAACTTGTTGGAGCGGTTTTTTTAAATTCAAAATTTTTTGAATTTCTTATGATTGAACATTTTTCTAAAAATTGTATAATATGCCGTAGCCGAATGGTAGAATACTGGGATAACGTGCCAGAGGAGCAGGGTTCGAATCTTACTGAAACCAGATGTCAAATTATATAAAATTTTGTTTTTTTAAACTATTTAGAATTTATCAATAGTTTATATGGATACCATTTCAATAGTGATTTATCAAAAAAGCATTGATGAAGCATCCATATTCATTGATGGGACAGAAATATCAATTTTTATTTAATGTGATATCAATAATTATGGATGTTCCATCCATAGATTTCCCTCCGTGTAGGGGATTCATCCTACCAAACTATTTCATGTCAGCCGTTTCCGTATTATGTCAATTCAGGTGATTTTCGAAGTTTTCGATATCGAAAGTGGGCATGTTTGGAGGGCGATTTTACCAAATTTCATGCAAATACCTCAATTTTTACTCAAGTTATGTCAATTTGTATGATTTTCGAAATTTTCGAAAAAGGGGGCGTGGCTATCATCCGATTTCGCCCATGTTCAATAGAAACGTACCTTGGCTAAAAACTAACCTGTATATAAAATTGCATGCAAATATCTTAATTTTTACTCAAGTTATCGCGTACACAAGCGGACGGACGGTCACACGGACGGGCATGCCTTAATGAACTCCTCTATTCAACCGAAGAACTTTCAATACCTAAAAAATTCGATATTTAAAGGGTGTTTTACTTTTTTCTTACACATATTCATATGTTTAATTAATGACAAATCGCTTATGTATAAATTTACATATGTATGTATACTGCATAAATAAGCATTTAAATTGGGAGTTATTTAATTTTTCTTGGGACTTATTTCATTTGGGAGTTATTTCATTATTTTTTTGGCAATTGGAGTCTCATTATGAAATAACTACCAAATATTGGGACTTATTTCATTTCCTTCTTTGGAAGTTATTTCATTTCTAAAAGTTGAGACTTATTTAATTTTTTGGTGGAATTTATTTCATTGGGTCTTATTTCATGGGACTTATTTCAATTCAACCGAAAAGAACCGGTAAATTGTATAATTTTTTGGTCGATATCTCCGAAACGGATTGAGATATCGAAATAGAACTTCCACTACTTTCAGGCCCGCATAAACACCTTTTATTTGATACCCATAGTGTAAAATCAATTTCTCTATTCTTCTCCTGTGCATTAAATATGTGTATACATATTTTCAGAACTTTTATTACAATACAATTTTTTGAAACACAGAGTTTTGAAAAAGTTTAAGGATGTTAATTTTTAAGGACATTACTTCCATGTTCCTGAAGTATAAATGAAAAAAAGTCGCTACAATCTTTGATCCTTTAAAGGATATTCTAAGCATCTGGTACAGAAAAAATACCGATTTACTGTTAACAAAAACCTTAAAGGGTAAAGATTTGGCGGCCGTCGTGGTGTAGCGGTTAAGTGTTCGGCCTTCTACACCAAGTCGTGGCGGTTCGATGCCCGGCAAAATTAATATCAAAAATTATTTAGAAAAAGAATTTTTATAAACGGGCGACCCGGCAGTAGTGTGGCAAACCCTCCGGGTGTATTTCTGCCATGAGAAGCTTCTCAGCAAAAAATTCATTTGCTTTGCACGTGCCGTTCGGAGTCGGCAAAAAACTGTAGATCCCGCCAACTTGTAGGAAAAACTCAAAAACCAACACACCACAAGTTGGAAAGAGAAGCTCGGCAAAAATCTCGGAAGAGGTTATGATAACCTGTTGGTATATCGCCGCTATTCGTTTTTTTTTTTTTTTTTTTTTTTTTACAGGGTAAAGATACAGCAATATAAGAAAAACGAGTACATAAATCATTAAATTAGTATAACACAGTGGAATAATGTACGATTTCACTGATAACTTTAACTGCAGGTCGGCACGGGTTGTCGTGGTCCGAATTGTATAAAACTTTATCAGGATAGTTTTTGATGGATAATGGTCAAAATTAGGGGGTATGTGTTTAAATAAAACAACTTTGAAATTTTGGAACAGTCTAATACACTTCTTGCAGACGCATACAACAAAAACCTATGATATGTTATTATCCAACGTTATGTTAGATTGGAAATTTTTAGTAACAGATGTTTAGATGGAAACTGGTGCCGCTCAAAAGTTCTAAACGCATATATTGTAGATTCTTTCAGTATAATTTTGCAGTGACCGTGTAATAGGAAGTACTATACTGTAGAATTGTTGTACCGGAGCAGTTACTCATCTGAATACTTAATATGGGCCTAAGCTCTTTAAAACCAACAATTGGTAACTTGAAACAATATTTTAAGTGGATTTCACAAGAACTGCTTTAAATATGGCCTAACAACTTAAATTTTAGGTAAGATTAAAATATTTAAAGTAACCCGTAAAATGTGAAACATTTCAGTTCAAAAATTTGAAGGTACAAATTAAGTTCTTGAAAATCATAATGACCAAGCATTGTACTTAAAAATCTCATTGTTTGCAAATCTAAGTATCAGGATATTAACAAGGCCATATAAGCATATGAATATTACTGAAATAATCTCGACTAAGCCAACATTAGTTTGTATTTTAAAACCACATAATCCCTCAATACTTACTTATTTAGTTAAGCCGTATCCGAAAATTTAATGACTTTTCTACGGATACTTAGCATTTTCGCACTTTTCTTAAAGTAAATTGCTCTACTTTCCCGCCTATCTAGAACGCTTTGTTATAAGTTAGCCAAGGATGGGAAGCATAGAAAATTCTTTAGGCTATCATTATTGTTTGTAAGGATATAATTTCGTATGTGTGTACGCACTTAACAAAGAACGTTATATATACGTACGAATGACTGTTTAAAGGATCTCTGAGGGCGTTGCAAATCCTTACAGCTACCATTTAGGTCGAAGGTCAACATTTGTACAAATATGTGGTGTACATTCTTAAGACTCACCAGGCAACCAATTTGGTTTATTACTTACACGACAAACACTTCAATTGTTGGTGGAAGTAAAGATTAGCTAAATAAGCATAAAACCGTTACGAATTATTGCTGGCATCCAACAGCTGTTAGTATACCACATACATAAAGCCTCTAACAATGGATAAGTCGGATATTTCATTGATGAACAGATTTGGCATTAATCTATGAGCCAAATAAACCCACTTTTCTTACATTGTTGAGTTTAAATACACATATGTAGTTTTGTGAATAGTTACAATATTCTTTATCTACACAGTAGGAAAACTGCAAACTGATCAAAAGATAACTAGTTTGAAACTAGTACCTATGGTAATGGTATGGTACGACAACGCATTTTGAAATGTCAGTATTAAATATTGCTCTTTTTATGTAGGTATCAAAGCTGTAACTCTTGAAGATGCAGTACATACCCTGCAGAGAAACGCCAAACTAGTGAGAAAAATACTAGTATACAACTATAATTTTCTGCAGAACTCATACTAGTCAGGAAATATCCATTCCATACTAGTATACAACTAGAATTTTCTGGCTGAACTCATACCAGTCAAGAAATATTCATTCCATACTAGTATACAACTATATTTTTCTGGTTGAAATTATACCAGTTACAAAAATCTGAATTCATTTGTTTCGTTTGCTTCTTTTTTCTCTTATAATTCACAGCTGCTTTTTCGTGTTTGAGTAAATACAAATAGTCGCTGCTTTCTTAAGAATAAACATGAAAATGTAGGCAAATGATAAAATAAAGTGTAGTCATGAATATAATGTGACTATTAATTTTTGGTTGAAATCATACTAGTCCGGGTTAAATGCTTTTTGGACTAGTATTGGGGACTAGTACATTTTATGGAAATCATACCAGACTAGTAGATGACTGGTATGTTCTGGTCGAAATTTTACAATTGACATTTCGTAGGACATCAACACGTAAAAAATATCAGTTGCTTATATGGGAAAAAGACAAAAGACTAGTTGTTTCGCTGCAGGGTAAGGTTAATAGCTGGACTATAAGTTCGTTCGGCAAAAGTGATCTATTCGATCATAAAAATATCATGGTTACTTTGTTGGGAAATCGCTATTGTACAGTGTTGCAAAAAGTTTAAATATTTTAACGATATTCGATTCGATAAGCGAACTTTCAGGTTTGGGAAATAAGATTTGCGAAATAGGTGCCCACTCTACAGAAACTTAGCCAGACATAGAGATATGAACTTTCTTAAGAATTACATAAATAAAGAAATGTCAGTGTGACAAGAGTTGTTTTTCTGGTGCTACATACATTAATTCGCGTTGAAACAAAGTAATTACCGGCAAATATACATATTCCAAGAACCTTTTGAGCTACTCAGTTGTATGTGTTGCTTCAATTTTTATTGTTGACTTGCAAAAAAAAAATTAATACAAATAATATTGTTGTGCAATGATCCCATTACGGAAAAGCGCGCGAAATGCATTTTCTTCTCCTCATCAAGTTCCCTTATAAAGCCAGCAGACTAAGAGAGACAACAGCCCAACAGCTAGTCCAAAGCAATTGAACATCAATTCAAACATCCCGATGTACATATATTCAGTGAAGCTAAACCATTCAGCGATCTTCAGTCTATGTTAATCGAAGATTCGTTTCAGACGACGTAACGTTGACAAGGAGCGTTCATTCGTCGCCGTAGTAACTGGTGCCATTTTTCGAAGGTTTTGATGAACATTTGGAAAAGCTTCTGCGTTGTATAAGTCAAGTGATTTCATATTTCCCTGGAATTGAAGGCGAAGAGTATGATTTGAATAATTCCACACCTGAATTTCCATCAAAAATTTTCATCTTGTTTGGAAATAGGCAGGCGAAATTCGATAAAATATTCCGATGATTTAAAAGTCGATCTGGTAAATGAGTGATAAAAGTATCGAAGTAAGGTATGTAAATGGTGATTCAATATTAATCTTTGAGTGAATCAGCTGGTGCAACGAAGCAAGTCTTGGCTGCCGTGACTCAAGGTCTTGTTCTTCGCTAATTTTTCTCACGTTTTTAAAGATTTCTCTGAAACTGTCTATAGTATGTTCTCTTTTTTGATTAATTCCTTTTTTGCATCGGCTAATTTGATGACCTCTACAAGGTCCTGATTTTTGGAAAATTGATTTCATAATTTTAATATGATTCTCAAGGTGCCAATTTTGTTAACTGCTACACAACAGCTACAGAATAGCTGTAGAGAAGTCACAAGATATGTAGGTACCTAAGTCACGCTTCTTTTTTAAGTAACTAATACTTTACATCAGTCAAAAAATACCAGTGGGTTTCTCGTCGGTTTTAAGCTTAAAAAATTAAATTATGGTTCCTTTACCCCAGAAAAGTGTTAAAATTATTGAAAAAACATCATATCGTCGCTCCCAACGAAGACTAATACGGTTCAGTTCGCGTGGAAGACTAACACGGTTCGTTCTCTGCGTCGGAAACTAACACACTTCGTTTTCTGCGTCGAAGGCTAACAGACTTCAGTTCTCTGCGTCGAAAACTAACACAGTTCGCATAGAACTGAACTGTGTTAGACGCAGAGAACGAAGTGTGTTAGTCTTCGACGCAGAAAACTGAACCGTGATAGTCTTCGACGCAGAGAACGAAGTGTGTTAGTCTTCAATGCAGAAAACTGAACCGTATTAGTCTTCGTTGGGAGCGACTATATGTTGTAAATTATGGTATAACACAAGAAACTCATTGGTAGGGCTTCCCATGACCCAAGCTATTCTATACCTGAATATCTCCCTATTAACAATTCACATATGTATATTACACCTTACTACTGAAGATTATTATCAAGTTAAATTATGAATTCATAAGCCAGTAATAATAAAGTAAATTATAATTACAATTTTATCGACATGTAAAAAGTTTCTAATGAAATCAACAATGGAATAATAACTAGCAATTACAGACTTGCATTGTAGACTTGGTAATGTAAAATGCTCATTTACGAATTGTATATATGACTGCTAACAACGTTGTAGTTGGTATAATTCGTTAGGACTAATTGGCGCCACTTTGATTATAATCATAATAGGGGAATTCATCAGACCTTATAAACACCCCATAAAGCGTACAAACGTATAAATTTATCAAGTGTGTAAATGAACTGTCAAAATTTGTATGGAACGAAGTTTACACGAGTTTGATAAACTTACGCGTCGATTTTGGTGTGTAAATGAGTTCGTAAATTTATCCAATAAAAATAGAAGAATATGCTGAAAATGGGTCGAAAATTACTTCTTTAATGACAATTAATCTAGGGCTTTCATTTAAGTGAGTTGATAAATGTATAAATTTACACATTTCGTAAACTTAGACAGTTTGATGAATCCCCCTATTGTTATGCTGAAAAGGGGTAAATGAAAGCGGATAAACTAAAAGAAATACTTATATAATTGCATGCAAGTAAAAAAGGAACTTACAGGGTGGCTGATAGGTAATGTGAGATTTTGTGGGTTATTGCTAAGGCAGCTTTATTAACAATTGCTTAGTCCGTATCGTAGGTCCCACCAATTTATGTACTATACTCCTTCAACCTGCATCTCCATATCCTGCAAAGGCATTTACAAGGCATGGTTAAATTTTCAATATACTAACTCATACAGTTACTGAGGAAATAAAATGAACCTCAAAGACGGAATTACAATCCAAAACAATGCGTACGAGAGCTTTTGTATGTTCTGTTAATATACTTACCTACATACATTCACACTAGGTCTTACTATTCGACAAATGTTACCCAACAAGCATTAAACTAAAGTATTTCTATGTTGGAGACAATTTGTACTCTCTTGTGGTTATCTAATAGAGAGGATTGTTGCTCCATGGACCCAACTGAGGTATCCTCACAAATCAAAAAAAAAAAAAAAAAAAAAAAAAAAAAACTAATGGCGGCGATATACCAACAGGTTATCATAACCTCTAACGAGATTTTTAGCCGAGCTTCTCTTTCCAACTTGTGGTGTGTTGCTTTTTGAGTGTTTCCCACAAGTTGGCGGGACCTACAGTTTTTTGCCGACTCCGAACGGCACTTGCAAAGCAAATGAATTTTTTCCTGAGAAGCTTCTCATGGCAGAAATACACCCGGAGACTTTGCCAAACTACTGCCGAGGGGCGGCCCCGTTTAGAAAAATTCTTTTTCTAAATAATTTTTGATGTTACTTTTGCCGGGCATCGAACCGCCACGACTTGGTGTAGAAGGCCGAACACTTAACCGCTACACCACGGCGGCCGCCTCACAAATCAAACATCAAACAAAAATGTATATTGGATATGGTTTTGTATCTGCGTTTGGGAAGCGAACGCAATTTTTGTCATTTAACAATTCCATCTAATTACGAATGCAACAAAGGTGCACGAATTTTCGAAAACATGAACGACTGCACAAATACCAAACGCCCCATCACGAATGAGTTAAAATTTCCACCAATACGCGATACACGTTTTTTTGGAGTTGTCAGACACGCTTACCGCCACCTCCACCGCAACAGTGGCGCCAGGAAAGAGTGTTCATGTTGACGTTAATATTGGCCAAGCACGTCTGCGCATACATAATTAAAAAGTTCTAAACATACTTAGAGGTCTTTGTGTTTGTATGGCAGTCAGCATTATGCAACACCACATAACAAATGCAAAACCACGTAAAGGACACTTCTGTCAAAATTGAGATTTGCTTATCACGGACTCTGGATTTCCGGCTCCTTTCCTAAACAAGAAAGAAGGATTTTGTGCAATAAAATATAAAATAACTGAAAAAATGCTCAGTCACGCTTATGAAGTGTTACACAGTAAAAATAAAAGTCTAACTTTAATACCTTTTTGGTGTTTATATATAAAAACGCCGAAAAAGTATTAAATTAATAATTTTAATTAATTAATAAATTAAAATTTCTCAGGAAAAAAAAATTACAGTTTTATTATATTGCCTTCACCGAGAGTCGAACTCACAATTTATTGAATGCTCAACGGAGATGTCTACTATCAAGCCATCGAGTACTTGTGTTTGTCAGCGTCTAATTGAACTGTTGTTCTTAATGTAGTATAGCAATAGCGACGAACCGCGTGCTCTGAGCAAACAAACCACCGGACTTAATTTAATGCTAATAAATATAGTTTAAAAAAACTAAAAGTCACGCTTTTAGAGAGTATTGAACTAAAAATTTGAAAATAATTTTAAAAACCCTACACAGTAGTATTGTGGAAAAAGCGTGGTCCGCTTTGTTCCATAATCTTCGTTTTTTATTTAAATTATTTTTACCTTTTTAGTGCAATATTCTTCAAAAGCGGCTTTTCGCTTTTTAAACTACTAGAGTTCGCCCAGTGGTTGAAATTCAACCACAAAACCTTATTTTATTTTCCTACCTTTTTGCTATTTCTTAAATTTGCCTTTCTTTTCCATATTTTGTATATTTTTGGTTTCTATACATTCCTATTCTTTGCCTTTTCCTCCCTCTTTACATCATTCAGTAATATAGTTTCAGTGTTGATAATTATTTATTCTTCTTAGGTCGTCTTCATACGTATTTCTTTCCTTTCCTTTCCTTAGCATTAATTTGCTTTTATTTCCTTTCCTTTCCTCTCCTTTCATCTCAATTTATTCTCTTTGCTTTTCTTTCCTTCTCTTCCCTTTTATTTCCTTTCCTTATCTTCTCCTTTCTTTTCCTTTTCTTTCCTTTTCTCTTCTTTCATTTCATTTTATTTCCCTTCTTTCTTTCTTTCTTTTTTGTTCTTCTCTGTTCTTTTTCTTTCTTTTCGTTTCTTTTATATTCTTACCTGATCCTTCTTTCCGTTTCCATTACATTCCTTTTTTCCTTTTATTTTCTTTTTCTTTCCTTTTCTTTCGTTTCCGTTGCTTTAGTTTCCTTTCATTTTATTCATTTTTTTTTTTCATTTCATTTCTTTTCTTTTATTTTTTTCTTACCTTTATTTTCTTTCACTTTTTTTCTTAAATTTCCCTTCCTGTCATTTCGTTTCCTTACCTTTCCTTTCCTACCGTTTCCTTATTTTCTTTTGTTCCTTTCCGCAACTCCTTTGCTTTTCTTTTTCTTTCATTCATTTCCTGAACTTATTTTTTTTAGCTTTTCATTACCTTTCTTTCCTTTATTTTTCTTTCTTTTTATTTTCATTTATTTCCCATACCTTCTTCCTCGCTACCTTTTCATTCCCTTCTTTTTTTCTTCTTTCCTTTCTTTGTCTTTCTCCTTTTGCTTTTCTTTTCCACTGCTTTTCCTACAGTACATTTCCTTTCTTCCCTTCCTTTTTTCTTTTCCATTCCTTTCCTTTCCCTTTGATTTTTCTGTCATATTTTCCGTTGCCTACCTTAACTTACCTTAATTTTCCTTTTATCCATCCCTTTCCTTTCCTATTATTTTCTTAATTTAATATTTTATTTATTTCATTTTGTTTTATTTTTATTTATTTTATATTATTCCCTTTCCTTTCATTTCCAACACATTTTATTTTTTTACTTTCAATCACTTTTCTATTTCTGATTTTACTTTTTTTTAATTTTATCAATTTTCCATTTTATTTTATTTCACTAAGTCTAGCCACGAAGGGCCTTGTGCATGATCTAGCTTATTTGTGCTTTTTTTTTTTTTAAATTTGCTTCTCTGAATCCCCACGCACAGATTTTGTTTTTGTAAACACTGTTTGTACCTAAGCTCAATAAAGTTGACGCGCTGGCTCATGTTATCTTATTGCTGCCAACAAAACAACTCACCCTACTGCAATGAATGCAAACACAACAATGCAAGTGGCCATACCTACATACATACACCCATAACAGCGGCTCTATAAAGCGAATGCGTGTATATCACATGTAGTGGTGTGATTTTCAAATCATATTATAATTAATTTTTTTAAATTTTTGGTTTTTTGTCGAACACCCTGCTCGGCGAGACATATCGATACATACCAAATTTTATATACCTTAGAATTGTGGTAATTGCAAAAAAGGGAGAAACCTGTTATGTTTGCGCATTTATACTATATAATAGATATTTATTTTTACTTTTTAGTTAAGTGTGTTATGAAGTAATCGATATATATGTATATCGAAGTATACCGCAGTGCAAACGAAACCTCTGGGCCTCCACTTTCGTTTGATACCCATATTGTAGGCAATTTTCAATATTATTGGACAACCTCATTTTGACCGATAAGTCAGTTATCGATAAATATATCGAAATATTCCTTGGTTTAAATAATAGAAACCTGTGGACCTTCCCTTTCGTTTGATATAGGTAGTAGGCATTATGACCGATAGCTTAGTTATCGATAAATATATCGAAGTCCAAATGCAACCTCCTATCGTTTGACACCCACATTGAAGGCACATTTCAAGGTTTTTGTGACAGTCATATGCCACTATCGGGTAGACTGAAGTAGAGTTACATACAAACAAGCAAAAATACATATGAATGTATGTACAAGTAAAGCTAATGAAAGCGCAGTAAAGAAACTAGCATTATGTGGGAAAAGCGTCGAGCGCTACAAAGCGAACCACGCTTTCTCCACAATACTACTGTGTAGGGTTTTTAAAATTATTTTCAACTTTTTAGTTCAATACTCTCTAAAAGCGTGAGTTTTAGTTTTTTCAAACTATATTTATTTTTTACTTTTTAGTCAAATGTCCTATGAAATTACAGATAAATATATCGTAAAATACAGCAGTCCAAACGAAACCTCTGGACTTCCACTTTCGTTTGATACCCATATTGTTAGGAAATTTTAAGGTATTTGGGCAATCACATTTTGACCGATAACTCAGTTGTCGATTAAATTATCGAAATATATCGATGTCCAAATGAAACTTGGGGCCTTCCCATTCCGTTTGATACCCATATTGTAGGGAACTTTTTAGGTTTTTGGGCAATCATATTTTGACCGATAACTCAGTTATCGATAAATTTATCGAAATATATCGAAGTCCAAATGAGACCTGGGGCCTTCACTTTTCGTTTGATACCCATATTGTAGGGAATTTTTTAGGTTTTTGGGCAATTATATTTTGACCGATAACTCAGTAATCGATAAATTTATCGAAATATGTCGATGTCCAAGTGAAACCTGGGACCCTCACCTTTCGTTTGATACCCATAATGTGGGGAATTTTTAAGGTTTTTGGGCAATCATATTTTGACCGATAACTCAGTTATCGATAAATTTATCGAAGTCCAAATGAGACCTGGGGCCTGCACCTTTCGTTTGATACCCATATTGTAGGGAACTTTTTAGGTTTTTGGGCAATCATATTTTGACCAATAACTCAGTTATCGATAAATTTATCGAAATATATCGAAGTCCAAATGAGACCTGGGGCCTTTCCCTTTCGTTTGATACCCATATTGTAGGGAATTTTTTAGGTTTTTGGGCAATCATATTTTGACCGATAACTCAGTTATCGATAAATTTATCGAAATATATCGAAGTCCAAATGAGACCTGGGGCCTTCACCTTTCGTTTGATTCCCATATTGTAGGGAATTTTTTAGGTTTTTGGGCAATTATATTTTGACCGATAACTCAGTAATCGATAAATTTATCGAAATATGTCGATGTCCAAGTGAAACCTGGGACCCTCACCTTTCGTTTGATACCCATATTGTGGGGAATTTTTAAGGTTTTTGGGCAATCATATTTTGACCGATAACTCAGTTATCGATAAATTTATCGAAGTCCAAATGAGACCTGGGGCCTTCACCTTTCGTTTGATACCCGTATTGTAGGGAACTTTTTAGGTTTTTGGGCATTTATATTTTGACCGATAACTCAGTTATCGATCAATTTATCGAAATATATCGAATTCCAAATGAAACCTGGGGCCTTCCCCTTTCGTTTGATACCCATATTGTAGGGAAATTTTAAGGTTTTCGGGCAACCACATTTTGACCGATAACTCAGTTATCGATAAATTTATCAAATTATGTCGATGTCCAAGTGAAACCTGGGGCCTTCACCTTTCGTTTGATACCATATTGTAGGGATTTTTTTAGGTTTTTGGGCAATCATATTTTGACCGATAACTCAATTATCGATAAATTTATCGAAATATATCGAAGTCCAAACGAAACCTCTGGACTTCCACTTTCGTTTGATACCCATATTGTTAGGGAATTTTAAGGCATTTTGCCTCAGATTTTGAATATAACTCAGTTATCGATAAATTTATCGAAATATATCGAAGTCCAAATGAAACCTGGGGCCTTTCCCTTTCGTTTGATACCCATATTGTAGGGATTTTTTTTAGGTTTTTGGGCCTTCATATTTTGACCGATAACTCAGTTATCGATAAATTTATCGAAATATGTCGATGTCCAAATGAAACCTGGGGCCCTCCCCTTTCGTTTGATACCCATATTGTAGGGAATTTTTCAGGTTTTTGGGCAATCATATTTTGACCGATAACTCAGTTATCGATAAATTTATCGAAATATATCGATGTCCAAATGAAACCTGGGGCCTTCACCTTTCGTTTGATACCCATATTGTAGGGATTTTTTTAGGTTTTTGGGAAATCATATTTTGACCGATAACTCAGTTATCGATAAATTTATCGAAATATATCGAAGTCCAAATGAAACCTGGGGCCTTCACCTTTCGTTTGATACCCATATTGTAGGGATTTTTTTAGGTTTTTGGGCAATCATATTTTGACCGATAACTCAGTTATCGATAAATTTATCGAAATATATCGAAGTCCAAACGAAACCTCTGGACTTCCACTTTCCTTTGATACCCATATTGTTAGGGAATTTTAAGGCATTTTGCCTCAGATTTTGACAATAACTCAGTTATCGATAAATTTATCGAAATATATCGAAGACCAAATGAAACCTGGGGCCTTTCCCTTTCGTTTGATACCCATATTGTAGGGAATTTTTTAGGTTTTTGGGCAATCATATTTTGACCGATAACTCAGTTATCGATAAATTTATCGAAATATATCGAAGTCCAAATGAGACCTGGGGCCTTCACCTTTCGTTTGATACCCATATTGTAGGAAATTTTTTAGGTTTTTGGGCAATTATATTTTGACCGATAACTCAGTAATCGATAAATTTATCGAAATATGTCGATGTCCAAGTGAAACCTGAGACCCCCACCTTTCGTTTGATACCCATATTGTGGGGAATTTTTAAGGTTTTTGGGCAATCATATTTTGACCGATAACTCAGTTATCGATAAATTTATCGAAGTCCAAATGAGACCTGGGGCCTTCACCTTTCGTTCGATACCCATATTGTAGGGAA
This sequence comes from Campiglossa producta, assembly GCA_964058755.1. Lineage (NCBI taxonomy): Eukaryota > Metazoa > Arthropoda > Insecta > Diptera > Tephritidae > Campiglossa > Campiglossa producta. The sequence goes on from CAXKVI010000003.1 coordinate 101,597,832, forward strand.
CTTTTTAGGTTTTTGGGCATTTATATTTTGACCGATAACTCAGTTATCGATCAATTTATCGAAATATATCGAATTCCAAATGAAACCTGGGGCCTTCCCCCTTCGTTTGTTACCCATATTGTAGGGAAATTTTAAGGTTTTCGGGCAACCACATTTTGACCGATAACTCAGTTATCGATAAATTTATCGAAATATGTCGATGTCCAAGTGAAACCTGGGGCCTTCACCTTTCGTTTGATACCCATATTGTAGGGATTTTTTTTAGGTTTTTGGGCCTTCATATTTTGACCGATAACTCAGTTATCGATAAATTTATCGAAATATGTCGATGTCCAAATGAAACCTGGGGCCCTCCCCTTTCGTTTGATACCCATATTGTAGGGAATTTTTCAGGTTTTTGGGCAATCATATTTTGACCGATAACTCAGTTATCGATAAATTTATCGAAATATGTCGATGTCCAAATGAAACCTGGGGCCTTCACCTTTCGTTTGATACCCATATTGTAGGGATTTTTTTAGGTTTTTGGGCAATCATATTTTGACCGATAACTCAGTAATCGATAAATTTATCGAAATATATGCCTTCACCTTTCGTTTGATACCCATATTGTAGGGATTTTTTTAGGTTTTTGGGCAATCATATTTTGACCGATAACTCAGTTATCGATCAATTTATCGAAATATATCGAATTCCAAATGAAACCTGGGGCCTTCCCCCTTCGTTTGATACCCATATTGTAGGGAAATTTTAAGGTTTTCGGGCAACCACATTTTGACCGATAACTCAGTTATCGATAAATTTATCGAAATATGTCGATGTCCAAGTGAAACCTGGGGCCTTCACCTTTCGTTTGATACCCATATTGTAGGGATTTTTTTTAGGTTTTTGGGCCTTCATATTTTGACCGATAACTCAGTTATCGATAAATTTATCGAAATATGTCGATGTCCAAATGAAACCTGGGGCCCTCCCCTTTCGTTTGATACCCATATTGTAGGGAATTTTTCAGGTTTTTGGGCAATCATATTTTGACCGATAACTCAGTTATCGATAAATTTATCGAAATATATCGAAGTCCAAATGAAACCTGGGGCCCACATTTTGACCGATAACTCAGTTATCGATAAATTTATCGATATATGTCGATGTCCAAGTGAAACATGGGGACTTCACCTTTCGTTTGTTACCCATATTGTAGGGAATTTTTTAGGCCTTTGGGCCTTCATATTTTGATATGTCGATGTCCAAGATAAATTTATCGAAATATGTCGATGTCCAAATGAAACCTGGGGCCTTCCCCTTTTGTTTGATACCCATATAGTAGTGAATTTTTTAGGTTTTTGGGCAATCATATTTTGACCGATAACTCAGTTATCGATAAATTTATCGAAATATGTCGATGTCTAAATGAAACCTGCGGCCTTCACCTTTCGTTTGATACCCATATTGTAGGGAATTGTTTACGTTTTTGGGCAATCATATTTTGACCGATAACTCAGTTATCGATAAATCTATCGAAATATATCGAAGTCCAAATGAAACCTGGGGCCTTCCCCTTTCGTTTGATACCCATATTGTAGGGAAATTTTAAGGTTTTCGGGCAACCACATTTTGACCGATAACTCAGTTATCGATAAATTTATCGAAATATGTCGATGTCCAAGTGAAACCTGGGGACTTCACCTTTCGTTTGATACCCATATTTTAGGGACATTTTACGGTTTTTGGGCCACTGGGGCTTAAACCGAACGAGAGTTACATACATACAAGCAAGGAAGCAAGCAAACAAACAAACATACAAGTGAACCTAATAAAAGCGTGGTAAAAAGTAATTAATTTAATACTTTTCCGGCTTTGTTTTAAAACAAATAGTACCTAAAACATTATAATGAGAGAAAGCGCTAGGGAGAGAGCGCTTTAGTATTATTTTAAAACTATTTGGAATTAAAAAAATTCAGAGTCTTAAATTAATACTATTTAGTATTAAAACTCAAATTTAATTCCAAAAAGGCTTAATTTCAATACCGACTGGTATTAAAAGTAAACTTTCATTTTTTACTGTGTAACAAATTTTACTGAAAAATCACGAATGTGTCAAATGGTTTGTGAGGCTTAACCTGCACTCGGAATGCAATGATTCGGAATATAACTATTCTTGTACTCTTCTCACCAAAACTTTTTGTTGGGGTAGAAATATGTTCTAATCATCTAGGTTTTTAAAAATTTGTCCCACTCTATAACGGTTCTGGCTTAAGAATACAGTTTTTTGTCTCTCCTGCGAAATTTGGGTGGCAGCACTTACGTGGTTTTGCATTTGTCAGTTACGTGTTTTGAATAAATACCGACGATAAGTAGTTATGCTGTTTATTAAAAAGAAATAAAGTGAAGTTATGTATGTATATTTGTTTGTAAATGTAATAGATCTGAATTGAGTTTTTTTTTGCATAAAGTCGAAATTTGTATAGCAATATATTTGTGATATGATTTGATTTTATTAAAGTTTATACATTAGATAGTTTTTTTCTGAAGTTTTCCAGATCCTCCCTCCGAGCACCGATTATGAAAATAGAATGATATAAAGGAGATATAAAAAAATGTTTGACTTTTGCAGAAACTGAGAGCGCTACTTGGATAACTGCGTTTTTTATTTTAATATTTTATGATGAATTTAGTTCCGTAAACCTAAAAATGTATGGCTTTTCGAGAGCAAAAATAGTTTCATCCACTCATAATATGGTGTAGTAGGCCGAACGCAGGAGCAAACATACTTTTTTAAAAATAGTTCAAACCTGAACTCTAATACTGGATTGCAATCCACAACTCTCGACACTGGCTACAAATAAGAGCACTGCAGTAGAACTTCTATCACCATAAGTACGCCAAACACGTGCCTGTCACAGATCATGTCTTTTATTTTTGAAAATTTATTAATCGTCGAGGTAATAAAATGTATTATCGTTTATTCTTGGGTTCCCAGAAGTTATAAATTAATCATATATACATACAAGCACTCATATGTATGTATAACTGTAGGCAATTTTTAAAAGTAAATAATTTATTTTATTATAAAAAAATTAATGGCGGCGATATTGGTTCCAATACGTTATCATTATAACCTCAAAAGAGATTTTTGTGCCGAGCTTCTCTTCCAATATGTGATGTGCTGTTTTCAATTTTTTCCTACAAATTGGTGGGACCTAGTATGTTTGCTGAGTAGTTTGGCTTTTGACTGCAGAATTAAAAACTGATTTAAGTAAAAGGTTACGTAAATAAAATTTGTATTAAAAAAACGGAAAAGAGGGAGTTAATAGCCAAACATCAAGGAGTAAGTAGGAGCTTTTAAACATAAAATAATAAATATAGTTTGAAAAAAACTAAAACTCACGCTTTTAGAGATTATTGAACTAAAAAGTTGAAAATAATTTTAAAAACCCTACACAGCAGTATTGTGGAAAAAGCGTGATCCGCTTTGTTCCATAATTTTCGTTTTTTATTTAAATTATTTTTACCTTTTTAGTGCAATATTCTTTAAAAGCGTGTGTTTTCGCTCTTTAAACTATATTTATTTTTAACTTTTTAGTTAAATGTGTTATGAAGTAATCGATAAATATATCGAAATATACCGCAGGGCAAACGAAACCTCTGGGCCTCCACTTTCGTTTGATACCCATATTGTAGACAATTTTCAATATTATTGGACAACCTCATTATGACCGATAACTTAGTTATCGATAAATATATGGAAGTCCAAATGCAACCCCCTATCGTTTAACACCCACTGAGAGAAATGCATTGAATGTTGTGACAATATCCCTATTGATAGCGCCGAGTTTGATGCAATATTCATTCAGAATGAGCGAGTTATCAAATATTATTTTCTCCCAATAAAAAGTAAAATGACATGTCAACCATTTCGATATGATGTACTATTTTTTATATTTATGGATAGAATACTAATATGTTTGAACGGCATGTCAATATCTACTATGGTCGTGATATGAATTTCTATTGTCGGTATATCCATATCCACATTTACTACATAGTAATATTGGTAGAGACAGCGTATTAATATATATGGACGAAATGTAAATTTTTCTGGGACGAATAATCATAATAGTTCAACAATTTTTACTATGGATTTTCTAACAATATTACAACTTGTTGGAGCGGTTTTTTTAAATTCAAAATTTTTTGAATTTCTTATGATTGAACATTTTTCTAAAAATTGTATAATATGCCGTAGCCGAATGGTAGAATACTGGGATAACGTGCCAGAGGAGCAGGGTTCGAATCTTACTGAAACCAGATGTCAAATTATATAAAATTTTGTTTTTTTAAACTATTTAGAATTTATCAATAGTTTATATGGATACCATTTCAATAGTGATTTATCAAAAAAACATTGATGAAACATCCATATTCATTGATGGGACAGAAGTATCAATTTTTATTTAATGTGATATCAATAATTATGGATGTTCGATCCATAGATTTCCCTCCGTGCCCATATTGAAAGCACATTTCAAGGTTTTTGTGACAGTCATATGCCACTATCGGGTAGACTGAAGTAGAGTTACATACAAACGAGCAAACATACATATGAATGTATGTATGTACAAGTAAAGCTAATGAAAGCGTAGTAAAAAAACTAGCATTATGTGGGAAAAGCGTCGAGCGCTCGATATACGAAAATTATGGAACAAAGCGAACCACGCTTTCTCCACAATACTACTGTGTAGGGTTTTTAAAATTATTTTCAACTTTTTAGTTCAATACTCTCTAAAAGCGTGAGTTTTAGTTTTTTCAAACTATATTTATTTTTTACTTTTTAGTCAAATGTCCTATGAAATTACAGATAAATATATCGTAAAATACAGCAGTCCAAACGAAACCTCTGGACTTCCACTTTCGTTTGATACCCATATTGTTAGGAAATTTTAAGGTATTTGGGCAATCACATTTTGACCGATAACTCAGTTGTCGATTAAATTATCGAAATATATCGATGTCCAAATGAAACTTGGGGCCTTCCCATTCCGTTTGATACCCATATTGTAGGAAAATGTTAAAATTTATTGGAGATCACGTTTTGACCGATAACTTAGTTAACGATAAATTTATCGAAATATATCGATGTCCAAATGAAACCTGGGGCCTTCCCCTTTGTGCAATCATATTTGGACCGATAAATCAATTGTCGATAAATTTATCGAAGTCGAAATGAAACTTGGGGCCTTCCCCTTTCGTTTGATACCCATATCGTGGGAAATTTTTAGGTTTTTGGGCATTCACATTTTGACCGATAACTCAGTTATCGATAAATTTATCAAAATATATCGATGTCCAAATGAAACCTGGGGCCTTCCCCTTTCGTTTGATACCCATATTGTAGGGAAATTTTTAGGTTTTCGGGCAATCACATTTTGGCCGATAACTCAGTTATCGATAAACTTATCGAAATATATCGGGGTCCAAATGAAACCTGGGGACTTCCCCTTTCGTTTGATACCCATATTGTACGGAAATTTAAAGATTTTTGGTCAATCATATTTTGACCGATAACTCAGCTGTCGATAAATTTATCGAAATATATCGAAGTCCAAATATAACCTGGGGCCTTCCCCTTTCGTTTGATACCCATATTGTAGGGAAATTTTAAGGTTTTCGGGCAATCACATTTTGGCCGATAACTCAGTTATCGATAAACTTATCGAAATATACCGGGGTCCAAAAGAAACCTGGGGACTCCCCTTTCGTTTGATACCCATATTGTAGGGAAATTTTTAGGTTTTCGGGCAATCACATTTTGGCCGATAACTCAGTTATCGATAAACTTATCGAAATATATCTAAGTCCAAATAAAACCTGGGGCCTTCCCCTTTCGTTTGATACCCATATTGTAGGGAAATTTTTAGGTTTTCGGGCAATCACATTTTGGCCGATAACTCAGTTATCGATAAACTTATCGAACTATATCGGGGTCCAAATGAAACCTGGGGACTTCCCCTTTCGTTTGATACCCATATTGTACGGAAATTTAAAGATTTTTGGTCAATCATATTTTGACCGATAACTCAGTTATCGATAAACTTATCGAAATATATCGAGGTCCAAATGAAACCTGGGGACTTCCCCTTTCGTTTGATACCCATTATGTAGGGAAATTTTAAGATTTTTGGTCATTCATATTTTGACCGATAACTCAGTTATCGATAAATTTATCGAAATATATCGAAGTCGAAATGAAACTTGGGTCCTTCCCCTTTCGTTTGATACCCATATTGCAGGGAAATTTTAAGGTTTTCGGGCAATCACATTTTGACCGATAACTCAGTTATCGATATATTTATCGAAATATGTCGAAGTTCAAATGAAACCTGGGGCCTTCCCCTTTCGTTTAATACCCATGTTGTAGGGAATTTTTTCGATTTTTGGGCAATCACATTTTGACCGATAACTCAGTTATCGAACAATTAATCGAAATATATTGAGGTCCAAATGAAACCTGGGGTCTCCCCCTTTCGTTTGTAACCCATACTGTAGGGAAATGTTAAGGTGTTTGGGCGTTCACATTTTGGCCGTTAACTCAGTTATCGATAAACTTATCGAAATATGTCGAAGTTCAAATGAAACCTGGGGCCTTCCCCTTTCGTTTAATACCCATGTTGTAGGGAATTTTTTCGATTTTTGGGCAATCACATTTTGACCGATAACTCAGTTATCGAACAATTAATCGAAATATATTGAGGTCCAAATGAAACCTGGGGTCTCCCCCTTTCGTTTGTAACCCATACTGTAGGGAAATGTTAAGGTGTTTGGGCATTCACATTTTGGCCGTTAACTCAGTTATCGATAAACTTATCGAAATATGTCGAAGTTCAAATGAAACCTGGGGCCTTCCCCTTTCGTTTAATACCCATGTTGTAGGGAATTTTTTCGATTTTTGGGCAATCACATTTTGACCGATAACTCAGTTATCGAACAATTAATCGAAATATATTGAGGTCCAAATGAAACCTGGGGTCTCCCCCTTTCGTTTGTAACCCATACTGTAGGGAAATGTTAAGGTGTTTGGGCATTCACATTTTGGCCGTTAACTCAGTTATCGATAAACTTATCGAAATATGTCGAAGTTCAAATGAAACCTGGGGCCTTCCCCTTTCGTTTAATACCCATGTTGTAGGGATTTTTTTCGATTTTTGGGCAATCACATTTTGACCGATAACTCAGTTATCGAACAAATAATCGAAATATATTGAGGTCCAAATGAAACCTGGGGACTTCCTCTTTCGTTTGATACCCATATTGTAGGGAAATTTTAAGATTTTTGGTCAATCACATTTTGACCGATAACTCAGGTATCGAACAATTAATCGAAATATATTGAGGTCCAAATGAAACCTGGGGTCTTCCCCTTTCGTTTGTAAGCCATACTGTAGGGAAATGTTAAGGTTTTTGGGCATTCACATTTTGGATCGATAAACTTATCGAAATATGTCGAAGTTCAAATGAAACCTGGGGCCTTCCCCTTTCGTTTAATACCCATGTTGTAGGGAATTTTTTCAATTTTTGGGCAATCACATTTTGACCGATAACTCAGTTATCGAACAATTAATCGAAATATATTGAGGTCCAAATGAAACCTGGGGACTTCCCCTTTCGTTTGATACCCATATTGTAGGGACATTTTACGGTTTTTGGGCCACTGGGTCTTAGACCGAACGAGAGTCACATACATACAAGCAAGCAAACAAACAAACAAACAAACAAGCAAACATACAAGTGAAGCTAATATAAAAGCGTGGTAAAAAAACCATATAATAACAATCCCGTTATACCGTAAATAACCTAACCCCTATTTTAAATAAGCACGTGATCATTTAGACTTCAGCACACAGAATGGAAAAAATATACATTAGGGTGATTCGAAATTGTAGCGGGATGTTTACATGGGATTTCCCAAGCATCGGTCACTCCGTTAATGCTTATATAGCAGAAGAAATCAGGCTTGAGGTTTTTAGGGGTGTCTGGACGTCTAGGTCAGCTTTCTCTTCCAAATTGAATGAATTTCATTCGACCTTAATTCACCAGACATCATATAATTCAATAGCTCGAGAACAAATTTGTATGTTCTCAAAAATTTACACACCTTAAAACAATGTTGGGCAACGAAATTTCCTTTTTCTTTTTTTTTAGTTGCTCTAATTAGACTTCTGGCAATCACAGTTTCAAACCACCCTAATATACGAAATTGTTTCTATTCCACTTTCAAGTTTTTTTTCATGTTTTTCTGTTTTAGATAATGACGAAATGATCAAACACCGTTATTGCTGCCTCCAGGGCAAATACAAGCCGCATATCGCTTTTATAGCGTTTTTTAGGGTTGACGAAGATGAATGAATCTTCAGACGTGAATGAAATGAACATATGAATGGGAATGCCAACAAGAAATCTAAACCTTATGAACATAGAAGAGCATGAAGCTTGGAGGTACAGAGACCTAAACACTTAAGCATAGAGAGATCGGAAATCAACTTTGATCGGGGGCAGCCTAGGAGTCTAGCAGGGAATCACTCGTGTTAACAAGTGCTACTTTGAACTATGTAAGTAGGTAATTGACCCCGAAATGCGCAAGTTTGTGCAATTTTTTTGTCTGTGAATGTAAAAAAGATAATTTTAAATATGAATCCCAAACTCATGGGATAATATTTTTTGATTTCCGGTCAAATTATACATTTGAAATAACAAAAATTGCGACAAAGCAAAATTTTTAATATCATGTGTGGTAAAAAAGTTATTTGGGGTCAAAGGTGAACATTTAGGGTTTTACGAATTTTTCTCTTACACGGTAATTTTTTTCGCAAAATTATCTTCGAGCAAGCTCTACACCTGAAAATTCACTATAAAAATCGCCCTAGCATTTTTCTAGATTATTAGCTGACCCGGCAGTCGTTGTATCTCCATCCCAACCCCCATCGTTATCTACATATGGGGTAAAATTCCTCAAGCGGACCACCTAAAAATACGACTTGAATGAAATTTGGTGAAAGTGATCTGCTATGTAAGAAACAAAATATCACCAAAGGTCGCGTAAAAATATTGGATGGTTACCGAGATTTACGGGTTTGAATTCGCAATTTTTTATGGGTAAGCCTTTTTTCTTTAATATGGATAACGATAGGGATAGATCCATTCTGTGCTACCACGGCCGGACAAGTTAACTTGTTTACATCGAAGCATGTATTCCCATTCATTCATTCATTCATTCAAGGAAGTATTCTACACAAATTAATATTTACGTATTCTAACCCTGCAAGAATGGCGAAGTATGTGGTCCAATTAACATGACGATGTCCTAGGATTGGACCACCTGTATACAATTAGTAATCCATTGAGTGTAAAAGTAGGTCGCCTCCCAGTTGGTGCACCCTGGGAACGCTAAATGACCTACATAGCCTACACGGCTAGTTTCTCGTATTGCCGGTTCTACGAGAACGGTACCAGTACTTGTGCTGTACCCATCGTGCCGAAACGACCCGGGTCGTTTTCTTATTTCGACCCGGCCAAGAGCAATACACTCGGGGTGACCCTGTCTGACATTTAGGCAGGGCTACACCTCGCTAAATAAAGAGAGAATTCGAGTAGGTGTTCCTCTCTCGCTACGCTTTCTACTCTAACTGGAGTAGTCTAGTTGGACCTTTTTTGCAAAATACTCTTGTGTGGGTATTCATGGAATACCGTACTCCATGGAAAACCCAATCCTAGGACATCGCCATGTTTATTGGAACACCTTTTTTAAATGGAATTGGATTTTTCTTGGAGTAGTATGGGTACTCCAAAATTTTTACAGGGAACTATGCCAAACCAGACTAGTAGAGATCAATTGTACCCTACTCTCTGCAGAGATAAGTAGCACGATTTTTTGTCGGGTACGTCCAGACATATCAAATTAATGAATGATCTCGTGATAACTACAAGTTGACGATACTCACCTATAAAAATCTCCAGGTAGCATAGTATAGGCGCCAATTAATCTACAAGCAAGCGGTTAGATAAAGGAATTAATTCCCGAAAACGTTTATTTAGTGCACACCAATAATTAATATGTTTGAAAATAACAGCAAAAGTGTACAATGAAAAAGGGACGGGCAAGTGTAGACTTGTGCTACATAACAGCGCTTAAATTGAGCTTGACCCTTTTCAGTTTTTTCTTCAATCAAATTAATATCAAATTACGACAGCTTCCTACTCATCAATTTCAGTGTGTTCCGCCTCGTACATGTGTGGACAAAAGAAGAAGCAACACACGCTGCTGGTGTTTCCATCAACAGCCTAAATTGATGATCAAGAAATGCCCTCCCCTATAACTGTGAAACGTTTTGTTTTTATAATTGGTTGTGTTTGAGCCTCAGATCTACTTGTTTTTCAGACTTGCGACTATTAATCTGTTTTCGTCGTTCATAAAAACTCTTCAACCGATTTCTCAACTTCAGTTTGTTTTTTGATGGAGATTAATGATACGCCAACAGAGTTCTACATTAAAAACATAACACATAACAACAATTAAATTACCCCCAAAATATATAAATAGCCTTGGGTATTTTTTGAGTAAAGAACTAGTGAACTAAATCATTGAATTGAACTACATAGTTCGTTAGTTCCTTCTGTAAAATGAAAACAATTTTATTTTAGAACGAAGTTTTACTTTGGCTTTTATCGAACACAAACTGAAATTTCTTTAAGATAATTTAAGTTGCTTTTCTCAACGCTTAGATTATATTGCCTTTACAAGTATGTATTGAACTACTTCCATTTCTCGAACTATAGTTCATTACGAATCCTAAAGAACTAATTCAAAGTTTGAACGAACGGGTCGCGAACTAGTCCTTTCATTGAACTAAAGCCCCCAACTCTAATATCCAACTAGAAAACAGTGGCTTATATTTTCGGTTCTTCAAAGCATTCGCATTTCATATTTTCGTTTTTAACTATTTTTGACCTTCACGTCTTCTTCATGTGGTTCCATTTCTACCGGTATTTCTGATTTATCTTCAGAAATCGGCTGTCAATTTTTTGTTTTGTTTGTTTAACCAAGTTGTGTATGATTTGTTTAGCGGTGTGAATTAGTCGCTTGGCGCCGATATTCATTAGTGATTTGTAGCACGTTTTACTTTTGCCGCCGGCTCGACTTTTTATAGCTCATTTTAATGTCCAAAATATTATGGGCGCATTATTTAGTACTGAAAAGGGATAGTAAAGGAGGAAAGGAAATAATTTTTATAATTGCTTGGAAATTACATGTTTCAATGTGATCGTAAAAGATAATTGCAAGTTATGAAAAATTAATGTTCAAGCATATGTTGCATATTAAGTGAGAGAACATTTGCTAAGCTGGGGACGATGGAGATAGACTGGAACCATCTCAACCTTACATCGACACTAACCCGCATAGAGGCTGGAAAGGCTTCGAAGACAGCAATGAAAATATCTTCACTTTCGCCGTTCAAGACGCCGCGATTAAGCATGAGGTATAAGGAAAAATGACGGTTACTCCTGAAAAATCATATTTACACACAGAGAAATTTCAGCTGGTGATGGATAAGAATTGAGAGTGATTTGGTCATATCAACCAAAATATAGTTATATCAACCAAAATATAGTTATATCAACCAAAATATCTGTTGGTTCAACCAAAATATGGGCTGGTTCAACCAAAATCACGGTGAATTCTTATCCATTCCCAGCTCATTTTTCTCTATGTATGTATGTAGATGGCGAAGTCTCTGAAGAATACCATCTACTCCATCTAATAGTACTACGTTTCTTTACTTCTTTGCCTTTTGTATATTAACAAGGATTTTTTGGGAACTACTCCGATATCCCTGAAGGTGTATTTTGCAGATGATTTAAAGGATAATTTGCGCATTTTGCAGCGAATAACTAGGCCAAAACACGCCCCTTTTTCATTATGAAACTTCTGCGTGAATTCCGAGGGGTGAAAACTGATTTTAGACCCATAGGTAGTTTCTTAACAATAGTTTATCAGATAAAATACGCACAGTATTGGGATTGGATCTAGACTTTGATGTTATTAAAATGTTTATACATACGTAAATATTTTTTTCCAAAAACGTCATCTGCAATTTTTTTAACCCTAGTTCCGCCGACGATTTTTATAACTCATTTGGGCCAACGCAGTCACCCGGGTGACTGTATTTTATAAAATGCAAAGTCAGATATAAATGAACAACAGGTAAAAACAAGTATGCGGAAATAGTGCAGTTGAGTATATTGTCACATTATCAGCATCTGGTACACTTATCAGCTTATATATATTTGCATATATATATTCATAGCTGTATAGCTTTTGATTTGGTCACCCAGGTGACTACGTCGGCCAGAACAAGAAAACAAATTTTCAACTTCTAATATTTGGCTATAAATAAATTCTTTAAACTTTGTTTTGTATTTTTTCTACTTGAAATTCATTATACTTATGTAGATGTCAGGGAAAATAAGCTAACTGAGTTGATTCAAAATTGGTCTTTTCGGGCGTCAAATGTGAAATAGTCACCCGGGTGACTCGTCGGCCGAACTAGGGTTAAGGACTATATTTTAGAATTTGGTTCCCGAACGCCCCATCTGTATGAAATTTAGCTTAGATAAGGTGTTTTTAAATCAAATGCTGATATAGGACGCTATTGAAGAAATTTCTGAGATAGGACCAACTTCTGAAATAAAGCCATTTTGAAAAATATTCTAATCTAGAGAACTTTTGAGAAATATTTGAAAAAAAAAACTAGGATAGTCCACTCATGGATCGATATACGATCTATCTAAATTCGAATCTCAAGATGTTTTTTTGAGTAGATATTTTATAAATGCTTTTAGTTTGGAAGGATATTCTTAGAAGCTTATCCCATCATTATTATCCACTGCTGCGATTCAAATTTGTGGAAAACAATTAACCTACATTCAGTCAAATAAAACTCATATTTCAAGAGAAACGGAAATATTTGGTCAACTAATCGTCATACAGGAGCGAATGATCAACACATCATGCAAAGCAGATGTCTCAATTTGTAAGGTTTCAAATTTTTTAACAAAAGACCACACATCAAAGAAAAATAAACCCAAATGCTAAGAAAACATAGTCCCAAATAAACATAAATAGTTCTTGAATTATTTGAGCAAACATACCATATACCATATAAGAAATATGTAGCCACTTTTCAATGACGCTAAAAGGAAAACAAAATTACCTAAATAAATAGTGCCTTTATTTTTCCAAGCTATTCCACAAAATGTTCACACATGGAAGATGTGATACTAATATTTTAAATAAACAAATAAGTAAAGTAAGAAGGACGACTAAAAAAACAAAATCAGTCAATTAGCCGACGGATGCTCAACGAAAAGGTACGCTTTCGAATGTGACGTTAGAATAAAAATTAATTTTGGTTATTGGTAACACTAATGACCAGGCTTGCTTTTTTAAAAAATTTCGCGTTTCGAAATATGAAAATACGCATTCACTATCAAGGAAATGTCCTCATAACATAATCTCAGATGTTGGCGATGCCAAGTTTTCAATTATTCTTGACGAATCTACTGACGTTACTGTGAACAAGTACCTTGGAAACATAAGTAAACTAGCATGAATGAATTCAACAAAAACAAAGATTCGAAAAAGGATGGGTCTCGAAACCCTCAATTCAATAGTTAGAATAAAATCCTATATGAGGGCTAACAGCTTATGTTGCAAAACGTTTCCCATATCCAAAAATATGTTGTCAAGATTAAACAGCTCAATATATGATAGAAATGAAAAAAAAAAAAAAAATTAGTCAGATGAAAGATCTTTCGAAGAAATTTTGGAAGATCTATCTTTATTATTGCCGAGTGTATATATATAAAATATTTATGTTAAGTCTTTGTTGCTTTTGACTTGTAGTCTATTGCTGTAAATACCGACGGTATTGTGAAGCAATTTCGGGATTGTATGAAAATGTGTTTTTTGAGAAAAATTTACCCAGGCGCTGCAGGAACCAGACAAGCCGACATATGTTTCGATGATACTGGATGTTATGTTAAGATTTGTTAAGTCGACTTTATGGGTCATGTTATAGTCAATATAACTATGACTTATATTTATTTAGTAGTCTTTGGCACCATTTTTAGATTAGATTTGATTAGATTTATTTCATTTCCTTTCATGATTAACATATGTATGTATATTACAATGGTAACTTAAATTAAGGCCATTAAGAATAAAAAAAATGAAAGAAAAGGTGAGGCATTCTGTAAAAATTATTGATATTTTAGTATCGAATGCCATTTTCAAAAAATAAATTTCATGAACATTTAAAACTGTGTGTGGGGTGAATTTCACTATTAATAAATTAAATTATACAAATTCTATGTACATGATTGAGAAAAAGAATAACAATAACAATTATAATAATAACAACAGATTTTCTTCAAATTGACTAAGTCATACGATTCAGCAAAAGTTTGATGTCATCGTGTGATTGCTCCAAAAGAAATGATTTAACCTTTATTAAAAATTCCCGCAAATTTCTAATGACGCGTATCGACGCGGGTAACGCATTAAACATTTTACAAGAAACAATACTGAAGAAGTTATTGAAGTGAGTTGTACGCGATGTGGGAACATAAACAAGACCGTGTGAGTTTTGCCTCAAGTTATAGCTATCCGAGACCAGGCTATGTAAGTACCCACAGCGAAGGAAAAATATTTTCAATGTCTTGTAGTAGTACATGTGCCTTACGGGAAGAATTTTCAAATCTCTAAACAGGTCGATGGTATGATGAAGACGATTCACACTGCATATCTTTCTTATAACACATTTTTGAAGAGTTAAAAGCTGCTGGATTTTAGTATTAGGTGCACCACCCCAACAGGTTATGCCATATGCGAGCTTAGAGTGAACTAAGGCGTAATAAATAGTTTTAAGTGTTGCGTTTGAGCAAATCTTTCTCAGGCTATAAAAATGCCGAACGATAGATCGCATGTACGACTTTAATCGAGATATATGAGCAGCCCAACTCAAGTTTTGGTCAACAGAAACACCCAGGTACTGAAAATCGCTTACCTCTTCGATGGAGAAACATTTTTCGGAACACTTGTTACTTGATTGAAATGTTGTGTCAGAGCACACCATACTATTCAGAGCGAAGCGCTTGCAATCAGTAGCATGAAATACAATGGCTATGTCAGGTGACACTTTTGGTTGTAGATTGAAATACATCATCTTTGTTTTCTTGCTGACAACAAGCTTATGTGCAGCAAACCACACCCTCAACAAATGCACATCATTATGAAGGCCTGCTATCAAATCCAGATAGTTCGATGAACCATAGGCGATAGCAAGGTCGTCTGCGAAAGCCGTAACTTTTCCAAAAAATGGTAAGGAAAATATCGAGTTAATATATATTAGAAATAGAATTGGGCCCAAAACTGATCCTTGAGGTACTCCTAACCTAATTGTAACAGGATTACTTAGGCAGTTACCAACTTTTACTTTCTGCACTCTTCCTGATAAGTAGGATTTGAACCAATTATAGATAAAACCACGAAAACCAGCGGAATGCAATTTATCCAGTAAAATTCTATGATCTAACATATCAAATGCTTTTGTGATATCTACAAATAAACCAGCACAGTTCTTTTTTTTGTCGAGATCCCTATATATGAGGGAACAAAAGTCCAACAGGGCATCTTCTGTTGAACGTCCACATCTAAATCCGAATTGCCTCGGGCTGAAGAAATTTTTGTTTTCAAGGAAGGAAAGAATTCTACATTTAACGAGTTTCTATGGTCTATTCGGTAAAAAAAAAGCTGCAACTAAATTTAATTTAATTCATTTCATTGGACTTTTAAATTTTCGGCGTTTTTGCCACTTTTTGAGCTTTTTTCTTCTGCATTCGCGCTTTTTTATTTAAAAATCTGACAAGCCTGATAATGACAGATATGTATATGATTAGGGCTTGTTAACCGAATAGCTTGTTGGTCACCTACATGCTTAAGGAGCTGATGAGATGAAATCGAGCTGGAAAGATCTATTGCTAAATCTAATATATAAAAATCTCGTGTCACGGTGTTCCACTGCTTAAATCTTCTAAACGGCTTGGTCGATTTTAATGAAATTTTGTATGTATATTTGGGCGGTATGAGAATAGGTTTTAAACTATATTTTATATCCCTAGGTGATTAGGGTCTTGAAACCCAATGTGGCCCAGCTGGGACCCTGAAAGGTATTTCTGCGATCTGTGTATCAAATGAAAGGTGTTAACCCGAACCCGATTCCGAGATATCGACCAAAATGTGGACCAGGTGTGACCATAAAAAGTGTTTGCACAATATGGGTACCAATTGAAAGGTGTTGATGAGGGTTTTAATAGAAAGTGGTGCAAAGTCCCATGTGGGACCCCGTTTCCGAGATATCGACCAAAATGTGGACCAGGGTTGACTCTAAAAAATGTTTACACAGAACCAAAGGTACCTAATAAAATAGAACAAAAATGATAAGATATCTGTATAGTTTTTCTTCAAGAAGATGTGCTTGTCGAGATAATATTTTTAATATTATTAAGAAGATTCTCTTTTTAATATTTCAAATGAAAAATAAAATGATTTTGCTTTCACCGAGAATCGAACTTACAATTTTCGGTATGATAAATCCAGCTGTTAACCATCTGGCCATCGCTCACTTTTGATTGCCGGCGTCTAATTACTGATATGTGTATAGTTGTCAATGTTTTCAAAGGAAAATCACATAAAATTGAGAAGATTTCTTTTTAACATATCAAATTAGGAAAAAAAGAGAGAGAATCGAACTTACAATTTTTGGAATGCTAAACCCAGTTGCTAACCATCCGGCCATCGTGTACTAATGGTTGCCAGCGTCTAATTACTGCTTTGTACTAAATGTATAGTTCTTTTAATAAGAATTTCTTCTTAAAACCATAGAGATTTCCCTATAGTTTTTTCTTCGTTTCCACCGTTGCGACTACCCCTTTGCCCAAAAACTGATCATGAAGACAATCTTATTAATTTTATTAGGCATTTTTGGCTCTGTGTACGAGATGAAAGGTGTTGATGGGGGCTTTAACAGCAAGTGATTCAAAGTCCCATATGGGACCCCGTTTCCTAGATATCCACCAAAATGTGGACCAGGTGTGACCCTAGGAATTGTTTCTACAATATTTGTATCAAATGAAAGGTGTTGATATGAGTTGTAACAAAGGATGGTTTTTAGTTCCATATAGGAGCCGGTTTCCGAGATATCGATCAAAGTGTGGACCAGGTGTGACCCTGGAAAGTGTTTGGACAATATGGGTACCAAATGAAAGGTGATGAGGGCTTTAGCAGGGCGTGGTTCTTAATTCCATATGCGAACCCGTTTCCAAGATATTGACCTAAATGTGTAGCACATGTGAACATAGAAGGTTTTCTGCAAATTGGGTATCAAAAGAAAGGCGTTGATGGGGGTTTTAACAAGTTGGGCTTCTCAGTTCCATATGCCTACGCGGTTCCGACATATTGACCTAAATGTGGACCAGGTGTGACTTAGAGGATGTTTGTACGATATGGAAAAGGCGTCGGCGGGGCTCTTAACAAGGAGGGGTTCTAAGTCCATTGTACGAATTCCTTTCCCAAATATCAGCCTAAATGTCGACTAAGTTTGGGTCTAGAAAGTGTAATCTGCTATAGTGGGTTGATTTTTAGGGGAGAGAAAAATCCGAAAAATAGCCATTTCGGAAAATGTTCTACGGATTAATCTAATAAACTTTGGTGAAGAAACTATGGATCTAAAATAAGTTTTCACCCCTCGGAAATCACGGAGAAGTTTCGAAACCTTCCCACTACTTCTACATTTTGACCATGTAAGTATTTGAAATTCTGTGTATGCAGTTTTTGTATACTTGGCTTTAGGTATTTTCTACCTCAAAAGCAAGTGAGAAAATAAATCGATAAAATAAATTTTTTTTTAGAGAAACAAAAAAATGAGTGCGACGTCAATATGACGTCAAATCGACTATTTCAATCGAGACCAATAGACCAAGATCCCAGAGCCTAAAAGCGTCACTTATTTTATAATGGATGAAACCAATACCGAACGATAGTCCTCCCCGAATCTAGAAATAATGTGAAAATTTCAAAGCTGTACCTATGACAAGGGCCTAGGAATCGGGGGTCAAAGTCGCCAAAAAATGACCCTAACTTCACTTATTTTATACTGGATGATTCACATATTTGACGTAGATTACCACTCCGCGTCAGTATCAAGTGTTGTTAGACCCATACCAGTGACAAGGCTCCAGCCAGACACCCACAGTTCGCGGATTTTCCTATGGAACTTTATTCTGTTTTACCAATTTCACGCATTTGGGCCACTTTGGCTGCTTTTTTTTAACTACCCAATATTTTCCCATTTTTGTAGAATACTACCCTCAAGTAGTATCAGGAATTTTTAGACTTTGTCCCATGGCAAAAACTTCAGCCAGACACCTCAAAACTCGGGAAATTTCACTAATTTTTACGGCGCTTTCACATGTTTAAGCGGGTTTGCCCAACTTTGGCCTCTTTTAAATACCAGATCTTCACACACGTGTCCTAAAATACTACCCTTAAGTAGAATCAAGCATTTCCAGACATCATCCCATTGAAAAAAATTCAGCCAGACACCTCAAAGTTCGGGAGCTTTTATTTTCCTATTAATTTGTTTTCTCTTGTTTGTCCCACTTTTACTACTTTTAAATGATGAATCTTTGCACATGTGTCGTAGGACACTACCCTTAAGTAGTTTCAGTAATTTTTAGACTTCGTCCCATGGCAAAAACTTCAGCCAGACACCTCAAAACTCGGAAATTTCACTAATTTTTACTGGACTTTCACATGTTTAAACGAGGTTTGCCCAACTTTGAAATAGAATATTTACTTTTAAATAGAATATCTTAACGCATGTGTCGTAAAATGCTATTCTTAAATAGAATCAAGCATTTCCAGACATCATCCCATGGCAAAAACTTCAGCCAGACACCTCAAAGTTCGGGAAATTTTATTTTCCTATTAATTTGCTTTCTCTTGTTTCACCCACTTTTATTGCTTTTAAATGACGAATTTTTTCACATGTTTCGCAGGACAATACCCTTAAGTAATTTCAATCATTTCTAGACTTCGTTCCATGGCAAAAACTTCAGCCAGACACCTCAAAGCTCGGGGTTTTCACTAATTTTTACAGAGATTTCACTTGTTTCAGCAGGTTTCTCCAACTTTGCCAACGTTTAAACGGCAGATCTTTACACATGTGTCGTATAACACTACCCTTAAACAGTATTAGGCATTTCCAGACTTCATCCCATGAAAAAACTTAACCCAGACAACCGAAAGCACGGGGACCTTTCTTCATTTTTAATGTGCTTTCACATGTCAAATGGGCTTACCCACCTTTGGCTGCTTTTAAATGGTGGATCGTTACACATTATCGCATAACACTACCATTAGCTATTATCAGGCATTTTTAGACTTCGCCCCATGACAAAAACTTCAGCCAGACACCCCAAAGCTGAGGAAATTTCATAATTCTTGCTGCGATTTCACATGTTTAAGCGCGTTGGTCTAACTTTGGCTGCTTTTAAAGGCCATATAATTTCACATTTGTCATAGACCACCACCCTTAAGTGGTATCAGGTACTTTTGGACTTCGCCCCATGTCAAAAACTTCAGCCAGACACCTCAAAACTGAGGAATTTGTATAATTCTTACTGCACTTTCACATGTTTAAGCGAGTTTGTCCAACTTTGGCTGTTTTTGAAAGGCAGATCTTTACACATGTGTCGTAGAACACTAACTCTAAGTCGTATCAGGCATTTTTAGACTTCGTCCCATGGAAAAAACTTCAGCCAGACACCTCAAAACTGAGGAGTTATTATAATTCTTACTGCGCTTTCACATGTTTAATTGGGTTGGTCCAACTTTGGCTGTTTTTCAAAGGCAGATCTTTACACATGTGCCGTAGAACACTATCTCTAAGTTGCATCAGGCATTTTTAGACTTCGTCCCATGGAAAAAATTTCAGCCAGACACCTCAAAACTGAGGTATTTTTATAATTCTTACTGCGCTTTCACATGTTTAATTGGGTTGGTCCAACTTTGGCTACTTTTAAAGGGGGGATCTTTTCACATGTGTCATAGAACACCACCCTTAAGTGGTACCAAGTACTTTTGGACTTCGCCCCATGTCAAAAACTTCAGCCAGACACCTCAAAACTGAGGAATTTTTATAATTCTTACTGCGATTTCACATGTTTAATTGGGTAGGTCCAACTTTGGCTGTTTTTGAAAGGCAGATCTTTACACATGTGTCGTAGAACACTATCTCTATGTAGTATCAGGCATTTTTAGACTTCATCCCTTGGAAAAAACTCCAGCCAGACACCTCAAAACTGAGAATTTTTTATAATTCTTGCTGCGATTATACAAGCGTGTTGGTCTAACTCTGGTTGCTTTTGAAGTTAAGTTGTATCAGGTACTTTTATACTTCGACCCATGTCAAAAACTACAGCCAGTGGAAGGTATGTATATATATGCATAAGTGTGTACAGGCACTTGCATATACACACTCACACATCTGAAAAAATTTGGGTTTTTATCGCTGGGTGAAATTTAAGTAAAGACTAACCGAAGGTCTAGGATGCGTCCGGGATCAGTTGCTGCAACAAATACCACATCTGAACACTTTGTATGGGCTGAACTGTTCTAATTTGCTTGATCTATGGAGAGATCAATTGTGAAAAAAACTTGAGCTTTGGGGTGTTTGGCTGAAGTTTTTTCCATGGGATGAAGTCTAAAAATGCCTGATACTACTTAGAGATAGTGGTCTACGACACATGTGTAAAGATTTTCCTTTCAAAAACGGCCAAAGTTGGACAAACTCACTTAAACATGTAAGAATTATAAAAATTCCTCAGTTTTGAGGTGTCTGGCTGAAGTTTTTGACATGGGGCGAAGTCCAAAAGTACCTGATACCACTTAAGGGTGGTGTTCTATGACACATGTGGAAAGATCCGCCCTTTAAAAGCAGCCACAGTTGGACCAACCCGATTAAACATGTGAAAGTGCAGTAAAGGCTAAAGTTTTGTCCATGATGAAGTCTAAAAATGCCTGATACTACTAAGAGTTAGTGTTCTACGGCACATGTGTAAAAGATCTGGCCTTCAAAAACAGCCAAAGTTGAACAAACTCGCTTAAACATGTGAAAGTGCAGTAAGAATTATAAAAATTCCTCAGTTTTGAGGTGTCTGGCTGAAGTTTTTTCCATGGGACGAAGTCTAAAAATGGCTGATACAACTTAGAGATAGTGCTCTGCCGTACATGTGTAAAGATCTGCCTTTAAAAACAGCCAAAGTTGGACAAACTCGCTTAAACATGTGAAATCGGAGCAAGAATTATGAAATTTCCTCAGCTTTTAGGTGTCTGGCTGAAGTTTTTGTCATGGGGCGAAGTCTAAAAATGCCTGATAATAGTTAATGGTAGTGTTATGCGATACATGTGTAACGATCCGCCATTTAAAAGCATGAAAAATTAAATTTAAAAATGATGAAAGGTCCCCATGCTTTGGGTTTTCCGGGTTAAGTTTTTTCATGGGATGAAGTCTGGAAATGCCTGATACTGTTTAAGGGTAGTGTTATACGACACATGTGTAAAGATCCGTCATTTAAAAGTAGTCAAAGTGGGACATACAAGCGAAAACAAATTAATAGGAAAATAAAAGCTCCCGAACTTTGAGGTGTCTGGCTGAAGTTTTTTCCATGGGATGATGTCTGGAAATGCTTGATTCTACTTAAGGGTAGTATTTTACGACACATGTGTGAGGATCTGTTATTTAAAAGAGGACAAAGTTGGGCAAACCCGCTGAAACATGTGAAAGGGCAGTAAAAATGAGTGAACTTTCCCTAGTTTTGAAGTGTCTGGCGGAAGTTTTTGCCATGGGACGAAGTCTAAAAATTACTGATACTACTTGGAGGTAGTATTCTACAAAAAATGGGGAAAATATTGGGTAGTTAAAAGCAGCCAAAGTGGCCCAAATGCGTGAAATTGGTAAAACAGAATAAATTTCCATAGGAATATCCGCGAACTGTGGGTGTCTGGCTGGAGCCTTGTCACTTGTACGGGTCTAACAACACTTGATACTGACGCGGGGTGGTAATATACGTCAAATATGTGAAAATCATCCATTATAAAATAAGTGAAGTTAGGGTCATTTTTTGGCGACTTTGACCCCCGATTCCAAGGCCCTTGTCATAGGTACAGCTTTGAAATTTTCACATTCTTTCTAGATTCGGGGAGGACTATCGATCGGTATTGGTTTCATCCATTATAAAATAAGTGACGCTTTTAGGCTCTGGGATCTCGCTATACAAGGCAACTTCAACAAGGTAGAATTGACAATTGAAACATTTTGTTTTTGTAGGAGTTTTTCCTTCAAAAAATGTAAACAAGCGTATTATCCCTTTGCCACCCAAGCACAGTTTTTATGTCCCATACAATTGTTTTACTGAAAAATTAGATAGCATTTGCTCAGGCCAAAAAATTATCAATATTGCGAAATATGCTAACCCAAACAGTAACAGAATAACTTTGGCCACTTTGGAATCTACCTCTTTTCGGACCTTTGCGTTATAAAAGTGGCGAGTATTGAATATTTGTCGATTTCCGCCGATGGCACCACAAGAAGTTTGTCGCCAGAGTATCGCAGATTAGAGTTTTTTTATACTGAAGTCAAAACCAGGGTACCGTCTTATCATGGAAAATATGTGTCCGCGAAATGAAGTAGGTAATCAATTTACACAAAAAAAATGTTCGGTTTCGAGAAATTAATCGGCTTCACTGTTGCTGTTGTAAGAGGGACGTGACAGAGCTGTACGCTATTGAGTCTATGCTCTCACAGCTACCGAATAGTGTCCGACCGAATATTCGGCCAAGTTTCGGTATTCGGCCTATTCGGCTAGTATTTTTTATTCGGCTACGGCTTCGGCCTTCGGCTGAAAAGGCCGAATAATCGAGGCCGAATAATAGCTTTGTTTAATAACAAAAAAATTGACTGAATTTTACGAGTTTTTGATTTTTTATAAGCGACAGAAAATCGCAACTTCCAGTAATATTTTTGAGTTATTGAACAGGCCTGCGATTTCGAACGATAACTTACGCGAAATTATTCAATATTGCCACCTTAATTATACAAAATTCGTTTAAAGTGTCATCACTTTCGATTACTTGAGTTCAGACTGTAGTCAGCGTTTTTCTTAGTGCATCTCTAGAAACTGCAACATATTTTTTTAAACTTTTTTTATACATTGTTAAAATGCTATTAAGATAAAGACTAACCCCTTATTCATCTCTACATAAAATAAAGTTGTAAAAGGTCGATGTCTGTACATAGCAGATATCAACAAAATATTGATTGGGTAAGCATTATTAAGCGAGTAGAATCCAAATCAACCGTTTTAACAAATTTTGTGTGTCTGTCTGTCTGTCCGTATGTTTTTGGCCGTATCACTCTGAAAGTAATGAATGGAATTGAATGCAACTTTTTCGTTGGATTGCTCGACACTCAACTTAAAATTTAAGACATTACTTTTTTCGATATCTCAACCGGTTTTGGAGTTATCGCCCAATATGTGGACCATGATTGTCTTTATGTTTGTGATCGTAACACTCTAAAATTACTGAATGGAATTGAATCGTTGGATTGCTAGATGCTCACCTTAAAGTTTAAGATATTATTTGTTGCGCTATCTTAACGGGTTTTGGGGTTATCGTCCAATATATGGACCAGGGGTGACCAAAAATGGGTGTCAAACGAAAGGTGTCAATGAGTGCTATAATATGCGATGTGATTCATTAAAATATCTGAAATGGTTTGGGAGATATCTTGAAATTTCGATACCTCGACCGGTTTCGGAGGTATCGACGAATATTTCCACAAAAATGTGTTAGTACATTATGGGTATCAAACAAAAGGGTTTTTATGAATGCTGTCATAAACCATTTGATTAAACAGAAATTATACGCATACGAAGTCGCGGGCACCAGCTAGTAAAAAATATAAAAGGTTTATTGAGCTGTTATAATTCAAAATTTGTATGGAAATGTCATTATAAAAAGCACAATAACCAATTTTATTTTTTATGAATATGGGGGTAATTTTTATTTATTTATGTTTTTGTAAGGTTTTTTGGTTATTCTAGAAACAAAAAGAATGAATTGTTATGAAATAAAATAAAATCACTTTTCTTATTTTGGTATTCGGCTTCGGCTTCGGTTTTCGGCCGAATATAGGATTATGCCGAATATTCGGCTACGGCTTCGGCTTCGGCTTAAAATTCCAGTTTCGGTCGGACACTACTACCGAACCACATTGTTTCATCAACCCCGTGACCGTGGTCGAAATGGATTTTAGTCGCCCCTTGCGACAGACATTCTATTCCATTCTAAACCTCTAACCCGTAGGTCTAAGATCCCGTTGAAAAAAAAAATAGATCATCCATCTTAGCTAAAATGTGCTAGAGTCTAGCTTATCTGAACTCTAAACTCTATTTAAACGTGGAATGAACTGAGACAAGCGGTATTGTATTTATATGAAACAATTTGATATTTCTTCACACAATTGAAAAAAATTAAAAATCTGATACAGAACGGGTTAATATTTTTTTCAATTTGACGGGAAAACTCCTACAGATAAGAGAGCTGTCAAGTTGACTATTACTTTGTTCAATATACTTTGATCGAGACGATCGAACGAATTGAGTTACAGAAACGCAGTATAGGTCGTGATTCGGGGGGTGTTGGAATGCGGAAACGGTCAAAATTCTAAAATTAAAATTCTGAAGTCAAAATTCCGGAATCAAAATTCTGGGTCGACAAAATTCTGGAAATCGGAATTCCGCACTACCTTCACCTTTTTTGGCTGTATTTCAAAATTCTGGTTTTTCATAATTCCGGAATTTACGTTTTCCAGAATTAATTCTGGAAATTTTTTCCCTTCCAAAACATAAAGTGATAATAATGTCTATTTTTTCAATACACTCAAAGAAAAAATCATTCTAAAACGAACGAAACAAGTCCAAAGCTGAGAACATTCGTGCACGAAAGTCTGTCAGTAACGTTTTGACTTGACTCGTGAACGATTGTCTTATTTTGAGAACGGATTTTTCAAGAACATGTTTTGTGTTCCATGAAGAGTTTGGACTTGATGCATTTGTAACTTATTCAGAGAACGTATTGGGCTTATTTTAGGAACATTTTTGGTCAAAGTAAAAAAAAATTAAAAAAAAAAATAATTTTTCAGAGTTCTTCTGAATGACAATTATTTCTCACGTTGTTTTGTGGTTTGCCTCGACCGGGACTCGAGCTCACACTGCTTTGACTGCGGAACGCGTACTTATCTTTGGCGGTGTCTAATTGCAACTTTGTTCTATGACAGCAATGACAGTATATATCTTCGCTGTTGAACTTGTTCTGTTAAAGTTTTTTACAGACTAAATGCTTAGAAGTATGCAACGATGTTGTAACGTTCTTGTTATGTGTTCTGATGATAACACCGGTCGTTCTATTTTCGACAACATCGTTCTGATGACAACACCGACCGTTCTATTTTCGATAACTTCGTTCGCATTTCAAGAACCTGGTTGTTATTGTGAGACAGGGTGGTTATTTTCAGACCAAGTATTCTTTTTTTAAGACAAAAAATCAAGAACGGGAAAATCTAAAATTGAGACCTGTGGAGCTGCATTTTAGAATGGTGTTTTTCCCTGAGAGTACAAGTTGGCTCTTTAAAACATTTTAAACTGTTCCGTTTTCTTCTAATTTTTAACTTAAGGGCATTTCTTGATGGCAGATAGTGTCCAATATGTTTTTCTGTCATAGATACCGAACGCTGAATTATTTGGCTAGGCTGCAGAAAACTCGAGCGAACCATATTTTTAACCAGATTATTTGTTTCTGCCACCGATTTTTTATGCGCACATGGATCATGAGAATGTTCATTTTTTTTCGTGTAACATTTCACAGCAAAGCATGTGTCAATACGAACGGTACATTTGTTTTTAATTTCTTCAGAACAAGTCCAGTAAAATGTTAAAGGCAAAATTTTGTAATTAATGATATAATCATTAATTACAGAATTTTGAATTTCAGAATTTTGGTTTCCTGAATTTTGCAATTTAGAATTTCGTTATCCAGAATTTTGGATTCCAGAATATTGACTTCCCGCCTAGTTGAGAATATTGACTTCCATAATTTTGATTTCCGGTGTTTATGAATGCAGAATTTCCAAAAAAGCAGAATTTTAACCCCAACCCGTTGGAATGGTAACAAAGTTACGAATTTACTCCAGGGGCACTATCCACTCCCAGGCTTTTTTTAATATCGAAATAACAAAATTTTCGGTTCGTGGTTTGAAAACGTCGATATATAAGTAAAAGAATTTAGTAGGAAACCGTAATTAATTTTCCAGATAGGAAGTCATAAATACTTATTACAAATTGTATTATGTAATAGATTTACTATCTTTTTAAATATACTGAAAACATAGAAAGGTTGACAAAACGTTTGAGTAGCCATAGGCTAGGGTGAAATATTAACTCATGTTTTTGGAAATATAAACACCAATTCCTGAAATTGCTAAGCACAAATATAGTACGTGTTCGTGTACAAAAAGCAGCTGATAATTTCGTAGAAATAAGTAAGACGAACAACAAAAAAAGTCCCCAAAAGAGTTGTGGTGCACGAGAAGGGTTTATCGGGCAAGCAATTTAAAAGAAATAAACTGAAGCCTATAATTTCATTGAGAGCATTGAGCGAAAGCAGACCAAAATAACTTGTTAACCGCAAGCACGTAAAAGACAAATTAAATATGCAGGGGAGATGTGTTTTTTTGTTAATAAAAAATAAAGTATCTACGAATTTGTTAAATAATATTTATGCATGGTCATGCCAAGAAATTATTTTGTGTTTTTACTACCGCAGTTTAACAGTTTCTTTGGAAATTAAACTAACAAAAGTGGCATTATAGATTGGATGACAAAAAAAGGTAGCAACCATAGGGCTAATCAGTAGGTGGGATCAAAGCCATGTACCAACAATTTGAGAGTGCAATAAATTCTACGAGGGTGTCAAGCTGGATAAACCAAATAAACACAAAATAATAAAATACATGAAAGCAAAGAAATGTAGACAAAGTGATATGCCAGACCAGAGACAATTGGCGTACAAGGTGTATACAATATAAACGCCTTCTGCGACAACATAAGCTACCTACTACATTCACATATACGAAGGTCTCTAAATCTACTTGCATGCTGATAACAAGCAGGAAACATAAAGATACTAGAGACACTACATATGGTCTCATGTACAGACATCCAACTAATACCGACATTGTCTACAAGCGTTACTGAGGTTAAGAAATTAAATTCGGTTTACAGCTGCCAAACCATCGGAACAATTCTATTTTTCTGGTAATTTCTTCTTTTTTTGCTTTCTTTTTTCACCTTAACGACTGCGACACTTTCAATTACTCTGAACTCATGCAGCGTCGCCCCTGTGATCTGAATGATTTTGTTCTTAAGTAAACGTATACTGTTTATCGCTCAGCAAGGATCTTCACATCATGTTGCAACGAATTGGTTTCGTTGTTGGCTTATCCCCGACTGAGTTGGGCAAAAAGGACGCAGTAGAGATCAGCATGCAACACGTAGTTAATAGAATAATTGACAGTCGTCGTGTGTGTGTAGGAGACCATATCTTATGCCTATTTAAGCGTTATCAATAGACCTTTTTTTTTTGCTTTCTATAAGTGTATTGTACTTTCCAAAGAAAGTAGTACCTACTATATATCTTTTGTTTTACTTACAAAAAATTGTCGCCCCTACTTTTATTTATTGCTGCTTCATTTTCCTTTACTCCTTTGTTTATGTTTCTTGCTAGCATGACCTGATTTTCAATTGTTTCATGGGTTTTGTAGATTGTTTCGTTTAACGCTGTAATCATTTAAATCTCTTAATAATACAATTTGGTCAGAGTAAGTTTAATAAAGGTTGATGGCTGCCTACGAAAGGTGTGAAACTTTTTATTTTATGTCCTATAAAATAGGCTTAGATGGGTTCTGCATTGCATATAAAGTAGCCACTTTTCATTTTGAAAAAACTATTCTTCATTGATCTTTGTTCGATTTTCATTTATTTTATTTTTTAAAGTATTTCAATTCAGTGATGAGTCTGCAGCATTCTATTTCAAATAGTAAATACTTCGTGCATATGTAGGTAGTTTTGTAGAACTAGGGAGATACATGATTAGTGAATCTTTTGGATCGATAAAAAGGTGACAGCAGGGTTTGGGCACTATTGGATATAAGGACTTCGATATTGACAATAACATATATTTACTTTCGTTAACAAAATAATTAACTGTGCCGTATGATTTAAAGAGAACATAAAAACGAAACTTTGGCGATTTGAATAGCTCAAAGAAACAATTATACTCTACTAGAATCGCCTGGAGGGTGGGGCCGTATGTAGAAGTCCACGCAAGTGGGGAAAGTTTCTGACCGCCATTCAACTGGGAATAGACAGAGCGATTCTTCTATGTGCGGTCCAAGCAGCTCACTACGTCCGGGAAAGCCCACGTATCCTCTGGAGAGTCACGCCCGTTCGGTGGTGAACTAATGTGAGAAGGCGACAACCTGACAAGGCCACTCCGACATAATTGATTTAAGGGCTTGTCAGGGGATTCCAACAGCAGCTTCTGTCATCATGAGATGTGGCTGCAAGCGGGCGTCTGACTTGGATCAAGCGTCTCGCTATATAAATGTGTAACTTAAATCCAACTCCCCGAGAAACGGGTTGTGCGAAGGGTTTGGGATCCACCACATAAAACAAAAATTCCAATGAGATCTAGCCTCGGATATGATAACTCTGTCTTCAGATAACGACCACAGCAAACGAACTAGGACTATGATTAATGAAATCAGGGCATGCTCTTGGAATGTCCGAACCCTTACTAGAGAAGGTGACGATACCCGCCTAGTTGAGGTCCTCAACAAGACAAAAGCTGACATCACCGCTATACTAGAAATGTGATGGACAGGGCAATGTTAGAAGACCATCCGAACCTGCAATGTCTACGGTTTTGTGGTAGGAAAAAGAATTGTAAGACATGTAGTGTCCTTCACAGCCGTGAATGAGCGTCTCGCCACAATCCGAGTTAAACTACGATTTTTCACCATATCATTTATCTGCGTGCACGTACCGACCGAGGACAAGGACGACGTGGAAAAAGATGCATTCTACGCGAAATTAGAGGAAACTTATGAGCTCTGCCCCCGTCATGATATCAAAGTCATGCTTGGCGACTTTAACGCCAAAGTGGGCAAAGAGGGGGTATTTTGGCTCCACTTACCAGATTTTTACAATACGCCAAATCTTGGAAAAAACCCGTTTAAAGCCGCCTTCGACAGCACGAACAGAGTTGCCTATATGCCGCTATGTCTGATTTTGGTTTCCCAGCAAAACTTATACGGCTGTGCAAAATGACGCTGAGAAACACCACCAGCTCGATCAGAATTGGGAAGGGCCTCTCCGAGCCGTTCGAAACTAAGCGAGGTTTCAGGCAGGGCGACCCCATATCGTGCGATTTCTTTAATTTGATGTTGGAGAAAATAATTCAAGCTGCAGAACTTAAACGCGCTGGAACAATACATTACAAGAGCGTACAACTGTTGGCGTATGCCGACGACATCGACATCATTGGTCTCAACACCCGCGCCGTAACTTCTGCGTACTCCAATTAGAAAAAGAAGCGGAAAAAATGGGTTTGGTGGTGAACGAAGGTAAAACGAAGTACCTGCTGGCATCAAGCAAAGAGTCAGCGCATTCGCGTCTTGGCACCACGCCAATGTTGGCAGCAATAATTTCGAGATAGTAGGGGACTTTGTATACCTGGGAAGCAGCATTAATACTAACAACAATGTAAGCCTGGAAATCCATCGAAGGATAACTCTTGCAAACAAATACTTATTTGGGTTGAGTAGGCAATTGAGAAGTAAAGTCCTCTCTCGACGAACCAAAGCAACACTCTATAAGTCACTCAACGTGCCCGTCCTGCTATATGGTGCAGAAGCATGGACACTGACAGCTTCTGACGAGGCGGCTTTGGCAGTATTCGAGAGAAAAATTCTTCGAAAGATTTATGGACCCCTAAAAGTTGGCGACGGCGAGTACCGAAGAAGATATAATGATCAGCTTTACGCAGACGTGCACATAGTTCAGCGAATTAAAACCCAGCGGCTTCGCTGGCTAGGTCACGTGGTGCGAATAAAAGAAGACGCTCCGGCCCAGAATGTATTCTTATCGGCATCCGCCGGTGGAAGTAGAGGAAGACGGAGGCCACCTCTCCGATGGCAGGACCAAGTGGAGGCAGATCTGAGAACACGCGGTGTTTGCAATTGGCATCAGATGGCTCAAAAAAGAACCGACTGGTGAAACATGTTAGACGGCCAAAATCGCCAAGGCGGTTAAAGGCTATTTTAAGTAAGTAAAAAAAAAGAATCGCCTGTGATCGAAAATGATTTCGTAAATACGCGGAATGAAAATTTAGGCTAGTACTTTACATGGAGAGAATTCACCCCCTATCGCAATATCTCTATAATCGTCAAAATCGCCGAACCAGGTAGCACAGAAAGAAATAGAGTAATTATTCAAGATGCGTACTTATAGATATATCCACCTATATGTAGGTACATGAATGTAAAAGTTTTGAAATTATGAACAGTCGAATTGTTATGTCATATGTGAGCAAAGCCACAACCATTTTCCAAAATTTTGTAAGGATCATTAGTAAAAGGAATAGGCAAATTTTTATCATTTAATCCGGTTAATACAACTAGATATAGCACGATTTGTCTCCATACTTCCTTTTCAGTAAACTATTATAAAAAAGTGTGCGTGGTCGAGAAGCAATTTAGCTTATTTTTAGTGGGCGTACTATTTAGCGAAAAAGTACTTCAGTCAATGAGATATTTCAGTCTTTCTGCCTCCTTTCCAGAAATTTTTTTTGAAAAGAAACGAATATATCGATTTTTACTCTGCATAAGTCTATTCCTTCTCTCCCTTTTTCGCGCTCCTTACTCGGACGGAGCCACTTTTCGCTCATTTTTTGGGGCGATCCATACCTTATTGGCTGGAATGGTGAATTTTTAAAGCTTTATTTCTGAAGTCATCTTCAATTTTTATACCCAGCTGTATTAGTACAAGGGTATTATAGTATTATCTATATAAATGGAGTTTGTAACGGCATAAATTAATCTATATATGAGCCTCATAAAAACATTTACAGAGTTCAGATTAAAATTTTCCTGCACTGACAGCTGGCCCTCTACTCACATTGGGGTAAAATGTGGAGGATCAAGTTAATACACATGAATAATTGTTGTTGAATTGAAACCATAAAAATAAAGAAATTGAATTGAAATAAAGAATACAAAATCAAAACAATGACAAACTTCTTTATATTGTTGTTTTGTTTTTTTAAGGCCTTAAGGATGGTTACTTCGTATTCGCACAGACAGAGTAAACACTTTGTGACAGTTGCTCACGAAAAGCTACTTAGCAAAAGGTGCAAATGTACATTTGATTGTACTAAAAGACCAGAAAGAAAGAATGTATGCATTTGTTTTCTATTCTCTCAGAGCTCATCTCAAGTAGTTTTGTCCTTATGCAATTATACAATATACATACATCTTTTGAAGCCGACTTATAACTATATCAACATCTAAATCTGCAAGCATATCTACCTTTTAAATTTTGACATGGCGTGGACAAGCGGCTGTCAACTGGGACAAGTTCCCAAATTTTTTGTGTAGTTAGCTTCAATTTAATTTACGCACAAATTGTTTATTTTTACTTGGCTCCTTGTTTGGTTTGTTGGCTGTCCCTTTATATGAAAATTTATTTAAGCGGATTTCGAAGGATTTTAGTGGCATTGGGTACATTTTTTCATAACGTACCCTTGATCATCACTCACACGAGACGACAATTTTTCGGCGACTACAGTTAAATATTTTTGTTTCCTTATTCAAAATGTGTACTTTCATGAAGTGTTTATGCGTGTGGTCGAGTTGCCACAACCGTTCGTTACTTTAGAAAATAAAAACAATGTTCTTTCCGGTTGCATGTTTTTAACGATTTTTTTCACTGCATATTATTTTAGGATAATTGGTCTATTATTTTCTTAGCGATTGAATAAATATTTATAATGTGTGCAATAGGAAATAGAAAATAAAAACAATTTTTTTTTTTCATATGTACTAACGAATACTTTAATGCGTTGGCAAATAATTGTGATGAAGGAAATGACGCAATTGACGTGTTACAATCATTCCTTTGAAAATTCGGAATAAACAATTAATTAACCTTAGATTTTGGTTCAAATTTGTTACTTAGAACTATTCACTGAAATAAAAAAAATTTAAATGTCAAAGAAAGCAGAATGTCAAAGTCGTAAAAAGTAAAGTTTTGGTTGGCTTTACCTTTGGGTCGAAGTCGAAGTATTCATTGTGTGCATTTCCACGAAATTCGAATGCCGTAACTTCGCTGTCAAATGCAAAGTCACTACACACAGAGAAAAAAGCAATTGTAAATACAACTAAGTTGACTTGGTTAAAGAATTTTGTATGGGGCCCAAGAAACTTGTACAACCTACCAAAGTACTTATTTGCGCAATTTATGCTCTCCCATAGAAAACAATGCATAGGTATCTTTCACAAGCCCTTCGACTAATAGTACATTTATACCGAACCAAATTTGGCGAAAAATTGCAAATTTGGCGCTTTTTTCATACAAATCTCATTTTCCAAATTTGGAACTCCATCTAGTCTTATTTTATTGTGTAATTCATAACAAAAAATAATCTAAAAAAAAAAGTATTAGTTTACCATACAACGAAAGGTACAGGCATTTTTCTGCACGCGCATCGTATTTATACCCAGCTGTACTTGTACACAGGGTATTATAACTTTGTTAGGATAACGGTTGGTTGTACAGGTATAAAGGAATCGAGATAGATATAGACTTCCATATATCAATATGATCAGGATCGAAAAAAAATTTGATTGAGCCATGTCCGTCCGTCTGTCCGTCCGTCCGTCTGTCCGTTAACACGATAACTTCAGCAAATAATGAGATATCTTCACCAAATTTGGCATGCGTACTTATTTGAGTTCAGAATAGATTGCTATTGAAAATGGGTAAAATCGGACCATAACCACGCCCCTTTTTCGATATCGAAAATTTCGAAAAACGTATAAAATGGGTTAATTCAATATTAGAAGCAGCTACAATGATAAAATTTGCAATATGTATTGATTTAGATGTTCTAAGGCCGATTTTATAAAAATTTTTGAAAAGGGGGCGTGGTACCGCCCACGTATATTTGAAGAAAATTTAAAATTTTGACTCTTAATAACTTCTGAACAGTTTATGCTAGTATAACGAAATTTCGTAGAGGACATACTATTGTTGTGGTAAATTCTGCTATAGAAAATAAACGAAATCGCTTCGCGACCACGCCTACTTTTTCATAAAAGTTATATTGAAAGGAGGTGGAAATATTGAAAAGTCCATATCTAATTAACTGATATCGCTATAATAATATAATTTGGTACATATATCAACTTTCATATTCTTTACATAATTTTTTCAAAATTTTGGAAAGTGGGCATGGCACCGCCCACTTATGAGTCAAGCAATTTTTAAATTCGACTGCTAACAACTTCAGAACGGTGTGAGATAGATTTACGAAACTAGGTATACAAAACAAAGAATAACAGCATTTTATGTGCACAGCTGGGTATGTAATGTTCGGTTTCACCCGAACTTAGACTTCCTTACTTGTTTTCGTATGTAATGGTCATGCGTCGTTGCTACCATGCCCTATGCTGGCCTTACAAGCACATCAAAATCCATGCGCCAATGCGTCATTGACCATTACATACGAAAAATACGATGCGCGAGTTATATGTACATACATGTACATATATACATATATAAATAATAACTTACAAACAAACTTATCATATAGTTACTTACATATATATTTCTTTTTATTATTATTTTTTAAACAAACATACAAAAGAATAAGTCCAACATAATTACTTAAATATAAACATATAGAGCGAGATCCCAGAGCCTAAAAGCGTCACTTATTTTATAATGGATGAAACCAATACCGATCGATAGTCCTCCCCGAATCTAGAAAGAATGTGAAAATTTTAAAGCTGTACCTATGACAAGGGCCTAGGAATCCGGGGTCAAAGTCGCCAAAAAATGAACCTAACTTCACTTCTTTTATAATGGATGATTTTCACATATTTGACGTAGATTATCACCCCGCGTCAGTATCAAGTGTTGTTAGACCCGTACCAGTGACAAGGCTCCAGCCAGACACCCCCAGTTCGCGGATTTTCCTATAGAAATTTTTTCTGTTTTACCAATTTCACGCATTTGGGCCACTTTGGCTGCTTTTAACTACCCAATATTTTCCCATTTTTTGTAGAACACTACCCTAAAGTAGTATCAGGAATTTTTAGACTTCGTCCCATGGCAAAAACTTCAGCCAGACACCTCAAAACTCGGGAAATTTCACTAATTTTTACTGCGCTTTCACATGTTTAGCCGGATTTGACCAACTTTGGCCTCTTTTAAATAACAGATCTTTACACATGTGTCGTAAAATGCTACCCTTAAGTAGAATGAAGCATTTCCAGACATGATCCCATGGAAAAAACTTCAGCCAGACACCTGAAAGTTCGAGAACTTTTATTTTCCTATTAATTTGCTTTCTCTTGTTTGTCCCACTTTTACTAATTTTAAATGATAGATCTTTTCACATGTGTCGTAGGACACTACCCTTAAGTAGTTTCAGTAATTTTTAGACCTCGTCCCATGGCAAAAACTTCAGCCAGACACCTCAAAACTCGGGAAATTTCACTAATTTTTACTGCGCTTTCACATGTTTAAGTGGATTTGACAAACTGTGACTACTTTTAAATAGCAGATCTTCACACATGTGTCGTAAAATGCTATCCTTAAGTAGAATCAAGCATTTCCAGACATCATCCCATGGCAAAAGCTTCAGCCAGACACCTAAAAGTTCGGGAACTTTTATTTTCCTATTAATTTGCTTTCTCTTGTTTGTCCCACTTTTACAACTTCTAAACGACGGATCTTTTCAGATGTTTCGTAGGACACTACCCTTAAGAAGTTTCAGTCATTTCTATACTTCGCCCCATGGCAAAAACTTCAGCCAGACACCTCAAAGCTCGGGATTTTCACTAATTTTTACAGAGATTTCACTTGTTTCAGCAGGTTTCTCCAACTTTGTCCACGTTTAAACGGCGGATCTTTACACACGTGTCGTATAACACTACCCTTAAACAGTATCAGGCATTTCCGGACTTCATTCCATGAAAAAAACTTAAACCAAACAACCCAAAGCACGGGAACTTTTCATCATTTTTACTGTGCTTTCACATGGTCAAATGGGTTTACCCAACTTTGGCTGCTTTTAAATGGCGGATCGCTACAAATGTATCGTATAACACTACTATGAACTAATATTGGGCATTTTGAGACTTCGCCCCATGACAAAAACTTCAGCCAGACACCTCAAAGCTGAGGAAATTTCATAATTCTTGCTGCGAATTCACATGTTTAACTGCGTTGTTCTAACTTTGGCTGCTTTTAAAGGGCAGATAATTTCACATGTGTCATAGAAGACCACCCTTAAGTGGTATCAGGTACTTTTTGACTTCGCCCCATGTCAAAAACTTCAGCCAGACACCTCAAAACTGAGGAATTTTCATAATTCTTACTGCGATTTCAAAGGTTTAAGCGAGTTCGTCCAACTTCGGCTGCTTTTAAAGAGCAGATCTTTTCACATGTGTCATAGAAGACCCCCTTAAAGAAGGATCGGCTATTTTTATACTTCGCCCCATGTCAAAAACTACAGTCAGACACCTCAATACTGAGGAATTTTCATAATTCTTATTGCGATTTCACAGGTTTAAGCGAGTTGGTCCAACCAGGTACTTTTAGACTTCGCCTTATGACAAATACTTTAACCAGACACCTTAAATTTGGGTAGTTTTCATAATTCTCACTGTGCTTTCGATTGTTTAAGCAGGTTTGTCCAACTTTGACTATTTTTAAAAGGCGAATATTTACACATGTGTCGTAGAACGCAACTCTTAAGTGGTATCAGGCATTTTTGGAGATGTTCCCATGACAAAAACTACATCCAAACACCTGAAAGCTCGAGTTTTTTTTCGCAATTGATCTCTCCATAGGACATGATCAAGCAAATTAGAACAGTTCAGCCCATACAAAGTGTTCAGATGTGGAATTTGTTGCATTTCAGACAATGTCATTCTTATGTCGCTACCCTGCAGCGAAAGCAACTAGTTGAAAACTACTTTACAACTAGTTGGTGCACCGGGCTTTTATGGAACAAAGACAAAACACTGACTAGTTGGGCCCGGTGTTCTGTCTTTTTTCCATATAAGCAACTGGTATTTTTTACGTGTTGATGTCCTACAAGATGTCATTGTCAGATTCGACCAGAATATACCAGTTATTTACTAGTCAGGAAATACCAGTTTCATGCTAGTTGTAAGATACCAGTTCCAGACTAGTTCATCCTGGACTAGTATAATTTCCAAAAAATTAACTAGTCCAAAAAGGACCAGTATGGAATATACTAGTCAAAAAGGCTTTTAACCTGGACTAGTATGATTTCAACCAGAATTTTCCTGGCTTACCCTTTATTTTATCATTTGACTTTATTTTCATGTTTATTCTTAAGAAAGCAGCGGCTATTTGTATTTACCCTATCACGAAAAAGTATCTATGAATTATAAGAGAAAACGAAACGAATGAATTTTGTTTTTTTTCAACTGGTATAATTTCATCCAGAAAAATCTAGTTGTATACTAGTATGGAATGGATATTTCCTGACTAGTATGGGTTCAGCCGGAAAATTCTATTTGTATACTGGTATGAAATGGATATTTCCTGACTAGTATGAGTTCTGCCAGAAAATTATAGCTGTATACTAGTATTTTTCTGATTAGTTTGAGGTTTCGCTGCAGGGAACTCGCTTAAACCTGTGAAATCGCAGTAAGAATTATGAAAATTCCTCAGTTTTGAGGCTGGCTGTAGTTTTTGACATGGGGCGAAGTATACAAATACCCGATGCTTCTTTAAGGTGGTCTTCTATGACACATGTGTGTAGATATGCCCTTTACGAACAGCAAAAGTTGGACCAACTCGCTTAAACCTGTGAAATCGCAGTAAGAATTATGAAAATTCCTCAGTTTTGAGGTGTCTGACTGTAGTTTTTGACATGGGGCGAAGTATAAAAATACCCGATACTTCTTTAAGGGGGTCTTCTGTGACACATGTGAAAATATCTGCTCTTTAAAAGCAGCCGAAGTTGGACCAACCCGATTAAACATGTGAACAAGCAGTAAGAACTATGAAAATTCCACAGCCTTGAGGTGTCTGGCTGCAGTTTTTTCCATGGGATGAAGTCTAAAAATACCTGATGCTACTTGGAGATAGTGTTCCACGACACATGTGTAAAGATCTGCCTTTCAAAAATAGCCAAAGTTGGACAAACTCGGTTAAACATGTGAAAGTGCAGTAAAAATTATAAAAATTCCTCAGTTTTGAGGTGTCTGGCTGAAGTGTTTGACATGAGGCGAAATCTAAAAGTAACTGATACCACTTAAGGGTGGTCTTCTATGACACATGTGAAAAGATCCGCTCTCTAAGAGCAGCCGAAGTTGGACCAACCCGATTAAACATGTGAAAAAGCAGTAAGAACTATGAAAATTTCTCAGGCTTGAGGTGTCTGGCTGAAGTTTTTTCCATGGGATGAAGTATAAAAATGCCTGATACTACTTGGAGATAGTGTTCCACGACACATGTGCAAAGATCTGCCTTTCAAAAACAGCCAAAGTTGGGCAAACTCGCTTAAACATGTGAAAGTGCAGTAAGAATTATAAAAATTCCTCAGTTTTGAGGTGTCTGGCTGAAGTTTTTGACATGGGGCGAAGTCAAAAAGTACGTGATACCACTTAAGGGTGGTCTTCTATGACACATGTGAAATTATCTGCCCTTTAAAAGCAGCCAAAGTTAGAGCAACGCAGTTAAACATGTGAATTCGCAGCAAGAATTATGAAATTTCCTCAGCTTTGAGGTGTCTGGCTGAAGTTTTTGTCATGGAGCGAAGTCTAAAAATGCCTAATATTAGTTAATAGTAGTGTTATACGATACATTTGTAACGATCCGCCATTTAAAAGCAGCCAAAGTTGAGTAAACCCATTTGACCATGTGAAAGCACACTAAAAATGATGAAAAGTCCCCGTGCTTTGGGTTGTTTGGCTTAAGTTTTTTTCATGGAATGAAGTCCGGAAATGCCTGATACTGTTTAAGGGTAGTGTTATACGACACATGTGTAAAGATCCGCCGTTTAAACGTGGACAAAGTTGGAGAAACCTGCTGAAACAAGTGAAATCTCTGTAAAAATTAGTGAAAATCCCGAGCTTTGAGGTGTCTGGCTGAAGTTTTTGCCATGGGGCGAAGTATAGAAATGACTGAAACTTCTTAAGGGTAGTGTCCTACGAAACATCTGAAAAGATCCGTCGTTTAGAAGTTGTAAAAGTGGGACAAAGAAGAGAAAGCAAATTAATAGGAAAATAAAAGTTCTCGAACTTTCAGGTGTCTGGCTGAAGTTTTTTCCATGGGATGATGTCTAGAAATGCTTGATTCTACTTAAGGGTAGCATTTTACGACACATGTGTAAAGATCTGTTATTTAAAAGAGGCCAAAGTTGGTCAAATCCGCTTAAACATGTGAAAGCGCAGTAAAACTTAGTGAAATTTCCCGAGTTTTGAGGTGTCTGGCTGAAGTTTTTTCCATGGGACGAAGTCTAAGAATTCCTGATACTACTTGAGGGTAGTGTTCTACAAAAAATGGGAAAATATTGGGTAGTTACAAGCAGCCAAAGTGTCCCAAATGCGTGAAATTAGTAAAACAGAATAAATTTCCATAGGAAAATCCGCGAACTGGGGGTGTCTGGCTGGAGCCTTGTCACTGGTACGGGTCTAACAACACTTGATACTGACGCGGGGTGATAATCTACGTCAAATATGTGAAAATCATCCATTATAAAATAAGTGAAGTTAAGGTAATTTTTTGGCGACTTTGACCCCCGATTCCTAGGCCCTTGTCATAGGTACAGCTTTAAAATTTTCACATTCTTTCTAGATTCGGGGAGGACTATCGATCGGTATTGGTTTCATCCATTATAAAATAAGTGACGCTTTTAGGCTCTGGGATCTTGGTCTAATACATATGTACATGCACAGCTAGACGAAAACCAATAATCTGTAAACAAATGACATGTAAAACAAGTAATAGAAAATAGTGCAACAACAAACAATGAAGACTTTTGTTTGTCAACTAAATGTGCAGCAACAATGCTGTGATAAAAAAACATTCATCGGCGATCAGCTCATACTCCAAATCACCTGACGAAAGTCTGTAGCTTATGTTGTTGTTGTCATAGCAGTAGTAATAGCGACCGTAAAATGGTCCGATTAAGGAAACAACAAATTGTAAGGATAGTGGAAATTAAATATTTGTTTACTCACTCCTATAAATAGGCTAAGCAGTTAGAAATAAGTTTAGTTTTAAGTTTTGGACGTTAATGAATAAAGTCTTATTATTCACACTCGCAACTCATTTACTTATTTTTCTTTAACTGGCGCAGTCGGTTGCTGCTATAGCCTTAAAGTGTTGAAAACGAAGGTTTTTAAATTTATACCGCAGAAACAACGCAGGCAATAAAAAGTTAAATTTATATAACAATTAAACAATTTAAAAGTGTTGAAAACAAAGGCATATTCTTGCTGCAGAAACAACACAGACAGTGAACATTAAAAAAAATATAAGAAAACTGTGCGAGTGCAAAAAAAAAAAAAACAAAAACAAAACTTTAATTAAATTAAATAAACTGAAATATTTTTTACCACGGTGAACCTTAAACAAAGTGAAGGCAAAAAGTTTTTGAGCAATTATATTGCTCCTGAAAGTATTGTGAACTCTGAAAGTTAAAAAAAAAAACAAAAAAAAAAACAAAAAAATTCTTTAAAATCTACAAAAACTACTTGAATTTTTTCTTACAAAAAATAAATAATTTAACTATGGCTGAGGAAAATTTACCAGATAACGCTACCATGGCTCAATGCCTTAGTGCGATCACAAGGCTTTTGGCCCAATCAGCGGCGCAGCAATCAACATCTTTAAGAAACAAAATTGAGAGGGATTTAAAATATTTACCCCCTTTCAATGGTGAATCAAAAATGCTACCTGCATTTATTAACTCAGTTGATCGAGTTATGATGGATTACGAGTCACAGAAAGAATTAACTTTTCAAATTGTGTTCGACCTCAAAATACAAGGAGATGCCAAAAATTATTTGCAACTGGACAGACCTGCAGACTGGGATATTTGCAAGAGGAAGTTGAAGCAGCACTTCAAGTCATCAAAGGACCAGATGCAGTTAACTAGGGATATAACGTCACTTAGAGTAAGTTCTATTTTAGATTTAAGTAAAAAAGTGAAAGCCATTATAAATGATATAACTGAATTTTGTGCATTTGATGATAATGGTGTAACGATGAGGGAGATTTTTTCCGGAATGTTAATTCAAAGGATTAAACAGTTAGCTTCTGGAACATTTGCCTATGCCATTAGAAATATAATTAGTTTAGCCAGTGCTGAGACTACCATACATGAATTTATAGGAATGGATGAAGGAAATTTAAACACTTATTTTTTAATAAAGAATAATTCAAAAAATTATTCCAGCAATAAATTTCAAAATCAATTTAGCAGCGAACCAAGCTACCAACAAAATAATACAAGTAGTTTTAGGGATCAAAATGGTAACAGTAGGCCTTCTAGCCAAAATGTAGTTACTAATAATAACCTTCGTAGAGGTAATAGCGGAAATTTTACCAATCAAGCTTCATTGCCTAATCAATTAAATAGTCAAAGGCAAAATCCTGGCAGTTCCAATAGACGTAATAATAATAGCTATAATAATACACAGCAAACCAGGCAATCAGTTATTCCAATGGAAGTAGATACAGTAAGTCATAATGAAGAAGAAACATATGATACAGAAGAAATTTTTTTTTAAATTAGCCTCGGATTTTACAAAAATATATATAAAAATTACTTTATTTAATAAACAATGGATAGCATTAGTAGACACAGGATCTACTTTAAGCATACTTAAAGAAAGCAGTTTTAATAAATTTGATTTACCTATAATTAATGAAAAAGGAAAAATTATATTAAATACAATTAATGGCGTGGTCAGTAATCCTAGTAAAAAGGTAATTACACCATGTCCAAATGAATTCAATGCTCCACAAAATGCTAGAATGAAATGGATAATGTTGCAATTTGATAAACCATTTGATTTGATACTAGGTATGGATTGGATAGTAAAAAATGTTAAAAGTATAGATGTAGAAAATTTCGAAATTAAATTAGGTAATAATATACGCCTTCCTTTTATATCAAAAACAATGCAAAATTATGGAGAAGTTATGGAAATTAATGAAGACCAAGCTATAGATTTAAGTCACTTGAATAGCCAAGAAAAGCAAGTAATTAATAAACTTTTGAAAAAATTTAGTAAATTAATATATAGAGAAGGTGATAGTTTAACTAATACAAATTCAATTGTTCATGAAATAAGGACCATTAGTAATCAACAAATTAACTCAAGAGTTTATAGATTACCACCAAAACACGAAGAGGAAGTTAGGAACCAAATTAATGAGATGGAAAGACAAGGGATCATAAGGAAGAGCAGAAGCAAATACAGCTCTCCTATTATAGTTGTACCAAAAAAGAAAGATAAATCTGGTGTTCAAAAGTATAGAATTGTAGTGGATTATAGGAGGCTAAATCAAATTACTATTGATGATAAGTATCCTTTGCCTAATATCGACAGTATTCTAGATAAATTAGGCAAAGCGCAATACTTCAGCACTTTAGATTTAGCAAAAGGTTACCACCAGATACTAATGGCAGAGAAGGATATTGAGAAAACGGCATTTGTAGCACCATCAGGTTTGTATGAGTATGTAAGAATGCCGTTTGGACTCAAAAACGCCCCTGCTACATTTCAAAGACTCATTAATGAAGTACTAAGAGAATATATAAATAAAATCTGCCTGGTATACCTGGATGACATCCTTATATTTTCCACCTCTCTAGAAGAGCACGAAATATCCTTACAGAAAATTTTTTCCAAATTACAAGAACACAATTTAAAAATCCAGCCCGAAAAGTGTAGTTTTCTTCAAAAAGAAACTCCTTTTTTAGGTCACATTTTAACGGCAAATGGAATAAAACCAAATCCAAACAAAATCGAAGTAATACAAAATTTACAGATTCCAAAAACTGAAAAGCAATTAAAAGGATTTCTAGGTATAACAGGTTATTACCGTAAATTTGTTAAGGATTATTCAAAGATTGCCTATCCA
Source organism: Campiglossa producta (assembly GCA_964058755.1). Lineage (NCBI taxonomy): Eukaryota > Metazoa > Arthropoda > Insecta > Diptera > Tephritidae > Campiglossa > Campiglossa producta. The sequence goes on from CAXKVI010000003.1 coordinate 101,640,546, forward strand.
ATGATAAAGTATTTAAAAAAGGACTATAAAATTAATATAAATGATCCACAATATATAGCTAGTTTTGAGAATCTTAAAGCATTAATATCTTCTCATCCTATTTTAAAATATCCTGAATATGACAAGGAATTTGTTATTACAACTGATGCTAGTGATTATGCGATTGGGGCAGTTATATCCCAACAAGGACATCCGGTATGTTACATATCTAGGACCCTTAATAATCATGAACAAAATTACAGTACAACCGATAAAGAGTTTCTTGCAATTATTTACGCTGTTACTTACCTCAGGCCTTATATATATGGAAAGAAATTTCGGATTGTTACAGATCATTGTCCTATAAAGTACCTTAATAATAAATATAAAGGCAAAGAATGTTCCCCTCGTCATCAAAGATGGCTTTTAAAACTACAAGAATTTAATTATGAAATCGAGTATCTTAATGGTAAAGATAACAAAGTGGCAGATTTCCTAAGTCGTTTAGAAAACTCGCCAAAAATAAATGAAAATAATTCTAATGAGTCTAATTTCGAAATGTCGGAAACTATTCATTCGGCAGCAGAAGAGCTACTAGAGCACATTATTATAAAAGATGAAATAGTTAATAAATATAAAATTCAAATTATGTTAACATATAGCCCATCGTTTGAAGTCAAGGTAATTCATAAAAGAAAAATAGTCGAAATTAATCCACTAGACGATGAAAATATTATTAGAAACATTTTGAAAAAGAATATTAAATTAGGTCGAGTAGGAATTTTTTCCGAAGTATCAGACAAAGATTATCATAAAAAACAACAAATATTAATTTCTATGTTCTCACATGATAATAAAATAAATTTTGTAAAATGTACTCAAAGAGTAACTGAAATAGAAAATGAAGAAATACTTCACAAACAAATAGCCTTATACCATAACAATGAGTCTATGCACAGTGGTATCAATGAGACATATCATTCGTTAAAAAACAAAATTTATTTTCCAAAATTAAAAGAACAAATACAACTTATTATTAATAATTGCGAAAAATGTCAACAAATTAAATATTCAAGAAAGCCGATTAGACCTCTATTTCATTTTACTGAAACGGCAACGGAAAAAAATCAAATTATTCATATAGATATATTCCATTTTAAAAAGTTAGCTTTTGTTACGTTTATTGATAAGCTTACAAAGTTCGCTTCAGCTTATACAATTACCGATCGAAATTGGCGCTCAAAGAAAGCGATTATAGTAGAACAATTCGCGAAATTTGGTAAACCCAGTAAAGTTATAATGGACAATGAGTTTAGGGCCGAACAACTTGTGGAGTATTTTAAAAAGGAAGGTATTGAGGTCCATTTAACGAAACCTAACAGCCATACCGGTAACGCAGACATTGAGAGGCTGCACTCAACCCTGTTAGAAAAGCTAACGGGAATTGATGACCCAAGTCTCTCAACTGAAATGCGGATGCAGCTAGCCATAGGTAATTATAATGACCGATACCATTCCACTATAAAATATTCCCCAAGAATGGCTCAAAATAATATTGATCCAAAAATCTTGCATGATAATATAAATAAAGTAAAACAAAGAGTAATAAATAAAAGAAATAAAGCCAGAGAAGACTATAAGGAAGGTAGAGAAATAGGTCCAATTAAAAATTATAAAAGAGTGCGGCATAAAGACCAGCCTTACTTTAGAATAAACCCACTAAGCAACGTCCATTTATCTAATATAAAAAGGCCTTTAAAACATGCAAAAAATGAAATTCGAAATAATAATGACTCTATTGTTGATGACAATTCAAGCATAATAGCACTAGCAGGAGACTTAGATTCACAAATATAAGATTGCGAATTAAAAAAAAAAAAAAATAAAAAAAAATAAAAAAATAAAAAAAAATTTCGTATACATACATATATGCTCATAATTGAACAAAAATAGTCAAATTACATTTTTAATATGAAGAACTACATATTTTACCTTCCATTCACTTACACCAATATCATATAAATATTAGATAAGTTAAGCTATTTATATATGCATATAATTTTCAAATTTTTCTTTATTTTAAGCTTAATCAAAAAACAAATACATGAATTAATAAATAATAAAAATAATTAGTAAATTTAGCTTAAAAAAAAAAAAAAAAAACATAGGTATAAATAAGTAAAAAGAATATGGGGTAGTTCTTTAAGCAGCCCTGGGGGAGTTATATGTACATACATGTACATATGTACATATATAAATAATAACTTACAAACATACTTATCATATAGTTACTTACATATATATTTCTTTTTATTATTATTTTTTAAAAAAACATACAAAAGAATAAGTCCAACATAATTACTTAAATATAAACATACATATGTACATGCACAGCTAGACGAAAACCAATAATCTGTAAACAAATGACATGTAAAACAAGTAATAGAAAATAGTGCAACAACAAACAATGAAGACTTTTGTTTGTCAACTAAATGTGCAGCAACAATGCTGTGATAAAAAACATTCATCGGCGATCAGCTCATACTCCAAATCACCTGACGAAAGTCTGTAGCTTATGTTGTTGTTGTCATAGCAGTAGTAATAGCGACCGTAAAATGGTCCGATTAAGGAAACAACAAATTGTAAGGATAGTGGAAATTAAATATTTGTTTACTCACTCCCATAAATAGGCTAAGCAGTTAGAAATAAGTTTAGTTTTAAGTTTTGGACGTTAATGAATAAAGTCTTATTATTCACACTCGCAACTCATTTACTTATTTTTCTTTAACTCGCGTGCAGAAAAATGCCTGTAACTTTCGTTGTATGGTAAACTAACACTTTTTTTTTTAGATTATTTTTTGTTATGAATTACACAATAAAATAAGACTAGTAACACAAAGTTTTTTTTTTAGTTGTTTAAAACAATGGCTAATAACTTTTTTATTCATCCTCTTTAACTGTTCCAAATATGAGCAAAATCGGTTAAACCGATCGCGAGTAAATAAATAAAATCCAAAGTCCTTCGAAAAATTTCGAATACCCATAACTTCGAAAATAATTCGAATTTCGAAAAATAAAAAATATAGGGGTCTTTTTTTTATTGTTAACCGAAATAAAATTATTGCGCAAAAAAAGCTTGCACATCGAAAAAAAAAAACGTTTGCACAGTTGGCAGATTTTGACTCTAATCACTAAATACAATCCTTGTTCAGAAGAAACAGTGCCAATGTAGCGCTTTTTATGATAATGGTGAAGATATCACGTACTTATGTACGTATGTACTTACCTTTTTATTTCATTGAGTTGAGCATCTATTTCTGGTTTAGACTTCTCTTTACATTACAGCGCATGGTTGAGGGGAGTCGATATTTAAAACATTATATGTTTTAAAACAAACATCCAAAGCCTTAGCAAAATCAAAAAATGTATACCTATGTAATGTTGTCGAAGTCAACCATAAATGATTGTGGTTCAGCTAGCGTTCCAATTAAAGAATAAATGGAGCAACAGATGATTCTGCCTTAACTTTGTCATCATACATTTGTCTATATTCGGCTTCAGTTGCGCAAACAGCCATAAAACTGTCTCGTGACTTTTTGAGGGAATACATCCTTTTAGCAAAACACACTTAAGCGGGCTACCCACCTGCCAAGAAATGCCTCAAGAAAAAAACGAGCATATATTTCTTGTGCCTGGTCAAGAAATTTTGACGTTTACCAAAATTTCCATTTTTTTACAAATTACTCTTATAAAAATGTATAAAACATGTGTAGCGCAATATGTACTCAGCTTTGCTGTGGATCTAAACGTTTACCTCAAGAAATATATACGAGCATATTTATTTCTTGAGGTAAACCGGCGTTGCGAACCATCAAAAATTGTAGTATTTTTTCTTATGAGCTGAGTATTGGCTCAAGAAAATTTGACGTGTGAAAACAGTTCTTGACCATTTCTTGAGCGTTTTTTTATATGGAGTTTGACATTTCTTGGCAGGTGAGTAGCCCGCTTTACAGTATAAAGCGATCACTGCGGTGTAAAAAAATATAGATATATGTATAAAACCGAACAAATATATTAAATTTCTCCACTTTACTTACAAACTTTTTTTAGAGATCAAATATGAAGCTCTTAACTTTCTTTTCAACTTATTGCTTTCGAAATAAATTTCACAATAACACGCGAAGATAAACGTAAAAAAATGGCGGCAATTTAGTATATTTTACGAAAATTTTCGTACATTGTACGAATGGTAAAAAGGACTTTGTTGAATTAGTACAATGTACGAAAGTATTTTGTACATTATACGTAATGACTCGTACAAAGATTTTACTAAATTACTTCATAAATAGTACCTAAAATCTAGTGTAGCAGCAATTTAGTATATTTTACGAAAATTTTCGTACATTACACAAAATGATTCGTACAAAGATTTTTATCACAGTTTACGAAATTACTTCGTAACTACTTCGTAGTACGCACGAATTCGTAGTATTCCCTACGAAAGTCATTTCTTATATTTTACAAAAGGTTTCGTAAAATCTAGTGTAGCAGCAATTTAGTATATTTTACGAAAATTTTTTGTGCATTAGGTATACAAAATGATTCGTACAAAGATTTGTATCATAGTTTACTAAATTACTTCGTGAATAGGACGCACGAATTCGTAATATTCCCTACGAAAGTCATTTCGTATATTTTACAAAAGGTTTCGTAAAATCTAGTGTAACAGCAATTTAGTATATTTTATGAAAATTTTCGTACATTATACAAAATCATTCGTACAAAGATTTTTATCATAGTTTACTAAATAGTTTCGTAAATAGTACGCGAAAAATTGCAAATTTGGCGCTTTTTTCATACAAATCTCATTTTCCAAATTTGGAACTCCATTACATTTGACCTCATTTGCCGAGCAATACAATCCATAGTTCCTAAAAATAGCAACCCTGCGGGTGTTCCACATTAAGGATGGCCCAGCAAGAACCTTAATGGGTAATAGACGTGGGATAACTTTTGCACTATGCACAGCTGTAAATAACAATTTCAACTAGTTTTTTTTTTAGAAAATGGGCCAACTCCTGGTAGAAGGTTCTTACTGGGAAGGTTAAGCCAAATGCAAATTTGCCAGTGTAAACGGTGTCGAACTGGCTCATTTAAATTCGTCAAATGAGTGCGGTGTAAATGTGCTATAACAAAAAACGAGGTTGCTTTTACTAAGTTATTCTAGGTATTTTTTTTTTAGCTAAAATTATACTTAATTATATTATATACTTAATTTTAGGGAACAAAGATTTAGTTATCTGTCAAAGTTATCTTATGTAAAACGTGTTAGCAACGAAGTGCCTAGGAGTCTTGACCAGGGTTGCCACTATCGAATTTTTTTCCTACCAAAACTCAACTTAATATGTAGTATGTACTTTCTATCATATAAATTAAAAATCTTTAAACTTTTACTTTGAATAAGGCATTTTTTCTCGCTGCAAGGATTATTAGATTTCTAGATACGTACTAAATCCTTCACTATCAAACTAAATTTCTGACCCCGCAGCTGTCTAAATCTTTCTGGTACACAATTTTTTTTGTTCTACCTACCCTGAAAATAAAATGTCGTAAAAAAGCTACGAAAAAGTTTCGTAGTCGTAATTTTCGTATAATGTACGGAATTTCGTTCATAATACGAATGAACTTTTGACAAATACAATAGATTTTACGAAACCTTTCGTAAATAATACGAAATGACTTGAGTAAGGATTATTTTAAGTATAATATACGATTTCGTGCGTACTATTTACGAAACTATTTAGTAAACTATGATAAAAATCTTTGTACGAATGATTTTGTATAATGTACGAAAATTTTCATAAAATATACTAAATTGCTGTTACACTAGATTTTACGAAACCTTTTGTAAAATATAAGAAATGACTTTCGTAGGGAATACTACGAATTCGTGCGTACTATTTACGAAGTAATTTCGTAAACTGTGATAAAAATCTTTGTACGAATCATTTTGTGTAATGTACGAAAATTTTCGTAAAATATACTAAATTGCTGCTACACTAGATTTTAGGTACTATTTATGAAGTAATTTAGTAAAATCTTTGTACGAGTCATTTCGTATAATGTACAAAATACTTTCGTACATTGTACTAATTCAACAAAGTCCTTTTTACCATTCGTACAATGTACGAAAATTTTCGTAAAATATACTAAATTGCCGCCATTTTTTTACGTTTATCTTCGCGTGTTATTGTGAAATTTATTTCGAAAGCAATAAGTTGAAAAGAAAGTTAAGAGCTTCATATTTGATCTCTAAAAAAAGTTTGTAAGTAAAGTGGAGAAATTTAATATATTTGTTCGGTTTTATACATATATCTATATTTTTTTACACCGCAGTGATCGCTTTATACTGTAAAGCGGGCTACTCACCTGCCAAGAAATGTCAAACTCCATATAAAAAAACGCTCAAGAAATGGTCAAGAACTGTTTTCACACGTCAAATTTTCTTGAGCCAATACTCAGCTCATAAGAAAAAATACTACAATTTTTGATGGTTCGCAACGCCGGTTTACCTCAAGAAATAAATATGCTCGTATATATTTCTTGAGGTAAACGTGCAGATCCACAGCAAAGCTGAGTACATATTGCGCTACACATGTTTTATACATTTTTATAAGAGTAATTTGCAAAAAAATGGAAATTTTGGTAAACGTCAAAATTTCTTGACCAGGCACAAGAAATATATGCTCGTTTTTTTCTTGAGGCATTTCTTGGCAGGTGGGTAGCCCGCTTAAGTGTGTTTTGCTAAAAGGATGTATTCCCTCAAAAAGTCACGAGACAGTTTTATGGCTGTTTGCGCAACTGAAGCCGAATATAGACAAATGTATGATGACAAAGTTAAGGCAGAATCATCTGTTGCTCCATTTATTCTTTAATTGGAACGCTAGCTGAACCACAATCATTTATGGTTTACTTCGACAACATTACATAGGTATACATTTTTTGATTTTGCTAAGGCTTTGGATGTTTGTTTTAAAACATATAATGTTTTAAATATCGACTCCCCTCAACCATGCGCTGTAATGTAAAGAGAAGTCTAAACCAGAAATAGATGCTCAACTCAATGAAATAAAAAGGTAAGTACATACGTACATAAGTACGTGATATCTTCACCATTATCATAAAAAGCGCTACATTGGCACTGTTTCTTCTGAACAAGGATTGTATTTAGTGATTAGAGTCAAAATCTGCCAACTGTGCAAACGTTTTTTTTCGATGTGCAAGCTTTTTTTGCGCAATAATTTTATTTCGGTTAACAATAAAAAAAGACCCCTATTTTTTTTATTTTTCGAAATTCGAATTATTTTCGAAGTTATGGGTATTCGAAATTTTTCGAAGGCCTTTGGATTTTATTTATTTACTCGCGATCGGTTCAACCGATTTTGCTCATATTTGGAACAGTTAAAGAGGATGAATAAGTCTTCTCAATAAACGTGGCGCATGGATTTTGATGTGCTTGTAAGGCCAGCATAGGGCATGGTAGCAACGACGCATGACCATTACATACGAAAAATACGATGCGCGTGCAGAAAAATGCCTGTACCTTTCGTTGTATGGTAAACTAATACTTTTTTTTTTAGATTATTTTTTGTTATGAATTACACAATAAAATAAGACTAGTAACACAATTGAAAGCGATTGAGAAGTTTTTTTTTTAGTTGTTTAAAACAATGGCTAATAACTTTTTTTTTTTAAATTATTTATTGTAAAAAAAAATATTTATTGAGGAGACTTATTCATCCTCTTTAACTGTACCAAATATAAGCAAAATATGTTAAACCGATTGCGAGTAAATAAATAAAATCCAAAAAAAATTTCGAATACCCATAACTTCGAAAATAATTCGAATTTCGAAAAATAAAAAATAGGGGTCTTTTTTTTGGTTGTTGGCAGATTTTGACTCATTATAAAGCAAAAGCTGACTGAAGATCTTATGTGTTGTGGTGAAGATGGCTATGTTTTTCTTCATTGCTTTTCTGTCATGCTTCTAATAACTTGTGTTTTATTTGTAGTGGGGAAAGATAATAACACAGAGCCAAAAAGTTCACCTATAATCAAAGAGATCGACGTCTAAAAAAGCTTTTTGGCCGGGGAGAGCGAGTGGGGACAAATTTGAAGAAATTTGTGCTAGGAAATCTTCTAGATTTTAGCTTGAATTTCTTCTCAAATTTATTGAAAAGGAAATCGGCTAAAAACTAGGATTTAGCTTCTTATTTATGAATTTTTTATGTACTTTTGTCAAAAGTTAGAAGAAATCGGTTTGTTTTTATGAGAAAACCTGCTTAAAGTAAATTAATGAGAACATCCTCTTATTTTCACTAGATTCATATTGAATTTATTGAAAAGGAAAACTAAACAAATTCAGGTATGCCTTCTTCAAATGTGTAATTCGACGCTGCCAAGCACAAGCACACGATAGTATCATGGTAGAGATCTCCGTTCAGCAGTTAATAATTCTTAGTTCGATTCGCGGTGAAGGCAAGTGGACATGTGGTGAGGCAAAAAGAACAAAGGTGTAATTAGACGTTGGCAAGTTAAGTATACAATGGCATGGTAGTGTAGATTAGACTAGACTGACTAGACATCTGGGTTGAGCGTTAATTTTTTTTTTTTTTTAATTTGAATTATTTAAAAGAAAATCTTCTTAATATTATGTGATTATCTACTCAGTTTTATTAAAAAGAGACACCCAGTTATAATAAGACGGGCATCTTATTGGAAAAATATCATAGAGAAATCCTTCTGATTTAGAGGGCATTTTATGTGACTTTTTGCTCTGTGAACTCTAAGGAAGTTGCCAAGTAGTAGTACGAGCACGTCAAAGTGACCTTAAGCATTATTCATACGATGCGAAAGACTTATATTTCATGAGACTGTTAATTCAAGTTCTGTAGCTTAAGCATTAAATATATTTATGTATAAAATTATTAATCATTTGAATTATCCATTGAATCAAACCTGCATTTTTTTCTCACAGTGTAGAACAGAGAAAATTCGTAAGTAAATAGTACACATATATTCGTAAAATGTACTCATTTACATTTGTAAATAGTACGCTAATATTCGTAAAATGTACTAATTTACATTCGTAAATAGTACGCAAATATTCGTTAAATGTACTAATTTACTTTTGTAAATAGTACGCATATATTCGTAAAATGTACTAATTTTGTGCCACATTTTCGTAGAATGTACGAAAACGGTTTTGCAGAATTTAAGAAATCTTTCGTGGCTCAAAACAACGAATAATTTCGTACTATTAGATTGTGTTTTGAGTGTATTTTGAAAAAAACAAAAAAAAAACATTCCCCTTAATTGAGAACAAACGTTTCAACTCCATTTTCCAGCTATGTATAGTCCGGTCAAAGTAGGGGTTAAATAGCAATAATTCCCACCTAATTTTGATAGATAGCTTAGGTTCGCCGTCAGAAAGAAAACTTTAAAAGTTCCAATTGATCCGATGTTTGCTAAAAAAGCTATTCGGGGGCAAAGGTCAATATTTGGATTTTATTGGGATCTATGAGGACCCTTGCACTTTTCTTTCCTTTGGTGAACCTAAGCTCTCCACAAAAATTTGGCTCGGTGGGAATCTTTGTTATACAATACATTTACCGGAATTTTAGCAAATATGGGATCGATGGGTACTTTTAAAGTCTTATTTTTGACGGCAAACCTAAACTCCAAATTTGGTTCTGTGGGACTTATTAAATTTTTTTTCAAATGTTTAATTTTACCGGACTATAATACAGTTTTCATTTCACCATTTATTATCTTCACAGCCCTTGAAGCGCTTAATTAATAGTTCAAGCATCAATCTTATGCACAAAAGTAGTCTCAGCTGGCAAAATTTGTGTACTCGTTAAAACCCTGCCTTATTCATGTTCAGACTCATTTATCACAATAATAAATGAAATGGATTGAAATTGTTGCAAAATCGGCCCACAATTCGAGTTATGTATACGGGCAAACATTTACACAGGATCTGCTCCTTCAATCATAGCCAAATGTAATAAAGATAAAAGGCAAATAAATTATGAACATTTCGCCTGGCTTTTATAGTCCTTAAAATAGCCAAAACCAAAGAAAAATGTTGCTATAAATTTTAACCAAACTCAAAATATCATACGTATGTAAGTAGTAAAATGTTTGATGATCGGGCACATCTATATATGTAGTAGAGATGTAGTGTGTAAGCAATAATGCTATAAAATATTGCCAGCCAATGACATGCTGTCAGCAATATTGCCGTCCCTCCGAACCCTGTCAAGGCTATATAAATAACGCATGCAAAACTGTTTGTAATAGTTAATATACCCTGCAGTGAAGGAACAGCCGACTAGTCGGCTTAAATACTAATTCACGACTAGATATTTCTGATTGATTAGGGATGTATAAGTAGGTCGCCTCCCCGCTGGTGCACCCTGGGTAACGCTAAATGACCTGCATGGCCTACATGGCTAGTTTCTGGTTTGCCGGTTCTACGAGAACGATACCAGTACTTGTGCTGTACCCATCGTGCCGAAACGACCCGGGCCGTTTTCTTATATCCACCCGGCCAAGAGCAATACACTCGGGGTGACCCTGTCTGACATTTAGGCAGGGCTACACCTCGTTACAACAACAACACCATTGAAATCTAACTTAAGCCTGTTTGGCGGTTAGAGCTCCAATTATCGAGCGGTTTTCTGCAGCCAGTAAACTGTCCCAAGATCAATAGGTTCGTGAAATAACGGTCGATATACGAAGGAATAAATAAAAAAGGTGACAAGCCTGTCTGAAAATATCTTCGTTGGCCCAGTATTATAAATAGCCCGAAGTGGTAACACCCATAGTACCCAAGTAGAAACCATTAGAATGAAACATATATGTATGGCAAATTTTACCCAAATTGCTTCACACGCTTTCGAGATATTGGTCGATATACAAAAAAATAAATAGCATTGGATTAAGAGGAAACCCTATTTGGCAATCCTGTCTGGAAATATCTTCGTTGGTATACGGCCTAAAACATCTTTCCTTTCATACCTATATTGGCATATCTCGCTCAATATTCAAAAAAAGAGATAGGCGGCAACCCTCTTTGATCGAGATCACTTCAGCCGCTCCCGAGATAGAAGTGGATACACAAAGGAGCAGAATGTGTAAGGTTTTGCTGACCATAATGAATTGAATAACTGCTGCAAATAGCACCGAACTGACTCGAGCAAAGGCTGTATTCGAGTGAAAAGTTCTTCGAATTCACACTACTTTGTTCTGATTTAGTTGGAAGCTAGTTTCGTTTGAAACAGAAAGGCATCTTTTGCTTGGCGGCCAGCCCAGTGCGTGCCCATAACAGCAAATTTATTACAATAAATCGTTTTGTACTTTATTTCTTTGTGTTCATTTTTTTGTTGGTTTCCTTTTGTGCACAAAATGAATTTACGAGCAATGTAAAATGCCAAAATTCCTGTCAATTTCGGTACGAGCATATCGTTTACAGTTTTTTTACTGCTGGCTCGTATGTCCTGCCAACCGTTCGCCTCATTTTTCTTTCATCAGTGAGTTATTGTCCTTAATGAACGTAATGATTTTTGGGTGTTGTTTGCAATCTGTTATCTGCAGATTTGTGTTTTATTTATTTTATTGCTATTTGTTCCCTCCTTTCCTTTGTGTTTTTTTTTTTTTTTTGGTTTTGTTACCTTTTTCCTCGTAAGCTGGGTTGATTTTTGATGGCAGCGTTGATTGAAGATATCAGTTAGGAAAACAAAGTGCTTCAAATTAATGACAGGTGTCGTTTGTCCTAACAAATCTTTGGCGTGAAATAAAATAAATCCTCACTATTTTATGTAATTGTTCAGCTCCAGAAACTCTTCCTTCGCGGGTAGAAACTAATATAGAAAAATATACACCTGACCTAAAGGCTCACAAAAAGAAAAAAAAACTCTGGCATGGAAAGCGTATGTTTTCCGATTTACGAGCAAGGTGCCCGCCTAGGTTATGCCTTGATTGGAAAATACAGCAGGGACTTGCAAGGGGTTTGCCTAGTTTTTGTACCATTAATAAATTTAAGTGCATTTGATGCAAGACTTTTTAATTTGCCAGTCCAGTGTCCAAATGTGAGAAGTGCTATCAAGAAGGCTGTAGAAACACAAAAAAACTTTACTTTTCCAAGTGAGTTTATCTTATTTGTATCTGTTTGTTATATACCAAGCATTTATCTTGTAATTAACTCATTCTCCGTAAAACCGGCAAAAACAAGTAAAGCACAGACATCCTTACGCAGTATGCTACACGTCATTTTTCAACAGTTTTTCAAATCTCCTTAATAGACACAAAAGACATATTACCACACATAAAAACAATCGAATTGTCGGAACATGTCGATTTCCGATAACGACAGCAAATGTCGGTTAGGCGATTATTTTAAGTAAAACGGGTTGGGTCACTGACGGCATGCCACTTCATCCTGCTAAACTAGCGCAACCTTCTGCGAAGCTCTACAAGCAACCACACAGCTTGTTAATATACTTACCTATATAAATGTATGTAAGAATGTGTTTCTAAGATCTACTTATAGGAATAACATAAATTTGTAAGAGCACGAACATACTACAAACTAACATCGTACATTTACGTACATCATTGACACTTTGACATGGGAAGGCCAACATTACATATCGATTGTGCTGCAGTCTCGCCTTGAACGGATTTGAACACTTTTCTTTTTGTGGCAGGGAAGCACTTAATCATGGCTGGGTGGCAATAGAAGGCAGAACAAAAAACATCCATCGACAACAGCAGGGAATTGCAACAGCACGAGACGCCTCCCTGTGGTCGATACGTCGAAAGGAAGAAGGGCAGGCCTGCCGGTCTCAGCAGGAAGAAAAGGAAGCGCATACACGTAATCGCATGTGTTTTTGCTTGAAAGGATACGTTTCACAGTTAAAATGATGTTATATAAAATCATATATGTAAGTGTGTATATACATAATTACATACGGGGAAGTAACAAAGCATTTAAGGCGGCTGTCGGCTCACTGTTGCTGGGTGTGTTAGGTCGCTTTTGCTGTGCAGTCAAAGTAAATAAGATTGATGATTTTGTTCGGCACAAAGGAAGAGTGTAAAAGGGCGACAGCCGACTTGGATGCATAGATAAGGAAATAATAATGCGAAAAACTGTTCGATCTACGATTGTCATTAGTCGAAAAGTTGCTGTTTGTTATTGTTAAGTGTTTTTATGGGCTAACTACGAATAACCCATGACGTGACTGATTCGCTCTGCAGTCAACCATAGAAATATGTGCAAATAAATGGATGATGAAGGTCCTTGCGGTGTTCTGTGGCGCATAAAAGTGTAAGTAAAACTTTCTTTTTGGAGTGTTGTAGGGATCTTGGGAACAAAACGTTTGGGCATACATAAGTTTGCTTTCCCAAGCTTGGAGAAACTAAAAATCGGTTCACACAGTGATGATCACAACTCATTTTATAGCCTCATTTAACGATTTTAAAGATTATAAGTAGATACTCTATATATGTACATATGTATATATGTATTGTACAAATACTCCAAAGCATCGAACGATATCGAGTTACATCACCTCCTTTTCTTAAGGTAGACTAACTAATTAAATTTAAATCTCAATCCTCTCGTCATAGATTAATGAGTTTGGATATATCACTTTAATGAACAGTACAAACAGTTTTTCCTCTCTTCTTGTTCTTAAATATACCATTACCATACCATTACCATACCATTACCATACCATTACCATACCATTACCATACCATTACCATACCATTACCATACCATTACCATACCATTACCATACCATTACCATACCATTACCATACCATTACCATACCATTACCATACCATTACCATACCATTACCATACCATTACCATACCATTACCATACCATTACCATACCATTACCATACCATTACCATACCATTACCATACCATTACCATACCATTACCATACCATTACCATACCATTACCATACCATTACCATACCATTACCATACCATTACCATACCATTACCATACCATTACCATACCATTACCATACCATTACCATACCATTACCATACCATTACCATACCATTACCATACCATTACCATACCATTACCATACCATTACCATACCATTACCATACCATTACCATACCATTACCATACCATTACCATACCATTACCATACCATTACCATACCATTACCATACCATTACCATACCATTACCATACCATTACCATACCATTACCATACCATTACCATACCATTACCATACCATTACCATACCATTACCATACCATTACCATACCATTACCATACCATTACCATACCATTACCATACCATTACCATACCATTACCATACCATTACCATACCATTACCATACCATTACCATACCATTACCATACCATTACCATACCATTACCATACCATTACCATACCATTACCATACCATTACCATACCATTACCATACCATTACCATACCATTACCATACCATTACCATACCATTACCATACCATTACCATACCATTACCATACCATTACCATACCATTACCATACCATTACCATACCATTACCATACCATTACCATACCATTACCATACCATTACCATACCATTACCATACCATTACCATACCATTACCATACCATTACCATACCATTACCATACCATTACCATACCATTACCATACCATTACCATACCATTACCATACCATTACCATACCATTACCATACCATTACCATACCATTACCATACCATTACCATACCATTACCATACCATTACCATACCATTACCATACCATTACCATACCATTACCATACCATTACCATACCATTACCATACCATTACCATACCATTACCATACCATTACCATACCATTACCATACCATTACCATACCATTACCATACCATTACCATACCATTACCATACCATTACCATACCATTACCATACCATTACCATACCATTACCATACCATTACCATACCATTACCATACCATTACCATACCATTACCATACCATTACCATACCATTACCATACCATTACCATACCATTACCATACCATTACCATACCATTACCATACCATTACCATACCATTACCATACCATTACCATACCATTACCATACCATTACCATACCATTACCATACCATTACCATACCATTACCATACCATTACCATACCATTACCATACCATTACCATACCATTACCATACCATTACCATACCATTACCATACCATTACCATACCATTACCATACCATTACCATACCATTACCATACCATTACCATACCATTACCATACCATTACCATACCATTACCATACCATTACCATACCATTACCATACCATTACCATACCATTACCATACCATTACCATACCATTACCATACCATTACCATACCATTACCATACCATTACCATACCATTACCATACCATTACCATACCATTACCATACCATTACCATACCATTACCATACCATTACCATACCATTACCATACCATTACCATACCATTACCATACCATTACCATACCATTACCATACCATTACCATACCATTACCATACCATTACCATACCATTACCATACCATTACCATACCATTACCATACCATTACCATACCATTACCATACCATTACCATACCATTACCATACCATTACCATACCATTACCATACCATTACCATACCATTACCATACCATTACCATACCATTACCATACCATTACCATACCATTACCATACCATTACCATACCATTACCATACCATTACCATACCATTACCATACCATTACCATACCATTACCATACCATTACCATACCATTACCATACCATTACCATACCATTACCATACCATTACCATACCATTACCATACCATTACCATACCATTACCATACCATTACCATACCATTACCATACCATTACCATACCATTACCATACCATTACCATACCATTACCATACCATTACCATACCATTACCATACTTGCATTACTGTGGTTGTTAGAGTTGATGTTGAAGATTTGATTGCTTTACTTGTTGGCACACTTCAACTGATAAATAGCATGCAAAATCATGTTAAAACATACATATGTAACAACTAATTGTATGACCATACCATTACCATACCATTACCATACCATTACCATACCATTACCATACCATTACCATACCATTACCATACCATTACCATACCATTACCATACCATTACCATACCATTACCATACCATTACCATACCATTACCATACCATTACCATACCATTACCATACCATTACCATACCATTACCATACCATTACCATACCATTACCATACCATTACCATACCATTACCATACCATTACCATACCATTACCATACCATTACCATACCATTACCATACCATTACCATACCATTACCATACCATTACCATACCATTACCATACCATTACCATACCATTACCATACCATTACCATACCATTACCATACCATTACCATACCATTACCATACCATTACCATACCATTACCATACCATTACCATACCATTACCATACCATTACCATACCATTACCATACCATTACCATACCATTACCATACCATTACCATACCATTACCATACCATTACCATACCATTACCATACCATTACCATACCATTACCATACCATTACCATACCATTACCATACCATTACCATACCATTACCATACCATTACCATACCATTACCATACCATTACCATACCATTACCATACCATTACCATACCATTACCATACCATTACCATACCATTACCATACCATTACCATACCATTACCATACCATTACCATACCATTACCATACCATTACCATACCATTACCATACCATTACCATACCATTACCATACCATTACCATACCATTACCATACCATTACCATACCATTACCATACCATTACCATACCATTACCATACCATTACCATACCATTACCATACCATTACCATACCATTACCATACCATTACCATACCATTACCATACCATTACCATACCATTACCATACCATTACCATACCATTACCATACCATTACCATACCATTACCATACCATTACCATACCATTACCATACCATTACCATACCATTACCATACCATTACCATACCATTACCATACCATTACCATACCATTACCATACCATTACCATACCATTACCATACCATTACCATACCATTACCATACCATTACCATACCATTACCATACCATTACCATACCATTACCATACCATTACCATACCATTACCATACCATTACCATACCATTACCATACCATTACCATAACCATACCATTACCATACCATTACCATACCATTACCATACCATTACCATACCATTACCATACCATTACCATACCATTACCATACCATTACCATACCATTACCATTACCATACCATTACCATACCATTACCATACCATTACCATACCATTACCATACCATTACCATACCATTACCATACCCATTACCATACCATTACCATACCATTACCATACCATTACCATACCATTACCATACCATTACCATACCATTACCATACCATTACCATACCATTACCATACCATTACCATACCATTACCATACCATTACCATACCATTACCATACCATTACCATACCATTACCATACCATTACCATACCATTACCATACCATTACCATACCATTACCATACCATTACCATACCATTACCATACCATTACCATACCATTACCATACCATTACCATACCATTACCATACCATTACCATACCATTACCATACCATTACCATACCATTACCATACCATTACCATACCATTACCATACCATTACCATACCATTACCATACCATTACCATACCATTACCATACCATTACCATACCATTACCATACCATTACCATACCATTACCATACCATTACCATACCATTACCATACCATTACCATACCATTACCATACCATTACCATACCATTACCATACCATTACCATACCATTACCATACCATTACCATACCATTACCATACCATTACCATACCATTACCATACCATTACCATACCATTACCATACCATTACCATACCATTACCATACCATTACCATACCATTACCATACCATTACCATACCATTACCATACCATTACCATACCATTACCATACCATTACCATACCATTACCATACCATTACCATACCATTACCATACCATACCATTACCATACCATTACCATACCATTACCATACCATTACCATACCATTACCATACCATTACCATACCATTACCATACCATTACCATACCATTACCATACCATTACCATACCATTACCATACCATTACCATACCATTACCATACCATTACCATACCATTACCATACCATTACCATACCATTACCATACCATTACCATACCATTACCATACCATTACCATACCATTACCATACCATTACCATACCATTACCATACCATTACCATACCATTACCATACCATTACCATACCATTACCATACCATTACCATACCATTACCATACCATTACCATACCATTACCATACCATTACCATACCATTACCATACCATTACCATACCATTACCATACCATTACCATACCATTACCATACCATTACCATACCATTACCATACCATTACCATACCATCACCATACCATTACCATACCATTACCATACCATTACCATACCATTACCATACCATTACCATACCATTACCATACCATTACCATACCATTACCATACCATTACCATACCATTACCATACCATTACCATACCATTACCATACCATTACCATACCATTACCATACCATTACCATACCATTACCATACCATTACCATACCATTACCATACCATTACCATACCATTACCATACCATTACCATACCATTACCATACCATTACCATACCATTACCATACCATTACCATACCATTACCATACCATTACCATACCATTACCATACCATTACCATACCATTACCATACCATTACCATACCATTACCATACCATTACCATACCATTACCATACCATTACCATACCATTACCATACCATTACCATACCATTACCATACCATTACCATACCATTACCATACCATTACCATACTGTTGGAGACATGAGCTCCAATTTAATTCAATTTTAATCAATTTCCCAAAACGCTCAATTTTAATATACATAATAATGAATTTATAATGAATTTACACTAACATATACTTACCTTAAATTCCTTAAATCAACTTATATCATTTTGCTAAAATACCTAAATTTACTTAAATTAACTTAACTCACCTTTTTCAAACACCCTGTAAAATAAGAATTTACTTACTGTTTTCTGCCTTTTAATACTCTTTGTACATTTTCATATTTACATATTTACATACATACATACATACATGCTTACCGTTTCCTTGCTGCGCAGGAGACTTAGGAAATTTGCCAAATCAGTTCGTCTGTAACTACCGCCCGCTAACGTTCATAGTTCAAGTGAATAAAGATTGAAGCTAGTAATTTTTAGTCTAAAACCAGTGCATTTTATTTTCAAGTGACGGAACTAAAGTGCAGTGCTAGTGACACCAATACCCCCCAACCCCATACTTACCCAATTTTTATACATGGTCCTTCGAGCCGGATATGAACCAGCGACCTATGGATGTTCTGTCTGGGTCTTCAACTGCGGGTTGCGCCTTGTTCCTTTGTTGCCCCTGAGCTGAGTTTTGAGAGTTCGATTTGGTTTGGAAATGAAGTAGAGAGTGGTGTCGTTTTTGGCAATATGAAGAGCTACCCATGACTCAAGCTCTTTCTGAAGATGACAAATTTTGCGAGGAACTCTACCGCAAAACCACTCACCGCCAAGAAGATGGTAGATATGTTGTGAAACTACCATTTAAAAGGGAATTTCCAAACACGCTCGCCCTGGGACATTCGCGAATTGCTGCACAACAACAATACCTCAGCGTCGAAAGATCCCTTGAAAAAAACCCCGAGCTGAGAGAAAAATACTCTGAAGTTTTGGAGGAATATATAACCCTTAATCATATGGAGGCAACCTCATCCCGCGAGGTCATCGATAAAGGAAAGTATCTTTCTTTCTACCTCCCCCATCATGCTGTCTTAAAACCCGACAGCAAAACAACAAAGGTGCGCGTTGTCTTCAACGCATCTAGAACCACTCATTCTGGAAACTCCTTGAATGACGCTTTACACTCAGGCCCTATACTCCAAAACGACCTAATGCTCGTACTACTCAAATGGCGATTTTTTAAGTACGTATTCAATGGTGATATCGAAAAGATGTATCGCCAAATTCTCGTTCACGAAGAGGATCAGGATTTTCAAAGAATTCTCTTCCGAAGATCCCCACAGCAGCCAATGGAGGACTTCAAATTAAAGACAGTGACGTTCGGCGTCAACTGTGCACCATATCTCGCGATACGTACTCTGCATCAACTCGCAGAAGACACAAAACCCACCCACCCACTCGCCCATGATATATTGCTACACGAAACCTACGTAGACGATATACTTTCGGGAGAACACACCTTACAGTCCGCTCACGACTCTCTACACGAAGTTATCGAAGTTTTAAAATCAGCCGGTTTTCCACTCAAGAAAATAACGGCAAATAACTCACAATTATTGCAATCCATTCCAGAATCTGATCTCCTAGATGCAGATTTTCTCAAATTTCACGATGCCAGCTCAACGAAGACTCTCGGCATAAAATGGAATGCCATAAACGACTCTTTCTCGTACTCGTACGACCCTCTACCCGCAGAAAACTCGAACACAAAGAGGCAAATTTTATCGGCGGTTGCGAAATTGTTTGACCCGGCAGGGTGGCTATCGCCAATAATGATACTAGCCAAGACTCTCCTCCAGGAACTCTGGTTAGAAGGAACAGACTGGGACGAACGAGTCAAACCCAGCGCTTTCCACAAATGGAATACATTTCGCGAAAATCTCTCCGCGATAAATGAAATTAAAATCCCTCGATGGGTTGAATTTTCACCCAATAAACCCTTTCAGATGCATGGATTCTCAGATGCATCCGAAAAAGCATTCTGCGCTTGCGTATACCTACGAGTGCAAAATAGCGATAACACATTCTCAACTCACTTACTCGTGGCGAAGAGCAAAGTGGCTCCATTGAAAACCGTGAGCCTGCCACGCCTAGAACTCTGTGGAGCAGTACTACTCACCAAATTGGTAAAACAAATACGCTCCCACCTAACTCTGACTCCACATGACCTGTTTCTCTGGTCGGACTCCGCCATAGTACTCGCATGGTTGGAAAAACCCCCACACACTTGGAAGACCTACGTGGCAAATAGAACCTCACAAATTCTGGAAAACGTGAGTAACGCCACTTGGAAACACGTACCCAGTGGAGATAATCCAGCAGATCTTGGTACCCGCGGATGCACACCCAAGGATCTAGCCGAACACTCCCTTTGGTGGAAGGGCCCAGAGTGGTTGGCCAAATCCCCAACGTCCTGGCCGAAAACAGCGACACAAACCCCTACTCCACCGGAACAAAAGCGCACTCAAGCATTTCATGCTGTAGATATGCCTGATCTACTCGAACGCTTTTCGTCCTACTCAAGAGCTCTACGAGTCGTTGTTTATATGTACCGTTTTATAAACAGGGCACAAGGACTCGATACTCAAAAAACGATCACTCTAACCCATGAAGAAGTGCATCAGGCAAAGATTCGTTTGATCCTGTTGACGCAACAGAAATATTTCTCTGCCGAAATCGCGGATCTACAGTCAAACAAACCACTCCACAAAAAGAGTTCATTATTAACTCTGAACCCTATGCTCGACGAAACAGGCGTAATGCGAGTGAATGGTCGGCTCGCAAAGGCCAATCTTAGTTATAACGAGCGATATCCGGTCATAATTCCCGATAATTCTCGTTTCTGCTCTTTACTCTTAGAATTTGTTCACTCTACCTTGTTGCATGCCGAAAAACAACTGATGATCCGCATGATACAACAGGAATACTACATCCCTCGACTCAAACAAAAGGTGAAGAAGTGCATATTTCACTGTAAGACATGCACTATCTATAAACAACAGGCTAAATCTCAAATAATGGCCGCCCTCCCTCCGGAAAGGTCCACATACTCTCTCCCATTTCACACCACCGGTATCGACTTTGCTGGACCTTTTCTCGTTAAGACATCAATCTTACGGAAGGCATCTTACTCAAAGGCATACGTTTGCGTATTCGTATGTTTCTCAACAAAAGCAGTCCATCTTGAAGTCTGCTCTGATCTGACAACCGCTGCTTTTAAAGCAGCATTTGCTCGATTTGTTAGTCGTCGTGGGCTCCCACACAAAATAATGTCAGACAATGGCAAAACCTTTATTGGAGCAAGTCGTGCCATTCAGAAGGAGCTTTCTTCTTTTCTCAAGGAAGCCGCAACTGACATAGCTCAAAAATATGCTACTCATGGACTGTCCTGGCAATTCATCCCACCATATGCTCCCCACATGGGCGGATTATGGGAAGCGGCTGTTAAAAGCTTTAAAACCCATTTCCTTAAAGTTGCAGCCAGTCAAAAATTCACTTTTGAAGAATTTACTACCCTACTCACTCGAATCGAAGCGGTTCTCAACTCTAGACCGCTATCTCCGATGTCGCAAGATCCAAATGATCTACACGCTCTAACTCCTGGACATTTCCTCCGTGGTGCTCCACTACTCGCGTTACCCGAACCCAACTCCGAAAAAACTCCAAGTTCTACACCATCAATTTAGTACGCGCTGGAAAAATGAATATCTCAAAGAACTTCATAAGCGTACTAAATGGAAAACGCAGCAGCCAAACATCAAGGAAGGTGATCTAGTCGTCGTTAAGGATGACCTTTTTCCCCCGAATGAGTGGCGACTCGGACGCGTTACTCGTCTCCATCCTGGCTCGGACGAAAAGGTTCGAGTTGTAGATGTCCGCACTCAAAGCGGAACATACACACGACCCATTGCAAAACTTTGCGCACTTCCCCCAGCCGAATAAGATCTCCACTCTCACTCTACAAATCTCTCCGTCGCATGTAAACTCTAGGATACCCACCAGACCCTACTGTTAGCACCCGTACTCACCTCATAAAATCTTTCTCTTTCTATTCTCATTACAGACGCTACGAGAGTTTCAGCAAGTGTCGGCTCTGTTGCCAAAAGCACTCGTTGCGCTACTGCAACGCGTTCATGGCAATGACACCGGAAGAACGCTATGAGTCGGCACGGGCTCATAAATATTGTATTAACTGTTTGGCAACATCCCACGTAACGGGCGCATGCGACTCTCCGGACAGTTGCCACAAATGCGGCCTTGCACACCACACGCTGCTACATCGACAGCAAGATAAGCCCTCGAAGAAGCAGAAGAATCGACGCAATGCACCGAAACCCAAGGAGACACCCCCTACTCGACGAGTGGTCATTGCAAAGCCAAAGAAAAGGAGGGGAGAACGCAAGGACACTCAGCGGCGCTTGAAGACCCTGTTCTCTACTGCGGTATCGACGTTATCAGAGATGCAGGAGCTACTGCTTCCTTCATCGGAGCAGGCCGGCCGCCATGTTGGAGACATGAGCTCCAATTTAATTCAATTTTAATCAATTTCCCAAAACGCTCAATTTTAATATACATAATAATGAATTTATAATGAATTTACACTAACATATACTTACCTTAAATTCCTTAAATCAACTTATATCATTTTGCTAAAATACCTAAATTTACTTAAATTAACTTAACTCACCTTTTTCAAACACCCTGTAAAATAAGAATTTACTTACTGTTTTCTGCCTTTTAATACTCTTTGTACATTTTCATATTTACATATTTACATACATACATACATACATGCTTACCGTTTCCTTGCTGCGCAGGAGACTTAGGAAATTTGCCAAATCAGTTCGTCTGTAACTACCGCCCGCTAACGTTCATAGTTCAAGTGAATAAAGATTGAAGCTAGTAATTTTTAGTCTAAAACCAGTGCATTTTATTTTCAAGTGACGGAACTAAAGTGCAGTGCTAGTGACACCAATACCCCCCAACCCCATACTT
>CAXKVI010000003.1:101664848-101777348 GCA_964058755.1 Campiglossa producta
AATGGTATGGTAATGGTATGGTAATGGTATGGTAATGGTATGGTAATGGTATGGTAATGGTATGTAATGGTATGGTAATGGTATGGTAATGGTATGGTAATGGTATGGTAATGGTATGGTAATGGTATGGTAATGGTATGGTAATGGAATGGTATGGTAATGGTATGGTAATGGTATGGTAATGGTATGGTAATGGTATGGTAATGGTATGGTAATGGTATGGTAATGGTATGGTAATGGTATGGTAATGGTATGGTAATGGTATGGTAATGGTATGGTAATGGTATGGTAATGGTATGGTAATGGTATGGTAATGGTATGGTAATGGTACGGTAATGGTATGGTAATGGTATGGTAATGGTATGGTAATGGTATGGTAATGGTATGGTAATGGTATGGTAATGGTATGGTAATGGTATGGTAATGGTATGGTAATGGTATGGTAATGGTATGGTAATGGTATGGTAATGGTATGGTAATGGTATGGTAATGGTATGGTAATGGTATGGTAATGGTATGGTAATGGTATGGTAATGGTATGGTAATGGTATGGTAATGGTATGGTAATGGTATGGTAATGGTATGGTAATGGTATGGTAATGGTATGGTAATGGTATGGTAATGGTATGGTAATGGTATGGTAATGGTATGGTAATGGTATGGTAATGGTATGGTAATGGTATGGTAATGGTATGGTAATGGTATGGTAATGGTATGGTAATGGTATGGTAATGGTATGGTAATGGTATGGTAATGGTATGGTAATGGTATGGTAATGGTATGGTAATGGTATGGTAATGGTATGGTAATGGTTATGGTAATGGTATGGTAATGGTATGGTAATGGTATGGTAATGGTATGGTAATGGTATGGTAATGGTATGGTAATGGTATGGTAATGGTATGGTAATGGTATGGTAATGGTATGGTAATGGTATGGTAATGGTATGGTAATGGTATGGTAATGGTATGGTAATGGTATGGTAATGGTATGGTAATGGTATGGTAATGGTATGGTAATGTATGGTAATGGTATGGTAATGGTATGGTAATGGTATGGTAATGGTATGGTAATGGTATGGTAATGGTATGGTAATGGTATGGTAATGGTATGGTAATGGTTGGTATGGTATGGTAATGGTATGGTAATGGTATGGTAATGGTAGGTGAAAGTATGGTAATGGTATGGTAATGGTATGGTAATGGTATGGTAATGGTATGGTAATGGTATGGTAATGGTATGGTAATGGTATGGTAATGGTATGGTAATGGTATGGTAATGGTATGGTAATGGTATGGTAATGGTATGGTAATGGTATGGTAATGGTATGGTAATGGTATGGTAATGGTATGGTAATGGTATGGTAATGGTATGGTAATGGTATGGTAATGGTATGGTAATGGTATGGTAATGGTATGGTAATGGTATGGTAATGGTATGGTAATGGTATGGTAATGGTATGGTAATGGTATGGTAATGGTTATGGTAATGGTATGGTAATGGTATGGTAATGGTATGGTAATGGTATGGTAATGGTATGGTAATGGTATGGTAATGGTATGGTAATGGTATGGTAATGGTATGGTATGGTATGGTAATGGTATGGTAATGGTATGGTAATGGTATGGTAATGGTATGGTAATGGTATGGTAATGGTATGGTAATGGTATGGTAATGGTATGGTAATGGTATGGTAATGGTATGGTAATGGTATGGTAATGGTATGGTAATGGTATGGTAATGGTATGGTAATGGTATGGTAATGGTATGGTAATGGTATGGTAATGTATGGTAATGGTATGGTAATGGTATGGTAATGGTATGGTAATGGTATGGTAATGGTATGGTAATGGTATGGTAATGGTATGGTAATGGTATGGTAATGGTATGGTAATGGTATGGTAATGGTATGGTAATGGTATGGTAATGGTATGGTAATGGTATGGTAATGGTATGGTAATGGTATGGTAATGGTATGGTAATGGTATGGTAATGGTATGGTAATGGTATGGTAATGGTATGGTAATGGTATGGTAATGGTATGGTAATGGTATGGTAATGGTATGGTAATGGTATGGTAATGGTATGGTAATGGTATGGTAATGGTATGGTAATGGTATGGTAATGGTATGGTAATGGTATGGTAAAGGTATGGTAATGGTATGCGTATCAAAAATTCAAAAAAACAGACATCAATTGTGAAACTAAATAATTGACCACATCAATAAGAGTCAAATCGTTTGATAAGAATAAATTATGTACACGTTGTTTTGCATAAACACTGACGATATGTGTATACATTACATATTTTATATCAAAGACGCCTCGAACTAAGTTATTGCTCTGCTAATGTACGACTAGACAAAAAATTATTCCTCACACCATGTAGGTACCACCTTGCAATGTTTTTTGATAGTCTATTTGTCGTCCTTTTCGCTGGAGCATGGGCGGATACCAACACCGTTGTTAACTCGGCAGGATAACAAATCTGTTAAAAAGTGACAAACGACTTTGTTATAATGTTAAAGTAGTTTGTGTATGCCAAAAGGTTGACAGCAGGGTGACATGACGCTCCAATAAATACAGTACTTACTTACGTGGCCTTCGTTGATGCCCTCGCTCTTGTCGGCTGTCAGCTAGCGCTTGCTGCTTGCTCTTTAACCTTCACATACATCCATGTCGCCA
Source organism: Campiglossa producta (assembly GCA_964058755.1). Taxonomy (NCBI): domain Eukaryota; kingdom Metazoa; phylum Arthropoda; class Insecta; order Diptera; family Tephritidae; genus Campiglossa; species Campiglossa producta. The sequence goes on from CAXKVI010000003.1 coordinate 101,667,534, forward strand.
ACAAAGATGTCCTTCGACATTTCTTTGGCATCAAAGTTTACAACAAATTCATCGAAGTAACTGCGGCACATATTTATCTGTATGCGTGGGAGTACGTAAGCGTGTGTGTCTGCGCATTCTGCGAGTCAGTTGCAGCCGCACCATTGTGTCCCATTGTTGTTGTGTCATTTTTCACGACAATATCCCACTGATTTTGGTGGTCATCTGTCTTCTTTATTAATTTTTACCATTATATACATAGCTCTTTTTGTTTTCCGAAAATCTGTGTTACTATTTCTGTGAGTATCCGCATATGGACAGGATATCGTTGTACATGTCCGCCTGCCATAAAGTGTATCCTTTTTGGATCTTTTTTCTCTTTGGTAAGTTGTAATTTGACTTTGGTCTTGGTTTTCCGATCTCTTGAGTTGTAGCTCGTAATGTGACTGGTATATCGTACCCAGTAGTCAAACCTACTAGTTGGGAGCTACGACACAATCAATTTGAATCCCAAGTCAACCATGGAAGAATTTGTATACCATGAAGCTAACTAGATATCCACCAAATGGGGATGTCCTACGAAATGTCCCTTCCTAGATTTTGATCAAAAACACTCCAGTCTTATTATGTGGTAATGGTATGGTAATGGTATGGTGTTTCATAATAATTATTTAAAATTTGAGACAGGATGTGTTTGAAAAAAAGCTTTAAGATGGGGCGTTCTCCAAAAATATTTTGAAATAGGCCATCGATATATACTAAGCTTCATCACGAGAGCAGCCTAGCCTCTCTGGCGCGACGACAAAGATCTTCCCCCTCCCAATCCAGGGTGTTATGCGAAACCGTGCCCATTGGACGTTTGCAGCCGGGAGGCAAATCGTGGCTGTATTTGAACGGAGCCTCTCTGATACCGGGTCGCCTCAGAGAGTAAGCATGGCCTTACCGCGGTACGGGGCTCTGCCGCGGCGGACGACACATTTTCCCCTACTCTTCCCTTGACCCTAAGCTGGCCGTGTCCGGCGATGGGTCGTACGAACAAGATGAACTCAAATTATCCAAATAAAAACGATAAACCTAAAAAACAAACAACGCCAAATTTCACTCCTCAGCAAAGGAGAGCTATGGAGGAACAGGCGAGAAAGCAACAACAACGCCGGAGGACAACCTCCGTTCCACAATCAAGGGGGGGATCGACAGCGATGGCAACTACGAGTCGGCCAACCAACCCTCTATCGACTAAGATTGACTTGATGGGAGCTAGCACCAGTGCGGTTGCCAACGCAACTAAGCGGACAACGGCAGATGCTAAACTCCCATCAACCGCTGATATGAAAACCAGTATCTTTACGTCTGTGGCAGCGGTCTCACGACCTGGCCTCGGAGTTTCGAAGGAGAAGGAAGCTGCAACTGAGATTTCGGCAAGGAGAGCGACCGCGATGGCAACTACGGGTCCGCACTCCCAGGAGACATCTCCCCGCCGCTTCACATACCACGAGAAAAGATTGGCTGCAAAGATCCTGAAGAGGTATGAAGGGGTACCGCAGGAATCGCTGTCGCCGAATTCCAGTAAATCGGTAGAGCTAGCGAAAGCTGTGATACCGGATTTCCAAAATTCTTACATGCCAAAGAGGTTAAAAGTTAGCCCTTTCAAGCGCCAGAGATCGGACCTGGAGTTGAATCCCCCTCCCAAGCGGCATCAGAATACCCCTGGAGCGGGCAAACTAAGCTTTGCTGAGGTAACCAAGGACAGGATCCTTATAGGCGTCCTGGACCGAGGCAATGACCGCCTGGCCATCCCTAAGGACCGGTGGCGTTACGTGCGAAATGAACTCGGCAACATTCTTCTCAATGTTGCTCCAGAGTTTCCGGGTAGTTCGGCGCGAGTAACGGATGCGGGTTGGCACCAGGGTCAGATTAAATTACTCGCATGCGAGGATGCAAAAACCGTAGCACTGTACAAGGCAGCAGCTGCTAAGCTGGGTGAAGTCTACAAGGGCGCAAAGATAGAGGTCGTCGACTGGAAGGACATTCCAGCTCGTCCAAGGGCAAGGGCGTGGATTCCGGCCATCCCTGACGAACCCGAGAGAATTCTCGGGATGCTACGGCTAATGAATCCGTCCCTGCCAACGCATGACTGGAGTGTCAATCTGGTCGGGGATGCGGTAGGGCCCGACAGACAGGTGGTGTTCACCATGAATAAAGAGTCAATCGAGCCCCTCAAAAGGTGCAATGGCCTAGTACACTACAGCGTAGGCCAGATCGTTATCCACGTATATCGTGGTGATGCTCAGCGCGCTGCCTTCTCGGCTGCTCCGGGGGAACCGGAAAACGAATTACCAGAAGAGGAAGCGGAGGATTCCGATGCGGAAAGCATGTTATCCGCCACGTCCCTTGGCGATAGTGCTGTGAACAACTCGGAGATGGAGGACAGCCTACAGGACGAGGAAGCCCTCGACGTCACGGTGGTAGCAGCCAACGCTGAGCGATTAACATCTAACGCTGCAGACAGCAAGACTCCTGCAACGCCATATCGGGCAGTTAATCGGAACAACTCGTCGTTGATAGGCAACCTCCGGGATGGGGCAAACCTCGACGATATGGGGACGGCAGGGAAGTCTGTGCGCTCTCATGTTGGTGGTGCTTCAGATTAATCTGCACAAATCTAAAGTAGCTTCGGCTGCTTTAAGTAGTCGTCTTTCTAAAGGCGACGTGGATGTGGTCCTCATCCAAGAACCCTGGGTCAATAGCTCGAGAATCTGCGGATTGGGGACTAAGGGCTTCAAGCTCATTCGAGCCAGCGAGGTCGACAGCACCCGCCTGACGGTGGCGTCGGTCTATATGCCCTACGACGCCGAAGAACCCCCACCACAAATGGAGGTGAAAGACCTGGTGTCAAATTTCTGCACGGGTAATCTTATTATTGGAGCGGACGCTAATGCTCACCATGTCCAATGGGGGAGCTCCGACATCAATGCCAGGGGCGAGTCTCTGTTTGATTACCTCTTAACAACCAACCTGGTGATTTGCAACGTGGGTAATGAGCCTACTTTTATAACTAAGACCCGCAGGGAGGTCATAGACCTCACTCTCTGTAGTGAAGGCGCTTATGAGTGGGTCAGAAAATGGCGGGTTCTGGAAGAACATTCTTTCTCCGACCACCGTTACATAGAAATGGTTTTAGACTTTATTGTAGAACAACCAATCATGAAACGCAATCCACGTAACACTGATTGGCAGTTACACAATGAAATATTAGACAGAGACCTCCCAGTACTGCCCTCACAAGCCCCCTCATCAGTAGAGGAGCTGGAGGATCTTGTTACTACATTTACATCGGCGCTCTCAAATGCTCTAGGACAGGCTTGTCCAGTGCCAAAACCACGCGGTAAACACAGGCCACATTGGTGGTCCTACGATTTGGACTCGCTCCGAATATCATGCCGGAAACAATTTAACAAGGCCAAGAGCTTCGGCTCTGAGCCTCATTGGCACGAATATAAAGCTAAACTAAGGGCCTACAAAAAAGCTCTGAGACAGGCGAAGAGAACCTCGTGGAGAAATTTCTGCACTGGCGTCGAAAAGGTCGACGACACAGCGAGACTTAGACGAGTCCTCTCGAAAAGTCAAACAACCATCAGCTATTTGCGAAAGCCTGACGGATCCTGGACCAGCACGGAAGAGGAAACCCTTGAGCTGCTCTTGAATACACATTTTCCGGGGAATCTGCATGATGCACCACTAGCACCTGCAACAAACCTGGCAGTAAATATACCCATCACTGAGGAAAGAGTAAGGTGGGCAGTTAAGAGCTTTGAACCGTATAAGGCTGCCGGGCCGGACGGGATTATCCCCGCGCAGCTTATAAACACGTTGGAGACATCAGCTAAATGGCTGGTATTTCTCTTCACAGCCTGCCTGGCTCTCAACCACATTCCGGGCTCCTGGAGAAGCGCCACGGTAGTGTTTATCCCTAAGGCTGGGAAGGCATCCCACTACGAGCCAAAAGACTACAGACCGATCAGTCTCTCGTCCTTTGTACTAAAAACCTTTGAGAGGATATTAAGCGACTACCTCTTAACGACTATTGATAGCAACCTTATCTCTAGCTATCAGCATGCATACACCAAGGGTAAATCAACAGAAACCGCTCTGCACAGCCTAGTGTCTGTCATTGAGAAATCGCTGTGTGAAAAGGACTACTGTCTCGTGGCCCTCCTAGACATTGATGGGGCTTTCAACAATATAAGCCCGGAGGCTATCAACTCCGCTCTAACTAATCTGGGAGTAGATAGACCTCTAACTGGTTTAATTGACCAACTTTTAATGGGAAGGAAAATAGCTTCTTCACTTGGTACGGTTGAGTTATCACGCTATGTCACAAGGGGAACACCCCAGGGTGGTGTTCTTTCCCCGCTTTTATGGAACCTCACAGTCAACTCGTTGCTACGTGACACAAGCTGGGGGGGCGGGAAGATAGTGGCATACGCAGACGATTTAGCTATTGCATTCAGAGGCAAGTTCCCACAAACTCTGTGTGACCTGATGCAAGTAGCACTGCGAGAAGTTTCGACGTGGTCCTCTCGCTGCGGACTTAGTATCAACCCAGGGAAGGTGGAACTTGTCCTCTTCACCAACCGGTACAAAATACCGCCACTAAGCCTACCAGAACTAGATGGCACGCGCCTGGGCTTGTCGGATAAGGCCAAGTTTCTAGGCATAGTTCTGGACAGGAAATTGAATTGGAAGGAGAATGTTCTTCAGCGCCAGAAGAAAGCTTGCATCGCTCTTTACACCTGCAAAAGAGCCATTGGCAAAAAATGGGGGATCAGCCCTAGAGTATGCAGTTGGATCTACACGGCCATCATTCGCCCAATCATGCTTTATGGAGTCGTCGTATGGTGGCCTGCGCTGAGCAAGGCAACATACCTGAATCTGTTGCGGAAAGTCCATAGATCCAATATGATCTGTATAAGCGGTGCGCTAAGGACAACGCCCAACGAAGCCCTCCAGGTCATTCTGGGCATTTTGCCACTTGATCTGGAAGGGTTTCGGTCAGCGGCGGCATCAGCTCTGCGCCTAAGAGAAACCTCCAGTTGGGCTGCGGGTACTATTGGACACTCCAGTATTCTGGAATCTTACAGCTTTCTCCCTCTAAGCACAGATCGTTGTGCGACTACTACAGTCGGGGATAGCTGTTTCAAAATAAACATTCCCAGCAGAGAAGACTGGGAGAGGACGGATTGGTGTCCCGAAACAAATGGTGGCACTTCCATATACACCGACGGCTCGAAGTTGGACGGCAGAGTTGGAGGAGGCGTTTATTCAAGGGATTTGGACCTTGAGCTCTCCTTCAGACTACCTGATCATTGTAGCGTCTTCCAGGCGGAAGTCTCGGCAATCCTGGACACCGCGGCCTGGTTAAGCAAACGTGTTATCGGAGAAGATATCGCTATTTTCAGCGATAGCCAAGCGGCCATCAAATCCCTTGGCTCATACACGTTCAACTCTGAACTGACGCTCAGCTGTCGTCGATCTCTTCAGGAGATGGCCCAACAGAACCGCGTAAACCTCATATGGGTCCCGGGACATAGGGACATTGAGGGAAACTGTAAGGCAGACGAGCTTGCCAGGCAGGGCACGACCAAGCAGGTTCTTCAGGATAAAGAGCGCTTAGGTATGCCGTTTGCCACATGCAAACTAATGCTGAAGGAGCACACACTCCGTCAAGCCAACGAAAGATGGCTGCAATCCCCAGGGTGTCGCATATCGAAACAAACCTGGCCAAAATGGGATCTTAAAAGGTCTAGACGCATTTATGCCCTAACTAGGAGGGAAATCTGCATATTGATAGGGGTATTAACCGGTCACTGCCTCATTGGTAGGCATGCAGAAAGGCTAGGTGTGCCCTACCGACGATGCTGCAGGAGTTGCAAAGATGATGAGGAGGAGGAAACAGTGGATCACCTCATCTGCAACTGTCCGGCTTTAAGCGGCGCGAGAACGCGCTTTTTGGGAGTTCCGTTCCTGGATAGCCTAAGCCAGATCGCGGAACTGGACATAAAGGACTTGATGGGCTTCATAAAGTCATCTAAGTGGTTCGAGGAGGAGTAACGGTGTCGGTTTAGGAGTGTCAGTCCCGGGATTCTGCTATGTGGAAAATCCCAACAACTCAGGGATTTTCCATATGGCTGGGTCCCGGGACTGACTTTCCTTGTGTTGGTGGTATCACAACGGGCCTTTCAAAACTGGCCTAAGTGTGCCTCTGCGGCAGCCACTTGAACCTAACCTAACCTATACTAAGCTATTACATATATATGTGCATTAGGGTGATTAAAAAAATGTCGATTTGGACTAGGGTGATTCAAATAAAAAAATTTGTTTTTTTTTTGTCTTACCGCCTAAAAAGTTAGGTTTTGATGAGAAAATAAGCCTTGCAAAAAAATAGCGCTCTAACTTAGGGATGGATATTTTTTTCGCTCTTTCCCATACGTTTTGAATGGGGAAAACCGAATTTTTTTTTTTTTTCAAAGTGAATTTTCTTTTAATTTTTGAAACTTTTTTCAAAAAATTTTTACATACTCTGAAAGTTGAAGCTCCCAAAATGGTAAGCCATATGCGGTTATCTTAACTCTTAAAATAATAACATTCATACAAAATGTAAAAATAAGAAAGGGCAAAAAAATAGCCACCCCTAAGGGTTAAGTTAGAGGACTAATTATTTGCAAGGCTTATTTTCTCATCAATACCTAAAGTTTCAGGAGGTAAGAATGAAAAAAAAAATATTTTTTTATTTGAATCACCCTAATGTACATACATACATAATTGGTATTTTTTCGTATTATAACATATATATTATATATATATAATTGCAACCGGAAAGTACTAGTTGTGCAGTAATTTCAGTGCGACTAGTTTGGTGTTTTGCTTTTTGCTGCAGGGTATAAAAACAAATGTACGCATGTTTTTATGTATAACGCAAAATGTCTAATGATTTCATGGTGGTCAAAATGTAATAAATTTTTATTGGACCTTATTACTGCGACATGCGGGCTATGTTCGAAAATTTATGACTTTCCTGTGATTTTGGTTACAATACATGCACATACATACGTATTTATGTTTTAATGCAGCTCCATTCGAGGTTCGCTTGTTTCGCCATAGGTACTTGTTTTTGTAAGTGCGCTATCCCAGTTGAATTACTGACCGTCTGTTTTGAGGTCTCCTGCTGTTTAACTATCATTTCATGACAATTTTATTAACATCTTAAGTCCGTTTCATTGCTTGAAAAACTGTTGTGTGCATTTTGGGTTTCTTTCAATCCCAAAATTGGATATTAACCTTGACATACAATGTTGTAAATAAAGGGAAGCTGAACGAATCTTAATATGCATGCCCATTTTTAGGACAGCGAGTTCAAAGAAAGTTAACTGCCTAATCCAAATACACTAATCGAAGGACATTTTTAGTAAATCAGGTTGTTGAGGGTTAAATGCATACATCCTTGATATCGATTGTTGCGTTATCGACTATGTATGAATAACCCCATATTTTCATAACGATAATTTAAGGTGAGGCCTAACCGTATTTTACGATTTTACCGATATACTATGTAATGCTATGGATACACACAGATATTATCTCCAATAAATCTTCTTTAATCAGATTTTACCCTGACACACACAAAATTGAAGATTAACAATCTATCTAGAGCTTTGGTTGTATTACTCGCGGTTTGAAACTAGATGTCGCTGAGGATTGTTTATTTTTTGGTGACTCTAGTGTCCAGTAGCGGTTTATTTATCGGTGACTGTAGTGGTCAAATCGTTATTTCGTTTCCTGAAATCAGTTCAAATCTTCTTCTTTTATAATGAAAATTATGCTCAAGTTAACTCCCAAAAACGGAGTTAATTCGGAATTAGTGCTAATGTATCAGCCCTATAAGACCTTAATGTAGGATCCAGTCTGGAAAAATTTCGCATATACAAACCAAGTTTTAAAACCCAAAAGGTTTTGTTTAAATTAGTTTAACTCCGAAAAAGTAATAACTATTTAATGAACTTTACTTATATACAAAATTTAATGATCTACAAAAACGTCTTGTATATATTTTTTATTTGTCTAACAAAGCATTTTTACAAATGTTTAAAATAAAAGTTAACTACAAATTAAAAAAATAATGGCTACAACTTCGAAAAAAGTTTGAATTCCGAAAAACATGAATGGGGTATTTTTTCATGTCAGCCAGAAATTATAATTGTATAAATATATTTTACCAAAAAAGAGGAGTTAGTCGAAAAACCTTGATATCTACACTTAACAAATTTATACCCTATTCGACAAACTAAAGGCGGCGATATACCCAACAGGTTAGCATAACCTCTGACGAGTTCGAAATCGAAATGTGAAGGCGTGTGAAATTCCAAATTGAGATGCAAACGAAAATTAACATACTAATCAATCCGGCGGACATCAATCAATTGTTTAAAATTGATTTCAACAAACCAACATCATCATCATCATCATTTATTGGCGCTTAACCGCCTAAGCGATTTTGGCCGTCGCCTATCAAAGCACGCCAGTCATTCCTTTTTAGCGATAACTGACGCCAATTGGAAACCCCAAGGGAGTTCAAGTCATCCTCCACCTGTTGTTTCCATCTCAGTCGAGGCCTCCCCCTTCCTCTGCTGCCAAATTCGGGTGACGATTGGAAAACCTTCTGGGCTGGAGCTTCTTTGTCCATTCGCATGACGTGACCCAGCCAGCGGAGCCTTTGGGCTTTAATTCGCTGGACTATGGTCAGATCTGCGTAAAGCTCGTACAGCTCATCGTTAAATCTCCTTCGATACTCGCCGTCGGCATCACGGGAAGGACCATAAATCTTCCGGAGAACTTTTCTCTCAAATACTCCAAGGGCCATCTCATCTTCTCTTGACATTGTCCATGAATCTGAGCCATACATCAGGACAGGTATGATGAGAGACTTATAGAGCGCGATCTTTGTTCTTCGAGAGAGGACTTTACTTCTCAATTGCCTACTCAGTCCAAAGTAGCACTTGTTCGCAAGAGTGATTCTCCGTTGGATTTCTAGACTGATATTATTTTCGGTGTTAATGCTGGTTCCCAAATAGACGAAGTCCCCCACAGTTTCAAATTTGTAACTATCAACAGTGACGTGGCTGCCAAGGCGCAGGTGCGCCGATTCTTTCTTTGATGACAGCAAATACTTCGTCTTGTCCTCGTTGACCGCAAGACCCACTTTTTTCGCTTCTTTATCCAGTCCAGAGAAGGCAGCGCTTACGGCGCGGTTGTTAAGGCCAATGATATCAATATCATCGGCATACGCCAGCAATTGCACGCTCTTGTAAAAGATTGTACCATTGCGGTTTAGCTCTGCTGCTCGAATTATCTTCTCCAGCATCAGGTTGAAGAAATCGCACGAAAGGGAGTCGCCCTGTCTGAAGCCTCGTTTGGTTTCAAATGGCTCAGAGAAGCGGCTTTGAAATCGACAAAGAGATGGTGTGTGTCGATTCTTTTATCATGGGTCTTCTCCAGGATTTGGCGTATCGTGAAAATCTGGTCGATGGTAGACTTACCAGGTCTAAAGCCACACTGATAAGGTCCAATCAGCTTGTCTACGATGGGCTTCAGTCTTTCACACAATACGCTAGAAAGAACCTTATATGCGATATTAAGAAGGCTGATTCCGCGGTAGTTGGTGCGGTTAGCGGGATCGCCTTTCTTGTGGATTGGGCAGAGCACACTTAAATTCCAATCTGGAGGCATGCACTCGTCTAACCATATTCTGCATAAGAGCTGATGCATGCTTTTTACCAGCTCTTCGCCTCCGTGTTTGAACAGCTCGGCGGGTAGTCCGTCTTTTCCAGGCGCTTTGTTGTTTTTGAGCCGGGATATAGCTATCCTCACTTCATCATAGTCAGGTGGTGGGACGACTTTTCCATCGTCAGGGATTGGGGTATCGGGTTCGACGTCCCCTCGCAATTTAGCAGTGAGGAGAAGTGCTCCCTCGTAATTTAAGTACACTCTGTACGTCGGTTACCAGGTCGCCATTATTGTCCTTACAGCAACTTGCCCCGGTCTTAAAACCTTCCGTCATCCGCCGGATCTTTTCATAGAATTTTCGGGCATCATTCCTGTCAGCCAGCATCTCAAGCTCCTCACACTCACGCCTTTCGGCCTCACGTTTCTTTTTTCTGAAAAGGCGTCTCTCTTCCTTCTTTGCCTCACGATAGCGTTGCCATACACTGCGGGTTGCGCCCGTTCGCAACGTCTCCCTGTAGGCAGCGTCCTTTTTGTCCGAGGCAGTGCTGCATTCCTCATCGTACCAGTTGTTTTTGCGGGCTCGCTGGAACCCTATAGTGGCCTCAGCGGCGGTACGTAATGAGTGAGAGATATGCTTCCATTGCTCGGTTGCATCGTTAGGTCGAGGATTGCTCTCCGATAGCAGGTGTGAGAGTCGAGTGGAGAAATTTTCTGCTGTCTGTGTCGTGCGCAGCTTCTCGACGTCAAACTTTCCTTCCGTTACTGTGCGCACTTTCTTTGCTACACAGAGGCGTGTGCGTATCTTGGCTGCAACAAGATAATGGTCCGAGTCGATATTGGGACCACGAAGGGTACGCACGTCCAGAACGGTGGAGCTATGTCTGCCGTCGATCATGACATGATCAATCTGGTTTCTTGTTCTTTGATCAGGAGACAGCCATGTGGCTTGGTGTATTCGTTTATGCTGGAACCTGGTACTACTGATGACCATATTGCGAGCAGCGGCGAAATCAATCAACCTAGTGCCGTTGGGGGATGTTATATCATGGAGACTTAATTTTCCAACTGTTGGACCAAAGACTCCTTCCTTGCCCACCTTCGCATTAAAGTCGCCGAGCACGATTTTGATATCATGTTGGGGGCAGCGATCATAAGTCTGTTCAAGCATTCAACAGAAAATTCAGTATTAAATTGTCTGTTCTAATTCACGAATTCGTTTGTCGGCTAAACTTCAAAGATTCGCATATGATATGTAATGACAGCTTTGATCATTGTACTCCCTTTGAAAATTACCGCTATGTATACTGAATAAGGCAATTTGAATAAATAGATGGGGTTTTTGCTTTAGATTGATTAGCTAAATTAGTTGTAAGATTTGGTATTACATTTATGAAAAGTCCTGCTCTTACTAGTTAGATGTAAGCTTCTACCGATCTTCGTATAGAGATTCATCCAGGGACCGCCAAAAAAGGTTATCAAGCAAAACTTTAACAAAAAACAAAAATAAAGGGGTAGGTATATACATAGAAAAAAAATTGTATTAGCATCGTTATCGATTAGGGAAACGAATTTCTTTTGCATTTATCCGTAAAAATTAAAAACAAAAGTTATTTTTCAATTTTTAAACTTCTATCGGGAACTTTTATTTCTTTCAATTTTTAAATTTCGATCGGAAAATAAAAGCTTTTTTTAATTTATAAATTTCGATCGGGGGGAAAAAAAGGAATTTAAAATTTTTTTTATTTCGTTTAGAAAATAAATGGGATCCATGGGGACTTTCGTAGTTTTCTTTCTGACGGCGAATCTCAGCTCTCTACCAAAATTTGCAAATTAATGTTTTTTCAAATGTTTATTTGATCGCATGCTTTAGCGTTAATCCGGCACTGGGTCTATCCGTTTAGGAAGCAACTTAACCCAGCCCTACATACAACAATTTTAATTTATGTGTGCATATTAGGGTGATTAAAAAATAAAAATTTGTTGGGTGTTATCCCCTCAAAAGTTGGCAATTGATAAGAAAACCTTGCAAAAAATTAGCTCTTTAACTTAACCTTCGCAGTCGTTTACTAATTACGAAAAAAAGTTTGTTTGCTTTTAGAACCACCCTAGTGTATGCCATTGTTGTGTTTAGAATGTGTAAGTAATGTAAATTTCTTTCTGCTTAAATATATTAATTACAACAAAATATGTGCTCCATATTTATTTTGTTGTGAAAAAAGTTTATGTTTGCAACAAAACTGGAACGTCCAAACAAAATTAAAATCAATATTTATCCAATAAAAAATTGTTCCAGCAAGATACTGGTAATGCAGGCCAAGTCCTTGTTTATTCCTGTATTAATCGTGTATGTAGAATTTTTTTGTAGCACTAACCAATTCGCAGAATTTTAGGGAAATCATATATCACCTCAAATATAAGGTGCGTTAACGGAAAGTCCAAACGGCAGACTTAAACCCTTCTTGAGTGGTAATGTGCATCTCTAGAAAAAAATGTTGATAGCTTTGGATAGATGAGTACAAAGGCTACATATGACAAAAAAAGTTATTCTGATCCAAAGCCTAGTAAAAGTTTTATACTTAAAATAGTGCTACAGTCTGTAACGCTGCAAACACCCATAATTTTAAAGTGGAAGGTTTTAAGTTTAAACAACTTTTTACATAATGCGAGTATCATCACTATTAAACTAATTACAGGAATTTAAATATGACTATATTTTGTATGTGTTACTTCCAATAGTACAAAACTCAGTCATTCAGCATCAACAAAATTGGAAAAATGTGTTCCTATCTAAAAAAGAGAGGATCCTTTTTTTCTGCTGGGACCCTTTTTGAAACTTCACAGCGGCAACACTGAGAAGCTGCAAAGCAGACCTAGCAGCTAGTGGGACAATTGAAAACCAAATTCATAGAAATGAATCTGATCTTTACATGGCCGCTCGATTCGAGAGTCTCGAACAATGAAATTTTTGCTGCGTTGTGAGAGCGCTATGATCGCGTTGACTAATCAATGGATGTCCTTTGTTATGCTCAATCGCTCACTTTCAAGCAACAAGGCAACAACATACGCTGTTGTCTTCCCATCTGCTTATTATTCTTCCTCTACATCATACATTTTCCGACCAGCCAAATTTAAATACATATAGTACTAGAAGAATAAAAAGATTACTTACTTAAATTTATACCAAAGGCAATAAACATTGTTGGCCTTTGGATTTTCTCACCTCATAAAACATCTACCAAATTATGAAATAACTCATGTAACATAAAATTTAACAGAATATTGATGCTAAAAGAATTTCTAATCAAAACAGATACTTCTGGGAATATATTTTACATCAAAAGCGGTATTTAAAAGCAAACGAACATTTTGCCGGCTATTAAGACGTGATAAAATGTGGAAAAACTATTTGTGAAGAGCCAGACGACGCACTGTCTCTGCATCTAATTAAAGTGTTTGATGTATGAGGGGGCATCTAATGCTGTAGTAACATAAGATGGGTGAAGCTCCCAAAATAACATACCTATACATACATATGTGCTGGAATAGTATAAATCCATCTGAGGCCTTTAACAATTAAGTTAAAAAAAGGCCGCTGGAAGTTTAAACAAATCAGAAGTTCTCTTCTAAACACTGTTTATGAATCAGTCAAAACGGCTAATGCTGTGGTAGAAGAAAAGAACTTTGTGCCTTCAATAAATTTTTCTCAGAATTAAGCTGTCGGAATTGCAGTGAAATGCTTTGATCTGTTGCCACAAACAAATACAATATAATTGATGGCAGAGCATAAAATAAAACATTCGCCAAAAATATGGCTTGCGTAAAAGAATAAATTTTACTCATACAGGAGCATTGTGCCACACAGTGCTATGGATCATGCAGATGAGGAAAAAACGCCAGAATTAGGTAACAAAAAAATATGAATAAATATAGTATAAAAAACTAAAACTCACGCTTTTAGAGAGTATTGAACTAAAAAGTTGAAAATAATTTTAAAAACCCTACACAGTAGTATTGTGGAAAAAGCGTGGTCCGCTTTGTTCCATAATCTTCGTTTTTTATTTAAATTATTTTTACTTTTTTAGTGCAATATTCTTTAAAAGCGCATGTTTTCGCTTTTTAAACTATATTTATTTTTTACTTTTTAGTTAAACGTGTTATGAAGTAATCGATAAATATATCGAAATATGCAAACGAAACTTCTGGACTTCCACTTTCGTTTGATAGCCATATTGTAGGCAATTTTCAATATTATTGGACAACCTCATTTTGACCGATAGCTCAGTTATCGATAAATATATCGAAGTCCAAATGCAGCCTCCTATCGTTTGACACCCGTATTGAAGGAACATTTCAAGGTTTTTGTGACAGTCATATGCCACTATCGGGTAGACTAAAGTAGAGTTACATACAAACAAGCACACATACATATGAATGTATGTACAAGTAAAGCTAATGAAAGCGTAGTAAAGAAACTAGCATTATGTGGGAAAAGCGCCGTGCGCTCGATATACGAAAATTATGGCACAAAGCGGAGCACGCTTTTTCCACAATACTACTGTGTAGGGTTTTTAAAATTATTTTCAACTTTTTAGTTCAATACTCTCTAAAAGCGTGAGTTTTAGTTTTTTAAACTATATTTATTATTTACTTTTTAGTCAAATGTCCTATGAAATTACAGATAAATATATCGTAAAAAACAGCAGTCCAAACGAAACCTCTGGACTTCCACTTTCATTTGATACCCATATTGTAGGGAAATTTTAAGGTTTTCGGGCAACCACATTTTGAGCGATAACTCAGTTATCCATAAATTTATCGAAATATGTCGAAGTCCAAATGCGACCTGTAGCCCGATTCCCTAACTTTTAACTACTCGCCAAGCGTTTAGGTTTTCGCCAGGGTTTGGCGTTTGCTCTTAACGAAACTGTGATTCTCTAACTTGCCTTTAACGCATTTCCATATTTTCAATATTTCGCACCAAATAAAGCGCCACAAATTCAAAAGACATTTTTATTTCAACTTAAATTTATTATTTTCTCTTAAACACTTTTAAACACCATCAAATTAATCCGCGATAACTAGCTACAATAAAAGTGTTAGCGAAAACAGCTGATCGAGCTTATCGACTTTTAGTGTGGTTAACACTTAGAGAATAGGGAAAAGCGATAAAAATGGCGTTAAACAGAATTAACGCTAACACTTGGCGATAAAATAGTTAGGGAATCGACCTACTGGGGCCTTCACCTTTCGTTTGATACCCATATTGTTAGGAAATTTTAAGGTATTTGGCCTAACATTTTGACAATAACTCAGTTATCGATCAATTTATCGAAATATGTCGATGTCCAAATGAAACCTGGGGCATTCACCTTTCGTTTGATACCCATATAGTAGGGAATTTTTTAGGTTTTTGGGCAATCATATTTTGACCGATAACTCAGTTATCGATAAATTTATCGAAATATATCTAAGTCCAAATGAAACCTGGGGCCTTCCCCTTTCGTGTGATACCCATATTGTAGGGAAATTTTAAGGTTTTCGGGCAACCACAGTTTGACCGATAACTCAGTTATCGATAAATTTATCGAAATATGTCGATGTCCAAAAGAGACTTGGGGCCTTCACCTTTCATTTGATACCCATATTGTAGGGAATTTTTTAGATTTTTGAGCAATCATATTTTGACCGATGACTCAGTTATCGATAAATTTATCGAAATATATCGAAGTCCAAATGCGACCTGGGGCCTTCACCTTTCGTTTGATACCCATATTGTAGGAAATTTTTCAGGTTTTTGGGCAGTCATATTTTGACCGATAACTCAGTTATCGATAAATTTATCGAAATATATCGAAGTCCAAATGCGACCTGGGGCCTTCACCTTTCGTTTGATACCCATATTGTAGGGAAATTTTAAGGTTTTCGGGCAATCATATTTTGACCGATAAATCAGTTATCGATAAAATGATCGAAATATGTCGATGTCCAAAAGAGACCTGGAGCATTCACCTTTCCTTTGATACCCATATTGTAGGGAAATTTTAAGGTTTTCGGGCAACCACATTTTGACCGATAACTCAGTTATCGATAAATTTATCGAAATATGTCGATGTCGAAGTGAAACCTGGGGCCTTCACCTTTCGTTTGATACCCATATAGTAGGGGATTTTTTAGGTTTTTGGACAATCATATTTTGACCGATAACTCAGTTATCGATAAATTTATCGAAATATATCGAAATCCAAATGCGACCAGGGGCCTTCACCTTTCGTTTGATACCCATATTGTAGGGAAATTTTAAGGTTTTCGGGCAACCACATTTTGACCGGTAACTCAGTTATCGATAAATTTATCGAAATATGTCGATGTCCAAATGAAACCTGGGGCCTTCGCCTCTCGTTTGATACCCATATTTTAGGGACATTTTACGGTTTTTGGGCCACTGGGACTTAGACCGAACGAGAGTCTCATACATACAAGCAAGCAAACAAACAAACAAACAAACAAACAAGCAAACATACAAGTGAACCTAATAAAAGCGTGGTAAAAAAGGAATACATTTTATTTTCCAATCGAAATTTTAAAATTGAACAATAAGTTTTATTTTTAATTTTTACGGGAAAAAAGAAAAAAAATTGATTCACTAATCGTGTAATATGTTATAATATGGAATGTGCTTATGTACTCCTTATGGCAGTACCACTATCCCTGAAGAGTGATTTATTGGTTTAAGTTTTACCTTATAACTGTTATTTGCGGTCCCTTATTTATAGAAGTACTTGGACAAAGTACATGCTATGTATGTTCTTATACATCTTATGGAAGATCGCCCTAATTATTTTTCAAAAACTTCCTATATCAAAATTGTTTCAAATAACTCTCTCCTTTCGAATTTTTTTCAGCAACGCTCTACCTTAGATTTGATTCAAAAACAACCTATCTCAGCTACAAATGTATTGAATTTCGAATTCAGCACGAACACGTAGATACATGTCAAAAGCACGCATGGCTATATGTACATATAGATTCTAAAACTTTCCACTATGGTGTTGATACTTGGAGCGATTTACAGGGTTTTCAGTATTGAGCAAGATATGCCAATGTGGGTATCACTGGAAAGGTATTTTCGGCTGTATTTCAACGAAGATATTTTCATACAGGGTTGCCACCTAACTTCATATTATTTATTCCTTCGTATATCGACCAATATCTCGGGAACCTACTAAACTTGGGTCATTTTTTAGGGTTGCCACCTACATATCTCATTTGTTTCAATAATCCAAATCTATAACATTATCTAAGTAAAATTTGAGCCATATGTCGTTATAATTATTCTTAAGTTAAGAAGTTAATTTCTAATACTATGCTACACTCGTTTTTTTTTTTTTTTTTTTAATTTCGATCGTGTTTAACTATTTTTTTTACTATTTTAGCTCTAGTATTTACGAATTGAACACTTTTGAAGTTGTTCCAATCTTTCGATATCGAAAAGTTCCAGTTATAAAATGGCAGCAATAAGTATTAAAACTCGCTCAGCAACACCTTAACCCCAACTCTACACACCGTCATAAAACTCCACTTTACATTTCAATAGAAAATAATGGACAACACATCAATCAAATAAAATGAGGCAAAATATGTTATTTATGCATGCAATCTGTCTTTATGGATGACTACGTGGGAGGATGTCTGTGATTTTTCATAATTACCCCAAGCACATTAACACCTACGCTACCAACTAAACACAAATTTTACACATATGTACATACATGACTAAAGAAACTTATTAGAGGAAAAACTGAATCTAAAGACGTCGCTGAATGGCAACTCGTAAATTTCTGTTTTTGAACGGCAGCAGCAGCAACAAGGAGCTCAACGAAAGAGGAGTTGGATCATCAACAAAACACTACAATATCAGTCGGTGTGTGCGAGCGGCTGTTGATATTGTTCTTGTTATGTGCGGTGGCGGAAATGATCAAAGCAATCCGTGCGCTCGCATCCATCAACACAAACCATCAACTTGTATACAAACAATGAAAAGATCAAACGAGCCAAAAGTGCCGGCGCTGCTACTGACATCCCTGTTTTTGTTGTTGCTGGTGCAAACGCATAAAAAATTTATACACACGTATTTATAGTTCTGGCAATATAATAAAAACTCTTTCGACAATGCATTGTGTCAGTATGTAATAGCCTTAAGTGCTTCATTCAAATTTCATTAAAATGTAGAGGTTTGATGTTGGGAAAATGTGCAGTGGAGCATCAGAGAACGTGTGATCTCCAATATTGTTGCTACATTTATTTGAGATTTCAGTGTTAACATGTGATGCTGAGATGCTGTTGTCTGTTCTTATAGGCACATATAACCCTGTTAGCTACTGGAAATAAGTTCATGTGTCGCCATTAATATTATCGTTCCTGCTCCTGTTGTCGATTCATTATTATTTGTTGGTTTTGTTCGCCATCAACGCTGTTGTTGATGATGATGTTTATGATCATTTTGAAGTTGTCGGCAATAAATGCTGCTGTGCATGCTATTTTGTACACTCAGAGTAAAATACAATTCTAAAATTAAGGAAAAAATTATTAGATTTATAATTTGACATTCTAAAAATTTTAAGAACTTTTCGTTCTTGTATTTAAAATTGAGATGCCAAAACCCTTCAAACATTTTAGGAGCGCTCATAATTTGAGAGTCCGAAATGAGTCCAAAATATGTATAAAATATGACCCTCCGAAATATGATCATATTTGAGTCTTTCATGACTCCGATATGATACAATTTATGAGCTATGAACCGAGAGTGTTCACTGAACAAAGCAGCTTTGGAACAAATATTCACATTTTGTTTATGAAAATTTTTTTATTTCAAATAAAATTTCATTTCTAAACATTCTCGTTTTTAACGTGCGGCCTGTTCCTGCTATAACACATCATTTTCGACTTCGAGTTTAATATTGCTGGACATCTTTATTACAAACTGTTGAAGATGTTTCCGGCCTCATAAGTATGTATAAGTGTGTGTTGGTGTTTTTTCAGTGCATTTTTACGTGTGTATGATTAAGATATGTATTTGCAGACCATGGCTCCTTCAAGGACTTTCCCCACATTTCAAGAACTTTCCCCACAAATATGTAATGTCATGCATGCTTCCCTAATTCCAGACCCCCCACCCTTCGCTCCCAATGCCAAAAAGTCTTCATTCATGCAGCTTATGACTTTTGTGATAGTCATAAATGCATCCGAAAAGCCTCATAAAGGAGTCATATATGACTCATATTTAAGCTGTATATGAGCCGTTGCTAAGGCCAATAAGAGTCATATATGACTCCTATTCAGGCTCATATAATATATGAAATTTAGCTCATATCGGACGACCATTGCAGGAAGGGAAATACATTCATTCTGGACTCATAAATGAGCTCATAAAGAGCGTAAACGCTCCTATTTAGGACTCCTTTCTGACTCACTTATGACTCCAATTGTTTGCTGGGAAGCTACAAAAAAGAATAAAGTACTTATATTAAGGAAAAGTGTTCTTAAAACAAAACTATGACGTATTCAAATCAATAAATAAGAAATAATTTACTTGTATTAAGAAAAAGGGTTCTAAAAACAAAGATATTACGTACACAAATACATATTGAACAAAGCTGCAATTAGACGCCGGCAAGCATTGGTACGCGATGGCCTGATGGT
Source organism: Campiglossa producta (assembly GCA_964058755.1). Classification (NCBI taxonomy): domain Eukaryota; kingdom Metazoa; phylum Arthropoda; class Insecta; order Diptera; family Tephritidae; genus Campiglossa; species Campiglossa producta. The sequence goes on from CAXKVI010000003.1 coordinate 101,686,992, forward strand.
TACCATATCCGTTCAGCAGTCAAATCAGTGTCAGTTCGATTCTCGGTGGGGGCAACAAAGCAAAGAGACAAATTGTCACTTAGAAGAAAGTTGTTATTAGACGCTGGCAAGCAAAAGTAAACGATGGCTTGCAGCAGTCACCTTGGTTGAGCGTTCGAGGGACCTGAGTTCCATTATCGGTCAATATAAGAACTCTGAAAAAAAAAAAATTTTTTAAATTAGAAATAAAAAGTTATATTGACTTCAGCGAGAATCGAACTCACAACCCCTTAAAAATGAAACCAAAACGTTCTTGGAATAAGAATAACAAACTAATCCTAAGAATATATTTTTCTTGAAATAGCCCCGAGCGTTTTTAAATTCGGACAAAATTATTCTTGAGATAAGAATTTTCTAAGAACTCTGATATAAGAATTTTGTACTTCGTATAAGAATATTCGATATTACCGTACTTTCGTGACCAAAATTCTTGATTTGGGCTTGATTTAATTACAAAATTCTTGTCTATTTTCTGAGTGTACATATTTAATTATGTTGCATATTCTGGCATAGGTACATACTTGAATTTGAGGTAGAAACGGACATATGTAAATATCTACATAAACAGTGATGTATCCAAGTGGAGGTAGGGATAGATTTTGCTTCCCACCCTCAGTGAAGATAACTGAAGCAAATTACAAACACTACTGTCAATGAACGACACCCGCCAAATCGATCAATAGATCCCGAGATAGTGGTCGACATGCAAAGGAGTACATGAAATGAGGCTAGGTGGCAACCCTAGGTTCTAATCCTATTTTAGATGGTAAAAAAGCTTTTTTTTGCAATCCATGTTGGCATATCTTGGTCAATATTTACAAATATGAGATAGGTGGTAGCCCTGAAAATAAATTGATTCAGCCGTTCCCGATATAGTTGTCGCTATACGAAGGGATAAATTAAATGAGATTAGGTTGCAACCCGGCCTGAAAATTTCTTCGTTGGTATACGGCCAAAAATAACTCTATTTCGATACCCATACTGGCATATTTTGATCAATATTTAAAAAAAAAAAGAGATATGTGACGGTCCTGTAAACTGCTCCCAGTCGAAACGCCCAAGTAGCAAGCCTTAGAATGAAGCAAACTATAAATGTGCCAAATTGATGCGTTAAGTGGCAATCCTTTAATATATCTTTGTTGGTATAAGTCCGAATATATATATATATATATATATATATCATGTTCTTACGTCATTTATTTCAAGCTTTGCCCTGTCCATATCATTCTAACTACGCCCTTGTCCTTATCTATATTGACTACGCACAAATAAGTTGTTTTCACACATTTTGTCATCATAATTTGTAGTCGATCTGTCGATGCAAAGCACTCGTTTGCTTGGCTGGGGCCAGATAAGAATTATTGCATGCTATTAACGCGACAATTAGAAACCTCAAAGGAGAGTCATAACTAATTTTTATACAAATTAATTATTTCAAGATTGCAACAAATATATTTTAGTGTACCTGAGCAAGTTCAACTACTCATGGGGAAACAGTTTATGGTTTCGTTAGCCAGTAATATCCCAGTCGGGACTTTCGTAGCCAGCCAACCAAAAAACCAACTTTAAGTCAATTTATATAGATTGTTCTATAGCTAACCCTGAGGCCTTGCATAAATCAAACAGTTCGGAATATTTTTTGTAACTTTGCTTTTATTTTTTCAAAAAAATTTAAGTTAACCACAAAGTCATGCAGAAATCAACCAATTGATTTTTATTTGAGCCTAAAGTCATGCAGATATCAACCAGCTCAGGAGAAAAGATTTAACTTTTGTCTAATTTTTTTAGGCTGACTTTTATCTAGCCATAAAAATGCAGAAAACAATTAGATCATACTTTGCTTGTTTTGTTTGATAGCTTTCAGAACTTCTACATAATAGTACATTTTTCATAAAAAAATATTTCTGGAAGTTCAATATCCATTCGGCAGCGCATATCAAGCAGGAGTATCGGTGGATCAATCGCCATTACTGATGATATCTGTGTCTGCAGTCACGGTGCTGGAGGCCGCGATGTGCGGGTCAGTGGATAAAGCGATTGGTTATATGCAACAAAACTTGGCTGTAGCGAAGAGTCTCGGCGATGCGGAGGGCGAATGTAGCGTTCACGGTAATCTCGGTTCAACTTCCATTAGTCAAGGTTCATACAAGGAAGCGCTTACCGCTCATCATGAAATACAAGGATAGACAGGCCTCTGCTGCCGCGCTCACTTTCCTTGGACAGGTTTAAAACGCTATTGGTGACTATCCCAACGCCTTGGCAATGTTTATTTAGCAATGGACGAATTCGATTTAGCTGTAGACTGTCATACGCGGCATCTGCGCTTGGCGCGAAAGCTCGAGAATCAAGTGGAAAGGCGCGCACTTACTCAAATCTAGAGTCTAGACTATCAACGTAACTTCGCACAGGCCTTCACTAGCAGGTGTTGCGCATTTCAAAACAGCTTGGGGATCTAACTGCATTTCTTATCTGCGATTTAATATACATACATAGGAGTAACATTATGATTACATATCTAATAAGTCATGTGTATAAACATTGTTGCTAAGCTCCACAATATGTGTCTACAGTAAGTTCTTAGACTTTAAGTTCACTTTCACTCACTCTCGTTTCTTATCTCAATCGTGTAACAAGTGTTCATTTACCGAAATAAATATATTTTTTCTTAAACTTAAATTTGTGGATATTGTTACTGGCGCAGTCGGTGAGCCAAAGTAAATGACTCATTAAACGAACCATCGCGAAATATATGCTTAAAACAAGCAACTAAAATAAATTAAAAACAAATATAAAAAAAAGAGAAAAAAAAATAAAAAACATTAATTAAAAATTTCATTATTGAATGAATATGAAAACATTTAATGAAGTTATAAAATATAAACATAGACAAACCATAGATATCATCGGCGAGCGAATGTGAAAATATTTTAATATTTATTGAAAAAGAAAAGAACATAAACTACCAAAAAAAAAAAAAAATTATGAAACAATTTTGTTTTTTCTTATAATACAGGAAAAAAAAACATTTTGTCGTGAAAATAACTGTTCAAGTTCAAGTGAAAGTCAAAGGCCTAGAAATTTAACAATTGCATTATCTTTGCTTTGGTCAAGGTTAAGAGTTAAAAGAGCTCGAATGAAACAAAAAAAAATAGTGTAATGTGCCATTACAAAACCAACTAAAATAGTTACCTTAGCTTGCCTTCTATGAACAAAAGCAAAAGCAAAGCCCTACTCTCGTATGTTGGATCAACAACTAAACGATATATGCTCGCTACTTGATTTATTAAACATAAATACACACACAATGCCGACTTTCGAAGAAATCAAAGAACGAAGAGACCGGGTCGTACAAAGCATTAAGCTAGTCTCACCTTTTGATGGAGACAAAAATTATCTATCACTCTATATTAGCAGCATAGACAGCATAATTCCATCTTTCACTACTCTTACAAATGAAGAGAAACCCTTCTACTTCCAGTGTATAATAAGCACACTACGTGGAGCCGCTTTGTATGTAATAAGGAGAGAACAACCGTCTGATTGGGCCACATTGCGTGAGTTGTTAATTAGCGAATTCACTGAGCACACACCCATACATTAATATTGTCAATTGATAACATTAGATTTAATAAGAGCGTTAAACAATTATGTGAAGATATTAATCAAGAGGTATGTAAAATAAGAGATCGAATTAAACTAAGTAACTTAGAAATTTCTCGTGAGAATTTTTTGAACTCAGAATTGCAACATATAAGCTTAAAAACATTAAAAAGAGAACTACCAAACCATTTCACTGCTTTGATTAATATTAATTCGCCCGCTGACTTAAGAGCAGCTATACGTATTTTAAAAGAAAATGGTGAATATGAAAACGGTGGTGAATACAATCAAATTAAAAAGCCAATCGTAAGTCAAAATAAACAATACACAAGAAATGGTTGACGATAAAAACAATAAAATAAAATTTTACGTTTTTCATTTCTAATAATTTCGATGGTCTATTGGGGTGGAATGCGCTTAACCAAGTATGTGCAAATATCGACATTCCAAGCAAAGTTATTATTTGGAATGGAGTAAAATATAAGTTCGTTGATGAAGTCTTTCGTAATGAGTATACTAATTTGTTAGATGAATTAGATATTATGCAGGATTCTAAAAAAAAGTTGTTTAGACTGGATCATTTAAATAAAGAAGAGCTGGAAAATTTACAAACACTTTTAGACAAATACGATAAAATATTTTATAAAGAGGGTGAAAAATTAACGTTTACAAGCTCAGTAAAGCATAGCATCAAAACTTCCCACGATAATCCAATTTATGTAAAATCATATAGATATCCGGAAGTTCATAAAACGGAAGTAAATAAGCAAACTAAAGAAATGCTTGATCAGCAAATTATTTGTCATAGTAGTTCGCCGTACTCTGCACCTGTTTGGATAGTGCCGAAAAAAGTCGATGCATCGGGCATTCAAAATTGGCGTATCGTTGTAGATTATCGAAAATTAAACGATATAACAATAAGCGATAAATACCCTATACCAAATATGGACGAAATTCTTGACAATTTGGGCAGATGTATGTATTTTACAACGATCGACCTAGCCAAAGGCTTCCATCAAATAGAAATGGACCCTGAAGATCGTAGAAAGACTGCATTTTTAACGCAAAATGGCCACTACGAGTTTCTCAGAATGCCTTTTGGGCTGAAAAACGCCCCCGCAACTTTTCAGCGGCTGATGAATACGGTTCTGGATGGTTTAATTGATGTCAACTGCAGAGTTTACTTAGACGACATAATCGTTTCAATACATCACTGCAGGAGCATATTGATTCTCTTAGTAAGGTTTTTGATAGGTTAGAAAAGGCTAATTTAAAAATTCAACTTAATAAATGTGAGTTTCTAAAGAAATAAACGGAATTTCTCGGTCACATTATTACACGCAATGGCATAATGCCAAACCCCAATAAAGTGGCGGCAATACTTAAATATCCTGTTCCAAAAACAGAGAAAGAAATTAAGCAATTTCTTGGTTTAGCAGGATTTTACCGAAAATTCATTAAAGATTTTTCTAGTATAACTAAGCCTCTAACGCATTGTTTAAAAAAGGGTAACAAAATCGATTCAAACAATGAAAAGTATTTAAAAGCAATAGATACAATAAAGCTACTGATCACAAAGGATCCAATATTAGCCTACCCTGATTATAGCAAAATGTTTACCCTCACAACAGATGCGTCAAATAAAGCTCTTGGAGCTGTCTTAAGCGAAGATGGTCGACCCGTGTGCTATACAAGCCGTACACTAAATGAGCATGAGCTCAACTACTCGGCAACCGAAAAGGAATTGCTAGCGTTGGTGTGGGCAACAAAGTATTTCAGGCCTTACCTATATGGCAGAAAATTCCTTGCTTGCACTGACCATCGGCCTCTGCAGTGGCTTCATAATTTAAAGGAGCCGAATTCAAAATTGCAGAGGTGGAAAATTAAACTAAACGAGTTTGATTTTGAAGTAAAATGTATTGCCGGAAAGGAAAACTATGTAGCAGATGCCTTGTCAAGGGTAAAAATTCAGGAATGTAATTATGGTGAAGATATTCAAACGACAATTAAAATTAATTAGAGGCACCCATGATTCAATTATGAGAGAAAACGTTTTTAACAATTCTGTAACTACGGTAACTTATAATATCCTTCATAACGAGCTGATTAAAGAAATAATTAGTAAATATCTACTTAACGTAAAAGTTGCTATTTTTGTTCCAAACGATAATGACTTCATAATTTTTCAAAATGTATATAAATCAATTATTAGTAATAAACCAAATTTAGTAGTTCGAGCAACAAAGATATTAGAAAATATACTTGAATATGCTGATTTTAAGACAAAGATTTTGCAAATACACCTTGAAGGACTTCATCAGGGAATCGAAAAGGTGGCTAAAAGTTTTAAATCTAAATATTACTTTCCAAATTATTTGAAAGAGATAACCAAAGTAATAAACCAGTGTGAATTATGCAATCACTGTAAGAATAATCACAAATATGCCATAGTAGAAGAAATAAGTACATTGAACTGGCTAGAAACAAAGAAAGCGCTGTTAAAAGTATTTAACGTAATGGGTCCACCAAAAATACTTAAAATAGATCAAGACCAAGGCATTAATAACATTAATATAAAGCAGTGGTGCAACCAATTGAACATACAATTGGATGTGACCACTGGAAAAACTGGTATTGGTGATATCGAGCGCTTGCATAAAACTTTAAATGGAAAACTTAGAATTATTAATACTTCGGATGACCAGGAGTTAAAATATTACAAAATAGAGCAAACAATTTTTACATATAATCACAATATTGTGCATTCTACTACTGGCGAAACCCCGTACAATATCTTTTTTAATAAACTTTCTCCTAAAGTAAATCCGCAGCTTGTGAAAGAAAAAAGAATCGAAAATATTAACACTAAACGAAAGGACGTCCTCATTGATACGAATTTCGTTAGTGCAGAAAATACTAGAAAGCGTTTAGATAAAACCAAAAATCCGTTTAAACAAGTCAAATTAGTCAAAGCAGAGGATGATAATGAACATTTTGTAGTTAAATTTAAAAATAGAAATGTACGAAAATACAAAACACAGTTTAAACGAAAAAAGAATAATTTTTAAGAAATCAAATATAATTTCATTTTATTTTGTATAATTCTTAATCATAGTTTATTTTAAGAAGTTTTCTTTACATGAACTAAGTATAAGAATATGCCAATTTCTTAGGAAGGGAGGAGTAACATTATGATTACATATCTAATAAGTCATGTGTATAAACATTGTTGCTAAGCTCCACAATATGTGTCTACAGTAAGTTCTTAGACTTTAAGTTCACTTTCACTCACTCTCGTTTCTTATCTCAATCGTGTAACAAGTCTTCATTTACCGAAATAAATATATTTTTTCTTAAACCTAAATTTGTGGATATTGGCGGCCGCCGTGGTGTAGCGGTTAAGTGTTCGGCCTTCTACACCAAGTCGTGTCGGTTCGATGCCCGGCAAAAGTAACATCCAAAATTATTTAGAAAAAGAATTTTTCTAAACGGGGTCGCCCCTCGGCAGTAGTTTGGCAAACTCTCCGGGTGTATTTCTGCCATGAGAAGCTTCTCAGCAAAAAATTCATTTGCTCTGCAAATGCCGTTCGGAGTCGGCAAAAAAACTGTAGGTCCCACCAACTTGTAGGAAAAACTCAAAAGCAACACACCACAAGTTGGAAAGAGAAGCTCGGCTAAAAATCTCGTTAGAGGTTATGATGACCTGTTGGTATATCGCCGCCATTAGTTGTTTGTTGTTGTTGTTACTTAGGTACATACATATGAATGTGCATATCCATATAATTACCCTCACAATGTTATATTTCTAGATTATTTTATATAAACAAAATAAATAAGTAAAAGTGCATTAAAAGGCGTTAATAATCTTTTGAATGTTATTTGGGTTCCAATAACAGTGCTTAGTTCTGTCGGAAGATATCCTGCTTTAGTCTAATCCAAACTAGTTGGCTTTTAGCCCTGTCGAATTAGCTAACTGAAAGTCATTCCAAAATAATCGGCTTAAGACCAGGTTAAAGACGTTCCCTTAAAAGAAACTCAATATAGTTACTTTTAATCTGCTTTAAAAACGTGGGCTTGTAGTTAGCTGAAAGTCGTGCAGGAAAAAGCACAACTGACTACCTCCTAGGACATCACCATGTAAAAATAGTCAGTCTGTTCCATACAAAGTAGTTAGCTTTTCAAACAGTACTGGGTGCGATGTAGTCAACTTAAAATGCATTTGTGGTTCACCTAATTCCCGACTGGGATGTTAAAGCACAGCAATAAAAAATAAGAGAGAAACTTTATCAACATCTGCATCTGTTATGTATTTCGTTAAATAAATATGACCCTTTATTTGGAGGTGCCGGGGTTTGAACCCGGGACTTCTCACATGCGAAGCGAGCGCTCTACCACTGAGCTACACCCCCATTTATTTTTAGCCACATCACGTGGACAATTTTTAATCAACTCTTATTTAGTCTAGTGCGATACTAAAAGCTAAAAGTCTCCCAAAAAATAGATAAGAGTAAAAAAATAAAACAAGTGAGGAAAAGGCTGTCTTCTGCTGTGCCGAGGGCTTTATACCTTTCATGAGTATGAGTCATGTTATTTGAAACATGAACAAACTATAAAGTAGTGAATGTCTTACGTTGATAAATAAGGGATATAGTATAGCCCAAACGCCGTTTATCGATACAATCGATTGTATGAGGGCTTTGTGAAAAATTTGTTTAACATTACTGTTTTTCAACATCGACATGCAAAAAGAGTTTCAAAATTCCAAGATTCAACCTGTTTAATTACAGGAGTTATAGCCCAAAATCCGTTTATCGGAACTATCGATTGTATGGGGGATATGTGAAATATTAATCGAGTCTAAATGATTTTCAACATCGATATTGCTCATGCAAAAATAGCGATAGTTACAAAATTTCACGTTCCTACCTGTTTAATTACAGGAGTGATAGCTCAAAATGTGTTTATCGGAACTATCAGTTGTATGGGGGCTATGAGAAATATTGGTAGTGGAATCTTAATGATTTTTAACATCAATACTGCGCATGCAAAAATTTCTCACTCCTACCTATTTTATTACAGGAGCTATAGTCCAAAATCCGTTTATCGGAACAATCGCTTGTATGGGAGCTATATCTAATATCGGTCCGATCTAGCTGGTTCCGACAAATGATTTTTATATTAGAAAATGGTGGCCGCATTCAAAATTTTAGCCAAATACCTCAAAAACTGAGGGACTAGTTTGCGTTCAAACAGGCAGACGGACCAACTCAGCTCGTCATCCTGATCATTTCGGTATACTTATTGATGGGTCCATCTCTTCTTCTTCTCATACTTACAAACATCGGATCAAAGTTATAATACCATTTCATGTTCATGAAAGGTATAAAAATATGAAAGTAGAAACCAAAAAAAGTATTTCAAGTTCTACGTGACTGTACTTGAAAATGTTTATTTTACAGCCTTAGTTATGTCAATTTATTCGCTGTTTGCGATCATTGAAGCTTCCGTTAGCGTAGACTTGGACTTAACTAAACTTAACTTGGTTTCCTTAAAAAAATAACGAAAGAGCTCATTAGCCCGTTTCAGATAGTTATAACATGTTGACCTCTCAAATAGACCTTTTACACATAAATCATACAAAAGTGCCAAAAAACATTTCCCGTGCAAAAAGTTTCGATATTCTAAACTTATTCTCAATCAATATATATTAAAAACCCAAAATAAAGTATGAAACATGTTGGGAGAAAACAATTTTTGGTTGGTCTAATGTGAATTAAATTGATTAGTCAGTTTGTTTTCAGGCTGCCAAATTAATTACTAACATCCAAAAGTTATTTTCTCTATGGAATATATGGAGAATTTTATGCAAAACGTTTAAAAAAATGGTATGGAAACAATAGTACTCTTACGGCTCTCACTGAACTTGGAAACTTTATTTAACTTAACTTAATTAGATACATGTGCTTCCCATTTGCTAGAAGTGATATTTTCAAGCCTTTTTAAGTTAAGTTTGCGCTAATGGAACCCTTAAAGTATTGCCGCCCTATATGACTCCTGCTCGTCTGGTATTATTTCAGTCATCATGTACAAATAACTACAAATACTCAGACTCTTTTGATATTTATGCTCGTGAGAGGGTATAAATGGGTAAGTCAATACTAATTATACCTACCTATGGATTTTTGTTCACATGTGTCTTTGAAATTTCTACAGCCTAAAAACACTCCTAATAAGGATGCCAAGTTCTTGGATTTTTACAATCCTGAGCAACAATTAAGCTCTCGGGATCCTTATACCCAGTTTCTGAATTATTTTCAATTTTCTCATCGAACCGATCGGATGGTAACAGTATGTAAAAACAAAGTATGAAACCGTTTCGGTTTCGTTCTTCAAAATTTATTTCGGTTTAGGTAACGGTTTCGGTTTTCATACTGATATCAAAACGTGTATTTTATAACCTTGTCCAACAATCTTCCATGAAAATATTTGTACAAAAAAAGTAGTAAGACATTAAAAAAATTCAAAACCGCTTGGAACCGGTTCATTGTTTTGAAAGGATTTAGGTCAAAATACCGGTTTCGGTTATAACATATTTTTGAAGGGTGTAAAAATATATTAAAATTTCAGTAGGGTAATCCATGTTGTTCTGGAATGGCTCAAATAAATATCTTTTATGTTAATGTTCTCAACTCGTTCTTTTAATTTTTTATAGATTTGATTACCTACATAATAGAGAGGTAAATGGCAATGGAGTGGCAAGACAAGTGCACATAGTAAAAGTTTAGAAAATAAAACAAATTTAGGAGATATACATATTTACATAAATTTTAAGAGACGAATCTTGTGTTGCTACTTTTCCACGATCATTTCTCATTCTATCTGGAGTTCGTACAGCTTAATTTATTTATCTAAAATTGAAACGAAAAATTTTTGTTAAAAAAAATATTAAAGTTATAAAAACCCACTGTTTTCCAAAATATTTAAAGTTTTATAATAATTATTATATAGCACGGTGGAATGAGAGTTGGAAAAAACTCCCAATCCAATAGTACAAATGGAGGTGCCGGGGTTTGAACCCGGGACTTCTCACATGCGAAGCGAGCGCTCTACCACTGAGCTACACCCCCTTGTATTGGGGAGCTGCCAAAAGATAATAATATACTTGAGAGAAAATAAGTTGTATTTATGTATGTTCATATGTACATATGAACGTGGGAATGTGCTGTTGTGAATGAGCGCGCCAACGAAAGAGTAAACGAACTGGCAAAGTCTGATAAACAAAAAGTTATTTCTATGTTTTTGTTGCTGACCTAGCATTGGTATTAATAATAAATGGTTTTAGCTCAATAAGTAAAAACAAAACGGTGAGTAATACAAAAAACACTGGTTGGTCTTTGTTGTTTAGAATTTTTTAACTAATGATCGTTGTAGGTAGGTACATATGTATGTATTTAAAGTGATGATGAAAGTAAAAAAAAAGTTGAGAGCGCGAGTGGTTATAAAGAGCGCTAGTGATTTGTTCCATAATCAGTGTCAAGTATTTGTTGTTAACAGGCTATTTTTAAATTAAACAAGTAAGGAAGGCTAAGTTCGAATAAGCCGAACATTAAATACCCAGCGATTTCTACCAGTTTCATCAGGAATATTTCCTTTACCACCATGAAACCTGCTAAATTTCATCATTCTACTATAACCAGTTTTAAAGTTATATCCAGTCGAGTTTTCAAATATTCCCCCCTTAAAAATGCACGGTGCCACGACCACTTTTAAAGTTTAACAGAAAATCCCAATAGAATGACGAGGAGGATTTACCTACCAAATCATACTATTTTAGCTATTTACCTTACCGCATTATGACAATTTATGTGATTTTGGAAATTTTCCATATCGAAAGTGGGCCAGGTCGGGAAGCGATCTAGTCCAATTTCATCAGGTATACTCCCTGTAATGCCAAATTTCAAGATTCTACCGTAATCAGTTTATAAGGTTATGACAATTCGAATGTTCAAAAATGCTTGCCTCAAAAACTCATGTTCATCCTACCAAATCATATCATTTAAGCCTTTTCCGTTACCGAATTTTTGCAATTTAGGCGATTTTCGAAATTTTCGATTCGACTTTATTCAATTTCACCACGTATACCTACTCCCAACGATACTAGTATGCTTTGTGCCAAATTTCATGATTCTACCGTAATCAGTTTAAAAGTTACAACCAGTCGAATTTTCAAAAATGTCTCACTTAAAAGTGGGCGGTGCCACGATCACTTAAAAAAAAATATAAAAAATCATAATGCCATAACCAATACGACTCACCTATAAAGTTATATCATTTTAGCCATTTCAGCTACCGAGATATGTAAATTTATGTGATTTTCGAAATTTTCGATATCGAAATAGAGGGCGTGGTTATCATCCGATTTCGCCAATTTTCAATAGCAGCCTACCTCGGCCAGAAAGGAACCTGTATACCAAATATCTGCAAATACCTCAATTTCACTGAAGTTATGTCAATTTATGTGATTTTCGAAATTTGACATCGATAAAGGGGGTTATCATCCGATTTCGACTATTTCCAATAGCTACCTACCTTGACCAAAGTAACCTCTATACCAAATGTCATACAAATAGCTCAATTTTTTCTCAAGTTATCGTGTACACGGACGGACAGACGGACGGACATGCCTTAATCAACTCCTCTTTTCAACATAAGAACTTTCAAATATGGAACTCTGTATCTATCTTGGTTACGTATACTATAGTTCCGTTATGTGGAGGAAATTATAATACCCTCGTACTAACTAGTACTAGTACGTTGGGTATAAATATGTATGTATGTACATACGTAGCTAAGTAGATTGGGCCTTATCTTTGCTTAGAATCAGACGAGGGAAATTATTGTTCAAGCAAACTATGCTCAAGAACAAGGAGATTACTTTGCTCCTACATAAATAAATTAAAATTTATATATAACTAACAAAGCTTCGAGATCATGCGGAACTAAAATTATATAAATAACTAGTTGCGCACCCTGCGGGTTAGGGGTTCAGAATATGCCTGGAGAGGCATATCGGTCGTAAGAGGCCACTACTATGCACATACACCGAAAGAAAAAAATATCAAAAACCACCGTAAAATTAAAATTTTTTTGTTTACCAAATGCAACTGAAAAGTAAGAATGTAAGAATGAATTTTAATGATTGAATTGAAATGTATGGACCTACAGGAAAAAAGTAAAATATACATGACCACCATGTATATTATTAAAGTGATCTCATGTAGAGTTAACATGAAATGTATGTACCTACGGGAAAAACGTAAAATTATTGAAGCGATTCTCATGTACGTTTGTACTTATGTAAATGTTAAATTGATAAAGCAGAAATGGTAATTTTAGAAGCGACTTTTCTTTCAGTGTAGATATGACGTTCTCACTCGATGGTTGATCTACTGATATGATGCCTCTCACCTCTAATTACCCATCTTCTCCTTCTTTTCGGATAGAGAGATGACATGACCTAGAAGGTTTCATCGGTCATACCAAATCGGTAACACGACAGTCGGGCAGTACCGTAAGGGAGTACTGGCGCGTACCGGATTAACATCCGGCCCACGACTGTCAAATATATAAACCAAATTGTTTTCCTAACAAATGTTCATTCTTTTTGAAAAGAGTCTTCACCCGTGTAAAAAATATATTCTTCCTGCATAGTACAGGCCCGTGCGCAGTGGGTGGTTTAGGGGGTTCAAATCCCCCCTGTTGGCTCTCAACGACTGAATTTTTTCATAAAAACTGTCAAAAGTCACAACCTTCGGAGCATCCAAAAGTTCAAACCCCCCCTATAGCAAATTCCTGCGCACGGGCCTGGCATAGTATGTTTGATTTTCAACGCCGAGGTGTCAAAGAGCTCACAGCTTAGGCCGTTAAGCTGATGAGGAAATATTGATGAGACTAAAGAGCTGTTACATATGCAACTATTTCGCAATTAAGAGCAATGTAATTTTGCATAAGTTTGCACTTATCAAAGCACATGTGAAAGAAAATTGCGGGCGCTTCGTTGACAGCCACCATGAAGCGACAGCAGCAACAGTTGAAGGAAACGATGTTGTTTGTTTTAATTAAAAGATGTCTGATGTGATTCATGGCTCATTCACTCTTACATCAGGCATCAACCGTCAACTGTCAAACGTCAAACGCAAGCAAGACGCAAACAGAGACAGCACCGGCAGCAGCGTGTGGCATCAAAAATCAGCACCAAACTAAAACTTTTCGCGCACATCAAGAAGCATCAGCAGCCATCACCCATCAGTCGAGCAAATAACTACCAACGTCATCCGCACTGTGACAGCAACGGCGGCAGTGGTTGTGGCATGCAAAGCATTTTTGTGCGCAAATGTGCAAAATGCGAGGTTAGATCACACACAAAACAGACACAACGGACAGCTGGATGGACGAACGGACGGACCTCTGTGTTTTTATATATGCACGACTTTTCCTCATTACGAGTTCGAGTAAAATAAGAGCAACTCAAAAAAATAAATCGGAAAAAGTGCAAAGTGTTAACGGTTGGGAGAGCAAAAATAAAATAAGCATTCGTTTGCAGCATTTCGGTTTGGTACATTCAGAGCACAACTGACAGGACTTGTCAGCGTTGATGTGCGCCGGCACTTTGGACAGCAGCCGAGCGCCGCCACATCAAGCTCCGTCTATCAGCAGCGAAAAGAGACAAAAGCTCGAAAGGCATTCCCAAGTTTTGTTTTGTGGTTGTTTTTACGTTTTCATTCCACTTCTTTCATTAATAAGTATACAAACGAGCGCAAAATCTGGCAGACACACAGACGAATAGACATTCGGTTGAAAGGCCAGCAAGACTAGCAGATAGACTAGTAGTCGATGTGCCGTTTGAATAGACTGACAGGCGGATGAAATTTTCCAAAACGAAATATATGACTGACAGCATGACTTACTGACTGACTTGTACGAATTTGTAATGGCTGCGAACATTTTCGGAATTTTTAGTTTCTGAAGATGTGCGTGATGTGGCGTTATTGCACTGTGGGTCGGGTCGATTAAAAAATTGAATATAATTCCATTGACCAATTTAAGTCCGTACTTTTATACCCAGCGTATTAGTACTAGTGCAAGGGTATTATAATTTTGTCCACATAACGGTACTACGTAACGGCAAAAAATAATCGAGATAGATATAGAGTTCCATATATGAAAGTTCTTAGGTTGGAAAAAAAAGTTCATTAAGGCATGTGCGTCCGTCAGCCTGTCCGTGTACACGATAGCTTGAGTAAAAATCGTATACAGGTTACTTTCTGACCAAAGTAGATTGCTATCGAAAATAGGCGAAATCAGATGATAATCACGCCTCCTTTTTCGATATCGAAAATTTCGAAAATAACATAAATTGACATAACTTTAGTGTAATTTAGACATTTGCATGGAATTTGGTACACATGTTACTTCCTGGCTAAAGTAGGTTGCTATTGAAAATGAGCGAAATCGGAAGATAACCACGCCCCCTTTTTCGGGAGGCATTTTTGAAAATTCGACTGGTCGTAACTTTTAAACTGATTACGGTAAAACGATGAAATTTGGCACAAAGCATACTAGTATGGTTGGGAGTATGCCTGATGAAATTGAATAAAATCGCCCTCCAACCACTTCCTCTTTCGATATCGAAAGTTTCGAAAATGACCTAATTAGGTAAAGTAAATAGCTACACGTAGGGAAATCTTTGGGTGGAACATCCATAATTATTGATATCACATTAAATAAAAATTGATGATTCTGTCCCTTCAATGAATATGGATGTTTCATCAATGCTTTTTTGATAAATCACTATTGAAATGTTATCCATATAAACTATTGATAAATTCTTAATAGTTTAAAAAACCCAAATTTTATATAATTTAACATCGGGTTTCAGTAAGATTCGAACCCTGCTCCTCTGGCAAGTTAGCCCAGTATTCTACCATTCGGCTACGGCATTTTATAAAATTTTTAGAAAATTGTTCAATCATAAGAAATTTAAAAAATTTTGAATTAAAAAAACACGCTCCAACAAGTTGTAATATTGTTAGAAAATCCATAGTAAAAATTGTTGAACTATTATGATTATGCGTCCCAGAAAAATTTACATTTCGCCAATATATATTAATGCGCTGTCTCTACCATTATTACTATGCAGTAAATATGGATATGGATATACCGACAATAGAAATTCATATCACGACCATATATATTGACGTGCCGTTCAAATATATTAGCATTCTATCCATAAATATAGAAAATAGTACATAATTTCGAAATGGTTGACATGTCATTTTACTTTTTATTGGGAGCAAATAATATTTGATAACTCGCTCATTCTGAATGAATATTGCATCAAACTCGTCGCTATCAATAGCGATATTGTCACAACTTTCAATGCATTTCTCTCAGTGTAAAATAAAAATAAATCCTCCTGGGGCCTATATCATTGCCCGGGTAGAAAATAATCTAGGTAAATCTATTTTTAATCTAGGTGCTGGCTAGATTTTCCTACAATAGACAATGCTGCCTTGGGCCTGCCAGGGCTCTGGAATGGAAAGCGTATGTTTTTCAATTTACGGGAAATTTATGGTATATTCTGTAAGGAGGCTGCCTAGTTTTGCATACCTTGCACCTGCTCAGTTTTTCCAATCCAGGCCCTGAATATTTTTTCTATATTGGGCCGGTTTATAAATTTCAATTAAAGTTGTTCATTTGCCGAACAAATTTCATAAGTTGTAACAGCTGAATGGATAGAGATGATGACTGTAATGTGAAGGTGCCTGAGTTCAATGCTGGCTCAGGGGCAATGCATTTTTTAATTGATTATTTAATGTATGTGAAATTTAATTCAAGTTGTTCATTTGCAGAAAATATTTCAATGATTGGAATAGCCCAATGGACAGAGAAGACAACTGTGATGTAAAGGTGCCCGGGTTCAATGCTGACTGAAAGGCAATGAATTATTTTATTTCTCAGCTGGCATTGCCTTAGAAAAACTAGGCAGGGCCTAGATTAGCATTACCCGACAGGCCCTTTATTAAAACGCATTAACAAACCGATAAGGGCCTGTGTTAACTTTCCTTGGCAGGCCCATGATTTTAAAAGGGAAAATCTATTCAAGCCCTAGGCTAAATTTAACAGATTTTCTACCCGGGTGTTATCCCGTTCTGAAAACTACCGCTGGGTATTTAATGTTTGGTTCGCCCGAACCCTCCTTGTTAAATATTAAACAAAAAAATCAGATAGTTGCCAACTCTGTGAGCTTCACCAAGTAGAAAATCTATGAAAAATACATATTACCCATAAATTGCATCCAAATCGACCATTAGGTTCCCAAGATAGAGGTCGACATACAAAACGAATAGGAAACGGAAGTTCGGTTAGTTGCTAAGTCTAGGTGGATATCATATCTACATATAACAAAGTTCACATGCGGGCGACAATAAATTTTAGACACAGGTGGCAATCGTGCCACACCACTCCAATTGGCAACACCCAAGTATAAAATCTGGGAATGAAGCATACTATCTATTGCCTAGTTTATACGCATGCATAAAACGATTTTTCAAAACACATTTATAAACTTTTTTTCAAACCAACTTGAAAACTTTTTGCGTTTCATTTCATGATATTCCGTCCCCTTTTTATTTCTTATTCCAGTTTCACTCTCCATAAAATATTGCATACCTGCCTAAGAAGTTAACTGCAATAAATTTTACCGCATCTCTTATGTAACTCAAAACACTGTTTACCGCATCGAATACTTTTGCTGCCAATCTAGTCATGACTTATTTTATCGAGTAGCAGCAGCATCAACAGCAGCGATGTTTGGGGATTTGACTTTGGTTTTGTGGTGCAAAATGGTGTTGATTTGCTGGTATGCTTTTGATGTCGATTTGATTGCAATGGGCAATTACTACTCAAATTGGCTTTGATAATTTGCATGTCGGACACGAGTGCCAACAAAATGCGAGTATTTGGCAGTTTAATCTCTCTGAAGTAGACACAGTTATGCATGTAAGTACAAGTCGAATGCGATTGCTAGCAAATACACAACTATCTAGAAACAAATTTATTCATAGCCATAGATCTTTCGTTAACAGAATACATGGGTTGATAGGTATAGGCATTAGACTGATTCACAAAATCTTATTTTTTTGTTGAAAACAAAAAGAATACTGAGAATGGCACATTTTTTTTAATTTCGAGGACATTTTTCATTCACATTTTCTCAAGGCTGGCCTTTTATACTTGTTTTTCAAAAAAAATATATACCTACATTTCTTGCTATGGACAATGCAAATTTAAAAAGTTTTTGGCGTAATTTTTACCATATTTTTCTGTAATTTTTACTACATATATTTTTTGTGTAATTTTAACTTTATTTTTCCGTAACTTTTACAGTATTTCTTGTGTAATTTTTACTATATTTTTTTGCTTAATTTTTAATGTATTTTTTGTGTAAGTTTAACTATATTTTTTGTGTAATTTTCACTATATTTTTGACGTAATTTTTACTATAACTTTGAGCGATTTTTACTATATTTTTTGCTTAATTTTTACTATGTTTTTTGTACAGACCTCAAAGTGATTCGGTAGGTATACCAACGTAATTTTTTCTAATCAGTCTAATAAAGGTTTCAAGTGAAGATAAAGATGTACATACATATCGAAATGCACTCGTACTGGAAACATTTCAGCAATTTCATGTAATTATTTGCATTTGGGATGCATGTTTACATACTTATTTCAATTTACCGGTATTGCAACTGATGGAAATCACATAGACAATTTTTGTCTTGAAGGAAATTGAGTTGTTAGTTGCATTTTAATTTTAATCAAGTAGCAATCTGTTTAACAAGAGAAAGCAATTTACCATGCAGCCACCCACGTTCAATGTACATGCATGTGAAATTTGGAAAACTATCGATTGTTGTGACTAGCGATAGGTAATGATTTTTTACTGTTGGCCAAATGCGGGATCACTATTTTCTATTTTGGTATCTAGAAGGGCATATTGCGGAGAACTTACGTCTCGAATATTGAATAGGGTTTTTTGACAGAGGTCTTATTTCCAAAGCTTATAAATACAGTGTACGACAAAACTAAATTTGGTTGAAAAAAGATTCTATGTGCAAGTCTTAAATTTTGCATTTGTATTTATTGATGAAGGGCATATATTAGTTATTAGAAATATAAAACAAAAAACCCAGTTTCATGGTTCATTAAAATAAATTAATTATCTATCGATCTTTTTCAAGCATTTTTTTAAATTGGTTCCATTGTTTCATACAACCGTTAGGGGTCGTGCATATATGACGTCACGCTCTTTGGGGGAGGCAGGGGTCTGCGATTTGTGACGAAGTGTGACATGGGGGAATGGGGGGGAGTAGCACTTACGTGATGTCACGTTATTTTTTGCATGTTTTCTAGCGTGCAACGTCCATGAACGTTTTCAAATTTGGCATGTTTTCATTCTTTCGATTGGCAAATATTATTTAATAATTAATATAAATATTCTAAATATGTATCAGATTTTATGTCAAGGACTAAAACCGAAAACGTAACCGTAACCGATTAAAACCGATTCATTTTTCAAAACCGAAACCGAAACCGTAACCGTTATTTTGATCTGAAGAAGAACGAAACCGAAACCGTTTCAAAAGCCGGAACCGGTTCCAAACGGTTTTGAATTTTTTTAATGTACCACTTCTTTTACTGGACACATAGGTATTTTCTTTTACAAATAGGTACCCTGAAAACTTTCATGGAAGATTGTCAAGCAAGGTTACAAAGACACGTTTTGACGTCAGTATAAAAATTCTGAAAAGGGAAGTTTGACTATAGTTGAATGAAGCAATCGAAAAAAGTTTACGAGATCCGAACAAAAATATTCAGACTTGCCTCAGAAAGCACCACTCATATTATTGTTTTTGGCGATTTTAACATTTAATTTAGCTTCCATTCTAATATTTTTCTTATAAAACAGTAGAGTTAATTGTAGGAATTCGTTTTGCAGAAATTTCATCCATGCATAGCGTTAATAAAATGTATTATTATATTGTAGAAATTTCATCATGGCCGCAGGAGAAAAGTTTGAAAATTCAGACCTATTTCGAAGCTACATAGGTACTTGAGTATTTTAGTAGTAAAATTTTGTTTTGTTCGTGTTTTTATTTGGAAACCGAAACCGGAACGAAACCGTAACCGAAACCGAAATAAATGTTGAAGAACGAAACCGGAACCGAAACCGAAACACGTCGCAAAACCGAAACCGAAACCGGAACGTTATTTTAATCGGTTTCGGACCTTGTTTTATGTCAAATAAATATTGAATTTATATTTGTTAAGGGTGTGATGTGACGTTCGAGGGGGGGGGGGGGGGGGGGGGGGTCTGGAGTTTGTGACTGGGTGTGACATGGGGGCGTCGAAAACTACCAAAAATCGCGTGACGTCATATATGCACGACCCCTTAAAGGAAATATGATAATTTTAAAAAATTGCCCAAAATAATTGTAATTGAGGTAATAGGTCACCAAAAACACTTAATAGCAAGGATCTGGCCATCGTTCGGGCTGTGAAAATATTTAGTCTTGTTTCCGCAGGGAATTCCATAAATTATTTGGTCAGGATCTATTATGCAGGACAATTTAATAACGTTTATTTGAAGAAATCTTACTTTTTTTCTTATCGTTTAAAACGATTTTATTCCAAATAAAGGAAAATTAATTGTTTGCTGGACACTATATGATCTGAAATGGTCCAATACGACAAGGAATCTTAGTTTGCTATCAAATAAAACAATTCTGAAACATTCGGACACCCTGGAACCTGTTTACAGCCCCGAAAATCCACTCTATCTCATTTGCGCAAAAAAGTGAAGTAAGATTTCTTAAAACGAAGGTCGTTAAATTGTCCTACATACTATATCCTGAGCAAATAATTTGTGGAATTCCCTACGGAAACAAGACTTGATATTTTCACAGCCCGAACGATGGCCACATCCTTACTACTCGGTGTTTTTGGTGGCCTATTACCTCTCTGTAAAGTGCTTAGAGGACACGTTTTTTAATAAAAACATTTGTAAACAGCAAAATAAAGTCATGATGCATGTTAAATCATGTTGCGGTGATATTCGCTGATTTATTTTTAACGAATTAAAACAAAATTGTTGGCAAAAGTGCCACCAAGCATTTTTTTTTTAATCATAAAGTTTCCTTTAACGGCTGTATGAAACAATGCAACCAATTTTAAAAATTGCTTGAAAAAGATCGCGGGAGTCTCTTTGATCACGGTAACCTCCATTTTACATTTTTTTGCACACATTTAAGAAAAAACCGGACCTAACTTAATTTGTGCTTTAGTTTTGTCGCACAAATTTTTTAGTTAACCTGAAAAGTATAATTAATTTATTTTAATGGACTATGAAACTGGTTTTTTTGTTTGATATTTCTAATAACTAATATAACTATGCCCTTCATCAATAAATACAAATGCAAAATTTAAGACTTGCACATAGAATATTTTTTCAACCAAATTTAGCTGAGCGACTTTATGTGCTTTAGTTTTGTCGTACACTGTAGATAGAAGTTCAAATTTTTATTTTATGGCTACAACGATGGTTCTCGTTTTTTCGTCAACGCCCACTTTTTCCGATTAGTTGTAATGGGCCGAAATGCCTAACACGTCTATTACGACCAATGGTGTCAAGATCTATATTAGATTGTGCTACCTACCCCAAAACTTGCTTACCTGCATGTATCTATAAAATTTTTGTCTCCATCATTATTTCAGCTCCACATTCTTTTGTCCGTCCAACCCTCCTTCATCCTTTTCATATTTTCTTATTTGATATCGTTTTTACCGTCTTATCCCTCTCATCTATATCCATATTCCTAGTCGGTCTAAATTTCGGTTATTATCTCGACTGGTATGCATATCAGAGTAAAAAGTACGCCATGTTAAACCCTCATCAATACCTTTCATTTGATACCCATATCGACAATATCTAGAAAAAGTGGACTTAAATTTGATTAGAATGTTAAAACCGTCATCAACACCATTCGTTTCATACCCAAATCGCACGAACACCATCTAGGGCCCTTCCTGATCCACATTTTGGTCAATATACACTTGTTTACTCACTTGTTGAGAATCAACATGGGGAAGGGACGATTTCTGCATTTTTGTCCCATAAGATGTTTTGTCCTTCAAGTCGTGTTGAACAAGGAAATGATTTCTTCCTATTAAAATTTAAATTTAAAAGATACCAATTTCTTGCTGATCCTAGTTCTATGGACGAAATAAACCACAATATGTGTCTTACGAATACTCTTTGTTTTGTTCTTGTTATTGTAACAGAAAATTTTCCATACTTTGCGACACGTCAATTCAACAGTTCGGTAAACCTGGGAAACATACTGTTTCAATAAATTTGGACCCAAGTGAATTAATGGTGAGATGATTTTCTGTTGAGAGAAAGGGGTTTGGTGAGCACAGCCAAAACCAATAAGTCTGTTCAGCATATAGCTTCGAAATTAATAGATGGCAGGATCAATAGTTATTTTATGATGCAATATCGATGATTTTTTTACGATATATGGTTGCAGAAAGCAATACTAAATGAAATGACCACGCATGATATGATGTGAGATTAATGATAGTCGTCATATGATTTTATATCACATGACGTAATGTGATGTCGGAATTCATAAGATATAACATAAAGGGTTATATAATGCGTATTGAACGATTGCATAAGATGTGACTTTGTGTGACATTATGTGGTAAGGTGTATCACACTATATATCTTACTCTTTAAAAACTGTGATTATTGCGACTTGATGTGATCTGATCAGTGGCCAGGATTTTTCTAAGGGGGATGAGATTTTGTTAAGTTAAATTTAAATTGAATCACACACATGTAAGCTCATCATATATTTGTACGCCTTCGTAAACCAATCCAATACCATTATATATGTATCTACATTCCTGTACTTATACTAAATTCTTTAGTTATTCTATACGTATACATTGCAAACTACCAGGTTGGCTGTTAATAGGTAGTCAAACAGAGACCGCCCCTGGCATTGATAACGGAGCTTCCCCATTGGACGTGATGAGCATTAGAGTCCGTTCCTATAATAAGATGCCCCGTACAAAAATTTTACACCAGATCTCTCATATCCCTTTGTAGTGGAGGTTCTTCGGCGTCGTAGGGCATATAGACCGACGCCATCGTCAGGCTGGTGCTGCCGACTGTTAAAATGGCAGCGGTAATGTCACCATTGGTATAGTTAGGTAGAAGAAAGGGGTCTGCTACGATATGTCGAAAAAAAGAAGTCAAAACTAAAAATGTCGAATGAAAATATGTCGAAAAAAATATATAAGATGTAGAAACAATGTAATGAATGATGTGTAAAATTCGCGCGAATTTAACACATCATTCATTACATTGTTTCTACATGTTATATATTAATGTTGAGTATTTATTTTTCTAGTGTTTTGCAATAGCTCTTGCAAGCAAATATAAAACCTGACGTTAAAGTTACAAATACAAATTCTTAAGCTCTTCTCAATATAATTAACAACAACCTCTCAGAAACGAATCTACGGTTTAAAGGTGTCAGAAAAATTTCGATTTTTGGCGACTTTTATAGTCACGTAAATATTTGATGTATCGATACATCGATGTTTCTATAAAAATTGTGAAGTTTTGAAGGTTTAAACATTATTTCGGTTTCTCACTTGTATATTATACACACACATATTAGAAAACTAACCAAGTCGAAGCATCGATGTACATATATAGCGAAACAAATGTACATAGACTTCGCATCAAAGACACATCGATTTATTTTTGCCATTGGTGACTCCATCATAGTTTAGCTCAATAAGATAACGGTAACTTTCTCGAAATGATCATTACCAAATGATTAGTGTTATGCTTTTCATAAGTACAAATCATAAGTCATTCTCAATCGTAATTTTTACATTGTGCAGTTTGTAGCCCGAAAATGTCTGAGAATATTTCTGTTGTTACCTCTAACAAGGGGAAAAGTTGAATAGGCTTTGTATTGGAAAATGGTTGCAAAGTTCTTGATAAGAGGCAAGGCAGTGATAAATAATTGTATACTGTCATAAAACACATTGTTAAACCCAAATTTCCGAAGTTTTACATTAAGCATCCAAATTTCGACCTTTTTCGGTCATTTGCATTTTTTCGACATTTTTTTTTTCGGTCAAAAATCTCTTCGGTATAGTAAATTTTTTGAAATTCGGTCTTGGAAATTCGACATTTTTTTTCGACATATCGTACGGGACCCAGAAGAAAGGTGTTGAGGTCATTATGAAATAATTCCCAACAAAATTTTATGAAATAAGTCCCAACGCATTGGGAGTTATTTCATTATGAAATAAGTCCCAATTTGTATGGACTTATTTCAATTTTTTGGGACTTACTTCATTTGGGATTTATTTCGTGGTACCATCTTGTTCATCCTATCCTACTATGTCATATCTTACTATTTTATCTTATATCATATCAGTCCGTTCTTACCATATCTTCGAGACATGGCAAGGTTTTCAATTCTATGCCTTAACATCATAATAAGAATTGTCACATCATATATTTCTGTAAGTTGTATAATTAGAAACATATATGAAATATCAATTCTAAAGGTAAGTGTTTTAGTTTTGGGTTCATAAAATAAATACTAGGTATACTAAAATAATTTTTTGGATCGATACTATCGATAGTAGTCTTCAAATTATCAAAAGTATCGTCTGCTTTCTAGCTCTAGTTAAGCTCCCGCTGCGGGTTAGAATATACCCAAGGCAGGTATGCTTGTTGTAAGAGGCGACTAAATTATAGTTACAAGCGGGTAACGAGGTCAACGAAATTGTTCCCAAACAAAACAAAAAAATGTTGTAAATCTTCTACGATCGTTTTGAAACTCCAATTCCTCGTCGTTGTCTGGTGTTTCTGAGTAGCGTAACGTGAAATAATAAATCGTCCGTTATATTTACGCCTCAAATTCGTTTCACTAACCAATTTAGTGCAATAACAAAAACAATTGGAACAAATTAAATTATGCATGTGGGATGTGTGGTGTCGTATATCACGACGCATGCCATGAAAAAAAAATGGATTTTTCGCTTCAAACAATTAGCTAGATTTATGTTTATCCTTGTTAAGTAAGAATAATATTGGTAATTTGTGATGCAATCGTCGCATTACAGCAACCATAGCGTGATAGAATGGGCTGGTAATACGGGCCATTGCTGACACGACCAACGCACGTCAAATGTGCCAGGGTGTTGAGCGAAGTCAAATCACTTTATGCATGGCTCACCGATACAACCGCCCCTTTAAAAAAATCTGCAGATGTGTAAGATTCGTCAGCTGCGGATATCAACTGCTGCAGCGTTGAAAAGTTGGTAATAAACATAAATCAAAAAGCGCTAAATCGCATGAAATCAAATTGAAATCTGCTTGAAATTCTATATTACCAAAGGGTCGGCTCAAAACGGAATTAACTAAATAAAATTTTAGCTGTACTCAAAATTTGGTACACGCGTTCAAAAGTCTACAGCTTAATGTAGGTATGTTTGTATATCATTAGGCCTCGGTTTGCAGGGGTTGAAAAGTGTTTGAAAGCCAAACACCCCAATGTCTATGACAAACTCAACACCCTTTCGCTGGCTGCCCGCCTCAAATTGTGAGTGTTTGAGTGATGATAGTTTTTATGAAGGATTATTATTATCAAACCGCAGCGTACAAACGTCAAAGTGAACATATACCGTAATGGAAATTCATATCCTTCCAAACGACGTGAGTTAATCTGTCTACTTGTATAACAGATGCAACACATATGCCTGGAAGGCATGTATTGTCGTATTTTTTACAGCCCTCGCCTAAGCTTTGAAAGGCTTTGTTTTCATTTACTCCCCTCTGCTTTTGCTCAACAAACGTATCCTTTCATATTTTATTGAACTATAATAAAATATCCTTTTGAGATATTCACATACATACTTACATCTACTCATACTGTAGTCCTACAGATTGCAACGATACGCCAAACAATCAACCAGCCTCGATCCACAACTTGTCAAAACCTTCAAAAGGCTGTGCAACCCAGTCACCGATTTAGCCACAAAACATTTGGAAATATTTTTTTTACAAATCTTTAGACCATGGTAATTTGGATAAGTTAGTGCTAAAGGTGGTGATTATATTCCTGTGAAAGGTAACATCGAGCACTGAAAGAAAATAATATGAGCCTATCTTTTCACGGAGAGCACGTCTAAAGGTGAAGCGTAAATTAATGAATGAATGACAAGTTAAGTTATGTTTTCAGATAGTGACATAAAACTACTTTTGTCCCTTCCATCATGATCCTTATTGCACAAAATTTAGTATTTTTTGTCATAAAGTCGAAATTCTCATACCAATATACTTCTGATATCATTTTATTTTATCAAAGTATAAAATAATAATAAATCATCAAAAATGCTACTGAGCTCTACAGCCGGTACCGCGTGGTCGATGTCACCATAATTAGATAAAATGTGGAATTTATACACAATACAGGCTCTAGCCTTGCCAGTACGCCATAGTTTTGAAACCAGTGCACCAACCTTTGAGCTATAATCCCAAGACTCCTGGACCAGGGCCACATCTTGGTCGTGTCTTACGGGACTGAGAATAGAGGGGCGGCAAGTTAAGATACGCAGGTTTGACGGAACCAAAAAAACGTTCACCCTGCGTTCGGTCTAGTAGCGGATCCCTTTCGGACGAATGACTGCAAAAAACCATCTCGATTTTTTAAAACACTTGGTAATAAGTATATACATAGTTAACTGGGAAGCGTGTGGTGTAATTGCGTTTGATACAAAGAACCCTCCTTCTTCAACAGTTGGGCCAAATTCCACGAAGGTGTGAGACCCTTCCCATATTACAAGTATGCATGCACTCAGACATACATAGTTGGTATGACTGTCGCCCACCGAGTTGAGTGCATCAACTTTCTTTTGTTTATTTAGCACTAGTCTAGATGCGTGTTTTTGTTGCTGCGTTACGCTTATTATCATTATCGTCGGTGCGGTATTATTTTCATTTGAACGTATTATTAATTTCTCGTAAAATGTTATGCTCACAATTTTTACCCCTTTTTACCAAACACTCCTTCCTGCTGCTCAGGTTACGCCTTCACATCCGCTACGTGATGCATGCAACAGCAAGGGAAGCTGGCTGCTGCAACGCCTTTCTGCAAAAAAATATAAATAAATCAATTCACATTTGTTTTCATTAGTGCATATGTGATGCATGTGTATATGTGTATGTGCGCATGCAACCCTACTTTTTAATAGCATACTTGTTTGTTACGTGTCAAATTTTTGACAGCTTTGACAAATGTTGACAAATGAGTGAAAATTATTTCACCATTCACCAACTTTTCTACACTGGCATAGAGTAACGTATGTGTAATAGTTAAGTAATTTTATACTTTCAGCAATCCTTTGTGTCTCTGGGTGAATTACTGTTTTTTTAGGATTATTTTTTGCAGCAATTTACATAGGTAATTCCGTTTTGGGCGGATAAGGGATTGACGTATCATTAGAAATATTTGCAATTGATCTCTAAGCAAATGTTCGGTTAGATATTTGAAAAAAAAGGAACAATTTTCGAAAACTTATAAGCACG
Source organism: Campiglossa producta (assembly GCA_964058755.1). Classification (NCBI taxonomy): domain Eukaryota; kingdom Metazoa; phylum Arthropoda; class Insecta; order Diptera; family Tephritidae; genus Campiglossa; species Campiglossa producta. The sequence goes on from CAXKVI010000003.1 coordinate 101,714,380, forward strand.
AATATAAGCTCATAAGCCTAACAAATGTTCCTCGTGACAGTTTGATAGCCTGGGAACTTTTTACATACGAAAAATATTCAAAAACTTTGATTTCTGGGGCTAAATCCATTTATGAATGTAATGCCTTAAAAAAGGAAATAACGCCCTCGGGCTTTATTTCCTCATCGAAAAAGAAATAACGGCGCCCGTTCGATAAGGAAATAAAGACAAAAAGGGGTTTCTTCCATTTAAAAGGAAATATGTAGTTTAAAATTAAAAAAAAAATCCAAAAATATGATTTAAGACATCATATAAGCAACCCCGCGGCGGGATAGTTTACTAAACTGAGCGCGAGATAAGATAAAACACAACGTTATCCACGAGTTGGTACAAAGCTGCTCAGGGCCATCGATATGTTATAATTAACTTTATAACATAAATTTAAAATTTGGAATAAAAAATCGCGCGATTTTTTATTCCAAATTTCCGCCTACGGCGGTTTTTTCAAGATATTTTAAATGCATATGATATAATTAACTAGATAACATACATAAATTGAAAATTTGGAATTAAAAATTTTAGGCTGCATCGCTTTTTTAAATACATTTTTTACGTATACGATTATAGTCAAACCATAAAAAAATGCCTCGTGGGCTTTATTTCCTTTTGGAAGGAGAAAAAACGCCCACTTAATTACTTTTCCGTGGGCCTTATTGCACTGCACCGATGCCATCGTATACTTGTGCTTGTCAATGTCTTATTAAAGCTTTGTTCTAAATGACACCGAGCTCAACGGAAGTATCTACCATGAAGCCATCGTCTACTTATGCTTTCCGACGTCTAATTGCAGCTTTGTTCTATTACAGTTGTTTACGCGACAGATAGAATCTTCACGGAAGGGGATGAAAAAGATGTGGAGTGGGAAACCCCAGTGGATGAGGGCTTTACAATATGCCGTTGTAGACATGCCGTTGGTAAGAGGAGACTAATATGCAGAAAGGTAATGACGTGCAACTCGATAGTTGACCTATGGATATGATGCCTTTCGCCTCTCATTACCCATCTACTTCTTCTTTACGGATGGAGGGATGACATGATCTATACGGTTCCACTGGTCATGCCAAATCGCTGCCACGACAGTCGGGTAGTACCGCATGGGAGTACCGGAGCGTACCGGGTTTAATACCCGCCCTGGACTGCTAATTTTGACATCACTAACCAAAATCTTCAGAGAGTGAAGAGAAGAATTTTCTTCTCCATTGTTTTGTACACCGTCTTCGATATCGTCATTATAGTAATATTTTCGAAGTTTTCCGCACCACTTCCACATTTGACTTACTAAATTTTCGAATTTTCGTTATCTTCACGATAAATACGTATTTTATGTTCAATTTATTACACTCCAACTTAGCTTACAGAAAATGTATTTGGACCGCTACACCGACCTAGATGGCCGGTTTTACGGAGAATGTGAGCTAAGCACAGCTAGGAGTTAAAAGCTGAATCATTGAGATCATAAACTCAATTTATACTATATAGAAATTTCCAGTTCCCAAGGCACAGAGTCCTAAACAAACTAATAAAACCCAACATTAAAGTGCATTCAATGACCTGAATAATTAAAAAAGGAATATGTAAAGATCTTAATTGAATACACAATGACTATTCAATAATTGAAATGACCACATGCCAGTACGACAATAATATCCATATGCAAGTACCCTCAGAAATATGTATGTACATCTTGATAAGACGACTTTCCCACTATTTTGTGGCACTCAAGATGGAAACTGAAGTGTTTTTCAACGCAGCATGTCAAATGAGCATACAATCACTTGAAAAGCAGCATGTTATATTCATATGGATATCCAACCAAAAATTTATTTGCATGTGTACCAATAATACAACGAGTACGTATGAACGTGTCGCAGTATGAGAGGTAAAAGAGGCCGCTGTGACAACAATTTGCAGATGCGTAAAAACGTCGCCATGCGGAAAATCGTCAGAAACTTGAAATTATTCATGGTAATTTAAATGCCAGTCCCATTTATACAAAAATATCAAATGGCGTCTGTGGTAAAAAAATCAAACTGGTTACAAAAATTCCAAGTTCGCAAGTAGTTATAAAACGAACTATGCTACAACTAGACTTGTATGCCGCGAATCGAACTTGGTCAAAAAAATATACTTGTACATATAATAAATGACGGAGGACCTTTGCCGATGACAGCACAAGAAGTGATGGTCTTTGGAGTATTCTTGTGAAGGGAATAGGATTTATAGAAAAGTACTTGAAGACGATGGTTCGTATCGAGTTAGGTTTCTGAATTTGCTACTGGGTTAATTCCCACAACTACCCACACATACAAATGTCCCTTGTTCCCATTTGACGTATTCACAGCGAATTAGACCTACGCTTAGGGCGGTCGGTCTATGGCTTTTATATTCGGCATACCGCCCATGGTTGAATGACTGTGCAAATGAGAACATTTGAGTGCTTGCATTTACAGTTTTTGCTTATGTGTTTGTTTAACGAAGTCAAAAAGTGACCCTTATCAAAACGTGAAAAGGGAATTTATCATTGACATAAATGTCAAAATCATAATTTCGTATGCAACCCAAAATGACAAATGACAACTTCAATTATTGTTATTCGGTTGAATGTTGAAGGCAAATTTTGTGCTGCATGCTGCCTCTCTAAATACGTATGTATGCATATTCATATACCTAATACTACCATGACAATTTTATACCCTGCAAATAAAGGGATTAGTCTAGAATGTGCCAGGGATGAGTCGCAAAAGAATATAGTCCAATGGCAGTTTTGATCTCTTTATATGGGTTGACTGTTTCTTTTTATACCTAAACGGGTATTGTCGAACATATCTCATTAGATCCCCTAAAGGTACGGTGGGACAATTCTAATTTGAACCTCTATACCAGTAGTCGGCACGGAGAGAGCGCTTGCTATGTTAAAACATTCGAGTTTTCTTCCCAGGAAAGTAATTGCCGGCCTATGCTCTATACAAACTCTTTAAAGAGAGCAGTCGCACGATTATTGGCAGGGAATGTGCTTTAGGGCGTTGCAGAGTAAAGTTCGAAAATAAAAATATATGCGAACTTTCCGATTTATAAAAGCTAACCAAAATCCTAGCAATCAGACTAAAAAGGCGCAATTATATGAATGATTTTTGATCCGGTTTGTTGGAAGCGTCGAGAGAACTATAGGAAAATGTGAATGTTGACAACCAAAAAGATTTATAAACAATCCAAATGCGGAAAAAATGAGGATAAAAAAGTGTCAAAAAAGATTCGATAAAGACTTCAGAAAGCAACCATCGAAGGCTTCAAAAGAGTCCGAACAGCTTTAAAAAAAATATGAAAATTGAGGAAAAAATGTGACTAAAAATAATTGTAAATTATTCAAAAAATCTCTAGAAAAGCATCATCAAAGAGTCCAATACGGAGTTAAAAAAGATCTATCAAAATATAGGAAAAAATGTGCATAAAAAGGATGTTCCAAAAATCATCTATCAAAATCGAGGATCAAAAGTCCTTAAAAGGCTAAAAAAAGGGCAGGAAAGCGTAATTAAAAGCGGTTGCAAAAATAGCTATCAAAACGAAGGAAATATACTATAAATAACTAAAAATCTCCAGAAAAACATCATTGAAAGGCCGTAAAAAAGCCTAACAGATTCCAAAAAATATCTATCAATTTTGAGACAAAACAGTGCCTAAAAAATAAAAAAACCTCAAGAAAAGCATTTTTAAAGGCTGAAAAAGCAAATGTCTTCAGCTTTCATTTTAGCTATAGACAATGCAGATCCATAGCCGGTAACAGTGTAATTTTATGTTTTTTCGGTGCGGTTTTTAATAATTTTTCCTTTTTTGCCTGTAACTTTTAAACGGTTGGAGTTAGAGCATTTTTGCTATTCTTAAACTTTTAGAAAATGTGTTCAGCTTTCATTTTAGCTATAGACAATGTAGATCCATGGTCGGTAACAGTGTAATTTTACGTTTTTTCGGTGCGGTTTTTAGTAATTTTTCCTTTTTTTGCCTGTAACTTCTAAACGGTTGGAGTTAGAGCCTTTTGCTTTTGTTCGAACTTTTAGCAAATGTCTTCAACTTTCATTTTTGCTATAGGAAATGCTGCCAAGTTCGTTCAAAAAAATTATTGTAAAACGTTCTAAATTCGGAGTCATTTTGAAATATTTTAATAAAAGGCTCAACAAAATAGCCCAGGAAAGCGTAATTATAAGGTTACAAAAAGATTCCAAAAAATATCTATCAAAATTGGGTAAAGAATGTACCAAAAAATATCAACGAAGACTCACAAAAACCTTCAGTAAAGCATTATTAAAAGGGCCCAAAAAGTTTCCCAAAAGATCTATCGAAATTGAGGGAAAGCGTCATTAAAAGGATCCAAAAATATTCAAAAAAAATATCTGTGAAAATGTAGGATAAGAAGTGCCTGAAAATAATCCAAAAAGCTGTAAACAGGCCTCAATAAAAATCAAAAAGAGTTCTAAACTATGTACATATATCGAGAAATAGTCATAAAACGATCAACGGATTACTTATCCAAGCCACATTCAGCTGTTCTTTGGTGTAGGTAAGCGATTGAAAGAATGTATATTTGTCGTAAGAGGCGACTTAAATCCCTATCGACCCCGTTCTCGCCCCTACGGCAGTCGGGCTGGGTCTACTTCTATATACTATTAACCCTGAATATGAGAAAAGAAATCCGGAGATTTTCCGCACCAAAAAGTACAATATTCCGGGATTGGTATCCCTAATATGTATTAACGTACATTATTGATAGTAAAGCCACAACGACATGTTAGCAACATGCATCACGCCAAAAGCTGTCATCCGTCGTCCCAGGGCATGTGTTCAATTAATATGGGCGTACACAAGTACATCGAAGTACTCGCACTAATACCGAACAAATACTACAACGGCAAATTGGAGATGGGACAAATTTGTAACTTTTAAATACACGTCTTCACCACGGATAGGAGTGGTATTGAAAAAAGTAACATAAACTAAGTGAGTAAGTAACGTGACTAATATTACTAGATATAGGTACTGTTGTTGGTGCAACAGTACTTCTATTTGAAGAAAAGCTTTTGTTCGGTGCATTCCAAATTGTTTTTCTGAAAGGTCCAGTGGTTTTATATGAACTATAAAAATTAAAAACTAAACTGAACAATGCTTCACTGCTTCAAACCCCCACTTTAATAAATCCACCCAATCTGATGATGATTTTTCTGAAAGATCGATAAAAAATAAATACGTTTTATGGAAAAACACTGCCTTTATAAAAAGGGACTACTTAAATAAGATTTTAGCTTTCACCTCCGATGTCACGTTTTCATAACCCGTTAACGTAATCCAAAATCAGTCAGGCTCCCATCTCTAACGTCAATACTACAACGCGTCAGTTCACATGTACTTAGATATGTAGAAATTTGTGCTCGTCGTTGACAGCACTGATGATGGGCTTAGCAAAAGAACTGTCAACAAAATTAATGTCATTGGTGCATGCAATGAAAAATTATGGTTTTATGTCAATAAAACTGACAATGATTGATTTGACAAGGCAAAAACCCAAAAACAACAAAAGTAAATAAGAATACAAATGTCAATGTGATCGAATATTGTTAAATGAGGGTAATTTTGTTCCATTTTTGCAAAAATCGAAAAAAACTCACAAATTATGGGCGTATGCAAAATTACAAAAGTTATTTAGGGTGATAAAATAACTGTAAATGTAACGACCAGGAATTACATATATTTGTGATTAAAGAAGGCAATACAACGATAGACGAATACGACACCCCTTGTGAATTGCCCAAATAATTGCGTTTGACTAATATCAAGTATAAGTAGTTAGAAGAACATCGGTAGGTGATAGTAGCAATCTGAGGTAAGGGTACTATAGTAGCTCCGCCAGATCACGTCAACCGAAGTGTTGTATTTTCCAAGATAGGAAAGTCCTCACAAATATTTTAACCACCACGATTTAGATGATCGGGCGTTAGGTAACGTCATATCCGTAGATTAGATATCGCACCAAAACCCATAATTTTACTATGAGGAAAATGAAACAGATTAGAAAAAGGAGTATGCAGCTTCGTTCAAGCTATAGTCGAAAAACTCAGCTGTTGAATTATCAACATACATACATATGTATAAATTTTTTTTTGTTGGATGTGCATACCTAGTAGATAATTTATAAACATACCACCAACGGCGACCAAAAGCCACAGCTTCCGCCTGGCGCATAAATTATAGTATTAAAGATTTGGAAATTGATTTCATTGGCACTTAATGTCAACAACGATCTTACTCAACGTGTCATACGCTAAGGCGCTAATCCAGCAAATAACACAAGATAGAAAGATGGCAAAAAAAACTTAAAAAAAGTACTAAAAATCGCGTTTGGAGAGGTACTCATCAGCTAATAGTAGATTCGGTCATATGCGGATTTCATTTTATAGCAAATTAATACTTTATGACAACACATTTGATCAGCTGAACGCAGTTGGGATCGTAAAGCTGTTCGAACTAATGGCCAGCATTGCAAACAGACCATGCGTTTGCCGGGGTAGCCAATTGATAGACCAAATGATAGGCTGACCGCGAACCACCGTGGACGCACGTCGTGTCACATTAAGCCATTTTGTATGTTTAAATGAAGTGACTTTTTAAGAAGAAAAATGTGTATAACGCACACTTTTACATCCAATCGAGATGTGTATGTAGATATATTTGTTAGGCCGGACGATATTAACGGTTGAAACCAATTCTTAAATACGGGTTTCTTCAAAATTTTTCTGAACATTGGCGTTTTTGAACTGAAACGAGATGATCTTTCTCTAAGCCGCCAATTTATCAAAATTCCCTTTTTGCAATACTATAGTCATATATACAGCAATTCCTCATCTCTGAAAATCAATATTAATTCTGAACGTATTGTCAACGTCAGTTGGCAGACCTACCAATTAATGACAGTGTGACTAGCAGCCTAACCTAATATAAATGCACGGACTGCGTTTTCTGTCAAGAATGTCTCATGCACATACAACTTGTATGGGAGCAACCGAATTTGATCGCACGGCCTAAAAACCTACCATGATTTCCAATTTCTGCTCTGCGTGACATTTCGATTTGACGTTTGTACACAGGCGAAGATACAAACGCACGCAAATTTATTTCGGTTACAAGGAAAAAAGTCGTGCATGTAAGTGCGGTAAACGCACGGACTGCGTTTATATTAGGTTAGGCTGTAGCCGTGGTGTAGCGGTTAAGTGTTCGGCCTTCTACACCAAGTCGTGGCGGTTCGATGCCCGACAAAAGTAACATCAAAAATTATTTAGAAAAAGAATTTTTCTAAACGGGGTCGCCCCTCGGCAAACTCTCCGGGTGTATTTCTGCCATGAGAAGCTTCTCAGCAAAAAATTCATTTGCTTTGCAAGTGCCGTTCGGAGTCGGCAAAAAACTGTAGGTCCCGCCAACTTGTAGGAAAAACTCAAAAGCAACACACCACAAGTTGGAAAGAGAAGCTCGGCTAAAAATCTCGTTAGAGGTTATGATAACCTGTTGGTATATCGCCGCCATTAGTTTTTTTTTTTTTTTTTTTTGTAGGACTACTTACTACGAGAGAGAGGCAGTTGACCATGGTTCCTCCCACGAATACAGAGAACAAAAATTCAGAAACACTATTTTTCGAGTACTTAAATTTCGAGTTCATAAAAACCAACACAAAAATATGATAAGAAAAGCTGTTTGTAAGTAATCGTCACATATATATGTACATATGTTCCGAAAGTTATTTTTTATATTAAAAACCTAAATTTTTTCCATACAAATGTAGTTGAATGAAGCCGTTGAAAAATTTTTTTTTTTTAATTTACGAGACCCGAAAAACATTCACACCTATTTTACAGCTACAAACATGCTTGGATTTTTTGTAGTAAAATTTGTTTGTGCTAGTGTTTTTATTTGGGAACCGAAACCCGAATGAACCCGTAACCGAAACCGCTTTAAATGCCGAAGAACGAAACCAGGACCGTACCCGAAACACGTTAAAAAATCGAAACCGGAACGTTATTTGAATCGGTTTCGTACCTTGATTTTCTTCAAATTAAAATAAACTTTTATCTCAGTATTCAAATTAAATCGTTTAGCTCTACAGTGTGTGTTCGCCATTCTATAAAAAATATCTATAGGTAGATATATGTAACTGAAGATATTATTTTTTTTTCATATTTTTGTCCCGGTCTAATGTTCATGTGCATATGGATTAATATATTCTAACTCTTAGCTCGTGATCTTGGGTCTGAACCCATCGCACCACAACTACACAAGCCATGTTAGTGATTGTCATATAAATAATGTCATAATCTGAAAGTTTATTGACAGCTCTCAGCTGCAGACAACAAATCTGAGACTTTAAAAAATCGACAAACAGCCGATTTTATGCCACAAATTCGAACTTAGTATGAGTGTATGTTGATTCTACGTACATACCTAAATCCATATGAATGAAGCCACTTTCGTTGGCGTACGTTAAATCGTACAACTGTCTATATGAAACATTAATTTGGATTCTAACAATACTTTTTACTGGGGTTTATACTGTCACGGTAGTAGCGTGTGACAGCTCAAAGTGTTTCCTTTTCTGCCTATTTCAAAACTTTTAGAAGATTTACTTTTATTTAAAATTTAAAATGTTATTCAACCTTTATCACTTTGGATTCCCGTGTGTTCCACGCTATCTCTATAAATCCTCCTTTTAACAACTAATGCTATGGTTATACGGCTGATACATTAGCGCAAATTCCGAATTAACTGCGCTTTTGGGAGTTAACTTGAGCATAATCTTCATTATAAACTCCCAAAAATTAAGAAGATTTGAGCAGTTTTAAAAAATTTGCACTGGCAACACTCTGTACATAAATAGACAACAACACCAAGAAACACTAGGAAATTAAGGGTAGCTGACAGATAGGCGTCGCGCTGGTTTCTAAGATCCGACTTTCGACAACTAGATGTCGCTGAGGTAGGTAATAATATAGTGCAATAACAACCAAAGTAGTAATTCTCAATGCTGTTAATCTTCATTTTTGTGTGTATCAGGGTAAAATTTGGATCTGATTAAAGAAGATTTATTGGAGATAATCTCCGTGTGTGTATCCATAGCATTACACACGGAGATTATCTCCAATAAATCTTCTTTAATCTGATCCAAATTTTACCATGACACACACAAAATTGAAGATTAACAATCCATCATCTCGGCGCCATCTAGTGTTTTTGTTGTATTTCTGACGGTTTAAGGTTGGATGTCGCTGAAAATTGTTTATTTTTTGGCAACATCTGGTGGTAGTAGTATCCAGTAGCGGTCAAATCTTAATTTCGGTTTCTGAAGTCTGCTCAAGGAATTTGCCCTAATGTATCAGCACTATAACATAGATCTCTCATTATTTAGAAACGCGTTTTTATTAACAACAAACTGAAATCTGATGCGTAATCTGTGCTGTCATTTTATTGTCAGCAGTTGTCATTTTTCATCAGCTACCATATTACATTTTTCTTTTTGACGATATTAGAATATCGAGTCCTTTCTTCCTCTCAATGTAATTTTTACGATATTCTTTTAATATTTTTTATGACCTCAATAAAATTGTTCGAATTATTGGGCGTCTATTTTCTGTGACATTGGCTTATGTTGATCTTTACCTTTGTTGTAGTTTTTTTTTTGTGGATAGAATATTTTATCTTTGCCGTATTTCTTATGCTTTGGACATAGTTCGTAAATAATATTTAAGCGATATTATCAATAATGTAATAAAAAAATCATGACTTACTACCATACCTTAGTAGCGCATCTCATTATACTAAGAAGAAGACAAAAAACTACTCTGATCCAAAATAATGCACTTGGCCATATATAATCCTTAGATGACTCGCAAGGAGTACACTCAGGGAAAAACACCGTTCTAAAATGCAGCACCACAGGTCTCAATTGTAGATTTTCGTGTTCTTGATTTTGAATAAATTAATTTCAGTTTTGATAAAGTTATCAATATGTTACAGTATGGCCGTGAATGGGGTAAAGTGCTACACATCTTCAAATCATGCATAGGCATAACGATTCTTATTCAAATAAGTTGATTTCAGAATTTAAGGAAAAAAACATGTGCTATCAATGGGTTAATACATAGCCGCTAATGGCTTAATATAATACACTTTGGCTATTTTTGTACAGACATATAAATTGTGATTTAAATAATTTGGTTAAAGATCTTAAAAAAAAGGTCACGAATGGGTTAATTCATGACCGTTAATGGGTTAGGATTCCAAAGATTATTCGTTTTAGTGTAGATACAAATAATATGTATGATGTCAATATGTTGATCTAATAATTAAGTGAAAAAATTTGGGTAAAAAGTGGGTGAATGCGTGGTCGAGAAAGGGTTAAAATTCTTGGGATTTACTTTTTTAGGATCGATATACCGATTCTGATTCTAGAAAATTAAATTCGAAACTAAAATAAAAAACATAGGTCACCAACGGGTTAACCCATGACCGTCAATGTGTTAAGATGGTATAGATTAACTGCTTTCGTGCAGATAAAGCGATTCTGATGTAAAAAAGTTGATTTCAGAATTTTGAGCGTCCCCATATATATAAGTGGCGGCCCCAGTGGACAGCAGTCAATTTATAACAACTGTATTGGTATAAATTATATCTCTTTTCCTAGAAAACCCTAACCTATACTCTCTGTACACAGTGCTCCTGAAGAATAGGTTGGCCCAAACCATTAGTCGGCTTGGAGAGAGCCCTTGCTATGTTAAAGCATTGGAGTTTTCCTCCTTGGAAAGTAATTGCCGGCATATGGCCTAAACTGGCACCAAAAACTGAAAATGCAAAAAAAACATATTTTCCAAAAGGGATCAGCTAGGATTTCAAAACAAAGTGATTCGTGAGCAGCAGAGCATCCCGGACGATGTGGCATTTTCAGTTTTTGGTGTCAGTTTAGGCCAACCTATTCTTCGTTCAGGAGCACTGTGTATAACAATTATTTCTGGTTCATCAGCTTCCTCTTAAAGGTAGTATTGCAGCAAAATGTTACGTATACGTCATGTCATTTTTATAAAAATTTCAAGGAACTTTTCATCATTAAATCATGGGAGCAAATATGAGAAAACATTTTTTTTGGAATCGATAGGAAATTTTTCAGATTTTCATGTTATAGTTAGAAGGAGTAGCACGCCGTAGCACAAACACTTTTTATCCGTCCAAGGTGGAAAAGGTAGCATTTATGAAGTATATTTTTGGCTGAGTTATATTTGGGTTCATATTTGCGTGATTTCACTTATTTTTTTTCTTTTTTTAGCCAAGGAAGTGCTACATTTTCGTACAAAATAACAACTTAGAGGACACCTTTAAAAGTTTAATGCAAAAAGCAGGGTCTACTTCAGCAAGTACAAATGGTCGGAGAAAGTGCAAAACCGAACATCGCAATTCCGCAAAACCGCACATACGTAGCCGCACATATTTTACAGGAGACACTGAAAACTGATTAACTTTTGTACAAACCATTATGTGGTGGGTCAAATTAAAATGTCATCTTTTAGACATTCTATTTCACAAACCCCGATTTTGTGTTACTAATGAATGGATCCCGGTACCCAGAAGCCCTGGTAGGCAAATCTCATTTTTGACAGAAATGTCGAATGTGCGGTTTTGCAGAAGTGCGATGTGCGGTTTTGCACTTTTTTTGACGAAATATTAATTCTAACAATCCTCTCCATGAAGTTGTGATAATCCAAAAGTCCATCAGCGACCTAAAGTAGCTAGACAGCTTCCAGCAAGACTAATTTCCAACACAAAGATGCAAGTGTGAATAACAATGATTATGCCAAACCCAAAGTAATAGCAAATGTCATCTTACCATGGACTTCATACCAAGTAGTTTATAAAAACAAAAAAGCTTCGTGCTACGTGCTCCAATGCTTCGCTCCTGCTCCCTGCGGGGGTTTTCAACAGTTTGTCAAAATAATCAACGACAGCAAACAAACAAGTGGTTTTTGTGGTTAACAAACGATCAAATTGACACTGACAAGGATCATGCGCGAGAGATGACTATAATAATTACACAACAACAACTACAACAAAAAAAAAATTAAATAATAATAATACATAGATAATAATAAACATGATGATAGCAATACCGATGGCGTTGGCGATGACAATGACAGCATGACAGGAATGACAATAACATCGGTGTTGATGATGGAGTTGCTTTTGTGGTATGAAGAGCTGTTTACTGATACTGATGTTGCTGTTGGAAACCAACTAACCAAGCAAGCCAACAACAGGAACAGCATCGAACCAGCAAATGCAAACTAAACAAATAAAAACATTGACGTTCGTTTTGATAGAAATGACAGCAGCAGAAAATAAGGAAAATACTTACATACTTGCTTTTAAGGCAACTGGCGTATGCAGAGATGCTGCAAGTGCCAACAAATACGATATCAGTCGCTAGAGCAAAACACCACCATCACTTAAGTATCTATCGTTAGTAGAAGCATGCGAGTGCATAAAATCAATGTTGACAGCTGAAAGAAATTCAATACAAGTCGAAGCAAATTGAAGGAGCAGACAACTTGAAGGAGGCCGTCAGGCAACAATAACAAGTAATACTTTTTTTTGTTGTTGGTTGCTTAACGAGCAAATATTGAACTGTTGGACTGTGATGTCAATGGTTGGTGCCACATCAGCCTCAAAGTAGAAAATTGAACGAAATTGACAGCAGCTATAAGCATTAATGGAGGGGCTACAACAAGAAGAAGAAGCTGGAGTAAAGGTGGCCCCAATAATTTTTCGAACTGTGAACAGCGGGGTGCGACCCTAGCACCTACTGAAACTAGCTCAGGGAAGGATTTTTGAAGTTAATTTTGTAGACAATGATGCAATGTTTTATCAGGGCTGCAAACCGTTTTTGAACCGGACTGGTTTTTAAACTGAATCACATCTGTTTTTCAGGATTTGAACCGAACCACGAACTTAACCACTTTTTCTTTGAAATGTAAGAACCGAACCGAAAACCACTGAGAAAAAATATTTCGGTTCAGTTCAAAATTAGAATAGATTTTAAAGGGTTTCAAATTCCATGCCTAAAACATTAATTTTCCTAAAAAATTGTTATAATTGCACTCACTGGTCTTTGATGTATTATCATAAACAAAGCAACAATTATTTTTCACAAACTTTCGAAAAAAAATAATTACAGCTGTAGTGAACTTGCAAAGAAATTACGTTTTATATTACGCCTTTCTCCACATTCAAACACATTTCAAATTCTGGAAAACATATTCAGAGCAAGAATTAATAAAAATCATTGTTGAGATTATAGTAGCTGCTCCCGCCACACAATTGTCGGCCGAAAGAGCATTTGCAACTTTGAAATTTGTTTTATCGGACTTATGGCTTCGGCAGATACAGTACGTTATGTATTTGGCGGACAAGCAAGAAACTGACAAGCGAGTAGGATATGTACATTTTGCATGTAAAACGCTAGATTGCCAACTAGGGATGGGATCCCGGGATTCCGACCCTTTTTAAGCGCTTGAAAATCCCGGGATTGATTCCAACAATCCACAATGGTCCCGATTCCATTTTTTTTGGCATAAATTCAACTAATACAGCTACGCAGTTGAAAGTTGACAAATCCTATAGCAATGGCATATGGAAGAAAAATAGAAATTATCTGATAAATCAGACCACGCTTACCGTGACTGCTAGTAGGGTGTTCCTTCCAGGTATGAAAAAAATTTCTTTTTGAGATACGATATCGCAAAAGATGTCAAAATTTGCTTAATTGAATACATGTTAAGGTAAATTTCAAATAAATAAGCGAATTTAAATTTCTAAAAAACAAAGTAGACACTAATAGGGTGTGCCGAAATACTTTTTTGGAGGTTTTCTTTACACAAGACCCCTTAAAACTTACGTGTTTCATAGAAGATTACGAAATAGTATAATGAGTAACGTCCGCAACGCAGCTTCTTACTGAAAAATCAATAAATTCGTTCAAACGTAACATCCACAAATTTTACACATTCTGTGCCAGTGAGTTACCGGTGATCACAACAAAAAACTTACCTTAAGTAACAAGTAAATGTAAGTCACTTACCATGACATGAAAACATCTCAAAAGCGTCGTATTATTTTAGTCCTGATAAAAAATTCCTTTATAATTCAGAGCGCAATATTGTTTTTCTTTTTGGTATTTGTGTTAATTTTTTAATTATTATTAAATGTTTATTAATTTTCCAGAACAAAAGTACACACCAAATTAAAAGTTTGTACTAAATATACAAAAAAAAAGAAAATAAACAAAATAATATCTCGTCGCTCCCAACGAAGTTAGTTCAGTTAGCGTGGAAGACTAAAACACTTCGTTCTCTGCGTGGAAGACTAGCACACTTCGTTCTCTGCGTGGAAGACTAGCACACTTCAGGGGCGTCCTACCTTACTAGACTTCACACAATCTTTTTCTCCAATTTTAATCACCATATGCCGAGAATACCACATCTGATGTTTTCTTTTGAATCTTTCAATATCTCCCTTGAATTTTTTAAAAAATCTCTTAATATAAGTTTGAAAATTTGTAATTTGTTTGTTAATTTCTAGAATTCTTCGTTTTGTGAGACTTAATTTATTTTTTCAAACACCCACTTCGAGAGTGATTCCTTTTTTTTCATTTGATACCCAAATGTCGAACAATTCGGAATTGCTGAGATAGAAGTTCACTGGAAAAAGATCGAATTTTTCAAAAACGGCAATGAACGGCAATAATATATCTACACGGCTTTATTAAATACACTTTACTAAATAATATAGCCAATTCACTTTTGTGAATCGTTGTGTAGTTATATAACTTTTTGTCTACGAAACACAAAAGTTATGAAATTTTTTTAACATAAAATACCTTTTTTGAACACTCAAAAGTTTAAAAATTGAGTTTATGCCACAAATTTTGGATTTGAGACCAATGTGCAATCCCGGTATTTTCGGGATGTGAGAACAAAATCCAATGAGGCGTGGTGAATGTTTCAATTTTTTTTTTTATTATTTTTAAATAATATCTACCATTATTAAACTGTTTAATACATTTAATAAATTAACAATATACTTTGAAGAAAATACACTCTCCGAAGTAGCTGTAAGGGCACCCAGTTTATGCAATTTCGACAAACTTACGTTTCTATGCAGATTTGTTGCCCATTTGATTTTACATAGCGTAATGGGATGTTAGTCTTAAGATTGTAAAAAGTTTCCGTGAATTTGGCAATTTTTTTATGACGAGCTTGAGTAATTTTTCCTTAAAACAAATTAAAAGTATAAAGGTGTATGTAAGAAAACGTTAAGAAAAATAAATTTCAAAAATCAGAGACATTTTTTAAAAGCTTAAGATTAACACCTTATACAGGAATCAAATGGCCAACAAAATCGCATACTTCAAAATATTCTAAAAACTCAGATAATAAACCTAAGAATTTTGATAAAAATTTGCCGAATTTTCTCGAATTTTGCATAGATTTTTGAAACCTAATTTCCAATTTATGTACCAGATTCTGATACATTATTCTATAAGAAATTAGCTAAAAATATTTTTCTGAACTGCAAGATTTCTATGTCATGGTTGCACTTATAGCTGCGTTGAGGTATATAAAATTAAAAAAGTACAATGAATTTTTGAGCATGTAGGAATTCAACTACCATAAAAAAGAGTACTTAATAAGTTTTTTATAATTTATAGCTTTCTATTGAAGTGTATTATTTTCTTTTTTATTCAAATAAAATACATTAAAAGTAAATAAAAAATATAAGTTAAAATTCAATTCTTCGTTATTTATTTCAAAGTTGACAGTTTCACAAACTAATTCACGGGACTAATCCCGGGATCCCGGGATTTGTAAAATCATATCTCGAAAATCCCGGGATGGCCAAAACCCGAAAAATTGACATCCATATTGCCAACGTATCAGTTACATGTTTCCTGCATTCATATTTTTGTTTTTTGAGACAATTTCAACCTTTCTCCATACACCAAATTTTCCCCGCTTCGCTTAAGCCGTTGCGCTGATATCATTGAAATTAATAGGATTCTTTGGAAGGCCGGGGTATTATGTCATACATACATAAGAATCTCGTTTCCTTCTGGGCAATACATGAGACCACATGAACATAACAATAACCCCCCATCCCATCAACCGCAAGCGTCAATATTTTCCATCTCAAACCTTACTTCGCAAAACGACACGAAAAATATGTAGTCACTTGACTACTTCAACTCTCAGCAAGCAACACAGGGTGCTGAATTTTCCTGCTGAAATGCCGTGCTTCATACAATGCAGCATAGCAACACCAACTTCAATAACGAGATGTCAAAAAGCCATCATAAACAGATGACATTTCTCATATTGGCAAGGCGGTGAATTGGTGAAAGTAAATGAAAGGGAGAAAAAATGAAAGAGAATGCTGATAAAGAATTTAATATATATTCTCGTTGGCATGACACAACTACAACAAAAAAAACAACAGCAACAACAATGAAAACCAATAATTGTACAACAAAATGACAGCAATAAAAAGGCGATGGCTGTGTGGCACTTTCATGTAGTTTACTATTTTGTTGTTGCTATTATTGATGTCACTTATGGCGAGTGTGTGTTTACGTCAACTTGACAGCTCACTTACGCACACCCGCACAAATATATATATGAATGACATTCACCTAACTTGAGGGCATGTTTGTGGCATATTATTGAAAGCTGGCTAAATTAATTTTTACGTCCTTTGATCAGGCAGACATAAAAATAAAATACACATGAATACTCAGATACTTCAGCGAAAATTTAGATGTACTCCGAGCACTCTTGTTAAGAGTACTCCATAGGCGACATGAGTACTCCAAAGTTAGTAGCACTTTCTAAATTGGGTGTTTCTTAAGCAGCAGTCAAGTTATGTCCGAGTATATACGGAAATAAAACGGGATTTGATTACAGTGAAAGTATTACGGTATACAAACGGAAGGGAACCAGAACTGCAAATTAAGATGAAACAGAATCGCAATCAGAATCACTACCAGATACGAAGCCAAACATGATATCGAATACTCAAAACCGAGTGCAGGGACAAAACGAAACTAGTTAGAGGAACTACAACTTGATTCGCAATTAAAATCAAATCAAACAGAAAACTAATTTAACACAACACAATTACAAATACTTGGAATGGACTCTTACCTTTACCTGGAACTGATTCCCAAATGGCTTTTAAACCGAAACCGAATTAACATCACTTTAAGTCAGACCCAAGTCCTCTCCTATGACTTACTTGTGGAAAGAAGATGATGATAAGAAATCTCTTACCTACCATTATAATAGGTTTGTTTACTGACCAAAAAAAAGTTCAGAGCAGGTTAGAGCAGAGCAGAGCAGGGCAGCTGTCAAAATAGAAATAGAGCAACTCAGAGCAGAAATGCCATGAAACACTTGAATCTCGATAGTTTCTTTTTATTTGGTTTTTTGTTTAAATCTTCAAAATGAATGCAAATTCACGTATACAAAAACATTGATTTTCTTGCAAGCTAATTTTTTTGAAGTTTTCAAAAATTTATTTTTTCTTGACTGACAATTGCTTCTCTGCTCTAACTTACTCCATAAAAAAAGTTAGAGCAGAAATTTGTGATCTGGATTACTCTAGTTTTGTTTTGAGCGTACTCATGAAACAAAGGATAGAGCAACCTAGAGCAAGAAAAGTGTTCGTTAAACACAATTTTGTGAAATATCTCAATCTGGCGTAAGGTAGAGCAGCCCAATAAACAAACCTAATATTTCACACCACAAAATTTTGGAATTTTTTGACTGTGACTACTGATGATAGCGTTAAAGAATAGTTTACAGTTTACTGACTTACTTTAGGGGTACCTCCCTGCAAAAATGTCAAAGTACTCTAATCAGTAATCTGTAGAGTATTCCAATACCGGAGTATCCAATTATAGTCCAATTCCATATAAAAAATGTGCTCTTATTAAAATGGCAATGTCCTAGGATTGAACCACGTATATACAATTAGCACTCCATAGAGTACTCCAATGTAAAGCGAGGTTTGGAGTAGGTGTTCCTCTCTCAGTACGCTTCGATGTCCTCGGATTGGTCCACCTAATCCCAATAGAACTACTCCATGGGGGGTGTTCCATTTTTTATATGGCACTTGATTTTTCTTGGAGTAGTATGGGTACTCTCCTACTTAAAGTTCGTAATAAGAGCCTATCACAAGCAAAACAAATTAGTATTTGCCCATAGTGATTACTTTGTCAATTGAATTTTCCAAAATTTGCTGTCTTAACAATTTCTGTAAACATTTGTATAGGTAAAAAGTTATTGTTTTTTGTTAAAAAGCCTCAGAGTTGCTTTGATATTTGTATAGTTATTGAAGCGTAAGCAACATTTTTCACACATGACTGCAATATTTATTCTATACAAAAACGCAAACAAAGTACAAATATGCAAATTTGCACTAGGGCTGTAACCAAGGGCGTTCCCAGGACTATATATATGTTAAGTAACAATAATTTTTCTTGAGGCAGCGTTCGTTTATGATTTAACTCTTCCCACCCACTATTCAACTTAGGCCCAATTTCACAGTGGCAGGTTAACTTAAATTCCACAGTTAACTATGTATTCGAAATATTATTTAAGTTATTTAACTGAATTTTTTCTATATAAATTGTTGGTAGACGGCCTTCTGATATCTGACCAGAGGTTAAACCACCAACGTTGGGCAGTTAACCTTTGGTTTACTCAAAATGAAAATTGAAAATCTGTGGAACGTAAGTTAACCTGGCACTGTGAAATTGGGCCTTAGCATTCTCTTACATCGTTTCCATAGCGCCTCTCTCAGTTTTTCTCCCATTCCACTCTTTATTTGCTGGCATTATTCATGTCAAATGGCATTTTGCTTTTCGGTCTAGCGAACTGACAGAATTTTGACACTGGCATGAAAATCAATTTGCAATCTGTCAATCGTCGACAAAGCACTGGTGCCGACGGCTACGTGATATAAGAGGTATCGATGGTGATGTGACAATGTGAATGTGATGTTAGTAATCATGTAAAAAGTGCTAGAGGTTCACGTCTGCATTAAAAGAGTACTCCGTTTAACGGTAAAGATTACACCGGTTCGAAATGACCTACACTCAGAAAAAAACATTACTTTGGGCTAGGAAAAAATACTTTATTCCAAGGAAAAATTTTCTTTAAATCGCTCCAACAACAGGGCTTCCTTAACGTAAGTCAAATATTAGACAGAGTTTAAGGAAGCCCCAACTTCCTAACACTAAAATCGTATTTCTTTATTCTTAAAAAATAAAAAATTAATTTAATTAAATAACAAAATTGAAATTAATTTTAAGAATTCTTATTTTGGATTCACTGGGATTCGAACTCATAACATTAGAATGCTGAGCTCAGGTTGCTACCTACTATTGATGCCAATGCCTACTTATGCTTACCAGGCTAAGTAAATAATAAAAATAATTTTTCAGAGTTCGTAGTTTCAAGTAAATGCTTTTTTCTGAGTGTATCCTTTCATACGAACCAGTGTTACTTTAACAACACGGTAGAAACAGCAGCCAAAACACATACAAATCCTGAAAAATTAACAATATAAGGTCTAGGGGATAAGTAACCAAGGTTAAAACGCGATAAATAGAGAAAAATCAGTGCGGTGAAATAGGAATTTTTTTATTAAATCCATAAAATAACTATGCAGATTTTCCCTGCAGCGGAACGCCAAACTAGTGAAAACTAGTAACTATAGGTACAACTAGAATTTTCTGGTTGACTTATACTAGTCAGAATATATCCATTCCATACCGGTATACAACTATAATTTTCTGGCTGAAATCATACCAGTTACAATAGTCTAAGATCATTTGAAATGTATCGTTTGCTTTTTTTAAAACCTCGCTTTCTTGTTTGCACCACCTTTTCCATACGAAATTTCGGAATCTTGCAAAGTCTTTTTAGATACCTTCCCGTTGGGCTAGGGACTTGAAACTTGGAACATATTTCAGAACTCGGTAGCGCACTAAAACTATTAAAAAAAACACGGATCGATATATTTCGAAAATTCGTTTAAAATTGAGATTCTTGCGATCGACTTTTGACTAACTTCCTGACAACCTAAGGACTGGAAATTTAGCACGTAGTTGCGGGCACGGTGACAATACAATTTGTAGAAATCAAAATTCCGATAGGGGGAATCTTGCGATCGATTTTTGAGTAACTTCCCGGATAGCTAGAGACTTGAAACTTGACACATTTGTCCGAACCTGGTGAAAATGCAATCCCTCTTTGTTAAACGACAAATTTGTTACTGCTTTTTGACAGCATTCATATAAAGGTCGTCTTTAACATTTTTTTATCATATTTTAATTTTTCTCTTATAATTCACAGATGCTTCTCCGTGTTTGGTAAATACAAATAGTCGATGCTTTTTAAAGTATAAATAAATAAAATAAAATGAAATGAAATAAAGGGTAATTCATAAAAACAACGCGAATATTAATTTCTGGTCGAAATCATACCAGACCAGGTTCAATGGTTTTTGAACTAGTATGGGGACTATTATGTTTGTAAAGTAGTTTTCAACTAGTTGCTTTCGCTGCAGGGATGCTGCAAGAGATAACCATAAGGCACGCGAAACTTTAAAGGACGAGAAAGAATAAAACGAAATATATTAACTGACAACAGTATCCTAAGCAATTTTATGCGAAAAATATGAAAAAAAAAGTTTGCGATGCACTGGGGCTGGATAATGTTTAGGGAAAAGTGATATTAAATATCGTTTGTATAAAAAAATAGTGAAAGTATCTAGTTATAAAGAACACAATCAAAATGTATACATTTTGGCTTTGAATGCTTCTAACATTTTTACAAACTTTGGTAGATACTCCGTTGCCTTCAAGCAGGCTTAGGTCATGATGTAACATTTATAGGGGAAATATATTGTTGAAATTGCTTTTGTTACAGCTATCAAGCGGAAAAATATGTACATTAGAGTGTCTCACAAAACATCGATACATATTTTTCTAGGCCCAGCAGAACGTACACGGAGGGAAATCTATGGATGGAACATCCATAATTATTGATATCACATTAAATAAAAATTGATAATCCTGTCCCATCAATGAATATGGATGTTTCATTAATGCTTTTTTCATAAATCACTATTGAAATGGTATCCACATAAACTATTGATAAATTGTAAATAGTTTAAAAAAACAAAATTTTATATAATTTGACATCTGGTTTCAGTAAGATTCGAATGGCATTTTGCCACTCGATCTGAAAGGGCACCGAGTAGCAGCAGCATCGGCTCTGCGTCTAAGGGAAACGTCCGGCTGGGGCGCAAGCACTACTGGACACGCCTGTATTTTGGGATCCTATAGCTTTCTTCCGCTGAGCACAGATCGCTGTGCGACCACAACAGTCGGAGATAGCGGTTTTAAAATCAACATTCCCAGCAGGGAAGAATGGGAGAGCACGGATCGGAGTCCCTTCACTCATGGCGGCACTTCCATTTATACTGATGGCTCGAAGTTAGACGGCAGAGTTGGGGGAGGGGTTTATTCAAAGGATCTGAACCTTGAGCTCTCCTTCAGACTACCTGATCACTGCAGTGTCTTCCAGGCTGAAGTATCAGCAATCATGGACGCCGCGGCTTGGATAGGCCAACACACTATCAGACAGGACATTTTTATATTCAGCGACAGCCAGGCGGCCATCAAATCCCTTGGCTCTTACTCGTTCAACTCTGAACTGACGCTCAGCTGTCGTCGATCTCTACAAGAGATGGCCCAACAGAATCGCGTTAACCTCACATGGGTCCCGGGGCATAGGGACATTGAAGGAAATTGTAGGGCAGACGAACTTGCGAGGCAGGGCACGACCAAGCAGGTTCTTCGCGATAAAGAGCGCTTAGGTATGCCGTTTGCCACATGCAAGCTTATGCTGAAGGAATACACACTCCGCCAAGCCAACGAAAGATGGCTGCAATCCCCAGGATGCCGGATATCCAAAGAAACCTGGCCGAAATGGATCATAAAAGATCAAGACAAATTTATGCCCTAAGGAGAAGAGAAATATCCATATTAATAGGCGTATTAACTGGGCACTGCCTCATTGGTAGGCACGCAGAAAGACTTGGTGTGCCCTACCGACGATGCTGTAGGAGTGGTAAGGATGATGAGGAGGAGGAAACGGTGGAGCACCTCATCTGCAACTGCCCGGCTTTAAGTGGCGCGAGAATGCGCGTCTTGGGAGTTCCCTTCCTGGTCAGCCTACGCCAGGTCACGGAGCTGGACATAAAGGACCTGATGGCCTTCATCAAGTCATCTAAATGGTTCGAGGAGGAGTAACGGTGTCGGTATAGGAGGGTCAGTCCCGGGTTTCTGCTATGTGGAGAATTCCGTTAATACCGGGATTTTCCATATGGCAGGGTCCCGGAACTGACTTTCCTAGAGTTGGTGGTATCACAACGGGACTTTTAATACTGGCCTAGGTGTGCCTCTGCGGCAGCCACTTGAACCTAACCTATCCTAAGATTCGAACCCTGCTCCTCTGGCACGTTAGCCCAGTATTCTACCAGTCGGCTACGGCTTATTATAAAATTTTTAGAAAAATGTTCAATCATAATAAATTCAAAAAATTTTGAATTTAAAAAAACGCAAGTTGTAATATTGTTAGGAAATCCATAGTAAAAATTGTTGAACTATTATGATTATGCGTCCCAGAAAAATGTATATTTCGCCAATATATATTAATGCGCTGTCTCTAACATTATTACTATGCAGTAAATATGGATATGGATATACCGACAATAGAAATTCATATCACGACCATAGATATTGACGTGCCGTTCAATTATATTAGCATTCTATCCATAAATAAAGAAAATAGTACATCATAGTGAAATGGTTGACATGTCATTTTACTTTTTATTGGGAGCAAATAATATTTGATAACTGGCTCATTCTGAATGAATATTGCATCAAACTCGTCGCTATCAATAGCGATATTGTCACAACATTCAACGCATTTCTCTCAGTGTAGATTTATTATATAAAGTTATTCATTAAGAGCTATATAAATAATTTTACATACCTAAAGATAGATATTTTTAATGTACACACATATTTGATTTCTTCTTGCAGCTACTAAGCACTTTTAACAGCTCTTATATTAGGCATATATCGTCGCTCCCAACGAAGACTAATACGGTTCAGTTAGCGTGGAAGACTAACACAGTTCGTTCTCTGCGTCGAAGACTAACACACTTCGTTCTCTGCGTGGAAGACTAACACAATTCAGTTTTCTGCGTGGAGGACTAACACACTTTAGTTTTCTGCGTCGAAAACTAACACACTTCGTTCTCTGCGTGGAAGACTAACACACTTCAGCTTTCTGCGTCGAAGACTAACACATTTCAGTTTTCTGCGTCGAAAACTAACACACTTCGTTCTCTGCGTCGAAGACTAATACACTTCAGTTTTCTGCGTGGAAAACTAAGACATTTCAGTTTTCTGCGTCGAAAACTAACATACATCGTTCTCTGCGTCGAAGACTAATACACTTCAGTTTTCTGCGTGGAAGATTAACACACTTCAGTTTTCTGCGTCGAAAACTAAAACACTTCGTTCTCTGCATCGAAGACTAATACACTTCAGTTTTCTGCGTGGAAGACTAACACACTTCAGTTTTCTGCATCGAAAACTAACATACTTCGTTCTCTGCGTCGAAGACTAATACACTTCAGTTTTCTGCGTCGACGTCTAACACACTTCAGTTTTCTGCGTCGAAAACTAACACACTTCGTTCTCTGCGTCGAAGACTAGGTTAGGTTAGGTTCAAGTGGCTGCCGCAGAAACACACTTAGGCCAGTTTTGAAAGGCCCGTTGAGATACCACCAACACAAGGAAAGTCAGTCCCGGGACCCAGCCATATGGAAAATCCCTGAGTTGTTGGGATTTTCCACATAGCAGAATCCCGGGACTGACACTCCTAAACCGTTACTCCTCCTCGAACTGTTACTCCTCCTCGAACCACTTAGATGACTTTATGAAGGCCATCAAGTCCTTTATGTCCAGTTCCGCGATCTGGCTTAGGCTATCCAGGAAGGGAACTCCCAAAAAGCGCGTTCTCGCGCCGCTTAAAGCCGGGCAGTTACAGATGAGGTGCTCCACTGTTTCCTCCTCCTCATTATCTTTGCAACTCCTGCAGCATCGTCGGTAGGGCACACCTAGCCTTTCTGCATGCTACCAATGAGGCCGTGACCGGTTAATACCTCTATCAATATGGAGATTTCCCTCCGAGTTAGGGCATAAATGCGTCTAGACCTTTTAAGATCCCATTTTGGCCAGGTTTGTTTCGATATCCGAAACCCTGGGGATTTTCGTTGGCTTGACGGAGTATGTGCTCCTTCAGCATTAGTTTGCATGTGACAAACGGCATCCCTAAGCACTCTTTATCCTGAAGAACTTGCTTGGTCGTGCCCTGCCTGGCAAGCTCGTCTGCCTTACAGCTTCCCTCAATGTCCCTATGTCCCGGGACCCATATGAGGTTTACGCGGTTTTGTTGGGCCATCTCCTGAAGAGATCGACGACAGCTGAGCGTCAGTTCAGAGTTGAACGTGTATGAGCCAAGGGATTTGATGGCCGCTGGGCTATCGCTGAAAATAACGATATCTTCTCCGATAACAGGTTTTCTTATCCAGGCCGCGGCGTCCAGGATTGCCGAGACTTCCGCCTGGAAAATGCTACAATGATCAGGTCGTCTGAAGCAGAGATCAAGGTCCAAATCCCTTGAATAAACCCCTCATCCAACTCTGCCGTCCAACTTAGAGCCGTCGGTGCATATGGAAGTGCCACCATTTGTTTCGGGACACCAATCCGTCCTCTCCCAGTCTTCTCTACTGGGAATGTTTATTTTGAAACAGCTATCCCCGACTGTAGTGGTCGCACAAAGATCTGTGCTTAGAGGTTTGCCCCATCCCGGAGGTTGCCTATCAACGACGAGTTGTTCCGATTAACTGCCCGATATGTCGTTGCGGGAGTCCTGCTGTCTGTAGCGTTAGATGTTAATCGCTCAGCGTTGGCTGCTACCACCGTGAAGTGTGTTAGTCCTCGACGCAGAAAACTGAAGTGTGTTAGTCTTCCACGCAGAAAACTGAAGTGTATTAGTCTTCGACGCAGAGAATGAAGTGTGTTAGTTTTCGACGCAGAAAACTGAAGTGTATTAGTCTTCCACGCAGAAAACTTAAGTGTGTTAGTCTTCGACGCAGAGAACGAAGTGTGTTAGTTTTCGACGCAGAAAACCGAAGAGTGTTAGTCTTCGACGCAGAAAACTGAAGTGTGTTAGTCTTCAACGCAGAGAACGAAGTGTGTTAGTCTTCGACGCAGAAAGCTGAAGTGTGTTAGTCTTCCACGCAGAAAATTCAACTGTGTTAGTCTTCGTTGGGAGCGACGATATGAACTTATTAAAAGCGATGGAATAGCAGCAAATCATGTGTAATAAGGATAATATTAAGTTTTTACAATGGTGGAAGTATGTAGTCCTCGACTGCTGTTGTTTATGAGCATTTATGGGAACTCGTAAACTCTCATTAATTTATAAGCGCCTTTCACATACCCAACATAAAATATAGCTGAATAAGAGTAGCCAGAAATTTGTCCAGGATTTCTATACTCGACTCCCGCACCTTAGGGATCAGCCGAACTGACGGCATATTGAATTAAAATTTAGTTCCAATAATCAAAAATTCATAAATAAATAAAAAAAAAATTTTACTTAAATTACGCTTAGCTTGATAATGAAGCAGGCCCTTAAGGTCAGTCATATCTGGGAACGAATTCGTTGATTTAAATACAAATGCAGATTAGATATTTTCTTTATCAGCAAATACGGAGTACTGGAACCAGGTCGATTGTTATTAGAACCAAAGGATAGGTAGCAAAAAGTATTAAATTGGACATCATATTTCCTTGGGATCGCAAAAGTATGCTGGACTGCTCTTAGGGTTTATAGCAAGCCTTTTTATATAGGAGTGTCTTTGCGAATGTAAATGCATATTTGTTTAATGGGTTCCTATTTCGGTCAAAATCGCTAAGGCTGCTAATATTACTATTTAAGTAAAATTTGGTCTTACTTGAAGTTAGAAGAAATGATCTGTGGATTACGAGTTGTACAATTGGTTTCAGAAAACTGCTTCAACGAATTAGAGAAAAAAGATCCAGGAATTTGTAAAGACACGTTGCACAGTGAGTCGCGGAAGAAAATCATTTTTGTGAATATCTTATTTTCTGATTTTATTGATGCAATAAGAATTTTTTAAAACGTTAGCTATATATGAGCCGTTTAAAGCACAATTGGTATATATCGTCGGTGATTCTGCAAAACGACGTATGCGACATTTTGAAAAGGGCATATGTGATATTTTAGTTTGGAGGTTTAACAGCTACAAATTATTGAATTTTAAGAAAACTCCGATCAAGATCTTACGTTTTTGCTTACGTTGTTTTGCATAATAAATGCAGATTTGTTTAATGGGTTCTTATTTCGGTCAAAATGGCTAAGGCCGCTAATATTACTATTTAAGTAAAATTTGGTCTTACTTGAAGTTAGAAGATATGATCTATGGATTACGAGTTGCACAATTGGTTTCAGAAAACTGCTTCAACGAATTAGAGAAAAAAGATCCAGGAATTTGTAAAGACACGTTGCACAGTGAGTCGCGGAAGAAAATCATTTTTGTGAATATCTTATTTTCTGATTTTATTGATGCAATAAGAATTTTTTAAAACGTTATAGTCTAAGATCCGTCTGCAGATTTCTGTTGTCATCGAGTACATGCTAAAATCAATATTTTTACTCATATTTATGATTACGAGAATAAAAATTCACCAGGTTGCCAATCAAAATGTGGCCGCTAGTATTTTTAATTAAATTATTATTAATTAATTTTGCGGGAAAAATTTCACCCATCAAGTTTTGAGATAAAATATCGTTCACTTCACGGCAATAGGTGTAAAGACTTAAAAAAATCGGGGTTGCCGTTGCCCGCTTGGCCGCACCCATAGTGTACCAATACAAGTGTAAACTCTTCTGCATAGACGTCAAAATTCCAAAATGAGTTTAACACCTGTTCATCAGAGTTGCTTTTTTGGAAAAAGAGCATCATTTCGCGCCGAGTTGCATTCGATTTGGTATACAAATTTAGTAGTAAATGAAAATGCAATTGTTCTCTAAACTTAAAAATAATGAAAAATATTGATGGCAAAGTCCTCAGAAAAACAATTAATAAAGTTTACCTTTAATTTATAAAGTTTATTTTACATTTTGAACTGTTAGCAGTTTCTCTTTAAACAATTTTTGCTACTTTTTCTTAAATCTGAAAAAAGAAAATATATTAATAAATCAATTAAAAAATCAATAGATTAGAAAATATATGGCACGTCGCCGCCTGAAGAAAACGTTGAAAAACGTTTTAAAAATATACTCAACATTTTGTGTATGCGTATTTGCACAAGAAAGGGTTGCATAAAAAAGTAGTTCCCTAGAACTTAGAAATTTTATTTTTTTAATATCATAAATAACAGCGAATCATATAAAATTATTAGTTAGAATAACTCTTTCGAGTCTGCTCACTATTTTCTATTAAACAAATAACAAACAACTGCTAATAAATTAGCTAAAATTACGGAAGATAGCTCAAAAGACGGGTTTTGGCCGAGGATCACGAATCCGGAAGCGCTTTTTTAATTTTTTGTGTCTGTGGAAAGTTATGGTCAAAAAACTGAAAATTGACCCGGGTCCGGTACCAAAATTGGGGCGGGTTCTCTTCAGAGCAGCAAAATATTAAAAAAGCGCTTCCGGATTCGTGATACTGAGGCCAAACCCTGTATTTTGAGCTATCTTCCATAATTCTAGCTAATTTATTAGGAGTTGACCCCTAAAGTAAACAAATACCAAATTTTGGGGTTTGAAGCCTTCTTTGTGCAGGTGTACTGTTATATAGTAAAAGCCTCGTAGCATTCATTTAAGTCAAACTCTCAGGATATGTATTTGATAGTAAATCTATCAAAAACATCGTACATACATGTTTCCAAATATAAAAAGGTAACCAGATTGACTTTAACAATTTCCGTAAAAGTGTAAAGGTACAACTTAAAACTCTAGCCGCCAGTTTAATGTACAGAAAGCGTTTGTTATCTATCATAAAAAGTGTTGGTTAGTGCTAACGGGATATTAAAAAAAAAACGTTTGTTTTCATTTTCTCTCTAATTTCTCATTTCGAAGATACCCAGTGGGAAAAGGTAATGTACAGCAATGCATAAAGTAATGTATAGCTCCTATAGACTATACATGAAAACATGCATGAATTTTTCTACAGCGATGTCATAGGAAAAGTAATGTGTCGCTCGCCTACAAAACTAAAGATACATGTTTACATTACTTTTTATATTGCTTTTTATAAATGAAAAGATGCATTACCTTTCAAGAATGAAAATATGCACTACAAGGGATACATTATATCTTGCATTGCCTTTCTTGAATGAAAAGATGCTTTACAAGGGCCATAATTCAATTTGCATAACATTTTATAAATTTCCTTGTGGAGTAACAAGGACATTAAGACCCAGTGAGGCTCTACAGCGGGGGAAGGTCCTATTTTAAATGTTTGAATGACGAGCTCGTCATGGGCTACGACCAAGATGAGTGCACCAAAAAAAATATAATAAAAAAGCCAAAACCACAAAGGCACCGGCCTCAGGAGCAAACAGTCCAGTCGACTCTCGACTTCTGAAAAGCCTCACAGCAGCAGGAAAAGCGATGAAGATGTAAGAGCAGCAGTTTCAAAATGAATTTAAATTGTATTTTTTTATGTTTGAAAGTTGTGTATTTTTTTTTTTGAAGTTTTCAAACTACAAATGAAAATAGAGCGACACATTACTCCCTTCCTTGCTTTTGGTATGATCTTTTCTAACATCAAAATTCGTACATCTTTTCATGCATGGAAAAAGGTAATGCATTACCTACTTTCCCACTGGGTACTTACCTCAAATTTTTTCTGTAAAATAAATAAAATTTACTAGTTTTAAGTTTTTTTATTTTGTGTTTTTTTTCTTTGATATAAAGTATAATAAAAGTATAAACTGAAAGATTCGCTTAAAAGTTGCCCTAGAAACTGGAGTGAAAAAGTTGTGCAACACAGCAACACTTTTGTGCAAACAAGAACCCTGTCTAATTGATATTCGGTGCTGCACAAAACCCGAGCGCAACGAAAACAACAATAGCAACCCAGATTTTTGACATGGATGTGTGTTTTGACAATTGTGATTTGACGTGGAAGTGTGTTTTGACATTTCTGTCAAAGCTAGAGTTCACACTTTATGTTGTACACAATGGCCGCACCTCTCCGCAGCCTGGTATAAGCAGGTATGATTTCGATACATTTTTACACCCATAACGTATATTGATCTTTTATAGATCAAAATTTAGGTAATTTTTTTCTGATTATTATGGTATAGGGTTGCCTAAATAAATCTGGCCGCAAGTTAGGGTTGCCAGCTGTTAAAGATGGTAAATATTGAAGGTTTTCCATATTAACCAATAACTATCAAGTGCAACTACACATTTGTGCATTTTTATTGTTGCTAATAATTGATAGTGTGATTGTTTTTGGTTTTTATACACATTCTATTTTATGTTTATACATTATTTCTAATGCAGGTAAAAATACAGCATAAAATAGAATATGTATAAAAACCAAAAACAATCACACTATCAATTACACTGTGCAACAAGATTCTACGTAATTGATGAAACCAATTGAAAATTAAACTTTAGCCCTCCCATATCAAAACCTCATACTGGGTTTTTGGCCTATAGGTCTAGAATCTTTTTTATTTTTATTTAAAGTTGGTAACCCTGTGTATGCGAAAAATTGATTAAAACTTGATCGATCAAATTATGCAATTTTAGATGGTTTTTTTTTTTGTATTTCGTTTTTTTTTTGGATCGAAAAACTAATTTTTGACATAAATTTTTACCTAAGTTTTACGATAGGTGGCGCTGTCATAAAATTTTTCTTATTTTTGATAGTTTTTCATGCAAATTTCGCAATTTTAGATTGGTGTTTTTTGTATGTCGCTATTTTTTGGATCGAGGGACTCATTTTTGACATTAATTTTTACCTAAGTTTTACGATAGGTGGCGCTGTCATACAATTTTTCTTATTTTTGATAGTTTTTCATGCAAATGAAGCAATTTTAGATTAGTTTTTTTTTGTATGTCGCTATTTTTTGGATCGAGGGACTCATTTTTGACATTAATTATACCTTTCATGAACATGAAATGGTATTATAACTTTGGTCCGATGTTTGTAAATATGAGAAGAAGAAGAGATAGACCCATCAATAAGTATACCGAAATGATCAGGATGACGAGATGAGTTGATTTAGCCATGTCCGTCTGTCCTTCTGTCTGTCTGTCTGTTTGAACGCAAACTAGTCCCTCAGTTTTTGAGATATTTGGCTGAAATTTGGTATGCGGCCACAATTTTCCAATATAGGAATCATTTGTCGGAACCAGCAAGATCGGACCAATATAACATATAGCTCCCATACAACCGATTATTCCGATAAACGGATTTTGGGCTATAACTCCTGTAATTAAACACGAAGGAACGTGAAATTTTGTAAGTGTTGCTATTTTTATATGTGAAATATCGATGCTGAAACTCATAGAGATGGGATAAATATTTCACATAGCTCCCATACAATCGATTATTCCGATAAACGGATTTTGGGCTATAACTCCTGTGATTAAACACGTAGGAACGTGAAATTTTTACAGTATTGCTATTTTTATATGCAAATATCTATGTTGAAACTCATAGAGATGGGATAAATATTTCACATAGCTCCCATACAATCGATTATTCCGATAAACGGATTTTGGGCTATAACTCCTGTAATTAAACACGAAGGAACGTGAAATTTTGTAAGTGTTGCTATTTTTATATGTGAAATATCGATGCTGAAACTCATAGAGATGGGATAAATATTTCACATAGCTCCCATACAATCGATTATTCCGATAAACGGATTTTGGGCTATAACTCCTGTAATTAAACACGTAGGAACGTGAAATTTTTACAGTATTGCTATTTTTATATGCAAATATCTATGTTGAAACTCATAGAGATGGGATAAATATTTCACATAGCTCCCATACAATCGATTATTCCGATAAACGGATTTTGGGCTATAACTCCTGTAATTAAACACGTAGGAACGTGAAATTTTGGACGTATTGCTATTTTTATATGTGAAATATCGATGTTGAAAATCATCGAGATTGGATAAATATTTCACATAGCCCCCATACAATCGATTGTTCCGATAAACGGATTTTGGTAGATAACTCCTGTAATTATATAGGTAGGAACGTGAAATTTTGGAAGTATCGCTATTGTTATATGCGAAATATCGATGTTGAAAATCATTGAGATGGCATAAATATTTCACATAGCTCCCATACAATCGATTATTCCGGTAAGCGGATTTTGGGCTATAAGTCCTGTAATTAAACACATAGGAACGCGAAATTTTGGAAGCATCGCTATTTTTACATGTAAAATATCGATGTTGAAAATCATTGAAATGGGAGAAATATTTCACATAGCCCCCATACAATCGATTGTTCCGATAAACGGATTTTGGTAGATAACTCATGTAATTATATCGGTAGGAACGTGAAATTTCGTAAATGTTGCTATTTTAGAATGTGGAATGTCGATGATAAAAATCAATGAGATTGGACCAATATAACACATCGTCCCCATATAATCGATAACTCCGATAATTTCGGCATGAGCTAAAGTTAAATTCACACAGGCTGTACTGGGTATCAAACAGTGAAAATCGTGACGCTTATTCATGAAAGGTATTTAGCCTTCGCCACAGCCGAAGACAGCTTTCCTTACTTGTTTTGCATTTTTTTCACGCCTACATATGTGTATATGTATGCTATTTATCATCTTTTTTGTGTTGCAAATATAGTGTAATGTTGCTTTCTACATGTATCATATATGTACGAGCATTTCTACAATAAAAATAAAAAAGTAATTTTTCATGAAAAATTAGAAAAATTTTATGACAGCGCCACCTATCCTAAGACTTAGGTAAAAATTAAGCTGTAAGATGTTGGCACCCCATTGGTCGAAATTTGAAAAAGATTTTATGCCAAATAATTGGTCACTAATTGGTCATAATTGGTCAGCAGGTTTCAGTAATTGGTCAGCCATAGGAAAAATTTTATGCCACTTTAAAATTTTCCAAGGTGGCCGTAAGATGTTGGCACCCCATTGGTCGAAATTTGGAAAAGTTAGTATGCCAAATAATTGGTCACTAATTGGTCATAATTGGTCAGCAGGTCTCACTAATTGGTCAGCCATAGAAAATTTTTTATGACGTTTTTAAATTTTCCAAGGGAAAAGTCATTTACTTCCGCATGCACCCTGTATACTTTAAATTTCAAAAAACAAATATGCCAAATAATTGGTCACTAATTGGTCATAATTGGTCAGTAGGTTTCACTAATTGGTCAGCCATAGAAAATTTTTAATTAATTTTTTTAAGTTTTTTGAGTGTTATCGATTAAGATGTTGGCACCCCATTGGTCGAAATTTGGAAAAGTTAGTATGCCAAATAATTGGTCACTAATTGGTCATAATTGGTCAGCAGGTCTCACTAATTGGTCAGCCATAGAAAATTTTTGATGACGTTTTTAAATTTTCCAAGGGAAAAGTCATTTACTTCCGCAGGTACCCTGTATACTTTAAATTTCAAAAAACAAATATGCCAAATAATTGGTCACTAATTGGTCATAATTGGTCAGTATGTTTCACTAATTGGTCAGCCATAGAAAATTTTTAATTAATTTTTTTAAGTTTTTTGAGTGTTATCGATTAAGATGTTGGCACCCCATTGGTCGAAATTTGGAAAAGTTAGTATGCCAAATAATTGGTCACTAATTGGTCATAATTGGTCAGTAGGTCTCACTAATTGGTCAGCCATAGAAAATTTTTTATGACGTTTTTAAATTTTACAAGGGAAAAGTCATTTACTTCCGCAGGCACCCTGTATACTTTAAATTTCAAAAAACAAATATGCCAAATAATTGGTCACTAATTGGTCATAATTGGTCAGTAGGTTTCACTAATTGGTCAGCCATAGAAAATTTTTAATTAATTTTTTTTAAGTTTTTTGAGTGTTATCGATTAAGATGTTGGCACCCCATTGGTCGAAATTTGGAAAAGTTAGTATGCCAAATAATTGGTCACTAATTGGTCATAATTGGTCAGCAGGTCTCACTAATTGGTCAGCCATAGAAAATTTTTTATGACGTTTTTAAATTTTACAAGGGAAAAGTCATTTACTTCCGCAGGCACCCTGTATACTTTAAATTTCAAAAAACAAATATGCCAAATAATTGGTCACTAATTGGTCATAATTGGTCAGTAGGTTTCACTAATTGGTCAGCCATAGAAAATTTTTTATTAATTTTTTTTAAGTTTTTTGAGTGTTATCGATTAAGATGTTGGCACCCCATTGGTCGAAATTTGGAAAAGTTAGTATGCCAAATAATTGGTCACTAATTGGTCATAATTGGTCAGCAGGTCTCACTAATTGGTCAGCCATAGAAAATTTTTTATGACGTTTTTAAATTTTCCAAGGGAAAAGTCATTTACTTCCGCAGGCACCCTGTATACTTTAAATTTCAAAAAACAAATATGCCAAATAATTGGTCACTAATTGGTCATAATTGGTCAGTAGGTTTCACTAATTGGTCAGCCATAGAAAATTTTTAATTAATTTTTTTAAGTTTTTTGAGTGTTATCGATTAAGATGTTGACACCCCATTGGTCGAAATTTGGAAAAGTTAGTATGCCAAATAATTGGTCACTAATTGGTCATAATTGGTCAGCAGGTCTCACTAATTGGTCAGCCATAGAAAATTTTGTATGACGTTTTTAAATTTTACAAGGGAAAAGTCATTTACTTCCGCAGGCACCCTGTATACTTTAAATTTCAAAAAACAAATAGGCCAAATAATTGGTCACTAATTGGTCATAATTGGTCAGTAGGTTTCACTAATTGGTCAGCCATAGAAAATTTTTAATTAATTTTTTTTAAGTTTTTTGAGTGTTATCGATTAAGATGTTGGCACCCCATTGGTCGAAATTTGGAAAAGTTAGTATGCCAAATAATTGGTCACTAATTGGTCATAATTGGTCAGCAGGTCTCACTAATTGGTCAGCCATAGAAAATTTTTTATGACGTTTTTAAATTTTACAAGGGAAAAGTCATTTACTTCCGCAGGCACCCTGTATACTTTAAATTACAAAAAACAAATATGCCAAATAATTGGTCACTAATTGGTCATAATTGGTCAGTAGGTTTCACTAATTGGTCAGCCATAGAAAATTTTTAATTAATTTTGTTTAAGTTTTTTGAGTGTTATCGATTAAGATGTTGGCACCCCATTGGTCGAAATTTGGAAAAGTTAGTATGCCAAATAATTGGTCACTAATTGGTCATAATTGGTCAGCAGGTCTCACTAATTGGTCAGCCATAGAAAATTTTTTATGACGTTTTTAAATTTTCCAAGGGAAAAGTCATTTACTTCCGCAGGCACCCTGTATACTTTAAATTTCAAAAAACAAATATGCCAAATAATTGGTCACTAATTGGTCATAATTGGTCAGTAGGTTTCACTAATTGGTCAGCCATAGAAAATTTTTAATTAATTTTTTTAAGTTTTTTGAGTGTTATCGATTAAGATGTTGGCACCCCATTGGTCGAAATTTGGAAAAGTTAGTATGCCAAATAATTGGTCACTAATTGGTCATAATTGGTCAGCAGGTCTCACTAATTGGTCAGCCATAGAAAATTTTTTATGACGTTTTTAAATTTTACAAGGGAAAAGTCATTTACTTCCGCAGGCACCCTGTATACTTTAAATTTCAAAAAACAAATATGCCAAATAATTGGTCACTAATTGGTCATAATTGGTCAGTAGGTTTCACTAATTGGTCAGCCATAGAAAATTTTTAATTAATTTTTTTTTAGTTTTTTGAGTGTTATCGATTAAGATGTTGGCACCCCATTGGTCGAAATTTGGAAAAGTTAGTATGCCAAATAATTGGTCATAATTGGTCAGCAGGTCTCACTAATTGGTCAGCCATAGAAAATTTTTTATGACGTTTTTAAATTTTCCAAGGGAAAAGTCATTTACTTCCGCAGGCACCCTGTATACTTTAAATTTCAAAAAACAAATATGCCAAATAATTGGTCACTAATTGGTCATAATTGGTCAGTAGGTTTCACTAATTGGTCAGCCATAGAAAATTTTTAATTAATTTTTTTTTAAGTTTTTTGAGTGTTATCGATTAAGATGTTGGCACCCCATTGGTCGAAATTTGGAAAAGTTAGTATGCCAAATAATTGGTCATAATTGGTCAGCAGGTCTCACTAATTGGTCAGCCATAGAAAATTTTTTATGACGTTTTTAAATTTTACAAGGGAGAAGTCATTTACTTCCGCAGGCACCCTGTATACTTTAAATTTCAAAAAACAAATATGCCAAATAATTGGTCACTAATTGGTCATAATTGGTCAGTAGGTCTCACTAATTGGTCAGCCATAGGACATTTTTTATGAAATTTTAAAATTTTGCAAGGCAAAAGTAATTTACCTTGATCATCCACCAATTACTGACGTTGACATGTTATCGATTCTTTCCCAAGAAGATGTGCGGTCTCTACAATTACGTGAAATATGGTGCACACACATTATTACACACAGTATTACATATATGTGCACACAGATACAATCACTTCAACATCACTCATTAGGCATCAATTTGAACATGCGACTGTAGCCCAGGCGTTAGGCATTCCGATTATCAAGGCGGGTGACTTAAGTTCGATGCTGGTTAGGGTAAGTGTTTTTTTTTTTGATAATTTATAAGTCATAAGTATTTATTAAAAAAATGCATTCTTATTATTTTTTTTTTTTATTTTGAAACATTATTTACAATTATCTCTTGACAGGTATAAAAATTAAATATTTGCGTATATTAATCCCACTCCCGGAATTTCGAACGTATTTTAAAAAGCAACTATTTTAGTAAATTGCAAACAAAAAGTGCAAAAGTGTGGAGCCGCTAAAGGGTCAAATACATAAAGCTTTGTTAACCTCCCCTGACATTTGCTACCTCAAAACTTTGCGTCCAACTTCAGAGGAATGCTACAACGAATGCTTTGACGCTTTTCTTTTATACATTTGTTTTCGTTATTTCTTTCTTTGTATTCAGAATGTTTTGGTTAATATATTAATTTAATAGAGAAAACATGAATAAATTATTATTTCCTCCAAATTTTTATTCTCTAATTAAAGCAAAGTCATCAACATCTGATTGTCAAAGCAAGGAAAGCAAGCAAAATTTGAGAGTTTGCCAAATTTTAACCTTGCTTCAACTTTGAGGTCTTCAATTTGCCATGCTTCGTTTAAAAACGTATACTGAACTTTTCTGTCAAAGTCAAAGTTCGAGGTAAAGTCAAAATAAAGCTTTATGTAACTGACCCTTAAGACTTATTTCTTTAATCGCGGCGGCCAACTCAAAAAATTGTTCTGCAAATACCATGGATCACGCGCCCTATCCGGGAACCAAGATTAAACTTATTATTTACCTCTTTAGACACCCCAAATATAATAATTTTGCAAAAAAAAATATTCCAAATAATGAACCTTGAACCTTGACCACTCGCGTTGCAATCACAATGCTTATCACCTACGCTAATGCACCATGTACTAAAATGCTGTCAAAAAGCTTACTTCAGGTTGAAGCAGTGTTTCGCCTATCTTTAATTAGGTTAGCTGGTGTTAACACGTGCAGGGTGGCCAGATAATTAAAGCAAAAGGCCCGAATATATATAAAAAAAAAGCACTTCAAGAAACAATATTCCCAATATTCCCAACCAGATGAGGTAGTGTGCGATTATTCCAGAGCATTAATTAATGCGATATCCCTAGCCTTTAATGAGCAGAATATAAAAACATACGTCGAAACACTATTTTTAATTTCATCTGCTGATCCGTTGTGTAATATGAGGCCTGCGATATCGACATACGTAAGGCTGGACGTTGCTCATTATATGAAAATGATTGCAAATTGGAAGTGCATTAAAGCAGTGGAGAACAACCAAATAAGAAAGTTTTATCTTTTTTGCATCGCATTATTGATTGACGCACAGACATTACCCGAGTTCGAGTTGATTTTGAAACACCTTTGCATCGTCTGCTTAAATCAGTATAGTGATTCTATTCTACCTAATGGGAAAACAATTAATGAAACAAGAAAGGATTTGGAGAAGGCCATCGCTGATCGCACCATTAATCTCAGTGAGGTGGAAGCTAGAAACACAGATGACGTTGGCGAAAATATAGAAGCTAATACCGACGTACTCAGCTCAACTGTAAAATCTTGGATCAACAAAGTTCGACTATCTGCAGAGGAAGTTAGTGAAACAGGAAAAGAAAGCAACGGGTTTTATAATAAAAAATTTATTGATGACTTCTTCAAATCAACTGCATTGGAATTTCCGCTGTGGTCCGCAGCCTGTCTTCCTGGAAAACAAATGCATGCTTCTACAAGCTACGCTGAGGCTTATTTTAATGACAAAAAGCACAGAGTGCTGGCAGGCTATAAAAACCTTATACGAGCTGATAAGTTCCTAAAAATTGAGTTTAAAGATCACGAAGGTGGATCAGCAATAATGAATTCTCATCTGCTTAAAGAATTTCAAAGATTGAGTAAAGAAGGTAGCGACGCAGAAGAAGAAACAAGCCAGGAACGTAAGCATGTGGAAAATGAAGATGCTAATTCATACGACAATTGGCGAAATAAATCCAGAAAGGAGAGAAATGATTTTGAAGAACCGATAGAGGAGTATGTCCCAAAGAAGCAAGAGAAACTCGGATTTTATTTTCAAAATCAGCCCAGCATATAATTTACCAATATGTACACGGATGCCAAAGTAAAGCCGAAAAGAATGAGCATATTGGAAAACGGGAATTCACTCAGGGCAGTTCTCATAGGAAAGACGCATTACAACATCAAAAATAGTTGCCCTTTTGACTCTATTATGCAAATACTGGGAACAGCGGCAACGGACAACACAACATACTTCTCTTTCGTGCAATCGAATACGTCGAAAGTAATGAAATTCATAATGAGTTTTATTACAGCTTCGAGAATAGATGTAATTTATAAAGAACGCGCAAGATTGCTTCTTGAATATTTTGAGGACAAACTAAAAAAAACTCAACAAAGGCCGTTTTTCCGCTTTTCCCGCAAACGCTCAACATGTTTTCAACATTGACAGAGGTGTGGTCAAAATGTTTCCATGATTGCCCTAGTGGATTCGACACCTTCAGTTGTGATAATTGTGGTCAATACTCGACAGAAGTATTGACAATATTGATTAATGATCAGAAAAGGTTGTGTGAAGACGGCTATCAAACACTTGGAAATCATCTTGCAGAAATGCCAATAAACTTTCACGCCCGATGCTCCAAATGTCTTAAAGAATGTAATGTCAACAGAGCATTCAATGATCATATATATGTCGAGTTGGAGCTCAGAAAAGATGTAACATCTGAGT
Source organism: Campiglossa producta (assembly GCA_964058755.1). Taxonomy (NCBI): domain Eukaryota; kingdom Metazoa; phylum Arthropoda; class Insecta; order Diptera; family Tephritidae; genus Campiglossa; species Campiglossa producta. Next base: position 101,753,239 of record CAXKVI010000003.1, read on the forward strand.
TGCAAAGGTGCACTCTGTCAGAAATGGAGAAAAATTTTAAATTCTCAGTTGGAAACAATCATTTCAGGTAAACACACAAGCATTAAAATGATAACAATGTACATAGTTACAAAAAACATTTCTCTTACAGCTTGAAAGGTGTGATTGACTATACCCCAGGACATTTTCGGGCGTTTTGTAGAAGAAGCAGTGGAAATTGGGAGCTACATGATGACCTGTCCAACAAGCCCGTTTCGATAGTTAGTGACAAGATATTAACTCCAAGTGCAGCTATTTATATTAAAGAAGATATTATACCGTAACGTCTGCGGCAGTACTTAAATTTAAGGCTTTATATAGTGTAGAAAATTTAAACATTTAAAAAAAATAATAAAAGAAAATAAAGTTAAATTGAATTTAAACAAAATGTAAAGTTTTTTCATTCCCTGCATTCTTCAAAAAATCACGTATGAATTATTTTACAGAAAACTGAATTCGCCAAATAAAATTAGAGACGAATTAAGCTTAAATTAGTCTTCGGTTTGCGCTATACCCTAACATAACCATTTTATTCAATATAATAAACGTTTTTGATATGGGATTATGGTAAAACACCATAGTTCTGTATACACTTTTTTGTATAGCGCGACTCAGTCTTTTTCCAGATGCCGGCAGGCAAACTCATCTTGCTTGAAATAACGTAGAAATAAACACATACATACACACAAATATGCCGCAACAGCATCAAAATACCCATAACAGCCCATAACTGAAAATATGGACAAGTTCGTAGAGTTCTTTCAGAACATCGATTATCGATGAAAGACAAACAACAACAACATGAATGACACAAATATGCCGCAACAACATGGAAATACCCATAACAGCCCATAACTGAAAATATGGGCAAGGTCGTAGAGCTCTATCAGAACATCGATGAAAGACAAATAACAACAAAATGAAGGACCATTTGTACTAGGTACCTGGGTATTTTGGCAAATAGGTATAAGCCTACCATACCCAAGCGTGTATAAAATCCCTTAAAAACGAATATCGCAAAAGATCTGTTCCTTTGTTTTAACTCTGCATTGTTACATTCTTTGCTTTAATAAAAATATTTGCAAGTTTTTCCAAATGGTGTTTTCCTCGAAAAATTATGCATAATATCTTTAAGCAGAGGAATTACACAATGTTACAGCAAACTGTGAATGCACCAAATGAAATAAGAGATAACTGTATTTCACTTGACGAATTAACCACTAAACAGTGGCACTAATTTTCTGACGCTGAAACCAGGGTGGCCAGATTTGACGCTTTTTGCTGGATTTTTGAGCTTTGAAATTTGAATAAGCGCCAGTGGCGTTGTTTGATATTGGGAGATGTTTTCCTCCAAACGCATTCAGTTTTAAAGAAAATATTTCCCAAAATATGTGTGAACCGCTTTATCGTCGATGCGTCCCATAACAGATATTAATTTTTTTCTCAAAAAATTTGTATTCTACATTTGAAGCACCATCTCGAATAACGTTCTAAGTGTTTTATTGCATATAACAATTTTCTAAAATTTGACACACCTTGCACTGAAAAACCGGACCTTAGAGGCATGAAAAAAAACAGGTTTACCCTGAAAAAGGCGTAAATCCTTAAAACGGCCAACTCGGCCAAAGAAATAAAAAACTAATGTCACAAATTATTGAAAACCAAATTTGCATAAGATCTTCCAAAAAAAAATTTGTAAAATATGGCCCAGGATAGCCATAAACCAGTTTTTTCGGTATGTTGTGTACAGCCATACGTTGGCGCTCACAATTAGAGGTGGCAGTTAAGTATTCATAAGTGTGGGCGAATTTCTATACATCAGATAGAGACTGGTCAAATTCGTTTAAATTTTCTGCCGTGGTATTTTACTATATAAAAGTATATTTATCTGGTATAGGATATCAGCAAAAAAAGTTCAAGAGCAATGAACATAATTTTGACTTTGACTATGCCAAAATTTGTTTTTATTGGAATTGGGAATATTGTTTCTTGAAGTGCTTTTTTTTTATATATATTCGGGCCTTTTGCTTTAATTATCTGGCCACCCTGCACGTGTTAACACCAGCTAACCTAATTAAAGATAGGCGAAACACTGCTTCAACCTGAAGTAAGCTTTTTGACAGCATTTTAGTACATGGTGCATTAGCGTAGGTGATAAGCATTGTGATTGCAACGCGAGTGGTCAAGGTTCAAGGTTCATTATTTGGAATATTTTTTTTTGCAAAATTATTATATTTGGGGTGTCTAAAGAGGTAAATAATAAGTTTAATCTTGGTTCCCGGATAGGGCGCGTGATCCATGGTATTTGCAGAACAATTTTTTGAGTTGGCCGCCGCGATTAAAGAAATAAGTCTTAAGGGTCAGTTACATAAAGCTTTATTTTGACTTTACCTCGAACTTTGACTTTGACAGAAAAGTTCAGTATACGTTTTTAAACGAAGCATGGCAAATTGAAGACCTCAAAGTTGAAGCAAGGTGAAAATTTGGCAAACTCTCAAATTTTGCTTGCTTTCCTTGCTTTGACAATCAGATGTTGATGACTTTGCTTTAATTAGAGAATAAAAATTTGGAGGAAATAATAATTTATTCATGTTTTCTCTATTAAATTAATATATTAACCAAAACATTCTGAATACAAAGAAAGAAATAACGAAAACAAATGTATAAAAGAAAAGCGTCAAAGCATTCGTTGTAGCATTCCTCTGAAGTTGGACGCAAAGTTTTGAGGTAGCAAATGTCAGGGGAGGTTAACAAAGCTTTATGTATTTGACCCTTTAGCGGCTCCACACTTTTGCACTTTTTGTTTGCAATTTACTAAAATAGTTGCTTTTTAAAATACGTTCAAAATTCCGGGAGTGGGATTAATATACGCAAATATTTAATTTTTATACCTGTCAAGAGATAATTGTAAATAATGTTTCAAAATAAAAAAAAATAATAAGAATGCATTTTTTTAATAAATACTTATGACTTATAAATTATCAAAAAAAAAAAAAACTTACCCTAACCAGCATCGAACTTAAGTCACCCGCCTTGATAATCGGAATGCCTAACGCCTGGGCTACAGTCGCATGTTGAAATTGATGCCTAATGAGTGATGTTGAAGTGATTGTATCTGTGTGCACCATATTTCACGTAATTGTAGAGACCGCACATCTTCTTGGGAAAGAATCGATAACATGTCAACGTCAGTAATTGGTGGATGATCAAGGTAAATTACTTTTGCCTTGCAAAATTTTAAAATTTCATAAAAAATGTCCTATGGCTGACCAATTAGTGAGACCTACTGACCAATTATGACCAATTAGTGACCAATTATTTGGCATATTTGTTTTTTGAAATTTAAAGTATACAGGGTGCCTGCGGAAGTAAATGACTTTTCCCTTGTAAAATTTAAAAACGTCATAAAAAATTTTCTATGGCTGACCAATTAGTGAGACCTGCTGACCAATTATGACCAATTAGTGACCAATTATTTGGCATACTAACTTTTCCAAATTTCGGCCAATGGGGTGCCAACATCTTAATCGATAACACTCAAAAAACTTAAAAAAATTAATTAAAAATTTTCTATGGCTGACCAATTAGTGAAACCTACTGACCAATTATGACCAATTAGTGACCAATTATTTGGCATATTTGTTTTTTGAAATTTAAAGTATACAGGGTGCCTGCGGAAGTAAATGACTTTTCCCTTGTAAAATTTAAAAACGTCATAAAAAATTTTCTATGGCTGACCAATTAGTGAGACCTGCTGACCAATTATGACCAATTAGTGACCAATTATTTGGCATACTAACTTTTCCAAATTTCGGCCAATGGGGTGCCAACATCTTAATCGATAACACTCAAAAAACTTAAAAAAATTAATTAAAAATTTTCTATGGCTGACCAATTAGTGAAACCTACTGACCAATTATGACCAATTAGTGACCAATTATTTGGCATATTTGTTTTTTGAAATTTAAAGTATACAGGGTGCCTGCGGAAGTAAATGACTTTTCCCTTGTAAAATTTAAAAACGTCATAAAAAATTTTCTATGGCTGACCAATTAGTGAGACCTGCTGACCAATTATGACCAATTAGTGACCAATTATTTGGCATACTAACTTTTCCAAATTTCGGCCAATGGGGTGCCAACATCTTAATCGATAACACTCAAAAAACTTAAAAAAATTAATTAAAAATTTTCTATGGCTGACCAATTAGTGAAACCTACTGACCAATTATGACCAATTAGTGACCAATTATTTGGCATATTTGTTTTTTGAAATTTAAAGTATACAGGGTGCCTGCGGAAGTAAATGACTTTTCCCTTGTAAAATTTAAAAACGTCATAAAAAATTTTCTATGGCTGACCAATTAGTGAGACCTGCTGACCAATTATGACCAATTAGTGACCAATTATTTGGCATACTAACTTTTCCAAATTTCGGCCAATGGGGTGCCAACATCTTAATCGATAACACTCAAAAAACTTAAAAAAATTAATTAAAAATTTTCTATGGCTGACCAATTAGTGAAACCTACTGACCAATTATGACCAATTAGTGACCAATTATTTGGCATATTTGTTTTTTGAAATTTAAAGTATACAGGGTGCCTGCGGAAGTAAATGACTTTTCCCTTGTAAAATTTAAAAACGTCATAAAAAATTTTCTATGGCTGACCAATTAGTGAGACCTGCTGACCAATTATGACCAATTAGTGACCAATTATTTGGCATACTAACTTTTCCAAATTTCGACCAATGGGGTGCCAACATCTTAATCGATAACACTCAAAAAACTTAAAAAAATTAATTAAAAATTTTCTATGGCTGACCAATTAGTGAAACCTACTGACCAATTATGACCAATTAGTGACCAATTATTTGGCATATTTGTTTTTTGAAATTTAAAGTATACAGGGTACCTGCGGAAGTAAATGACTTTTCCCTTGGAAAATTTAAAAACGTCATAAAAAATTTTCTATGTCTGACCAATTAGTGAGACCTGTTGACCAATTATGACCAATTAGTGACCAATTATTTGGCATACTAACTTTTCCAAATTTCGACCAATGGGGTGCCAACATCTTAATCGATAACACTCAAAAAACTTAAAAAAATTAATTAAAAATTTTCTATGGCTGACCAATTAGTGAAACCTACTGACCAATTATGACCAATTAGTGACCAATTATTTGGCATATTTGTTTTTTGAAATTTAAAGTATACAGGGTACCTGCGGAAGTAAATGACTTTTCCCTTGGAAAATTTAAAAACGTCATAAAAAATTTTCTATGGCTGACCAATTAGTGAGACCTGCTGACCAATTATGACCAATTAGTGACCAATTATTTGGCATACTAACTTTTCCAAATTTCGACCAATGGGGTGCCAACATCTTAATCGATAACACTCAAAAAACTTAAAAAAATTAATTAAAAATTTTCTATGGCTGACCAATTAGTGAAACCTACTGACCAATTATGACCAATTAGTGACCAATTATTTGGCATATTTGTTTTTTGAAATTTAAAGTATACAGGGTGCCTGCGGAAGTAAATGACTTTTCCCTTGGAAAATTTAAAAACGTCATAAAAAATTTTCTATGGCTGACCAATTAGTGAGACCTGCTGACCAATTATGACCAATTAGTGACCAATTATTTGGCATACTAACTTTTCCAAATTTCGACCAATGGGGTGCCAACATCTTACGGCCACCTTGGAAAATTTTAAAGTGGCATACAATTTTTCCTATGGCTGACCAATTACTGAAACCTGCTGACCAACTATGACCAATTAGTGACCAATTATTTGGCATAAAATCTTTTTCAAATTTCGACCAATGGGGTGCCAACATCTTACAGCTTAAAAATTAATGTCAAAAATGAGTCTCTAAATCCAAAAAATTGTGTTATACAAAAAAAACTATCTAAAATTGCTTCATTAGCATGAAAAACTATCAAAAATAAGAAAAGTTATATGACAGCGCCATCTACCGTAAGACTTAGGTAAAAATTTATGTCAAAAATGAGTTCCTCGATCCAAAGAAAAGCGAAATACAAAAAAAAACATCTAAAATTGCATCATTTGATCAAGTTTTAATCAATTTTTCGCATACGCAAGGTTACCAACTTTAAATAAAAATAAAAAAGATTCCAGACCTATATTATCCAAAAACCCAGTATGTGGTTTTGATATGGGAGGGCTAAAGTTTCATTTTCAATTGGTTTGATCAATAACGTAGAATCTTGTTGCACAGTGTAATTGATAGTGTGATTGTTTTTGGTTTTTATACATATTCTATTTTATGCTGTATTTTTACCTGCATTAGAAATAATGTATAAACATAAAATAGAATGTGTATAAAAACCAAAAACAATCACACTATCAATTATTAGCAACAATAAAAATGCACAAATGTGTAGTTGCACTTGATAGTTATTGGTTAATATGGAAAACCTTCAATATTTACCATCTTTAACAGCTGGCAACCCTAACTTGCGGCCAGATTTATTTAGGCAACCCTATACCATAATAATCAGAAAAAAATTACCTAAATTTTGATCTATAAAAGATCAATATACGTTATGGGTGTAAAAATGTATCGAAATCATACCTGCTTATACAAGGCTGCGGAGAGGTGCGGCCAAGCGGGCAACGGCAACCCCGATTTTTTTAAGTCTGTACACCTATTGCCGTGAAGTGAACGATATTTTATCTCAAAACTTGATGGGTGAAATTTTTCCCGTGAAATTAATTAATAATAATTTAATTAAAAATACTAGCGGCCACATTTTGATTGGCAACCTGGTGAATTTTTATTCTCGTAATCATAAATATGAGTAAAAATATTGATTTTAGCATGTACTCGATGACAACAGAAATCTGCAGCCGGATCTCGTACTATTAGCTATATATGAGCCGTTTAAAGCACAATTGGTATATATCGTCGGTGATTCTGCAAAACGACGTATGCGACATTTTGAAAAGGGCGTATGTGATATTTTAGTTTGGAGGTTTAACAGCTACAAATTATTGAATTTTAAGAAAACTCCGATCAAGATCTTACGTTTTTTCTTACGTTGTTTTGCATAATCACCGACGAAATAAAGAGCCGAACCAGGTTGTGGCGTATAATTTTAAGCGAATGAACTAAGATGCTGCAGACCAGATAGCAATTCTCGTGCGGTATACAACTGTTACATTTTCCCACCAATGCTTATGATACTGACATTTGTAAAGTTAAGCGGGAAACAGAATCAGTCCCCCAATACGTGAGTTACGTGACGTACGTCAATTTTAGAGAAAATTCTGTTTTGCCGTATCCGTCGTATCTATTCTTACGCATACAAACACCCTCAGTTTACTTTGCTGTCAGTTGTTTCAACGTACTGACGTACTGATTCTGCTGAACGCTTTAATCACGTAAAGAAAGAAGTGGAAGGTTTACTGCTTTCTTCCTTCATATGTCAAATATATTGTCTAAAAATCTTTCTTCTCTATTGTGGTTGCCTGATATGTTTTATTTTATTGTTTATTTTTCATTAAACATTTTCGTAATCCATGAATTGCATAAATCAACACAAATTATTCCAAGTGGCTAGGTGGATGATGGTTAACGTTTTGATGTTGACAAGCCATGACGACGTTGACAACAATTGCCACTTAAATTGGTGACGCCCTTGTTGCTTTGTTTTGTTACCGCGTAAACAGCGCATTCGCAACTTTTCCCAGAGAACAGGGCACCATTTCAAATATGTAGGTACCACTAGAAAGCGTACACCCTTGACAAGAGCCCTTTACCGCTGATTATGAGTTTTTGAAAAATAAAACAATAACATTTCTATGCGCTTTATGACGTTAAAATAAGTAACATGAAGTGCATGAAAATTTGAATGAATAAAAAAAAACGAAACCGCATTTAATGTTGCGTTCGTTTTGTGTGTTGAGAAATTGAAATTCTCAATGACACTCTTAAAATTTAAAACTCTTGCTACCTATGTAATAAAAAAGCATAAACTACCAACAGTCCCTTCCCTCTTTGTCCGACTCAATTTCCTGCTTTGTGTGGTTCACCATTGAAAGTGAGAAGTGCAACTTGGCCTGTTTGACTCTTCATGTAAGTGCTGTGCAAAAATGCAGAAGGGATTTAGCACAAAAGATATTTTGCCAATTAGTGCATTTTAAAATTTAATTTATGTGAGAAAAATAAACATAAGTGAAAGTGCAATCCGAGATTGTAGCGATTAAACGCAACTGCTTTAAGAAAGGTTAAATCATTTTTGATTTATAATGTGGTAAATGAAAATTTTTTTTTAAAGGTGCACACAGTGCGATTCTTGGAGCTTGCCTAAAACGTAATGCCTGCCATGAAAAAGACGTATTGCAAAATACATGGCGACAAGTGAAGAAATGCATGGATGAAGGGGGTATGTCGCATTCTGACTCAATTTCTGTTTTTGGCATTTGCAAATAGTTCTTATGCATATCGCTCATTTGCTGCAACGTCGTCATAACTCAAAAAACCCAAATTTTGAGTTAACATCACTAATATATCGGAAATAATATGTTTGATTAACTGGCAAAGTGTTATATCCGAGGTTTTAGTATTTCACGCAGCATCGCGGTAGAATTAATTACTTATCCCATATAAATATACAGCAATTCAAAAACTAAAAATGCGTTTTCTGTAATATCACATTTTTTGAGTTATGACGATGTTGCAGCAAATGAGCGATATCTATATTTCTGTCTTATCAAAATCTGGCTATCGTGAAAATTGTAGAAGATAATTCATTGATGAAGGAGGTGTGTACACAACTTTTCAATATGAATTGTGGAAGAAGGGGGTATGTTCCGTTTTTCAAAATAAAGTAAACCTATGCTTTTTATTTCGAATATGCAACGTCTTTTATCGCTTTGCATAATTTTAATGTAAGTTTTCCTTAAAAGTTTTGAAAAACCTCAAATGTTTAAGCAAAAATTTAAAGTCAAATTTCTCGTTTCACTCAAATAGCGACATACCTACGGTGACCATAAATGTTTTTACAAAAAACAGAACTCTTTTTACTTAAGGCTTGGTCTTGCTTTCACGTGAAAATTTCGGTACACGGCTATAAACTATTTGGGGTTACACTCTCAATAAAAAATAAAAAATGTTGCCAACGTCTTGGAAACATTAAAATTTCAATCTTAAATAATTTCAACCAAAGTGCATCAATTGAAAGTCTTTTTTTTAAGTATACTTTCATTTTTGTGAATAGTATTTCTTGATAGTGAGAGTGTTAATTTAAAACCTACCATAACCACGGTTGCCGTTTTGGCCGAAATGTACCATTTTTGGTACGAATTTTTTCCGGGAACGAAACTTCCAAATTTGGTACGTTTTTGCATTTTAACGTACTCAATTTTTGATTTCACTGAAGCACTTGACCGCGTTAAACATGAACTAAATTATTTTTAAAATATTTTGAAAGATTTTAAATTTTCCATAAAGTTTTGAAATTATTGAGCAAACTAACTAAGGGCCACTCATTACATTTGTTAAAAGAGGTTGCCGGCACAAAAAAGCAGAACAAAAACAGAACATTTGCTTAAAAACAGAACATTTCTGTTATTTTCCTTAGAAAAAAAAAAATACGCAGAACAAGCTCCTTAAAAACAGAACTGTTCCGCCAAAAACAGAACGGATGGTCACCGTAGACATACCCTCCTTCATCCAAGCATGTCTTCAAGTATGAAACTTGGTTACTTCAAGTATGAAACTCGGTAACTTATATATGTACATACCTATTGCCCGTTCCAAAGTAAAGAGACGTTGATCAAAATTTTCGTTGTTCGGGATTTTATTATAATATACTAGCACACCCGGCAGACGTTGTCCGCCCAAACATTAACTTGTTTGCATTTATAAAATGTGACTCGCCCTCCTCATTTCAGCTCCACATCCTTCTTCCCACCCCCTTCACCACCATCCTTTTCATATGCTTTTCTCTTTTCATATTGTTTTTCTAATTGTCATCCATATCCATATCCCAATTCCAAATCAAAATAATTCTTCTCTACACATTTTTCTAAGGATAATCTCATCTTCTTTCCACATCGTCCGCGAATACGAGCTACACATCATAAGGACATTGTAGAGAGAGGACTTTTTTGTCGTTGTTTGATTCGTTGAATTCCTTCATTATTTTCGCATGTTTCGTAGTTTAAAATCGGTACATAGTCAAATTCAGACATGGCAACGTACGGCAACTTCTTTTCGCATTGTCAAAAGTGACTTCGAAATCTAGCAAGACATGTTGCGTGTTGATTCTCTAATCGTGAGCCTTATCCAGAATTTGCGTATCGTGAAGATCTGGTCTGTCAACCAGCATCTCAAGCTCCACACATTCACACGTCAGCGTCCTTATTGTCTGAGTCAGTGCGACATTCCTCATCCTACCAATTATTCTTCGGGGGTCGCTGGAACCCATTAGTGTCCTCAGATCGAAAATTGCTCTCCGATGGCAGGCGTGAGAGTCGAATGTAGAAATTATTAGCAGTGTCGTATGCAGTTTCTCGAAGTCAAACTTTCCTCCGTTCATCATCATCATTTTCCTAAATTTCTTTTGGAGAATCGGGCCTTGCGTTACTTTGTGCACTTTCTTAGCTGTACAGAGTACAGTTTTTTCGGTTTCTATAAAAAGTTTTTTGTTTGATCATTCTAACTAACAATCTACTATCTGGCGGTAATAAATGCTAATCGCTTGAGAATCCCAACAAATAACTTGTGTGACAGCTGTAGGACGATAATGAGATGTGTTGAACACTTCCTACGAAAATTCTCCAATAGTGTATGGTATGTCTGAAAAAGTTGAATAAGTTGAACTAGGCCCTGCTTCATGCAAAATATGATAGGTTAATTTTTTGCATATCCAAAGTAGGAGGAAGCTAAAATTGGTCGCACCACTTTGAGCTCATAAGCTAATTCTCATACTACCCCGGGTTTCATTCGGCCTAGTTGCCGCAAATCAAACCTAAAATGTTCATGTTGAGCTGTGACTGCTTGCACAGCCATCTTAAAATACACCGAAATTAGAAGAGTCTTCACGAAATAAGGGATGACTGCAAGCTAGGTCCTATCCGAGAAGAGTCCTCTTACAAAATTTATGTTCGGTCCATCTTAAAACTATTTCAAACTGAATTCTTTCTTTTAGCTCGAGCCTGGTATTGCCAATCGGTTAAAGCAGAAACAAGCGAATTAAACTATTTTTTTTATTCTTCTTGCATGTTAGGCGTGTGACCATAATGTCGATAGTGGACTGGCTTAAAACAACTTTTGCACGATGCTGAATGTAAAAACAAGAGAATGCAAAGCAACTGTAAGCTTTATTTTGCCATACGTACTTATATGAATGCTTAAGTCTTTCAAAGAATGAACCCGACTATGTTAATTGTCAATTAGGATTGGCATGAAATCCAATTTTAAGACTAAACACAAATGAAACATGAACAAAAAGCAAATAACAGGAAGACAAAACCCAATGCTCATTGTGACTCACCCACAGATTAAGTCACCAAATGACAAGACGAAGATGGTCACGAGCTAAAAGCCAAAGCTACAAATGTATGAACACGTTAAAATGGGCTTAAGCTCGTAAAGTGTGAAGTGCAAAGAAAATAAAAAAAGACATAGAAATGCGGTAGAGATGCAAACATATATGCAAGTAGTAGATATTGATAACCAATTACCCTGGAGTCAAACTACCAAGTTGGAAACTAGTTAAGACAGTAAAAGAACTAAGCCCAATTAGACAGTCCACTACTATCTATTTTTTACACAATCCACTAGTCTTTTTAACGTGTCTGTTCCCGAATTCAGACAGGACGATACCAGTCTTACCGCTCGATTCTGTGTTCTTGATAAATTTGTCAATCTTGTTCTCTACATATAATATCAACAAAAAATTGATTGGGGAAGCATATTAAGCGAGTAGAATCCAAATCAACCATTTTAAAAAATTGTGTTTGTCTGTCTGTCGGTCTGTCCGTATGTTTGTGGCCGTATCACTCTGAAAGTAATCAATGGAATTGAATGAAATTCTTTTCGTTGGATTGCTCGACGCTCAACTTAAAATTTAAGATATTACTTTTTCGATATCTCAACCGGTTTTGGAGTTATTGCCCAATATGTGGACCATGTCTGTCTGTATGTTTGTGGTCGTAACACTCTAAAAGTACTGAATGGAATTGAATCGTTGGATTGCTAGACGCTCAACTTAAAGTTTAAGATATTATTTTTTGCGATATCTCAACGGGTTTCGGGGTTATCGCCCAATATGTGGACCAGGGGTGACCAAAAATGTCTTAGTACAATATGGGTGTCAAACGAAAGGTGTCAATGAGTGCTATAATATGCGATGTGATTCATTGAAATATCTGAAATGGTTTGGAAGATATCTTGAAATTTCGATAGCTCGACCGGTTTCGGAGGTATCGACGAATATTTCCACAAAAATGTGTTAGTACATTATGAGTATCAAACAAAAGGTCATAAGCCATTTGATTAATTTCAATACCTAAGCTACCCCGGAGATATCTCATACAATGTGAACCTTCTTAATACCAAAACGCTTAATATAGCTATTAAGGTTGCTCGCGAGTAACTAGCTCGGAAAATTTGTTTATAATTTGGGTAGAACTTCAAATATTTTGTACAAAGAAATTCTATAGGTAATTTATGTTCTTTATATTAGAAAAAAAAATGGCTTAAGGGTCGTTTTTTATTAAACTTTACTTTTTTATTAATAAAAACATATTTTTATCAAGTGTTTTTTTTTGAATTTTGCTTGGCAATGGTAATTGTATCTTAGTTGTAAACTACAATTTTTGCTGAGTAGTTTGATGTTTCCTTTCCGGGTATATATGAGCATGTGTTAGTATATAGGTGCATGCTTAAGCTACTAAAATTGCACCCACTAAAGATGATAGCGAAAAAGGGGGAGGCTTTTTGTATAGCCTGTGAAATCGGCCAGAAAACAAGCTGCCACCAGGAGAGCGCGCACATAAAAATTATGCAAGTGTGAAAGGAAGTAACATACCATGGCAAAGCAAAGACCCGCAATGGACAGCTAACAGGAAGAGTCATATGAAACGAGGCAACAGGGCGTGTGTGGATGCCACAATGTCAGACAAATCAAAAGACCATTTAATCCGCAAACACGACACTGTGGAAGCCCCCAAAATGTCAACTTCAAATGTAATCTGTACGACAAGTAGCCAACACATTGGGACATGCAGCAGCGGTGAAGAGAGCTGTGTTGTCAGTTAGATATATGGCGGAAAAAAGCAAAAGGAAATACATAGTTGAATTGTCAGCAACGTGAAGGCGAGTGTTATTGAGAGCCTTGTGGACATGGGCGGCGTATGAAGATGAGGGAAAAACCACACCTACACGGAGGGAAATCTATGGATGGAACATCGATAATTATTGATATCACATTAAATAAAAATTGATAATCCTGTCCCATTAATGAATATGGATGTTTCATCAATGCTTTTTTGATAAATCACTATTGAAATGGTATCCATTTAAACTATTGATAAATTCTAAATAGTTTAAAAAAACAAAATTTTATATAATTTGACATCTGGTTTCAGTAAGATTCGAACCCTGCTCCTCTGGCACGTTAGCCCAGTATTCTACCATTCGGCTACGGCTTATTATAAAATTTTTAGAAAAATGTTCAATCATAAGAAATTAAAAAAATTTTGATTTAAAAAGACGCTCCAACAAGTTGTAATATTGTTAGGAAATCCATAGTAAAAGATGTTGAACTATTATGATTATGCGTCCCAGAAAAATTTATATTTCGCCAATATATATTAATGCGATGTCTTTACCATTATTACTATGCAGTAAATATGGATATGGATATACTGACAATAGAAATTCATATCACGACCATATATCTGTGGTCCCAAGCCATAACAGCACAAGTGTGTTTTTTGGATTTTTCAGGAGAGCACTTTAAAGATTCAAAGTAAAATTTGAAAAAAGTTTTTGAAGGAATCCCGGATTTTTTTTTTTTTAAATATCTCAAGTGATATCATATCCCCGTTATGCTGCCAAAAAACTTAGGTAAATGTCGGTAGTTTTTTAAACACGCTTAAAAATTTGATTCAGTCCTTTTTTCCCTAAAGTAATTTGACACGATTGAAAGACATAACTTAACTTGTGTTATTATTCTGAACTAAAGGTTGACCTCTCTGGCGAGACAATTCAAGTTATGCCGATGTTCCATAATATTAAATATAATATTTTTAGCATAACATTAGTTGTGCCCTTTTGTCAAAATTGGTTTCATTTTAATCCTATTTGATCAAGATAGACATACTTAAATAAAGGTGTTCTTGAACTCAAATTAGTGCATTTATTTGAACAAATGTAATGTGAAAACTAAGAATAAAACATATATAGGAACTTCAGCAAATTTATGGTACATACAATGTCATTTTGACACAGTTTAACATAGAAAAATATTAAATAAAATTAAAAAAATAAAAAGGAATACGATAGGGGTCTTCTCTCTAAATTTTTTTTTCATAAAAAACACCAGAAAATAATAGACTATAGACAAAATTTAAAAAAAAAATTTTCAATATTTTTTCATGCAACATTATGTAATTTTCTTGTCTTTTTTATTAAAATAATTTAGAGAGAAGACCCCTAACATGATAATAAAAAAACAAAACTTGAATGTCAACCATTTCAAACATAAAAAACTATTTCTATGATGGCAGGATATCCTATTGAGAGGGATTGTTCTCAATATTTTCAATTGACGTAGAGGCGTCGACAATGTCTGGATCAATATTCCGTATATTTCCTGAGTTTAAGTTGTTATAGAAACTATGGAACATGGGATCGATTAAGTTTAAAATGCTCAGCAAGTCTTCCTTTTTCTCTTTCGATATAAGAGGAGTTGTCGTTATTTTATCTTGGTCCCCAATGGTT
Organism: Campiglossa producta; assembly: GCA_964058755.1. NCBI lineage: Eukaryota > Metazoa > Arthropoda > Insecta > Diptera > Tephritidae > Campiglossa > Campiglossa producta. The sequence goes on from CAXKVI010000003.1 coordinate 101,768,247, forward strand.
AAGGAGCTGACACCGCGCTTCATTACATTGAGTGTCTTAAAAGGCTGCGTATCATCTAACGAAGTTTTGTATTTTACACCACCAAAGCGATTTTTAGTGTATCGGAGCCATTTTACATCAGACCATGTAAACTTTTCCCCATCTTCATTAACTTTTCTCCAATTCAATTTATTTTTAGCGATTGCACCAAAATTGTAAAATTTATTTTCCATTTCAATTACTTCAAATGTATTGTTACTTCCAACTGAAAGAACGAATTGATACCAATCACGTGGATGGTGGATTTTCATAGTAGTCTTCTTCTTTTTTCGTTCGATGAGGGCGTGAGCCACATCACACTCCATATGTGTATGCCCTGGCTCAAGGAACTTATGTTCAATCATTTTAATATTATGGTTGTTCTCCAAGAAAGCTATAAACATTGAGCCGACAAATGAGTTTTTATTTTGGCCAACGCATGAATCGCTATAAAAAACGATTGAGTCAACATGTTCGTCCGCGGACAACTTCTTTAAATGCTGGAAAATACATGATGATATTTCGTTAGCACCTCGCTGCCCAACTGCTTCGTGCCACATATAGCAAAAGGCCTTATTCGTTTCACAATCGTATATGGTTAAATTATAAGTATTCAATTGCCGTTTATAGTAGCAGACTGAGGTTTTGAGGTAAGGAGTTGGTAAAACTTGCTGCAAATCAAATGTGTACGTTTTTATATTTCTGTGTGTTTTTGAGAGATCTTTGTCACAATTTTTAGATTTATAAGCTCTATCTGCATTTGCGTGATGTATTGCTTGTTTTTCAATCAACATTGTATACTCTGGCAAATTTTTATTGATGTGGTCTAATTGGGATTTAAAGCAATCGCATTTGTTACAAGTATCAAGTTTAGGTTGTTTGAATTTTAAGTTCATTGCGTGGAAAATTTCTGAATATTTTGCCAAACTTATAGGAGTTTCAACCTCTTTGCAGTACAAACTGTACATTTTTGATATTGACAAATCGGAGCTTAAATATTTAGCACTTGAATCACGCCGACAATAGTGGCTTTCGTAGGCAGGAAAGCTATTAATATGTTGCCTAATAGTTTCGATTTGTGATTCGTTTAGCTTGTTTTTTGGAGTGGACTTATCTCTTTTATCGGCCAATGGTGACTTTGGATAGTTGAGTTTCTTTCAATCACATTCCTCAAAAAACTGTTTGTTTCTCCAAAGCACTTCAAAAAACAACCTTTACAAACTTCAACTTTGTCGCTGTCAATATTTACAGAATAATAGTTTGTCATTCGTCGATTTTTCGTTCTAGTTGATTTCTTTTGCGTTAGCTTTTCGCCAACTTCGACGAGTCCACGAATAAAAAGCAGCCTCGATTTATAGTCTCCCATTCTCCAATATTCCTCAAAAATGTGCTTTTGTTTTTCAAACGGCAATTTTAAAGCGCATTTCTTCCGGCAACTTTCGAGAGGTAGGCACTTGCGACCAGCAATCACTTTTCCTTTTTTTATGATGTATGATCTTCCCGAATTTCTATTTAGTTGTCTGCCTTTTTTTATATTTTGTACAGGTTGAGTAAGGTTTTGTACATTTTCATTAATTTCGGGAGATGGACTCTCTAGATTTGATTCCGCAATATACACAGGTTGATTCTCCTTTTCTGAGTTTGTGGTCGTACTTGAAGCAATATAATCGGGATCTCTGAGAGAATCATCGCTACTGAAATCAGTTTCAAACAATTGCGGCGATGTATTAACGCTTTGAGCTAAGAAGGATTTTGTAAAATTGCGTGGAAAATTGGCAAATCCGCAATTAGCACTACATGAGGTCTCATTCGGTACAACGGGATCGTGAAACATATTTAAGAAGAAGTTATCGCCTATGGCTGGAGAGCTCGTCTGAAAATTGGCTTTCTCGCAGGGCCATTGATGTAACTCACACTTTTCTGAAACTTAAATGACAAAAACAATGTGGCACAATTAAATAAAAGTTATTTCAAGCTGTTAGAATGTCGGATAAATTTGAACCTACCTTGGTCTTCCATTGTTTTTTGAATTTTCACTATGTAAATATATACTGCAAAAAGGCACAACTAAGACATTTCTTTAAGCTAGCAGTTGGAATAAAAAAGCAAGTCAAGTTAAATTCATAGTTGCAAATAAGTGGTTTTGGAAAAATAGCATATCTTTTGTTATGTTAACTAATGATAAGAAACACAGAACGAAACAAAAGCATAACTTAAGTTATGATAGGTATTAGAAAAAAAATACATTGGATAAAACAACACAAGTATACTTATTTAAGCTTCCGAGCAGCAAACTTATTCGGAATAAAAGCACAAGTTAGATATGCTGTTTTTCTGCACGCAAAAAATTAACAACCTGCCGCTCCGCTTGTTGAATTGCAACTGAGCACAAAAGCACAAGTCAGGCGAAAATCAGCTGATATCAGAGAACTGAGATGTGTCGTTATTCCCTGTGCAAGCTGCGATGATTTTGACTTGATCGGTATTTCTTTCGTTAATATCTCGCTAACTATTGGAGTGATTTTCATTAAATTTTGACACAATGTGAAATCAAATATGGAGATTCCAACCATGATAATAACTCATTTTGGCCAAAAATGGAGTTATGTTGTTATGGCTTGGGACCACAGATATATTGACGTGCCGTTCAAATATATTAGCATTCTATCCATAAATATAGAAATTAGTACATCATTTCGAAATGGTTGACATGTCATTTTACTTTTTATTGGGAGCAAATAATATTTGATAACTCGCTCATTATGAATGAATATTGCATCAAACTCGTCGCTATCAATAGTGATATTGTCACAACATTCAATGCATTTCTCTCAGTGTACATACTTTGTACGTATTGAGATACCTACTAGCTACTGACACTTATGTGGAGCAAACTAAATGAGAATGCAGACGTGCCAAGTCACACTGGGTAAGTAGAAACTTTTCTAGAGCTATCGGCTAAATAGTTGGAGCTCAGTTAGTAGGGAGTTGCTAAGTGCTAAACAACAGCAACTGATGTTAAGGCAATGAAACTGACCGCAAAACAAATTTGCCAAATGGCGTAAACATACCCGCTTCCTTTTGATGGTAGCCGTTTGTACTTCCGTTGTAGTGTGGTTTTGGTAAGTGGTAAGAAAAATTAAGTGTTGTCATATTAGATTTCATTATGTTCACCGCTATAGTTATTAGTTAAAGGTTTGATTCGGAAACTAAATTTCGGTAATAGTTATTCACGTTGACTTTGACTTTAACATAGCTACATATATCGGTACATATTTTAGGCGACTGGATAAAAAAGTAGGTAACGATTATCGGTGCTACTTAGCATGATGAAATTCGATAATGCCACACCGTCATCATACCTGGAACTGCCACAGGAAGGGCTTTCCCATCAGTTGGGACAAGAAACTTTTAAGTGCATGTAATTTCAAATCAAATAATAAATTTTAAATTGAAACTAGTCTCACCAATGAAAAACTTTTCAACACGGCTTATTTGACGATACTACGGGAAGTGGTTGAAAACTTCCTTGCCAGCTTTCTTCAATTTAAGAAGATAATTGTATACCAATCCAGCCGAATGCACTCATTTAGACATTCTCGCACGTACTTCTGTCCTTATGTGGAGCACCTACACATTTTTGTTAAAATTACAAGGAACCCAACTTGACAGCTAAACAAGACATTTGGCATAACAGCATGTGCAATAAGCTGTAACGCGGAGCCTCGCGAGCAGTGCCGGATTAACCCTAAGGCAGAATAGGCAACTGCGCATAGACCGGGGGCCTCGTGCACCCACAAAAAAAAAATATATATTCTAATGAACGAAAACTTTATTTGAAAACTCGTATGAAATTTCCCAACAACAATGTTAAAGCAATTCAAGATCAATATCGCATGATAGTCCGGTCAAAATAAACATTTGAAAAAACATTATTTTCCACAGAGCCAAATTTTGGTAGAGAGCTCAGATTCGCCGTCAGAATGAAAACTTCAAAAGTCCCCATCGATCCCATGTCAAAATTTGAGGTTCTAAAGATTTTTCTCGAAAGTGGTAAGTTTTTTCGAAAAATTTCCTTAGACCAAGTTGTAGAGCTCTCTATAAATATGGTCCTGAAATTTTTTTCTCTAAGAAAGTTGAAAAGTTTGCTCTGGAAAATATATAAAAATATAGATTAAGACATAAATAAAAACTGGCGTTCCCTGTTTTTCGAAGTTAGCCTCCAAAACTAAGTTACGGGCTCTCGAAGTTCGATGTTGGACCCTTCAAAAATTTGGTTTTGTAATTGTTTTGTTTAAAAAATGTAAAAAATACAATTTCAAATAAAAAGAAAGTGCACCAATCAAGTAAGAGGAGTAAGAAGCCACCCCAAACTTTTAAATTTTTCAAAAATGTTGATTTAGTTCAATAACCAGAAAAAAGTGGATTTTGTCGTAGGTATAGTAGCTACATACTTAAGTTTTGTAGTAGTAAAATTTTTTTGCGTTCGATTTTTTATTTATGAACCGAAACCGAATCGTGTTACAAACCCGAAACCGAAACTGGAACGTTATTTTAATCGGTTTGCTGCATTGGTTTTTTGAGTTGCATGATTTTACAATTAGAAATTAATTCGAATCAATTTTTTTTAACTAAATATATTGATTCATTGTAAATAAGACCATCCGTGTTTAAACGTTTTAATAATTTATAAAATATCGATTGAATTTGAATATTCCTCTAACATAGATATATACATATGTATATTAGGGTGATTAAAAAACTTGATCTTACCCCCTCTAAAAGATAGGCATTGATGAGAAAATAAGCCTTGCAAAAAATTAGCGCTTTGGAAGCTTCAAAGCTTCAACTTTAAGAGTATGTAAAAATATTTTGGAAAAAGAAAATTCACTTTGAAAAAATGCCATTTTTTCCCATACAAAATGTAGCCACCCCTAAGTGTTAAGTTAGACCGCTAATTTTTTGCAAGGCTTACTTTCTCGTCAATACCTAAAGTTTCAGGGGGTAAGACCGAAAAAATACAAATTTTGTTTTGGCGGCCGCCGTGGTGTAGCGGTTAAGTGTTCGGCCTTCTACACCAAGTCGTGGCGGTTCGATGCCCGGCAAAAGTAACATCAAAAATTATTTAGAAAAAGAATTTTTCTAAAACGGGGTCGCTCTTCGGCAGTAGTTTGGCAAACTCTCCGGGTGTATTTCTGCCATGAGAAGCTTCTCAGCAAAAAATTCATTTGCTTTGCAAGTGCCGTTCAGAGTCGGCAAAAAACTGTAGGTCCCGCCAACTTGTAGGAAAAACTCAAAAAGCAACACACCACAAGTTGGAAAGAGAAGCTCGGCTAAAAATCTCGTTAGAGGTTGTGATAACCTGTTGGTATATCGCCGCCATTAGTTTTTTTTTTTTAAATTTGAATCACCCTAAGGTATATCTTATTTCATAAATGCACTTACAAAATCTATATTCTAAACGATGTGTACATTTTTAATATAAGTTAAATGGAAAGGTTTTCTGGTTTAGTTTTCAACGTTATCTTTTGCCAGACATCCTTTAACCTATTTGCACTTTCGGTAGATGAAAGCAACTTTCTAAAAATGCAGAATGTCAATATAAATGCATTGTTCGAATATTTTCGCAGTTTCTACGAAAACAGCTTAAATAAACAAAACACATAAAAAACAAATAAACAAAAATGTCACAAAGGTGATCACCAAATAAACGGTATTCTCACGGCCAACATTAAGCAGAAGGGAAGGCAAATAATTTAACATCGGTCCTTAACTAAACAAATAAATACATATGCACAAACATACATGCATACCTAGATATTACACGGAGGGAAATCTTTGGATGGAACATCCATAATTATTGATATCACATTAAATAAAAATTGATAATTCTGTCCCATCAATGAATATGGATGTTTCATCAATGCTTTTTTGATAAATCACTATTGAAATGTTATCCATATAAACTATTGATAAATTCTTAATAGTTTAAAAAAACAAAATTTTATATAATTTAACATCTGGTTTCCGTAAGATTCGAACCCTGCTCCTCTGGCAAGTTTATAAAAATTTTAGAATATTGTTCAATCATAAGAAATTCAAAAAATTTTGAATTAAAAAAAAACGCTCCAACAAGTTGTAATATTGTTAGAAAATCCATAGTAAGAATTGTTGAACTATTATGATTATGCGTCCCAGAATATATATTAATGCGCTGTCTCTACCATTATTACTATGCAGTAAATATGGATATGGATATACTGACAATAGAAATTCATATCACGACCATAGATATTGACGTGCCGTTCAATTATATTAGCATTCTATCCATAAATATAGAAAATAGTACATAATTTCGAAATGGTTGACATGTCATTTTACTTTTTATTGGGAGCAAATAATATTTGATTACTCGCTCATTCTGAATGAATATTGCATCAAACTCGTCGCTATCAATAGCGATATTGTCACAACATTCAATGCATTTCTCTCAGTGTACAAAAAATCTTTCTATAGGATAGCACATGAGAGCAAGAAGAGCAAGGATACTATAAATTGGTCACACTTTAACTTCCTATTGAAAAATTTAAAGCAGCAAACGTGAGCAAAAGAAAGACATTATACAATGACAACTACAACAAAAGGATAATAATTAAGCAAAGAAAAAAGAAAGAAGTGATTTTTAAAATGCCAGAAAAAGAGACGAAAGAACACAGTGGCGGCATATCCACCTTTTGGCAGGTCTTTGATGGTGCCGCCCTTTGGTGTATTGTTTTGCTGAACTTCATCGCAAAAACCAGGATCGCAATGTCACATATTTTTTGGTATGTGTATGTATGGATTTAGCTAAATTTTCTTGCGAAATCCTAACATTTGACAATACATACCGCCTCAGCGAAAAAAATTGGCACAAACGAAGTCGAGGTCACCTTAGAATTTAAACGTATAATGACATTGTGACCATAGTAAATTAGCAAAGTGTTAGAAGTTGATGAGACCGATGATGAGGGTTAGCGACGCATTGTTGTGAGTAAGAGTAGGTGTGCTCTGAGTAGGATCTATACGCCTTCAGCAAGATTTGTAAAGTATTATTGTGCTGTACATAGCAGTAGGTACATGTGTAGTGCAGCCTAATCCGAAACCTTACAGAATTTCACTGCTTGTCTTTCTTTGTTTATCCTTGTTGTCATTTAACGCTTATGCTGGTGATGTATAGGTAGGTATGGCTAACACCTCTAATTTGTATGAAATTCTTATAGACAGCTGCTCTGCTGCTTAGACCTGCAATTTGATTCATGGAAAACGTTTCTTCGGAAGTGTGAGTCAACATTTATATTTAATGTTTGAGTTTCTTTGATCGTTTTACTTTGTATCTACCGCCACAGTAGGGAGGTTGTATTATGGTTGGATATGATTTATTTCAGCTACTACTTTTCCATCTCGTTGCTCACTAATAGGCGTGTAAGTAAACATGCGAGAGGAAATACCTTTTTAATTGTTTGAAACGGAGAAAATTATCAAGAATTTTGAATAAATTCTACAAAAGAAATATTTTCTTATTTTGAATGACCAGGAGAAATTACCTACCAAGTTATATCTACTATTTATTATTTATAAATTTTTTGTTACCGAATTATGTAAATTTATGTGATTTTTGAAATTTTCCATATCGAAAGTGGGCGTTGGTCTGGAAGCGATTTAATCCAAATTCCATGATTCTACCGTAATCAGTTTAAAAGTTAAATGTCTCCCATAAAAGTGGGCGGCGCCAAGCCAAAAAACTCCTAATAGAACACAGAGCCAAAGGTATCTAATAAAATGGAACAAAAATGATAAGATATTTGTATAGTTTTTCTTCAAGAAGATATGCTTCACACTATTGTAGAGACAATCTTTTTAATGTTATTAAGAAGATTTTTTTTTAATATTTCAAATGAAAAATAAAATGATATTGCCCTCAACGAGAATCGAACTTACAATTCTCGGGATGATAAACCCAACTGTTAACCATCAGGCCATCGCTCACTTTTGATTCCCAGCGCTAATTACTGATATGTGTATTAGAGCGTATCATCAAAAAAAAGTCGGCCGTAAATCCCCTCATATGAAGTGTTTTTGAAAATCATTTAAAAAATTATATTTTTTTTTCTGGGAACCCTAGATGTCGCCCAATTGCATTTTTCTTCATATCTTCGGCATTTATTGTCGGATTTTAAAGTGTGATACCACAACGTACCTCCCCTCATATGAAGGGTTTTTGAAAAACATTTAAAAAAGGTTGTATTTTTTTGGCAACCCTAGAAATCGCCCAATTGCATTTTTCTTCATATCTTCGCCATTTTTTGTCGGATTTTAAAGTGTGGTACCACAACGAAACGCATGAGCTCAAAGAACTTTCTTGAGAAAAATCCTCCTCTTTGAGACGAAAAAATGTATGTGTCAAACTTTAAAATCCGACAACAAATGGCAAAGATTTGAGACAAATGTAATGAGCGACACATAGGGTTGCCATAAAAAAAAAATTTTTTTTAAATGTTTTTCAAAAACACATCGTATGAGGGGAGGTACGGCCGACTTTTTTTTGCCTGTAAGCACGAGCCGCTCTAATGTGTATAGTTGTTAATTTTTCAAAGGAAAATCAGATAAATATAATTGAGAAGATTTCTTTTTAACCCCGAAGGGGTCAACCTTTTCACTTTCAAACTGCAATGAAATGCATTTTTGTCGATTTTTGTCTCCTTGTTACTTTTTATTAAAATGTTTTTATTAGGTCGCTTTCGTCGTTCTTGTGCCCGGATTTTTGCATTCGATTTTGAACCAACTTCCTGTTGTGCTAGGGTCTTGAAATTTTCACCACAGTTCAGGTCGCGATGACAATGCAATATGCGAAGAGAGTAGACGTGTTCTGTGTTTCACTGCAACAAAATAACTTTCTTTTGTAGTTACACGCCATATTAAATTATTATAACCACGTACGTTCTTTGTAAAGCAATTTGCAGCCGTTTTTAAAGTCGCTCTCCCAAAACTCTTGGAAAAATCTTCGTTCTTTTGGAGTATCTAAAAAAGATAAAGTCCAGTGCAATG
>CAXKVI010000003.1:101779848-102027348 GCA_964058755.1 Campiglossa producta
AATACTCACTAAAAAAAATGAATTAATCCCCACGAAAATGACTTTAGCCCCACTTTCCGCCATTTTTAGTTTCATTGCAAAACTAACTGTTAAAGCTTACGCTCTATTATTGAATGCAAAAAAAACCCCAGCAGCAAATTCACTATCCCATGAAAAAATAGTTATAAGAGATGGATTTTTATTACATGATTATTTACAAAATTATGGGGTCTCCTTTTACGAAATGTGCACTATTAGTGATTTTAACCTTTCGTAAAAGAAAAAATTCCCTTCTATTATTTTATAATTTACAAAATTATGGTTTCTCCTTTTACGAAATGTGCACTATTCATCATTTTAACCTTTCGTAAAAGGAAAAATCTTTGACAATTCAATCTTAATAGAGTGATTATTAAAAACTGTTCTGCGTATTATGCTTAAAAATTAATATGGAAAAATTGAAACAAATAGAGAGTAATCGTATAAACGCAAGGAAGATCTTACTAAATAAAAACGATATTATAAACTTTTCTCATGTTCCTGGATATATAATTGATTCTTTTTTTGGAAAAAAAAAGTTATAAGGCGCAATTAAAAGTTTGTGTTTTTGCTTTCGTTAATGGAACCAGCGAGTCGCAACTCTTTCAACTATTACGATGGATACCGTTCACAAAAACTCACAAAAAAAAAATATCAGATTTACTCTTATGGCTTGAAAATTCTCCAAACGCTCACAAGTACTATAGCTATAATGTTATACTTAATCAAATAGTTTTTTGTAACGGAGACTTGCGAAAATATTGAGAGAGAAAGCAAAGAAATTAAATAAAATTTGAAAAGTATTATATTTTTACGTTGCAAACTGTTTGTTTTATTTTTATAAAAGATCACGGAATTAAAATGAATTAAACCCCACGAAAATTATTTTATCCCCACCATTCAAAATGAATTAAGCCCCACCAAACGTGGGGGTTCTTCATGACAGAATCCCCACTAAAAAAAAATGAGTTAATCCCCACGAAAATGACTTCAGCCCCACATTCCGCCATTTTTAATTTCGTTGTAAAATTGGTGGGCTTAAGTCATTTTGCCCGGTGGGGGTTAATTCAGTGGGAGCTAATTCATACACCCGGTAGTAAATGGTGAGAAAATAAGCCTCGCAAAAAGTTAGCTCTCCAACTTACCCCTTACCTACTTAAAATAGCCTTTAACCGCCTGGGCGATTTTGGCCGTCCGCTAGTGGTCGCTTTTTTGCCCTTTCCCATAATTTTCGAAACCTTTTGCAAAAACATATCCTTAAAGTGAAGGTTTTTAAGTTTAAAAAACTTTATACGTTATGCGATTTTCATTAATATTAAACTAACTACAACTATTTAAAAATGTTTATATTTTGTATGCGTTACTTGCAATAGTACAAAACCAGTCGTTCAACAACAAAATAAATGAAAAAGACTTATGTAAATGTGTTCCTATCTAAAAAGAGAGGGACCCTTTTTTTCTGCTGGGACCTTTTTTGAAATTTTTCAGCGGCAACACTGATTCCAAAAATTTTAAGTTCGATTCTCGGTGAAGGCAAAATCATTTATTTTTCATTTGAAATATTAAAAAGAAAATATTCTTAATAATATGTGATTTCCCTTTGAAAACATTAAAAAATTACAATACAATAGTGTGAAGCACGTCTTCTTGAAGAAAAACTATACAGATATCTTATCATTTTTGTTCTATTTTATTAGGTACCTTTGGCTCTGTGTAGAAACCTGCCTAGGCCAGAAAATTACCTGTATACCAAATTTCTTGCAAATATCTCAGTTTTTACTCAAGTTATCGAGTACACCGACGGACATGCCTTAATCAACTCCTCTTTTTAACCTAAGAACTTTCATGTATGGAACTCTATATCTATCTCGATTATTTTGTGCCGTTACCTAGTACCGTTATGTGGACAAAATTATAATAACCTTGTACTCTAAACATCCTCAGGTGGCTACTCCTATGTATACAATCTTACAATGTATCATACAATCTATATGCCAACTTTCATCCAAATCCGTCGAGTGGTTTCCGAGATAGTCCGGATATACAAATATACAAGATTTACATAAGATATTGATTCCAAAAACGAAGATATTTGTATATACCCTGCAGTCAACTTAACTAGTTTTATACTAATCAAATACCAGTCAGCCATGCGGCCTCAACTAGTTCGAGTTCTGTAATTTTTCCATATTAGCAACTGGTATTTTTAACACGGCGATGTCCTACGAGATGGCAATTGTCCCTCTCTGCATCAGCACCATACCAATTGGCTGACTAATCAGCCTCTGCATCAGGAATATACCAGTTGATATACTTGTTCTTATACACATCAGTATCATACCATTTAAGATACTAGTTCGTATATACGTCAGGATCGTACCAGTTGAAAGAATAGTTCATATATACATCAGAATCATACCAGTTGGCAGACTAGTTCATATATACATCAGAATCATACCAGTTGAAAGACTAGTTCATATATGCATCAGAATCATACCAGTTGGCAGACTAGTCCATATATGCATCACAATCATACTTGTTGACAGACTAGTTCATATATGCATCAGAATCATACCAATTGACAGACTAGTTAAAAAAAAGCATCGGAATCATACCGGTTGTCATACTAGTTCATATATGCGTCAGAATCATACCAGTTGATATAGTAGTTCATTTATGCATCAGAATCATACCAGTTGACATACCAGTTCATTTATGCATCATAATCATATCAGTTGACATACTAGTTAAAATTTGCATCAGAAATATACCATTTGACATACTAGTTCATATATGCATCAGAATCTTACCAGTTGACATACTAGTTGATATATACATCAGAATCATACCAGTTGACATACTGCTCAGTCTAAGCGGCAGGACATACTAATCATTATGCCCATTCAGATCGTACCACTTGTCATACTAGTTCACGAATTTGACATTAATTCCAGTTGGTATACTAGTCGGTCTATGCACCAGTATCATAGTCAGCCTCTACATCAGCAATATACCAGTTTATTCTTTAGAAAGCAGCGACTATTTGTATTTACCCAAACACGAAAAAGCATCTGTGAATTACCAGGTAAAAAAGAAGCAGTTACAAGAGAAAAAGAAAAACAATTGTCCTCTTCTGCATCAGCACCAAACCAATTGGTATACTAGTCAGCCTCTGCCTCAGCATTATACCAGTTGATATACTAGTTCATACACAGCCAAAAATGAGCTAAAGGCTCTGAGTTCGATTCTCGGTAAAGTTAACACAAGTTTTTTTGTTTCTATATTTTTTAAATTATGTTGTTTATTGTATTTTTAATTTAATTATTGAATTCAACTTGCAATGGCTCCTTTCAAATTCCGCGTTCGTCAAGTTTGATTATATAGGTGAAGGCCCAATTGCATTGTAGGATCCACATCCATACAAAGTTTTTTAAACGTAAAGCGAAGCGAAATTTTTGCAAATGCTCAAAAACGAGGCGCGCATTTGTCAAAGTTTTATGTAGTTGGTTGCTTTGGAGTTGTATTTTTAGGTAAGGTAAATTAAGGTTACTTAAGGTTAAGTTAGTCGTCCACTGCGGAGTTCCGGTCCCACATATGTATATTAGAGTGACCATAAAACACATGGGATTTGCAAAAGTATTGAATTTTTTCGCTCCCCGCGCATTTTTTGATAGCTTGACAATAGAAAATAAGATCTGCATAAAAATCTGACAACCTGTAGTGGGAAATAGCCACGCGGATTTGACCTAAAGTTCAAAAATTAACCTAAAAATTATGCATGGCTTTAGAGACCAATATCTCTTTAAACAATAATTTTCGGAGAAATAATGTATTAATAATTTTTATACAAAAAATCTGACAACCTGTAGTGGGAAATAGCCACGCGCATTTGACCTAAAGTTCAAAAATTAACCTAAAAATTATGCATGGCTTTAGAGACCAATATCTCCTTAAACAATAATTTTCGGAGAAATAATGTATTAATAATTTTTATACAAAACGAAACTGGGAACATATTCTCCATATGATATTTATACCTACCGTTATCCTTTCAGGACATATTGAGTCCTTAAAGTGAAATTTAAATTTTTTTGTTTGTTAAAAATGCAAAAATAAATATTTAAAAAATAGAGAATTGCATAAACTATACATCATTTAATAGGTTATTTAAAGTAGTTTTACACATCATAAATTTTTTTTTTAATTTACATGCACTATTATAGTCAAGAAAATGATTTAAAATAAGCAAGCCGCATTTTTTTTCAACTTTTTTTTACCAAACTGAAAATATCGTAGTAGGCTTTGCAATTAAAAAAAAAGCGGTACCTCGTGTGAAAGGAAATTAAAATATGCTTCCAACGACGTAGAATATGTAGGGGTGGACCAAACCATCTCTGAGCAATAGCTGGTCAAAGTCAAAATTTTGTCGAATTTTTACGATTTTTGAAAAATTTTTGATTTTGAAAATGTTTTTTTTTTTATGCGAAGTTGTAAAAAGCAGGAACTTTTTATTTTTTCTAAAATTAGTGTATATAATTACAAACACTTTAAGCATAATATTACCAAGATCTAGTAAAAACTGTATTTTCCCTGAGTTGTTTCCTCTTCCTCATCATCTTTGCAGCTCCTACAGCATCGTCGATAGGGCACACCTAGCCTTTCTGCGGCCTACCAATAAGGCAGTGCCCAGTTAGAACACCTATTAATATGAAAATTTCTCTCCTTCTTAGGGCGTGAATGCCTCTAGATTTTTTATGATCCCATTTCGGCCAGGTTTGTTTGGATGTCCGGCACCTTGGGGATTGTTGCCACCTTTCGTTGGCTTGACGGAGTGTGTACTCCTTCAGCATTAGCTTGCATATGCCGTTTGTCGAAGGAGTTGCTGAAGGAGTACACACTCCGTCAAACCAACGAAAGGTGGCAACAATCCCCAGGGTGCCGGACATCCAAACAAACCTGGCCAAAATTGGATCATAAAAGATCTAGAGGGATCATAAAAGATCTGAATGCAGTTACTTCAACAAAAATTACCGTTCAAACAACCAAAATTTGGTCAACTTCAGGATAAGAGCACGAGATTGTTGATTTTACCAGTGCCTTTTTAACAGTGGCTTTTTTCTGTGTATATACACAAGAAATATAGCAGTTGACATACTAGATCATATATACATCAGCATCATATTTGAATTTACCCAAACACGAAAAAGCATCCGTGAATTACAAGAGAAAAAAAGAAGCAAACCAAAAATTTCAAATAATGATTGCATAGTACCATGTAGTACAATAGATCGTACTAATGGTTGCAGTGTAATAAGGCCTTATAATAATAATGTAGTATGAAATGGAATTTTTCTAATTAGTATTTTTCTAAAATACATTAGACTTTTTCTGACTACACCTTTTTTAGTATATATTCAGAAAGTAACAATTGACATTCAGAAAATTACAATTGATATTCAGAAAACTTTCTGAATATAAACTGAAAAAGGTGTAGTATGATTTCAACCCGAGATTCATACATACTTGCATACTAGTACGAACCAGGATTTTTCTGACTAGTATGATTTCGCCCAGCAAATTATATTTTTGTACTATTATGTTTTCTGATTAGATTGGCATTGATTGGTTTAAGGGTAATCAGCAAAGAACTAGTATAAAAACATCCATAGAATGTATAGTAAACGAGCTAGGTGTTTGCTGAGTAGTTTGGAATTGATTAGTTTGAAGGTAGTCAGAAATTAACTAGTATGAATACACCACAAAATGTTTAGTCGAAGAACTATAATGTTGCTGAGTAGTTTGGCATTGACTGGTTTGAAGTTAGTCAGCAACGAACTAGTATAAATAAACCACAAAATGTATAGTCAATGAACTATGTTGTTTGCTGAGTAGTTCGACATTGACTGGTTTAAAGGTGATCAGAAATGAACTAGTATGAATACACCATAAAATGTATAGTCAATGAACTATATTGTTTGCTGAGTAGTTTGGCCTTGACTGGTTTGAAGCTAATCAGCAATGAACTAGTATAAATACACCACAAAATGTATAGTCAATGAACTATATTGTTTGTTGAGTAGTTGGACATTGACTGGTTTAAAGGTGATCAGAAATGAACTAGTATGAACACACTACAAAATGTATAGTCAGTGAACTATATTGTTTGCTGAGTAGTTCGACATTGACTGGTTTAAAGGTGATCAGAAGTGAACTAGTATGAATACACCACAAAATGTATAGTCAATGAACTATATTGTTTGCTAAGTAGTTTGGCCTTGACTAGTTTGAAGGTAATCAGCAATGAACTAATACACCACAAAATGTATAGTCAATGAACTATATTGTTTGCTGAGTAGTTCGACATTGAATGGTTTAAAGGTGATCAGAAATGAGCTAGTATGAATACACCACAAAATGTATAGTCAATAAACTATATTGCTTGCTGAGTAGTTTGGCATTGACTGGTTTAACGCTAATCAGCAATGAACTAGTATGCATACGCCACAAAATGTATAGTCAATGAACTAGAATTTTCGCTGAGTAGTTTGGCATTGACTGGTTTAAAAACTAATCAACAAAGAACTGGTATGCATATGACACAAAATGGTTAGTCAATGAACTAGTATGTTTGCTGAGTAGTTCGGAATTTGACTGCAGGGTACATATTCCATTAGCAATTTTAAATAACAACTAATTATTTACCTCCCATAACACGTCTAGGCATTTTACTAACAAATATTAAAACCATAATCTCAACGTTAACTACAACCGCAGATTTTATTTTGTGATAAGAACAGACTGTCACTAAACAATGCTTGCAGAGCATGCGAACAAAACGTTAAGCTGACAATGCGATTTATTTTCAATGCAGAACGTACAAAATAACCCTTAAATGAAATGCTATTTTTTTATTGTTTGAAAATAGTGTTTTTTTTTTAGAATTTTGTATTATATGTACTAAGCTTTAGAGCGAGTGCATTGCATGTGCCCGGGTAGCTCAGTCGGTAGAGCATTGGACTTTTAATCCAAGGGTCCAGGGTTCAAGTCCCTGCTCGGGCGATACAGATTTTTTTTGAAAGCTGCTTTTATTTTATTTTTACTTTTATATTTAATTTTATTGCATACTTTTTAATGGTAAATGACAATTATTCTTAATTTTTAATGACATTTGATATAATAGGTTTGTTTACTGACCAAAAATAAGTTCAGAGCAGGTTAGAGCAGAGCAGAGCAGGGTAGCTGTCAAAAAAGAAATAAAGCAACTCAGAACAGAAATGCCATGAAACACTTGAATCTCGATAGTTTCTTTTTATTTGATTTTTTTGTTTAAATCCTCAAAATTAATGCAAATTCACGTATACAAAAACATTGATTTTCTTGCAAGCTAATTTTTTTTAAAGTTTTCAAAAATTTATTTTTTCCTGACTGACAATTGCTTCTTTGCTCTAACTTACTCCATAAAAAAAGCTAGAGCAGAAATTTGTGATCTGGATTACTCTAGTTTTGTTTTGAGCGTACTCATGAAACAAAAGATAGAGCAACCTAGAGCAAGAAAAGTGTTCGTTAAACACAATTTTGTGAAATATCTCCATCTGGCGTAATCTAGAGCAGCCCAATAAACAAACCTAATATATCATATATATTAGACTTAAAAACGACAAATCATTGTTGAGAAATACCATTTACCTGAGCACATTTTTGTAGGAAATTGAATTCCCTACAAAAGCTGCCTAGACTGAAATTTTCTCAGACTAGCCGTTTTCTAGTATTCTAGCCTCAAACATTGGCATGTTTTTTGTATTTCCCGATTTTGGTTTGAAAATTTGCGAAGCATGAAAAAATCAACATCGACTAAAGCTAAATACATATCCTTAAGAGAAATTGGCTGCTGAGCCCGAATTCGATATCAGAGTTCAACAACGGGCCCGATGTTCGACCCTAATCTTGCAAAAAGGTCCAATATTATTTTGTGATGGTTTTGTTATGTTGGAGAGGAACTGCGACCTCTAGGCTCATTCTGATCACGGATTTGGGTTTAGCTCGCAAAAATACATACATGAAAATTCATATATTGAATTCAAAGATCCGTCAACTTTTTGTTTTTTTTTTTGTTTTTGCGCCATTTCAAGACTGTAAAACTACACCTTCGCAGAGGAAGCATATATTAAGAAAAAATCTGTGGTTATAAGCAATAACAGCCTAAGTCGACTTAAGAAATTAGACCAGTTGAAATTTTTTCTGGTGATTTTGAATAGCAACATCGAGACATTTTTCAAGACTTTCATTGGTCTTTTTTTACTTTCCTTACAAACAATTAAATCCAATACGGTAGCCTTGTTATAAAACAGTTTTGTTACAAAAATTCGCCAGCAAAAATTTACCCGCTCTAATTTCTTAAGTCGACTTAGGCTGTTATTGCTTATGACCACAGATATATCGTCGCTCCCAACGAAGACTAATACGGTTCAGTTAGCGTGGAAGACTAACACGGTTCGTTCTCTGCGTCGAGGACTAACACACTTCGTTCTCTGCGTGGAAGACTAACACTAGGAATCATCTCAAGTCACAAAAATTGTATCTAATGAAATATCTCAAATTTAGTGACTTGTTATGAGACAGAATCACAGAATACTGGTACACCATTTTAATGTAGCAAAAGAACGTTGACACCAAAATAGTGTTAATTTTACATCAAAAAAGTGTAGACCTTGCACTTATTTTTTTTTTCTTGTACCTACATAAGTTCATTTTATTGAAGAAACTAACGAACTACTTCAACTAAAGGATTTAGTTCACTAGTTCTTCATTTAGAAAAATGCCAAAACCTGAATTAAAATAATAAAACCTCAGTCATAAATTCACAAGTTCAGAAGCTGTACTGTCAGAATCAATCGTAACAACTGTCCCGGAATTATGACAGCTTTCCAATATGTTAATTTTGTTTAAATAAATAGCTAGTGTCGGCTGACAACACAGGGAATTTATAACAGAAAGAAACCTGCGCTGTCATCATTTGGCTGAGCTGAGTGACAGGAGTGCTGTTAATAATTCGTTAGTACGCGCTTGCATCATTCATAAATAAATAAAACAATTATTTATTGTCGAGAAATATTTTAAAAGGTTTTTTTATTTAAATTTGAGACGATCTTTTTCTGAACTAGAACAGATCCAAATGTACTATTCCGTTTTTAACCATATAATATATTATGCCGAAAACCAGTTTTTCAGTAAAAAAAAGTAAAAATTACTCAAAAAATATAGTAAAAGTTGAAAGAAATTACACAAAAATATAGTAAAAATTACACAAAAAATACCAAAAACTACACAAAAAATAGAGTAAAATTTCACAAAAAATATAGTAGTAATGTTACACAAAAATATAGTAAATTACTCAAAAAATATAGTAAAAGCTACGTGACACCTTGAATTTGAAAAATGTCGTCCAAAATTCTGGATCCGCCACTGCTTCTTTCAAATGCGCCTATAAATCCGTCATCATAAAGAAAATGTAGTTTGCTAATGCTTTCGCTGATCTTTTTAAGGGTACACATCCGCATTATGGACGACTTTTATGATTTCAAATGTTATTAGTCAATAAAAACGACGGTAGCACTTTTCCGACAAATATTTTTGTTACAATCGACTTTCGGAAGATAAAAGAAAATGTTGACTAACAATAAAAAGCAATCTATATGCCCTTATTTCTATGTGTCTATTAGACTGGGCTGAAAGAAATTCAAAGTTTGATGCCTGGTTACTCGGGAACTCAAAGAATGAAGAGAATTTTCATTTTTGGTTGTTTTGTGGGGATTTGAATTTTCTTTTTACTAAATGCACATTTTTTGAACTTTGCTTCTTCGGCGGTATGCGTTGTATTTCTATCTCCATGAAAAAATCGCATACCGCCACTTGGGACGGTTTACAGGGTTGCCACCTACTTCAATTTTTTTAATTACTTGGTATAGCTATTTTCAAGTAGGGCTGCCACCTAACCGTATTTTATTTTTCCTTAGGATATCGACCAATTTCTCGGGAACTTTTTGAACGACTTCGATGAAATTTGATATACACTTTTTTTGGAAAACGTGTACTCTTGGAAAACCCAGATACTTATCAAGTAAAAAAAGAAATTTCATCCTGTTTAATGTGTATGTAATAGCAAGTAAACGTAATTGCTTCCATTAAACATTTTCATCATCATTCATCATATTACAATATTTTGGTTATGAAAATTTTCTTCCACTTCAAATTGACACATCAAACCGTACATGGAGTGGTAACAATATGTTCCTTCTAAATTACAACAACAACAACAACAACAAACAATGCCAGTATCTAAAAGTAGAAAAGTAGTAAAATAATGGTTGCAAGAATATGCAAGCAACTGATAAATTATATCCTCATGACTTTGCATATTTCATTTTCTTGCTTTTATATAATAAATCTTTAGCAAACTCTCAGTTTGAATGATGTCTACATGGGGATGGGTGTCAGTGAGTGAATCAGCTAGTGCACACAACACAAAATCTTAATAACGGCTAACATATACAAACGGACAGACATACTAGCCTTCGTACCACCCAAGCCCAAAAATGTTTGGCTTGAGAATACCAGTCATTTGTTCAGTCAAGCTAAGGACCAATCACTCATTGTCAACATTAATATGAAGCGTCATCATCATGCTCCATCCATTTCATCAATTAATTACACAACTTTATTATTTTGTACAGACAGAAGACAGAAAGAAGGGAAAATGGGATTGGTATGATAAGTATTTTTTGTGTATTAAACTGCATCATAATGACTGCGAATATTCTTAATTCAAATAGGTACAAGTCAGCAATAACTTTGTCGGTTGATTCTTAATAATTTTTGTTTTGTTTCTTTGATTCTAGGAACGAAGATACGGCCGAAAATTTTTTTTTTATATTCCCTGCGTTGAGTTGAAATAGCTCAGAACCGCCCCAGCGCTAATCTATTTAACTACACTACTATTTCAAGCTCAAAACCCAAGCAATGCTTACAACGGTCCACTTTCATATGGCGATGTTATACACGGTGGCAATTGTCGCCGAGTGAGTTACATGGCACCTATTTCTAAACCGATTCCCATTCGCACAGTCTTGGGGTAGTTTCGCTTTTGGCTAGTTCTCAAATGCTTCCATTTCGGATAGTTGAGTGGTAGTTCTCGTGATGGATGAGTGTTTATCGATATTCTATACTTGAAAGTGTCTTTAAGCTGTCACATCTGTTACCGGTACAGAACGATTCGCGAAAAGTATAGCTCAGTATTGTCTCTTTTGGAGACTGGCTTGCCAATTTTACTGTGTTTACACTGAAATAGCTGACTCTATATTTTGCCCAAATCGTCCCATTATGTAAAATTCAAATATTATTTATCGTTTATCGTATCTTCTTATTCTCTGTACTTTTATTAAGCAACATCTTGTACAAGTTATTCAAATTCTTATTACTCATTTTGCGTGCAATAAAATAATTTTTGATCGATGTATCGCTGTCAGTTTAATAAATTTTCTGCCAACAACCTGCTTACCTTCAATGAACCCTCACTACCCCTAGAACGTTAAAAATTTCAACTACAGTTTTTTGGCAATCCGTCTTCTCATACTTCATTCCCTCTTATTTATAGCGTAAGCAGCCCTTCTGTACAATTTCAACAACGTAATCATTTTCAATTTTTTCCAAACATTTCTGTATGCGGGCGTATTTTTCTTTTTTGCCAGAATGACAGCCTGACAGGATAAATTACTGACTAAATGAATGAGGGAAAATAAGGCTAAATCATCATCATCAACGAGAAGGAAGTGACTACATACATACATGCATGCAAGAATGAAAAGCAGCAAAGAAAAAATTCCCTAATAGTACATTTACACCGCACCAAACTTGGTAAATTTGACGAAAAATGAGATTTTTATTATTGCTCTACAGGTGTTTAAATCATCACGGTAGTGCATTTTCTTTCGGTGGCTTAATAAGATTCTTGCAGGGAAGGTGAAGCCAAATGCAAATTTTCCAGTGTAAACGTTGTCGAACTGGCTCATTTGAATTCGCCAAATTTGGTGTGGTGTAAATGTACTATAACTCACTTATCGTCCGTTTGTATTTACCATTGTTTTCTTTACCTCCTATATCTATTTGTTTCATTTTCTTAGCACTTCTTATCGTATTTTCACTTCACTCCCTCTCATCTTTTCTTTTAGTTTGAGCGCTTTTGGAGTATACGCTGGCAGCAAAATTAATAGGCATAATAATTTTTTGACATTACAAGGATACGCGCTACTTTAGGGCCAGTCACCAGCCTTCAAAAGTCATCAATGTGTTTTCTTTTACGTAAGTACTGGAGCAGCTGAAATTTGTCATACATACAAAATTATAGGTAAAAGATATGACAAACTGTCTGGCAGATCGGTGCATAGTGGCCGTATAGCCATTACGAGGGCCTCATTTCATAGTGCTCTTCACAACACTTTCAACCTAACCATGGATTTCCGTGTTGAAAATTAATCTATATGTATATGAACTTTCTCTTTTTACAAATATTCATTGCTATGGTACTAACGGTAGACCCTGCATGAAAAGGTATCAATTAACCGGATTTGGAAAACGCAATTCAAAAGTGAGACTAAAGACCCGAACAATGGTGAACAATGAACTGAAGAACGGTGTCTCAACAGCTTTTGGAAAGAGTTTGAAAATAATTGGTTCCATAAATAAGTGCATTCCCAGCAACTAAAAACAATGGCGCTATATTCTTGATCGAAATAAAGTAGGTACTATCTGTCAAAAATGCTAACACTATCTTTATATTAAAAAAATCGTAGGGGGTTTTGATGTATTTAAAAAATAGAGCCCAGCTCTGCAGAAATGGTTTCCCACTTAAATACGCGAATACTCTCATCCCTAATGCTAAATGTATTTTCGATTGTGTGAGCGATATGAAAGTAAGTATTTGGTGAGCATATTTCATGTGTTAGTGATATGACGTTTGTTGGTGGCAGTTTTGACAGACAGGTTGATGATAAATGATGTCGTCGTCAGTGCGAGCTTCGTCATCGTTCTCCATATCAACGTCATCCTCAACACCAACTACTACTACAAAAAAATAACCGACAACTGCACATTTAAACGCCTACTACAACAACAACATAACAAGGAAATATTACGTAATAGAAAGAAATAATATTCGTAGCAGGAGCCACAGTACTCATCGTCATTTATAATATTCTCCTTTTAAGTTTTTATGTACCCTGTCAGTCAACCCACCATTTACTCAGTCGACAGCCAATCTAGATAGTCATCAGATCATGTTTGATGATGTTTCCTTACTCGTGCTCAGCTATAAACTGTGTGGGCTCGTTTATGGGTCTTGCAGAAATGGATATGATTTTAATAAACTGATATAATTTTAAGGATTTATAACATCACACTTATTTAGTTTTATTTTAGAATGATCTTATATAATTTGTTAACTCATCTTATTTTTGTTAGTTTTTGGGCTTAACTTATCATTGGCGACAGTAACTATTAATGAGTGCGTATTCAATAATAATGAAATAGGTACCCTGCAGCGAAACGTCAAACTAGTGAGGAAAATACTAGTATACAACTATAATTTTCTGGCAGAACTCATACTAGTCAGGAAATATCGATTTCATACTAATATACAACTAGAATTTTCTGGCTGTAGTCATACTAGTCAGGAAATATCCATTTCATACTAGTATACAACTATATTTTTACAAATATCCTAAATTCATTCGTTTCTTTTGCTTCTTTCTTCTCTTATAATTCACAGATGCTTTTTTATGTTAGGGTAAATACAAATAGTCGCTGCTTTCTTAAGAAAAAAAAAGTAAATTAAGGCAAATAATAAAATGCGACTATTAATTTTTGGTTGAAATCATACTAGTCCAGGTTCAATGTTTTTTGGACTAGTATGGGACTAGTATATTTCATAATAGTCCGTTTTGGACTATTATATTTTATGGAAATCATACTAGTCCAGGTTGAACTAGTAGGGAACTACTATTTTACAACTAGAATAATTCTAGTATATCATGACTAGTCGAACTAGTCTGGTCGAAATCTGACAATTGACATTTCGTTGGATATATATCAACCCGTAAAAAATACCAGTTGCTTGTATGGAAAAAAGAAAAAAAACTGACTAGTTGGACTTGGTGCGCCAACTAGTTGAAAAGTATTTTCCAACTTTTCTTACTTGAATAACTAAATGTTACTCATACGCCGTGTATGAAATTTCATGATATATTTACAATTAGTTTGGTTAGAAAACATATTGTTACGCAATCTACCAAAGTACTTTTTAAGCTCCAATGTTCTTTTCTCGACAATACGTATTGTACAGTATCCCTTTAATCCTAGACTAATACATTTTTGCAGGGTATGGTCAGAATATTTCTAAGTATGGTATGTGTAGTACAGCATTTATATCAAACACTAAATTATCCCGCAATTATGAAAAAATCCAGTTGGTGAAAGCTTATGGGAAGGATCAGCATCAGTAAAATTTTACCCGTTCGAGTTTAAAGAGGTACAAGTGCTCTGTCCCCAGGACATGCTCAAACAAATGTAAACAGTTCCAGCCATATAAATGATTAGAGCTGGCATTAGTAGGGCTCTCCTTTGCGAGTCGTCCCAGACTCATCATAGGCTACTCGTATTTTTTGCAGGAAAGTTACGCAAATACATGCATCATCAACAAGCATGTTTGCATTTTTAGGTATTAGTAAGTAAATAAATAAGCAACTTTACCACAAACTAATTTATCCCAAAGTGTCAAACCCCCCACTTTCTCCAAACTAAAAACGCAAAATAAATAACCAAAACGAGCACCAACTCTCAATTACTCCAGAAAGCCTCAGGCACCAAACCCCACAACAACGTCAACCAAAATGAATGCATTACAAAAACAGCAAAAAATTAAACTTCCTATGACAGACACTTACACAAAACAACTCAAATTAACATGTGCCAACTTTTTGTTATCTAACAAGCGAATAGTCTCCGGCGTTGACAGCCGTCAGCCAAAACAACCAACCTACACCCACCCTACCCACTAACGCTGACAAAGAAAGCGACCCACAAGGAATATATGTAAATGCGACAGGAAATATCGAGAAATGCAAACAACACTCGAATCTGTAAGTATTTGTGGTAGTGTGTATGTGTAATTGTGCGACAAAGCCGCCACCCTCCCACTCACCTACACGTAAGTATAAATTATTGGTCTGTGGACGCACTAGCTCGGTTATATATGATTTCTAGGATGTAAGTGGTAAAATGTCTGGAAAGAAGAAGCAAGAAACAGCCACACAAAAAACGTATGCAAAGGTACTTGCCATGACAATTTATATGCTTCGAACGTAACTCGAGTGGTGTCAACGTGATTGTTATTGTTGTTGCCTTTGTAAGCAGATTATTTCGGTTGAATGTATTGGCATGATGTTCTAAAAAATTGGTGGGGGGAGCAAACTTATTCTAAGGAATAAGCGCGATCATGCATACGAACTTATGTTTTTTTTTTAAATGCTTACGTACTTAAGCACTTGAGTGTGGTAAACTTAATAGAGTGTACGGTGATTAATTTCTTTGAAGATATTATGGAAAACCAAATTTTTAACAAATAAATAAAACGTAAGTGATGTAATCAAACTCAAACGCTCCAAAGAATTTGCATCTAAACATGGTTAAATTATAACCCTTGGCTCGTGTATTGCCTAATACATAGAGCCTCTTCAAACTGTACACCCTCTTCTCATACAAAACAAAATTTCATTTCCCAGCAAACATGGCTCAACTTTTTCTCCAACCTTTGAAAAACTGTGCAGTTCTCAAGTTGATATCCAAGACAATTCTCCAATTTTTCTCCAACCTTAAATAACTTTTTTGTTCACAAGTTAATATCCAACCTCATTTTCCAAGTATTATCCAACTTTAGAGATATTTTGATAAGTTTGTAGTTCTCAAGTTGATATCCAACATCACCTTAGATATATTCTGAGTGAGTTCAAGTTGATATCCAACATATTCTCCAGCTTCTAATATTCTAATTAAATTTGAAGAGCTTAGACTAAAATTTATGTATATAAAAAATTTTTGTCAACTAATTCACTGCGTTTTAACTTAGAAAAATCATGGTTTATTTTTTCGGTATTTATTTTCAGAGTCGTATTCATACCCTTGAGTCCAATTAGAAAATCCTATTGAAGTACAAATTGAGAACCATCCCTTTCTCAACTTGAGAAGCAGCGTTTTTTATATAAAAAATGCATTTTTGCTTGAGAACGCCATCGTTCTAAAATATCGTTTTAAAATATGGGCGAAAATGTTGTTCTGAAAAAGCTAGAAAATATTCCAAACTATCATTTTATTACAGTGAGAAGATGTAGAACGCTGTAGCACAAAAACGTTTTGTTTATCCAAAGTAGCAACGGTTCATTTATGAAGTATAATTTTTGCTGGCTTATGTTTTGTTTTAATATTTGGTTCGTAGCACTGATTTTTTCTTTATTTACACACACAGACACCCTTAAAATTTGTATTCAAAATATATATATATAAGTGATACCATTATTTTGTAAATTAACTCAAGTAATAATTAATTGTTCATATTTAGGGCCTCATTATGTATGACGAACTATAGCTCAGACGAACGATTCTTCTGCTTACAATATCGCTTACCCATCGCATTTTCTTTCATTTTTGTTTATTATTTCAAAGAAAAGTCGAAAATATTAAAAAAAAATCTATTGAATGAATGAAATGATAGATAATGCGATGGCTAGGCCATTTTATGAGCAGACGAATCGTTCGTCTGAGCTATCGTTAGTCATACATAATGAGGTGCTAAACCTTTTAACTAAAATCAGAAAATTGCACATTTATAAAAAAAAATTTTTTTCGCGGCTGTCCCACTGTGCGGCATTATTTAGGTCTTATCAGACTGCATCACTAAAATCGGAAAATAACATATTTATAAAAATTAATTTTTTTCGCGGCTGACCCACTGTGCGGCGTTATTTAGGTCTTAGAAATCCATTAAAATAGAGGAAAACATTAGTCAAATAGATTTAAAAAAGACTTCAGAAAGTTGGTACATAAAAAATCAATAAAAGCTGACTCAAAAATAGGACTTCATTTGAAGAATAGCATCAATAAAAGCGTGGTAAAAAAGGCTCCAACATTACTGCAAAAAAGTTCCAAAAATCAAGAAAAATTTGGAAAAAAGTTTTTTCTCATCGAGTTAATTTGGTTTTGTGTTTTTCCGACAGGGTGGATCCCCTCAAACATTCTCGGAGTGCTCATAATTGATAAACAAAAATTGATAAATATGTAAGAAATATGAGCATCAGAAATATGATCATATAAGAGTCTTTTATGACTCCGATTTGATGAAAATTATGAGCCTTATGCCGAGAGTGTTCTTTTAACAAAGCAGCTTTGGAACAAATATTCATATTTTGTTTGTGAAATTTTTTTTATTTCAATTAAATTTCAATCATTCAATTCACACACCATAACCGTGCGAACTGTTCCTGCTATAAAAACATCGTTCTGGACTTCGTTAATGAAGATATTTCCTGGCCTCATAAGTATGCCTACGTACATAACTATAAGTGTTTCTTGGTTTTTTTGAAGCATTTTTACGTTTTTGTAGATCATGGCTCGTTGTTCCACATCTGAAGGACTTTCCTCACAGATATCTAATGGACTTTCCCCACAAATATCCAATTGAACTTTCCCACAAATATCTAATGCCATGTATGCTTCCCCAATTCCAGCCTGCCTCCCCTCCTGCTCTCCCCACTTCAATGCCACCATTCTTGAACCCAAAGTCGCCATTCTTGAACCCAAAAAGTGCAGTTTTGTACGAGTTATAAATGCATCCGAAAAGCTTCCCAAAGGAGTCATATTAGACTCCTATTTAGGCTCTATATGAGCCATTTCTGAGGCCAATAAGAGTCATATATGACTCCTATTCAGGCTCATACAATATATGAAATTTAGCTCATATCGGATGACCATTGCAGGAAGGGAAATACATTCATTTCGGACTGATAAATGAGCTCATAAAGAGCGTAAACGCTCCTATTTAGGACTCTTTTCTGACTCATTTATGACTCCAATTGTTTGCTGGGATACTAGATGTATATTGGAACGATTTTTCGTCATCCCTTGTCAATTTTCGAAAACGAAATCAAACACTGAAGATGGCGGATCGCCGAAACCGGTTTGTTACAAAACCATAATTGACAAGTGATGACGTAAAATCGTTCCAATATACATACATCTTTTTTCTCATCCCTATTCAAGTTTGGCTTTGGGACAAACCGGTTTCAGCCCAACATCAAGAGCATTTAGATTTTAGGCTCTTTGGGAAATGACAATGTCCTCGCAAAGAATATTCGATCACTACAAAGAGGCGGAATCAAATGGAAACTATTATGAGAATTTTATATTCAGGTCAACAAGAATGTACGACTAGGGTTTAAAACAGACTAAGATTTTAAAACAGATGTGATCCGGTTGATCGGTTGAAATTTACATTTTACTATGATGAAAAGCAGAAATGGAATTTTCTTAAATAAATAGGTAGTATGTTTTACATAAAATCTCTGCACTCTACTCACCAACAGTACATGCATCAATTTATTCTACTTCAGAGCTTAAAACTTTACTACATTTTGCCACGCTTCATTGCGGCACAAAACGTTATATAAGACGAGACTAAAACTTTCGCGCCAACTTACAAACAAACCCAACAACACCTAATACTCAATTTACCCTCCAGTCAAAAGACTTTAGCTGCCGACAAAATGGATGTCTTCGATTTGAGGCGGCAATCGGCAATCACATAACAATAAAATTGCTATAGAGGAAAATTTGTAGAAAATTTGTTACGCATTCAATTAACATACAAACATACTGAAGTAGGTACCTACACAGTTTCTTAACATTGCCACACCAAACTCCTTGTGCTAACAACATTAGCAATTTCCCATCTGCATAAATATTTCTGTCAACGAGCCGTTCAAAGTTCAATTCAATTGACGCCTTTTATGAATTCATGAATTGCTTTTCGACTTGCTTGAATGCCTATGAGAGCGCCCATCTTCTTATATTTAGTAAATGGAAGAGAATTCCTTGTAGGAAAAGGTCAATCAAAACGAAATGAGTATGAAACAAGGAATATACTGGTTTCAAAAATTACGATTTCGGCTTCGTTGTTGTTTTAGCAGGGCTTTGATCTCGATTCGGAAATAAATATTTTGTATAAAAATTATTGTAAGGGCATGCTAAATAAATATAGTTAAATTAGCTAGTCAAAATTTAAAGCAAGACTACCATTAAAACAAATTTAAAGTACTAAATACAAACAATAAAAAAATGAAATTTTTCATACTTAAAAACACTCGTATAAAGAAGTAACGATTGTATATAATAAAAAGTTGCTACACATAAGCAATCCAGGCCGAATAAGTGATATTTTAACCGATCCCTCACTTTAAAATCGACTTTCCAATCTTTGGTATAATCCAGAAGTAACGCGAGGGACGAATTTCTTGTAACGCGGATAACGGAGCTTTTTTTGTAATATATTTTAAAATAATTAAGGAAGGCTTTCAAAGCACACTTGGGCCAGTTTAGAAATGCCCGTTGTGGTACCACGAACATTAGAAAGTCAGTCCCGGGAGCCGACCATAGGGATAATTCCTTAGTTGTTGGGATTCTCGACATAGCAGAATCCCGGGACTGGCAACCAAAACCGACACCGTTACACATTTATTGAAATATATCGAAGTCCAAATGAAACCTGGGGCCTTCCCCTTTTTCTGCCATAATCTACTATGAATTCATATACAAATTTAAATCCTACTCATTAGAACAAGATATTTCAAAAATATTCCATGGATTAATTAGTAGTGAAAACATCAATGTAGTGTATTACAGCTCAACCAACCTATTGTAATGTATTCTCGCCATTGCAGACGTACGTAAGTTAACATGTTGCCCTCATTATAAGCATGAAAAGCAATAAGTAAAGCTCCCACAAATTTTCTTGTCAACTTGAAGGAGTGTCACAGCTGCTACAAAGTGATTGACTACGAACCAATTGAATAGACGATGGGGTGCCGTTATGTTTATCAAATGCTAGGGCATTAAGCTAACACACAAAGGGAGTTGTTGGAAAAATTGTGGTGAAGCAAAAGAAAAATAATCAACTTGTCATTGCAATATTATTGAAGCAATCAAGATGGATAGATTGATAGTAAATATTATGAATAAGCGATTAGGATGGAGATGTAAAGATACATATATGCATGTATAAGAATAATACAAAGGAATTTGAATTAAAAATAAAAAAAAACACTAAAGCTCAATTTTTACTACCTTAAATATGTATGTATATTAGGATGATTCAAATTAAAACTAATTTGTTTTTTTTTTCGGTCTTACTCCCTGAAACTTTAGGTATTGATGAGAAAATAAACCCTGCAAAAAATTACCGTTCTAACATAACCCTTAGGGGTGGCTATTTTTTTTGCCCTTTACCATACATTTTGTATGGGGGAAAATGGCATTTTTTTTTTCAAAGTATCTAAATTTTCTTTTAATTTCTGAAACTTTTTTTAAATGTTCTTACATACTCTTAAAGTTGAAATGTTAAGCTGAAGTTCCAAAATGCTAAGTTATGTGCGATTATCTTAACTATTAATTATTTAAAATTTTCTAGATTAGTACAAAACTCAGTCATTTTTAAGTGGCTGTAATAATTTTAATAGTTAAGATAATCGCACATGGCTTATTAGCATTTTGGAAGCTTCAAAGCTTCCACTTTAAGAGTATGTAAAAATATTTTGAAAAAAGTTTCAAAAATTAAAAAAAAAATTCACTATACAAAATGTATGGGAAAAGTCGAAAAAATAGCCACCCCTAAGGTTAAGTTTAAGCGCTAATTTTTTGCAAGGCTTTTTTCTCATCAATACCTAACTTTTTAGGGGGTAAGACCAAGTCGACATTTTGTTTGAATCACCCTAACGAACATATATTAGGTCCTTTAAGTTTCAAAAAACGTTTACTGGAATTAATGATTTTTTGTAATTTTCTCTTATAAAAAAGAAGCAGTAAGTAAAATCTAGTAAAAAATGTTGAAGTTAACTTCTTAGACTGCGATGCAATGCTTTTATAAAGAAAAATTTTAAGCATATCAGTATAACATTCTTATGTACCCTTGACATTTATAATAAAGTCCCCAGTTTTCGAGATATTTATGACATTTGATTTCGTTTTTAGAATATGAAATACTCTGTAAACCAAAGCAAAAATAAGTAAAACGACGTTAAAGTGATTGAGTAATCACGGATAATTTTATTTCATCCAACTGCCACAGAAAAATGGATTATTCGGAATCAGATGAAATTTTTACTTTTGGTAACTAAAGTTGAGCAAAATTTGCTGAGTAGTGATATTCTACGGAAAGGTTTTATTTTGTTAATAATTATATTGAAATTGATTTTTATATGATTTCGTATTGAGCTTCATTAAAAGGGGGGTTACAATGCAACTTATAACTATTAACAGATTTCAAGCATTCGACGAACCAATATAGCTTCGGTTTAGCCCGACCAAGGTCGGTTATTCGCAAATGTACAAATGAAAACTAACACAGAACTAACTAAAATTCTTTAATCAAAATTATCTACTAACACCCTTGCATTTTCTTGTTCTCAGCTTTTGTTTTGTGTTGAGCTTTGTCTCCTTTGCTGCCAACAATCAGCATTTCTCCACTTAAATATCCTGTCAGGCTATTAACCATCCCTTTTGGTCGCTGACGCCTCTGTCGCCTTTTGTTTTGTGCCAAGCGTCGTCGCACTGACACCGAGAAAACATACTGCCAGTGTAATTTGAAATGAAAATTAATGACATGCTATCCATTTTGCTAGTCGAGGTTATTTGTTATTTTGATGGCTAACTCTGTACCCAAAATGTAAGCTCGTCCATGCAGCGCGAAAGTGCGCTCTATACTTGGTCATCCTTTCTCACTAGCCATGTTGATTTAAGGTTTTTATGGCTGCAGATTTCTTTGCGTAGCTCAGCTTGCAAACGACTCGAAGGACTTTCGATCATTTGTCAAATGCAATGCAATTCAGGAGGTGGATAAAATGAAAAATGTGCATTTTCCAAGCACAGTTACATGCACATACATACAAACATATACACGGAGATATATCAGGAAAATAAATATTCCTGTAACTACTTAGTGTATGAAAGATAAAGTGGGGAAAAGTCAGCGGGCATCTATTCGTTCTGTATTTTCGCAGCTTAAAATATGTTAGTTCTGCGTGATTTGTTCGGTTCAAACAACAGCGTTGGCGAGATTTTTACTCACGTTGTTGTCCCACTAATTTATAGTTACCGATTCCAAACCATACACTCTTAAAAGAAACAATTTTTTTCAAACAAATGTATGTTAAAATCCATTGAAACCAATTTAAATACATATCGTCGCTCCCAACGAAGACTAGCTCGGTTCAGTTAGCGTGGAAAACTAGCACGGTTCGTTGTTTGCGTGAAAAACTAGTACACTTCGTTCTCTGATTGGAAGACTAACACGCGTCAGTTTTCTACGTGGAAAACTAGTACACTTCGTTCTCTGCGTGGAAGACTAACACGCTTCAGTTTTCTGCGAGGAAGACTAACACACTTCAGTTTTCTGCGTCGAAGATTAACGCGGTTCAGTTCTATGCGAACTGTGCTAGTTTTCCACTCAGAAAACGAAGTGTGTTAGTCTTCATGCAGAAAACTGAAGTGTGTTAGTCTTCTATGCAGAGAACGAAGTGTGCTAGTTTTCCACGCAGAAAACTGAAGCGTGTTAGTCTTCCACGCGGAGAACGAAGTGTACTAGTCTTCTACGCATACAACGAACCGTGCAAGTCTTCGTTGGGAGCGACGATATTTCCTATCCTTTCCTATCCTAGGCTACTATTTAATCCCTAAATACGTGTAAATTCACATTTAGTGCCAGCCAATCACGAAGCGATCACCTCTAACCTTGACTTAAGTAGTTTATATAATACAAAGAAAACCAATACTCCGAACCAGGGCCGTCGACAGGATTTGAGGGCCCGGGGGGCTCGAAATTTCCGGGCCCCCTATATGAAGTATTTTTTTTTTAGTGAACTCATTTTTTATTTAAAAGTAATACATGTATACAAGAAGGTTTTATACATATGTGGCTAAACTTATAAATTAACTTTTCTGGATTTTTTGGCGGCGAAATTCCGAATTAAAGCATTGTAGTCTAGTTGCCTTGCTAAACGAGATTCTATACAAAGAGTAGCTAGCCCAGAAACACGATCTTGTGCAGAGCACGAGCGCTGAAAGTTCTTTATCCTCGCAAGAACACTAAATGAGCGCTCAGCACCAGCAACTGTGACAGATATTGTGCAAAATAAACGCAGCGCGATACAAATATTTGGAAAAAGCGTTTGTAAATCCTGAGAAAAAATTGCATTCAACAAATTGAATGGTGTAAGGGCTATTTCAAAATTAGTTTCGTATATGTGTTTCAAATGGATTATTTCATCTTCTAAACCCTTTTTAACGTCAAATTCATGTACTTTCACAAAAATCATAGCATAATTTCGAAGTTCGTCTTCTTCCATCGTTGGGAATTGCCATAAAAAAGCAAATGTTGTATTCAGCTTTTTCATGCCTTCAAATCGACGAGAAATTCCTGAAATCACTGAATACACTATGACTAAAAATGTGTTCCTTTTGAAATCGGTTATGGCATCTCGTTGATGTTCATCTGAAGATATTCGGAGTCTGTTCTTTCTGGTTAAAGGGAAGGATGTTGAAACATCTAATCCGCTGGCTACGTTCTCACATTCACGCAAAATGCTGTCCCATTGGTTACGAATGACTTGTAAATCTGAGAGTAAGCTGTCAAGATTTTTTACTTCAATATCGACAGTGACGTCTGTGCCTTGTAGAATAACGCTTCTTTCATTGATGGAGCTCAAAATCTTGCACCAAATCGACGACATGAGGATACACTCAAACTTGGTTATGTACATTAGGACTCCGTTTATATCACTCCTAGTTTCTGTAGTCAAATCGAATTTAGTTAATTCTTCTAGAGCGTTTTGCAATCTTTTGAGATGTTTTGCAAAGGGTTTGACTGCGTCGATTCTTGCAGACCATCTTGTGTCTGAGAGTTTGTGAAGTGAACCTGGTACATGTTTTTTGAGAATTTCCCAACGTTTTGCACTACTGCTGAATATGTTAAAACACTTTTGAACCACTCCGAAAAAGGTGATTGAGGCTGTACAACATTCTGCAGCTACGACACCGCACAAGTTCAGACTGTGAGCGGCGCAGGGCGAATAAACGGCTTTCGGATTTTTCTTGATAATATGACTTTGTGCACCATTAATTTCACCTTTCATGTTACTACCGTTGTCATATCCCTGCGCACAACATTCTTTCAAAGGAATGTTATATTTTTCCAGAGTATCACAAATCAAATTGGCGATTTCTGCTCCAGTTTTTTTAGTGTAATCGACGAAACACAGAAATCGTTCTTGGATAGTAAAAGTCTTTTTCAAAGAGTTAAAATTAAGGTATCGCAAAACAAAAGTGTTTTGCTCGTCATTACTCGTATCGGTCGTAGCATCGACGATAATAGAAAAGTATTTGGCCTTCTTTCTTTCTTCTAATATTACTGAAATTACGTGTTTAGCACAAATATCTATGAACTCATTCTGAATAGATGCAGAAAGATAATGCACTTGGAGACGTTTGTGTTCTTGTTGAGCGAATCTAACTTTTTCCAAATGCTCGCGAAGTATTGGATCGTAATAGCTGATGTGCTCCAGGATACCCAAAAAATTACCGTTGTTTGGTTCTCCTACAAGATTGCTTCCACCTCTCAAAGCTAATCCTCTTTCACCAAGGAAAATAATGGTGTGCAGAATCCGCTGTAAGATTTCTTGCCATTTTTTAGTTTTGCTGATAATATGCTCATCAAGAAGTGTATCAAGTGAGCTGTCATTCTGGATACGACGTTGCGTTGAGCGCCATTGAAGGAAGCACTGAACGTGACCACGACGAACGACTTCGTTTACTATATCGGGCGGCACAAACTCGGTTTTTAAGGTTCCAATATCGTAATCGTAGAGATAGTGTTGATCGTTTTGTGATGCGTCTGGTGAATTTGTTTTTATAGCCTTATCTTCTCCGTCAGAAATTGGCTCTTTTTCAATTATTTCTGTAGAACAGTCTTTAGAGTTAATGGTTTTTTCGGGATTCTCAGTTTTTCTCATAGCTTCAGTTATATTTCCCGAAGAATCGGAAGCGCTTATATTAACACTGGAACTGGCTGTAGAAGTCATAAGCTGCAAATCTCTCTCAGGTGTTTGATCGTGGCTAATATCAGTAGTATTATTCTGTGTTTCGTCGATTTTCCCGGCATTTGAGTTGCCGAAACTAAATCCAAAAAGGGTTTTTTGTTTTTTTGCCATTTCTTTTTCATTTTTTTTCTTCTGTTCTCGTTCTTTTCGCTTTTGAGCTCCAGATTTGTGGCGATACATTATGAGTTCAGACTGAAAATGTTAGTTAATTTAACAAACAATCAATAAATACAGTATAATGTGGGTTTGAGCGTAAATTTTAAATTTTTTTGTACTACATACATGACCAAACCAAATATGGTTTCAAATTTAAACTAGACCAGTTTTCAAGAAAATTCGTTAAGTGAATAGGGTTTAAATTTTAAACCAGTAATTTTTTAACAATTTTTTAAAGAAAAAATAATATTTTGTCCGTTGGCTGGGACTCGAACCAAGACTCCCCACGATATAGTATACTCTAATAGTTTTACAGCCAAATCAGATGAACCTCAACGGGTAGCATTTTGGTTCCTCAACAAGTTTCAGCTATCCCCAATTCCTTCCTACAATTCCCGTACGGAACTAATACTTTAGTAATAAGAAAGTCAACACTTTCCCTTTCCCTGATTTTTGGGGCGATTAGGTTGCCGACCCTGTTTAATTTTTTAACTACATCGCGGTTTTTGTCATTCCAGGTTCCATTTGTTTATATCATAGCTGGGGAATAATGATTAGTAATCATTAGGAAAATTTTTTTAATCCTAATTGCTAATTAGGACTAGTATATCCCGTGGTCGAAATTCGACCAATTTAAAATAGTTTGATTTTTGAAAAAAATAGTACGTATATTGATTTAAAAAATATTCAAAAGTGGTGAAACCGGGCAAAATGTAGGCTTTTGGAAAAACAGTTTGAGGGTTTTCTAGCTTTTTTTATTAACCATAACTTAGAAATATTTAAAAAAACATTTTATATTTAGGGTACTCACAGTCCCATATTACCAGCCATGTTAATATTGCCAGCTGGCAATATTTTGACAATTTACCAGGTTTCAAATTTATTGTTTTTGTTTTGCCTGCAAATCGAAGATACCACTTTGTGGCAATATTGCCGGGCTTATTCCTATGTTTAAATTTGTGGCAAAATTGAAAGTTGTCATTTTGCTTTCTTTTCAAATATAAATTCAGAAAAACAAAAAAAGGAAAAAAGTAAGTTTTGTTTACATTTTCTAATTTATTTAAATAATTTAAATGTTATTATAATTTCAGCTAAAAAGTGCCCGTATTTGCAAAGGCCAATGTAAGAAGCGGAGCAGGGGTGCTCACAGTTAATGTGGCAATTTTAAAACCTTCTAAATTTAAAAGGGAACTGTGAGTACCCTAATTGATTTTTTTTTATTCAAAAGTGGTCAAACTTTGTCTAGACTTGTTTGGTGTTCGGGTTGTAAATCTGGATGAATAGAAATGAGTTGTTGTCTTTAGTAATATATTTGTATGAAAATGTCATTTTAAAAAGCTTTATAAACCAATTTTATTTTTTATGAATATGAGGGTATGTTTAAAAAAATTTTAATTTTCGTAAAAACTTACCAAAAACCCAAATTGTATAAGCGGTTATCTCATTTCTATAATGGGTGGTAGGTATGTATATTTATGAAAATATCGAGTTAAGTTTTTTCCGAAAAAAGTATAACAAATATAAAAATATGTCTTATGAAATTTTAATGAGCTTATAAAAAAATCAAGATTAGAAATACTCATATACCTAAAAATGTTTTAAAAAAGAAAAAAACTGTTTTCAATGTTTCAAAGAAGTGGTTAGCAATCTGCTATACGCATATTTGAATGACTCGATGCCAGGTCCTGAAAATTGGAATAAATTTGGGCACTGAAGGAAGCGTGTCTAGCGTTCAATACCCCGCTTACGTCATCAGCGCCCGTCGAAAGGTTGTTTTCATTTGCTGGCATAGTCGATAACCCAAGACGGAATTCATTGTTTGACTTTTCGTTTGAAAAGTTGGTACTAATGAAGTCGAATATAAACTATTTGTGATACATATGTATACTAGCTGACCCGGCAGACGTTGTCCTGCCACAAATTTATTTCCCTGCATGTTTCTCTAACCCGATCCCTATATCTATTTTAATCCATATCCCTATCTCCTTCGTATAGGAGGAACCACGCCCCCTTTTTCGTTATCCCCAGTTTTTTTGGAGGTGGCAGGGATTAATCTTGTTTAACTCCTCACGAAATTTCAGTGGTCTAACGTAAATACTTTCAGGGATATGGACTATGAAATGTTTCCATCGTTTGGGAGGTGCCACGCCCCCTTTTTGTTTATCTCCAGTTTTTTTTTGGAGATGATAGGGATTAATCTTATTTAACTCCTCATGACATTTCAGTGGTCTAACCTAAATACTTCCCGAGATATGGACTATGAAGTATTTCATTCGTATGGGAGGTACCACGCCCCCTTTTTCGTTACCCCCAGTTTTTTTTTTTGGATGTGGTAGGGATCGATCCCATATAACCCCTTGCCAAATTTCAGTGGTCTAACATGAATACTTCCAGAGATATGGACTATGAAGTATTTTATTCGTATGGGAGGTGCCACGTCCTATTTTGGTTAACACCCAGTTTTATGGGTGAGAATGGTGTTGTTATCCTATAGCTCTGTACTCATTTTCAGGTCCCTTTTAGAGATATTCACCTTGGAGAAAAAAGTTTGTATGGGAGATGCATATGTAGCAGAGTACACCTAGCGACAGCAGCACCACGCAACACGACGCGACACAACAATGTTGATCAAATAGGCAACTATTTGGTCGTGTCGCGTCGTGTCGTTAGATGTACCCGTACCTTAAGACTTCACCAACAGAAGTCGGTGCGCTTTCACGTAGATCCGTGGTATACACATTATTAAAACAAAAATACCCAAAGAGTTTTCGTTTAATACCAAATTTCATGATGGTTTTTTTTTTGATTATGAAATAATATATATGCATTCAAGATGGTAATACGTTAAAAAAAATTAAAAAAACGACGCAACTTCTTAACATTTTAATGTGTTTAGTATGAAACCCAAAAAAAACGACCCAATTTGAACACTGCGTTGAACCAAAAGCGACATCTGTTTCTGAAAAATTGTCTTGTACGCAGCTACGACAAAAACCAATTCAACACAGAATGAAAATATCGCGCTAGGGGGGAAATAAACAAAAAGGAGATACCTATAAATTATGGTGGAATTAATAAGATGAGATATAAAATATGGTGGAATTAATAAGATTGTAAAGGAGGTACCACGCCCCCCTAATATTTTGTTTTGATTTTAATACATGACCTGCGCGTGGTAATAACAAACAAATCCCCCAAAGGAAGTATTTCATTTGGTTCAGCCGTTTTTGGAGTTTTAGCGTTACAATTATACACCATTTCATTTTTATATATATGTATATAGATTAACAACCAAAATAATTAAAGATTGTATGGGAGGTACCACGCCCCCTTTTTCGATAACCCCAAGTTTTATGGGTGAGAATGGTGTTGTTATCCTATATCTCTATACCAATTTTCATGTTCCTACCTTAAACACTTTTGAAGATATTCACCTTGAAAGATTCAGTTTGTATGGGAGGTCCCACGCCCCCTTTTCCGATTACCCCTTCTTTTATGTGTAAGAAGGCTTTTGATACCATATAGGTCTATACCAATTTTCAGGTCCCTACCTTGAACCCTTTCACAGATATTCTGCTTAAAAAATTTAGTTTGTATGGGAGGTACCACGCCCCCTTATTGGATAACCCCCGGTTTTATAGGTGAGAGTGGTGCTGTTATCCTGTAGCTCTGTACCAACTTTCATGTTCCTACCTTAAACACTTTTGAAGATATTCACCTTGAAAAATTCAGTTTGTATGGGAGGTGCCACGCCCCTTTTCCGATTACCCCTTCTTTTATGTGTAAGAAGGCTTTTGATACCATATAGGTCTATACCAATTTTCAGGTCCCTACCTTGAACCCTTTCACAGATATTCTGCTTAAAAAATTTAGTTTGTATGGGAGGTACCACGCCCCCTTATTGGGTAACCCCCGGTTTTATAGGTGAGAGTGGTGCTGTTATCCTGTAGCTCTGTAC
Source organism: Campiglossa producta (assembly GCA_964058755.1). Lineage (NCBI taxonomy): Eukaryota > Metazoa > Arthropoda > Insecta > Diptera > Tephritidae > Campiglossa > Campiglossa producta. The sequence goes on from CAXKVI010000003.1 coordinate 101,809,444, forward strand.
CAATTTTCATGTTCCTACCTTAAACACTTTTGAAGATATTCAACTTGAAAAATTCAGTTTGTATGGGAGGTGCCACGCCCCCTTAATATTTTGTTCTGATTTTAAGACATGACCTGCCCGTGGTAATAACAAACAAATCCCCCAAAGGAAGTATTTCATTTGGTTCAGCCGTTTTCGAGTTTTAGCGTTACAATTATACACCATTTCATTTTTATATATATAGATAATATAAATCAGCATATTTTTTTCAGAATGTGACTTTAATTTTTATACTCTAACTAGTATTTAGTGTTTATGTTTACAATTAAATGACAAAAAAAATATTTCAAAACAGTTCATCTAATCAAATTTCATCATCATCATTTATTGGCGCTTAACCGCCTAAGCGATTTTGGCCGTCGCCTATCAAAGCACGCCAGTCATTCCTTTTTAGCGATAACTGACGCCAATTGGAAACCCCAAGGGAGTTCAAGTCATCCTCCACTTGTTGTTTCCATCTCAGTCGAGGCCTCCCCCTTCCTCTGCTGCCGAATTCGGGTGACGATTGGAAAACCTTCTGGGCTGGAGCTTCTTTGTCCATTCGCATGACGTGACCCAACCAGCGGAGCCTTTGGGCTTTAATTCGATGGACTATGGTCAGATCTGCGTAAAGCTCGTACAGCTCATCGTTAAATCTCCGTCGATACTCGCCGTCGGCATCACGGGAAGGACCATAAATCTTCCGGAGAACTTTTCTCTCAAATACTCCAAGGGCCATCTCATCTTCTCTTGACATTGTCCATGAATCTGAGCCATACATCAGGACAGGTATGATGAGAGACTTATAGAGCGTGATCTTTGTTCTTCGAGAGAGGACTTTACTTCTCAATTGCCTACTCAGTCCAAAGTAGCACTTGTTCGCAAGAGTGATTCTCCGTTGGATTTCTAGACTAATATTATTTTCGGTGTTAATGCTGGTTCCCAAATAGACGAAGTCCCTCACAGTTTCAAATTTGTAACTATCAACAGTGACGTGGCTGCCAAGGCGCAGGTGCGCCGATTCTTTCTTTGATGACAGCAAATACTTCGTCTTGTCCTCGTTGACCGCAAGACCCACTTTTTTCGCTTCTTTATCCAGTCCAGAGAAGGCAGCGCTTACGGCGCGGTTGTTAAGGCCAATGATATCAATATCATCGGCATACGCCAGCAATTGCACGCTCTTGTAATAGATTGTACCATTGCGGTTTAGCTCTGCTGCTCGAATTATCTTCTCCAGCATCAGGTTGAAGAAATCGCACGAAAGGGAGTCGCCCTGTCTGAAGCCTCGTTTGGTTTCAAATGGCTCAGAGAGGTCCTTCCCGACTCTGACGGAGCTGTTAGTATTGCTCAACGTCATTTGGCAAAGCCGTATAAGCTTTGCAGGGAAGTCAAATTCAGACATGGCGGCATACAGGCAACTCCTTTTTGCGCTGTCAAAAGCGGCTTTGAAATCGACAAAGAGATGGTGTGTGTCGATTCTTTTATCATGGGTCTTCTCCAGGATTTGGCGTATCGTGAAAATCTGGTCGATGGTAGACTTACCAGGTCTAAAGCCACACTGATAAGGTCCAATCAGCTTGTCTACGATGGGCTTCAGTCTTTCACACAATACCCTAGAAAGAACCTTATATGCGATATTAAGAAGGCTGATTCCGCGGTAGTTGGTGCGGTTAGCGGGATCGCCTTTCTTGTGGATTGGGCAGAGCACACTTAAATTCCAATCTGGAGGCATGCACTCGTCTGACCATATTCTGCATAAGAGCTGATGCATGCTTTTTACCAGCTCTTCGCCTCCGTGTTTGAACAGCTCGGCGGGTAGTCCGTCTTTTCCAGGCGCTTTGTTGTTTTTGAGCCGGGATATAGCTATCCTCACTTCATCATAGTCAGGTGGTGGGACGACTTTTCCATCGTCAGGGATTGGGGTATCGGGTTCGACGTCTCCCTCGCAATTTAGCAGTGAGGAGAAGTGCTCCCTCCATAATTTAAGTACACTCTGTACGTCGGTTACCAGGTCGCCATTATTGTCCTTACAGGAACTTGCCCCGGTCTTAAAACCTTCCGTCATCCGCCGGATCTTTTCATAGAATTTTCGGGCATCATTCCTGTCAGCCAGCATCTCAAGCTCCTCACACTCACGCCTTTCGGCCTCACGTTTCTTTTTTCTGAAAAGGCGTCTCTCTTCCTTCTTTGCCTCACGATAGCGTTGCCATACACTGCGGGTTCCGCCCGTTCGCAACGTCTCCCTGTAGGCAGCGTCCTTTTTGTCCGAGGCAGTGCTGCATTCCTCATCGTACCAGTTGTTTTTGCGGGCTCGCTGGAACCCTATAGTGGCCTCAGCGGCGGTACGTAATGAGTGAGAGATATGCTTCCATTGCTCGGTTGCATCGTTAGGTCGAGGATTGCTCTCCGATAGCAGGTGTGAGAGTCGAGTGGAGAAATTGTCAGCTGTCTGTGTCGTGCGCAGCTTCTCGACGTCAAACTTTCCTTCCGTTACTGTGCGCACTTTCTTTGCTACACCGAGGCGTATGCGTATCTTGGCTGCAACAAGATAATGGTCCGAGTCGATATTGGGACCACGAAGGATACGCACGTCCAGAACGGTGGAGCTATGTCTGCCGTCGATCATGACATGATCAATCTGGTTTCTTGTTCTTTGATCAGGAGACAGCCATGTGGCTTGGTGTATTCGTTTATGCTGGAACCTGGTACTACTGATGACCATATTGCGAGCAGCGGCGAAATCAATCAACCTAGTGCCGTTGGGGGATGTTATATCATGGAGACTAAATTTTCCAACTGTTGGACCAAAGACTCCTTCCTTGCCCACCTTCGCATTAAAGTCGCCGAGCACGATTTTGATATCATATTGGGGGCAGCGATCATAAGTCTGTTCAAGTTTATCGTAGAAGGAGTCCTTCTCTGCGTCGTCCGTCTCCTCAGTCGGCGCATAGGCGCAGATAAATGTTATGTTGAAAAATTTCGCTTTGATGCGGATCGCAGCGAGACGCTCGTCCACGGGGGTGAACGCTAGTACTTGGCGGCGAAGTCTCTTTCCCACCACGAATCCTACACCACGCGCTTTGCCGCGTGTCTGGCCACTGTAGTATACGTCACAAGGTCCGATGGTCGTCTTTCCTTGTCCCGTCCATCGCATTTCCTGCAGGGCGGTGATGTCAGCCTTTGCGTTAACGAGGACATCAACCAGTCGGGCAGCGGTACCATCCCTTGAAAGGGTCCGGACATTCCAGGTACATGCCCTAATATCCTTCTCATTATCCTGTGTTCGTTTTGCCGGGTCGTCAACATTAAAGGGGGTTCTCATCCGAGGCTTGATTTTTGTTCTTTTCATTGGAATTGGTTTTTACGTGGCGGGTCCCAAACCCAGCGCACAACCCGTTTTCGGGGTTTTGGAAAAGATTTACACATTTATATAGCGAGCCGCTTGCTCCAAGACAGACGCCCGCTTACAGCCGCACCTCATGGTGTACAGACGCTGCGAAAAAGACCTCGGTGAGCCCTTAAACCAAGTATGTCAGAGTGGCCCCACCGGGGCTCCCTCTCTTTCTGCCGCGAGCCTAGGTAGCTCACGTTGCCCAGAGTGCACGAACGAGGACGCAAGAGTCGGGATTGAGCAAGGTCACTCAGCAACCACACTCCATTACACTCCTAATCAAATTTAATCAAAACTAATCGAGAAACCTAATTGATTTTTTTTTTTATTAGTTTCGATTAGTTATGCTAATCGCCATTAGACTTTTGATTAGCTCTAATCTATCAATTAGTAATACAAATATAAAGAATAAAAAAAAACCTAATGATTAGATTACTTAATTTTTCTAATCGTAATGATTTCCAATTCTAGTTGAAGTTCCCCCGCTATGGTTTATATTAAACATAAGTCCACAAATTGGAATTTGGAATTCGGAGACATGTTGTCGTTGGTAGTCTTATGTTTCTCAATAAATTTGAGTAATTCCGAATATATGCATTTTCGGCGAATAATCCTCCTATGAGTTGAAATAAAGTTTTTTGATCCAAAGTACTGGGCCGTTCTCACTTCGTCATAGTCCCGTCGCCATCAAGGACTGAAACTCAAACCGAAACCGAAACCGATTACACCCGTTCATTTTTCAAAACCCAAACCGAAACCGTAACCGTTATTTTGATCTGAAAAAGAACGAAACCGAAACCGTTTAAAAATTCGGAACCGGTTCCAAACGGTTTTATAGGTAACATAGGTATTTTATTTTACAAACAAGGTTACGAAAGACACGTTTTGACCTCAGCAAAATTCTAAAAGAGGAAGTTTGACTAAAGTTGAATGAAGCGTTCGAAAAAAATTTACTAGATCCGAAAAAGAAATGTTGTCTCAGAAAGCACCACTCAAACATATTAATGTTTTTGACGATTTATACATTTCATTTAGCTTCCATTATAAAATTTCATCCATGCATAGCGTTAATAAAGTTTTTTATTATATTGGAGAAATTTCATCATGGCCGCAGGAATAAAGGTATGAAAATTCAGACTTATATAGGTACTTGAGTATTTTAGTAGTAAAATTTATTTTTTCGTGTTTTTATTGGAAACCGAAAACGGTACGAAACCGTAACCGAAACCGATTTATATGTTGAAGAACGAAACCGGAACTTTATTTTAATCGGTTTCATACCTTGGCCGCGATAGATTCTCTTTTTACTCAACATGGCTCTGTAGGCCGCTTGATTTTTTCCTTTTCTGTTTTCGTCACACCATTTCCATCATTTCTATTATATCGGGTAAACCTGCGTACATTATCATAATATTTAGAAACTATGTGCGCACATATTAAAACCCTCTATAGAAAATATATTTTAACTATCCAACAATAAATGCTGTTATTATGAAAGCCATCACGTGAGAGTTAATGGAAAAAATTTCCACTTCAAAGCGTTAACAATGGAATTTTATTACTCGAAATGTTATCAATTTAAATAAAGTGAGTAAAAAATTAATTTATGCTCTATAAATATAAGTAATATGAAATTAGTATGCATACCAGTTTTACTACCGAATTCTTTATGATATAATTTATTTACAACATGTATAAAATGGCATAACTAATTTGACTTTTATGATTGTGAAACAAGTTATTGCTCAGCTAAGTAAAAGTAAGGAGATCTACTTTAGATATTATCAAAAGAAGAAAAAATGGTAATTAACTAGTCGAATATTTAATTAGATGTCTCGTATACTAGACAGCAAAGCTTAAAGCAGATGTTTCCTTCATCATACATAGATAAAACGTGTAATATTTATGTGAATAGCAGCACCATGTGTGTATGACGTGATGGGGAAGTGGGTAGTAGGTTGCATATCAAAGTTTGTTAATGACAGTGGTTCTATAGTCGACACTAAAAAAAAGTATGTATCTAAAAGCTTTGCAACCCATCGCCAAAAAAAGTGTTTCGACCTGGAAATGTTCACTTTAGAAATTCTCATAAAATTGTAGATAGCACACTTAACAGTAGAAAAAGTTAGGCCCCAGTCTCATAAGGCTTGTATGTATAACTAAAACCAGATAACAGTGAGCGTCAAAATTCTACAAACAGTCTTTTGCATTTTTTTTTTGTCAATTTACAAAAAAAAAAAAAAATCATAAAAAAAATTAAAAGTTAATAATTAAGTTAATAATAATTTTTGATGACCTTATTTATTTAAAAATTTAGAATTTTATGGGCTCGAGGCCTTGATTTGAAGTCTGAAGTCATTCTCAAGATCGCATGGAAATACCTTATCGAACATTAAACAAAATAAAAAAAATAAATACAAAATAAAAAAAAAATAAAATAAAGTAGAATAAAGAAAATTAAAATAAAACAAAGTAAAATTAAGAAATTAAAAATATAAAAAAATTTAAATATACATAAAATATCTTTAAAACTAAACAAAATAAAATCACAAATAAATAAAAAATTGAATGAAAAACCAAAACTAAATAAAATTAAAATAAAACAAAAAAAAAATTTAAAAAATAAAATAAAACCAAATAAAATGAAATAAGTGAAATTTTGCAAAAACCACATACAGTTCTTTTGAGAATGATTAAAAAGGTATGATGTCCAAATGTAAATTGGTATCAAGAGATAAAATACTTTTAAAACAACTTGTACTTTTTTGAAACACTGTATAACATAAATATCATGCACGCTTCGAATTCACCCATTCTTTTAGTTAATTCAACCCGCATACCGACATTTTGACGGCTATAATAAATTGTTCCGATTATTTTCGAGCAAATGAGGAAATTATGCTTAACTACCACACAACGATTACAAACGTTAAAAATGTGTGACTTAGTAGGTCCTTTTGTATTTGTCATTATCTACTCATTGTCTTTATAAATAGAAAGCAATTTTACTAAAATTCGTTGTTAAAGCGCGACAACATAAAAGCGTCGAAGGCGCAACAGCATGCTTAGTTATTTACATATTTATGACTATTTTCAATACATAGGCATGTATTCATAAATATTCAGTAGCAGCAAACAATTCCTCACCCCATATTTGTATGCAATTAATTGGAGTAACCATTTTTATAAAGGTGCTAAATTTTATTTGTAATCAACCAACGCGGAGCGCCACTACATAATCTAACTAAATAGCTGGCTGCAGAGGAAGTCAATGTATAATAATAATAATTCAACAATTTACTACCGAAAAAATAAAAACACAGCAACAAAAAAAGTTTTATAAAAAGCGGGTTATGTTAAACAAAATAGGAAGACAATTAAAACCGCTGACAAAGGTGACAAGCGTAGAAAAGTTACGAGTTTCAAGCTACATACAATAACTTCGTTGACGCGTACCATATTTTATAAATGGAAACCGAAACCAGAACTATATATGTATATAAATTTACACTCAGAAAAACATTCCTTGACGATAGGAGAAAATAACTTATTCCAAAGAAAAACTTACTTTAAATGGCTCCAAAGAGAGGGCTCAGTTTAAGGAAGACCCAGTTTTCTACGTTTAAGTACTTATTTCTTTGTTCTTGGGGGAAAAAAAAAATTTAATTAATCTAATACATGAAACCCTCGTGAAGGGTGGATACCTTGCCGCGGTACGAGGGCTCAAGTCGATAGCTACAGAGCTACGCTGCCCTGCCTCTCTGGCTCGACGACAAAGATCTTCCCCCTCCCAATCCAGGGTGTTATGCGAAACCGTGCCCATTGGACGTTTGCAGCCGGGAGGCAAATCGTGGCTGTATTTGAACGGAGCCTCTCTGATACCGGGTCGCCTCAGAGAGTAAGCATGGCCTTACCGCGGTACGGGGCTCTGCCGCGGCGGATGACACCGGCGATGGGTCGTACGAACAAGATGAACTCAAATAACCTAAATAATAACGAAAAAACCTAAAAAACAAACAACGCCAAATTTCACTCCTCAGCAAAGGAGAGCTATGGAGGAGCAGGCGCGAAAGCAACAACAACGCCGGAGGACAACCTCCGTTCCACAATCAAGGGGGGGGGGGGGGGGGGGGGGGGGGCGATCGACAGCGATGGCAACTACGAGTCGGTCAACCAACCCTCTATCGAGTAAGATTGACTTGATGGGAGCTAGCACCAGTGCGGTTGCCAACGCAGTAAGCGGACAACGGCGGATGCTAAACTCCATCAACCGCTGATATGAAAACCAGTATCTTTACGTCTGTGGCAGCGGTCTCACGACCTGGCCTCGGAGTTTCGAAGGAGAAGGAAGCTGCAACTGAGATTTCGGCAAGGAGAGCGACCGCGATGGCAACTACGGGTCCGCACTCCCGGGAGACATCTCCCCGCCGCTTCACATACCACGAGAAAAGATTGGCTGCAAAGATCCTGAAGAGGTATGAAGGGGTACCGCAGGAATCGCTGTCGCCGAATTCCAGTAAATCGGTAGAGCTAGCGAAACCTGTGATACCGGATTTCCAAAATTCTTACATGCCAAAGAGGTTAAAAGTTAACCCTTTCAAGCGCCAGAGATCGGACCTGGAGTTAAATCCCCCTCCCAATAGGCATCAGAATACCCCTGGAGCGGGCAAACTAAGCTTTGCTGGGGTAACCAAGGACAGGATCCTTATAGGCGTCCTTGACCGAGGCAATGACCGTCTGGCCATCCCCAAGGACCGGTGGCGTTACGTGCGAAATGAACTCGGCAACATTCTTCTCACCATTGCTCCGGAGTTTCCGGGTAGTTCGGCGCGAGTAACGGATTCGGGTTGGCACCAGGGTCAGATTAAATGCAAAAACCGTAGCAGTGTACAAGGCAGCAGCTGCTAAACTGGGTGAAGTCTACAAGGGCGCAAAGATAGAGGTCGTAAATGGAAGGACATTCCAGCTCGTCAAAGGGCAAGGGCGTGGATTCCGGCCATCCCTGACGAACCTGAGAATTCTCGGGATGCTTCGGCTAATGAATCCGTCCCTCCCAACGCATGACTGGAGTGTCAATCTGGTCGGGGATGCGGTAGGGCCCGACAGACAGGTGGTGTTCACCATGAATAAAGAGTCAATCCAGCCCCTCAAAAGGTGCAATGGCCTAGTACACTACAGCGTAGGCCAGATCGATGCGGAAAGCATGTTATCCGCCACGTCCCTTGGCGATAGTGCTGTGAACAACTCGGAGATGGAGGAAAGCCTACAGGACGGGGAAGTTCTCGACGTCACGGTGGTAGCAGCCAACGCTGAGCGAACAACCAATCATGAAGCACAATCCGCGTAACACTAATTGGCAGTTACACAATGAAATATTAGACAGAGACCTACCAGTACTGCCCTCACAAGCCCCCTCATCAGTAGAGGAGCTGGAGGATCTTGTTACTACATTTACATCGGCGCTCTCAAATGCTCTAGGACAGGCTTGTCCAGTGCCAAAACCACGCGGTAAACACAGGCCACATTGGTGGTCCTACGATTTGGACTCACTCCGAAAATCATGCCGGAAATAATTTAACAAGGCCAAGAGCCTCGGCTCTGAGCCTCATTGGCACGAATATAAAGCTAAACTAAGGGCCTACAAAAAAGCTCTGAGACAGGCGAAGAGAACCTCGTGGAGAAATTTCTGCACTGGCGTCGAAAAGGTCGACGACACAGCGAGACTTAGACGAGTCCTCTCGAAAAGTCAAACAGCCATCAGCTATTTGCGAAAACCTGACAGATCCTGGACCAGCACGGAAGAGGAAACCCCTGAGCTGCTCTTGAATACACATTTTCCGGGGAATCTGCATGACGCACCACTAGCACCTGCAACAAACCTGGCAGTAAATATACTCATCACTGAGGAAAGGGTAAGGTGGGCAGTTAAGAGCTTTGAACCGTATAAGGCTGCCGGGCCGGACGGGATTATCCCCGCGCAACTTATAAACACGTTGGAGACATCAGCTAAATGGCTGGTATTTCTCTTCACAGCCTGCCTGGTTCTCAACCACATTCCGGGCTCCTGGAGAAGGGCCACGGTAGTGTTTATCCCTAAGGCTGGGAAGGCATCCCACTACGAGCCAAAAGACTACAGACCGATCAGTCTCTCGTCCTTTGTACTCAAAACCTTTGAGAGGATACTAAGCGACTACCTCTCAACGACTATTAATAGCAACCTTATCTCTAGCTATCAGCATGCATACACCAAGGGTAAATCAACAGAAACTGCTCTGCACAGCCTAGTATCTGTCATTGAGAAATCGCTGTGTGAAAAGGACTACTGTCTCGTGGCCTTCTTAGACATTGAGCGGGCTTTCAACAATATAAGCCCGGAGGCAATCAACTCCGCTCTAACTAATCTGGGCGTAGATAGACCTCTAACTGGTTTAATTGCCCAACTTCTAAGGAGAAGGAAAATAGCTTCTTCACTTGATACGGTTGAGTTATCACGCTATGTCACAAGGGGAACGCCCCAGGGTGGTGTTCTTTCCCCGCTTTTATGGAACCTCACAGTCAACTCGTTGCTACGTGACACAAGCTGGGGGGGCGGGAAGATAGTGACATACTCAGACGATTTAGCTATTGCATTCAGAGGCAGGTTCCCACAAACTCTGTGTGACCTGATGCAAGTAGCACTGCGAGAGGTTTCGAGGTGGTCCTCTCGCTGCGGACTTAGTATCAACCCGGGGAAAGTGGAACTTGTCCTCTTCACCAACCGGTCCAAATACCGCCACTAAGCCTACCAGAACTAGATGGCACGCGCCTGGGCTTGTCGTATAAGGCCAAGTTTCTAGGCATAGTTCTGGACAGGAAATTGAATTGGAAGGAGAATGTACTTCAGCGCCAGAAGAAAGCTTGCATCGCACTTTACACATGCAAAAGAGCCATTGGCAAAAAATGGGGGCTCAGCCCTAGAGTATGCAGTTGGATCTACGCGGCCATCATTCGCCCAATCATGCTGTATGGAGTCGTCGTATGGTGGCCTGCGCTGAGCAAGGCAACATATCTGAATCTGTTGCGGAAAGTCCATAGATCCAATATGATCTGTATAAGCGGTGCGCTAAGGACACCGCCCAACGAAGCCCAGGTCATTCTGGGCATTTTGCCACTTGATCTGGAAGGGTTTCGGTCAGCGGCGGCATCAGCTCTGCGCCTAAGAGAAACCTCCAGTTCGGGTGCGGGTACTATTGGACACTCCAGTATTCTGGAATCTTATAGCTTTCTCCCTCTAAGCACAGATCGTTGTGCGACCACTACAGTCGGGGATAGCTGTTTCAAAATAAACATTCCCAACACAGAAGACTGGGAGAGGACGGATTGGTGTCCCGAAACAAATGGTGGCACTTCCATATACTCGAAGTTGGATGGCAGAGTTGGAGGAGGGGTTTATTCAAGGGATTTGGACCTTGAGCTCTCCTTCAGACTACCTGATCATTGTAGCGTCTTCCAGGCGGAAGTCTCGGCAATCCTGGACGCCGCGGCCTGGTTAAGCAAACGTGTTATCGGAGAAGATATCGCTATTTTCAGCGATAGCCAAGCGGCCATCAAATCCCTTGGCTCATATACGTTCAACACTGAACTGACGCTCAGCTGTCGTCGATCTCTTCAGGAGATGGCCCAACAGAACCGCGTAAACCTCATATGGGTCCCGGGACACAGGGACATTGAGGGAAACTGTAAGGCAGACGAGCTTGCCAGGCAGGGCACGACCAAGCAGGTTCTTCAGGATAAAGAGCGCTTAGGTATGCCATTTGCCACATGCAAACTAATGCTGAAGGAGCACACACTCCGTCAAGCCAACGAAAGATGTCTGCAATCCCCAGGGTATCGGATATCGAAACAAACCTGGCCAAAATGGGATCTTAAAAGGTCTAGACGCATTTATGCCCTAACTAGGAGGGAAATCTGCATATTGATTGGGGTATTAACCGGTCACTGCCTCATTGGTAGGCATGCAGAAAGGCTAGGTGTGCCCTACCGACGATGCTGCAGGAGTTGCAAAGATGATGAGGAGGAGGAGACAGTGGAGCACCTCATCTGCAACTGTCCGGCTTTAAGCGGCGCGAGAACGCGCATTTTGGGAGTTCCGTTCCTGGATAGCCTAAGCCAGATCGCGGAACTGGACATAAAGGACTTGATGGGCTTCATAAAGTCATCTAAGTGGTTCGAGGAGGAGTAACGGTGTCGGTTTAGGAGTGTCAGTCCCGGGATTCTGCTATGTGGAAAATCCCAACAACTCAGGGATTTTCCATATGGCTGGGTCCCGGGACTGACTTTCCTTGTGTTGGTGGTATCACAACGGGCCTTTCAAAACTGGCCTAAGTGTGCCTCTGCGGCAGCCACTTGAACCTACCTATACATGAAAATCTTGTATCACGGTGTTCCTAAGCTTAAATCTTCTAAATGGCTTGGTCGATTTTTATGAACTTTTCTATGGATATTTGGGGGATATGAGAATATATTTTAAACTATATTTCATATACCTAGGTGATGAGGGCCTTGAAACCCAATGTGGACCAGCTATGACCCTGCAACGTATTTCTGAGATATGGTTATCAAATGAAAGGTGTTAATAGAGACATTCCATATGAAAACGTCTAATGCAAAAAGCTGGCTAGTCTCGGACTTCGCTGAAACTTTGAGGGACACTTCTTTAGGATCCTAACGAAGCAAATTTACACACATTTAATTTTTATAACCACTCGTTTCGGGCTGGTCGAATTTCAAAGTTTGAAAAACGTCCTTTTAGCCTTACCCTAATATTGCTGTACAAATGTTTCTATTAGAGATATCCTTACGTTCAGTAGTGCGTTTCAAGAGTAAAAGAGAGTAGTTTGTTTAAAAGTAAATAGTAAATCATACAGCGAGTACGTGGTATTAAAAACCTGGTACTGAAAATAAGTAATTTTTCTCCTTTTTTCCCAATTTTAACTGGCGCTGGCGTCTTCACTGTTCTAAGTAGCCACTCAATTTTTTTTTGCAGAAATTAAGGGTACATATCCTGGAAGAAACTACCCCATGAATTGGCCAAAAAAACTCACTCCTTATAGATAAATTATTATCTCGAAATTTGTAAGTTTTCAAAAATTGTGTTTTTCAGGCTCTAAAACGGACATGTTTCTCAAGTGATAAAAATACGAATTTCTCATGGAATCCAGTCCTGTCCTTTAGCTTCTGATACCTCAAGTTTTCGTTTTGTTATTTTCATATTAAAGGTCCCAGCTGATGGATCTCCTAAACTAATATAAATTTTTTTTAAGTAAATTTACGTATATTTTTTGAACTTTTTTAAGCAACCTTTACATAGTCTTAAAGTTGAAGCGTAAAACTTTCTAAGAAAAAAAACCGCGTGCAATTTTCATAACTCTGGAACTAGTGGAACTAGTGTGTGATGTCTTAAAAGATGTAGTTCCCTGTCCCATGTCACCCGTTTCCGAAATATCGACCAAGATGTGGACAAGGTGTGACCCTAGAAAGGTGTTGCCAATATGGGGTTTTAACAGAACGTGGTCCTTAGATCGATGCGACCTGGGTTTCAAGATATTGTCCTAATGTGAAACACATTTGATCCTGGACATTAGCGAGATATTGACCAAATGTTCATTACAGAAACTTAAGTTTTCATGCTGAACAGGTTGGAGTTATCTTAAAAGAGCCATGGCAGCTCTAATACAAACGTAGTTTTAAGCTTAATTCTCAATCTGAGGTAAAAGTAGGACCATTAAAACTGGTATAAAGGTGATCGACTATACTCACAAAAAACATGGGGGCTATGGGGAAATGGCGTAGCACCTCCTATACATACTTAATTTTTAAGGATCAATATCTCAAAAAATGTTTATTGCATTTTTTCGAATAAAGAAAATACGGGCGTGATCGGGAATTTTGGCAATAAGTTCAACAAAAATGTATTTTGTGCAGAACTAAGTTTGCGGGGTTAGCTAGTTAAAAATAGTTTTTCAGATTTCTAATATTGCCTGCACTGAGTATCGGGCTCACAATATTAGAATGCTGAACGCTTATATTGGGGAACTTGAGTTCTTTAAGTTAATGGTTGAATTTAAAAAAAAAAAAATTTATATTAAGTTTTTTTTTGTAAAATTACGTCACTCGTTTTCTGAGTGTAGTACAAGTTTCCACATTTTAGGGGATATAACCAGTTGAGATATTGAAATTATCAACATCACCTATTGCAGTATTTATTCATCATCATCATTACAGCAAGACATTTTGGGTCACAGTTGTCTACAGGATGGTCGGTAACTCAGAACTCGGTAAAGTTTTCGAAATAAAGGATATCTTTAATTTAAAGTGAAACGGCGAAACAAGCATTCAGGTCCTCTTTTCAGTTTTGGAGTGATACGCGACCAAAAGCATGCAGACATGTAGACCAATTCTGCAACTTTATTATAAGAAGAGATTAGCCCCTCATTGTAACCAGCCCCTCAGAAAAATTTTGGATAAATCATTTAAACGATAGCATGATAGTTTCCGTATGTGTGGAGTTATATGTATTAGTTCAAGTTTTAACCGAAATGAAGAAATGTCCTTATCAATTTTTCAAGGAAATTTAATAAGACTTGGCCTCCCATTCTGCACCTAACCCTTACCCCTGTCGCTTTAATTTTCTGTTCCACCCAGAAAACGATTATTTTACTTGTTTTTATTTTCTGTCTTATCATCAGCATTATGCTAATCAGCTTTTACATTATTTTTTAAATTAGCATCATAAGCTTTTTGCAGTTATGTTTGCTGATGTGCTAAATCTGTCGCTGGATATTTCAGTTATTTTTAAATCACAGACATTCGCACGCATACTCTGTCTCTTTGGATGAAATATATGGAAATAAAAGGGTACATCACATTGGTCACATTGTACATTGGCGTATTTGCACATATGCAAATCATAATAGAAAACAGGCAGTGATAAATCAGAGACTACAAAGAAAGCGACATGACATAATTCATTTCTGAGTGCTGTTTTCAACTGGTGGTTGATTGTAATTCATTTTTATTTATTTGTTTGTTCTTAACTTTAGCAACTTTTACAGGGTTGTTAGCTATGATTGCGTCACTTGATTGCTTTTAGAAATATTTCTTTGGAATTGCTGATTTGTGCTAGAATGTTTCAAACACGTAGGCAATCTAGAATTACCGAGCTATTACTATCATTCTCTAGTACAGTGAAACACGCTTAAGTGCCTAACCTGCTTAAGTACTCAACATTTTTGTGCACTCTGCTTTTTGTAAGAAATGGGAGGAAAATCCCCCTTTTAAGTATACTATAGCTAGGGCGTTTTAATGGTAAAAGAGCTCTAGAGTAGTTTGTTCAAAAGTAAATAATAAATCACATAGCGAGTACCTGGTATTAAAACCTGGTACTGAATATACGTAAATTTTATCCTTTTTTGTCAGGCTCTAAAACGGACATGTTTCTCATGGACTCCAGTCCTGACCTTTAGCTTGTAATACCTGAACATTTCGTTTTGTTATTTTCATACTAAGGGTCTCTGCTCATGGATCTCCTAAACCAATACAATTTTTTTTTTTTTTTCAAAGTAAATTTTCGTATACTACTTCATACTACTTTCCAACAAAAGAAACCGCGTGCAGTTATCATAACTCTTGAACTAGTTACAGAAATTTTAAAATAACTTATATAAATTTTGTACTATTTCAAGGCACACACACATATAATGCCGCAATTAGTTTTTAAATATATGTAACTAGTTTAGTAGTTATGATAATTGCACGCGATTTTTTTTTGGTTGAAAAGTTAGAAGTTTCAGCTTTCAGACTATTTAAATGTTGCTTGAAAAAAGTTCCAAAAATTATACGAAAATTTACTATGAAAAAAAAATTTATATTGGTTTAAGAGATCCATCAGCAGAGACCCTTAGTATGAGAATAACAAAACGAAATGTTGAGGAATTAGAAGCTCATGGTCAGGCCTGGAGTCCACGAGAAATTCGTATTTTCATCTTTTAAGAAACATGTCCGTTTTTGAGCCTAAAAAACACGATTTTTGAAAACTTACAAATTTCGAGATAATCATTTATCTATAAGGAGGGAGTTTTTTTGGCCAATGGATGGGTTAGGATATGTACCCTTAATTTCGCCAGAGCCAGCTAATATTGACAAAAAAGGATAAAATTTAGGTATTTTCAGTACAAGGTTTATAATACCAGGTAGTCACTATATGATTTATTATTTACTTTTGAACAAACTATGCTCCTTTACCTTTAAAACGACCAGTCCGAAACCAGTGGTTATAAATATTATATGTGTCTAAATTTGATCTTTTAGGACCCTAAAGAAGTTTCCTCAAAGTTTGAGCGAAATCCTAGACTAGTCAGCGACGATGTTTGCCAATATTAGACGTTTTCATATGGATCGACTCCCATATTTATTTTCACAGAAATAGGAAATAAATAAACCAAAATCCGATAACTCAAACGCCTGTATTATTCTCAAGTGGATTTTCTACAAATCCATTTAAATACTTTTATTTTTCCTTTGTTGTTGGAGCATAAGTACATTTACTTTTGGTTGCTCACATGCTTTGATCCTTCCCACTCTATTAAAGAAAGAATATATTTCGAAAGGGATCAAAAATAATGTTCTGTCTGACTTCGAGTGTCTACTTCCTCCTGTTTTGCTTTCAACTCAAGTTGATAGCATAATTTGTAGCAACACTTAAGTACTTATGTAAGTAAGTACTTAAGAGATGTGTGCATTTGGTATATGATAATTTTGATATATGAATAAAATATGGTTTGACAAAAAGTGCAATTCCAACACGTAATAAGAAATACTCAGAATGTACTTGATATATGCACTTGTAGGGTATGCGATGGGCGAGTCGAGTAAAGAAGAGAGTCGATGAGAGCTTCTTGGAGTTTGGCGACAGTAAGAACACCGCCAAAAAAGATTGGCTGAAAAAAATTTAGCAGTTAAGAAAATCCTCAGGCTGAACTCCCAATAGTATGTCGACTGGTGATAGATACTACATTTGTTCTGGCCAGTTTTGCAAACTAGCACTACCTGGTCGGAAGGTATGCAGCTAAGGGCAGGAATCACAGCTATACGTCTTAGCTTGTCGCTAACGCAAGCATATGGAAATAATTCTTGATCATGGTCGTGAGGTAAGGATCAAGGTGCCAGTCTGGAACACGGCCGCTCTCAGTTGTAATCTTGGCCTTACCTGGGGTACTGCGGATCTTTGCTCGGGGTTGACGAGCCCCTTTCTCTCCCTTTCGTGGGATTCATAACGCATTCTATTACAAAAAATAAAATAAAAAGACAAAGAGGTCGACACTATAAAACTGTCGGGAGGGCTAACCCCCATTGTTTCCGAGGGTCATACCATGCACGGCGCCGCTAGCAGTCGCGCTGCGGCACGCAGGTGTCTAGTACAACGAGTCCAGTGGTAAGAGTGAGTGAGGGAGGGCAACCAAAGGAGTTGTGTCTGCCGCGAAGCCGTTCCCAGTAAGCAGCTCGATATTGGGGTCAACGTCAAATCCCTTCCCTACGGCTACTGGGTTTATTAAGGCTTAAGCGCTTACTATACGGCCATCGTTAGGTAACGTGCTTGCCAAACATAACCGGACGGCGCTCAGGATTCTTAGGAGGTCCTGGCATACACCAGATCTATTGACCAAGGCGCTGCTTTGTGATTTAACAGAAATAAAGACCGAGATTGAGTGTAAAGTTCGGTGAAGGTAGTGGACTGCGGGGATTCAAGGTCCGCTTCAATGTACAAGATGGCAGTAGGCTGGAGGAAAGCGGTTTACCCTGGCGCAATAAAAAGGCCGTGGATCTTAATGAGATCAAATGTAGAACGAGGGCCAGGGTATGGATACTTTCCAAACGCGAGGAGCTACAGAAGGCTTAGAAGTTTACAGGGCCTACAATCCGGATCTGAGCAGGAAGATAATACGTGAGGTAGTCCTGATGATTAGCAAGGAGTCAGTCCCTCTCATGAAAAAGGACAAGGGGAATGGTGCAATTTTGCTCCATCCCGGGTAGAAAATGTAAAAAGTTTAGCGTATGGCTAGATTTTCCCAAGGAAAGTTTTTGAAGGTCGTAGCCTGTTTGTCAATGCTTTTTAATAAAGGGCCTGTGTGGTAAAGCAAATCTAGGCCCCTCCAAGTTTTTACAAGACAATGCCAACTTAAGAAATGAAAGATTGCATTGTCTCTGAAAAAGCATCGAACCCGGGCACCTTTACATCACATTCATCTTCTCTGTCCATTGAACTGTTCCAAACATAGAAATATTTTCGGCAAATAATCGATTTAAATGAAATTTCACGTACATTTATTAACACGGTACAACAAAATTGAAGTTTTTGAAAATCCCACCGGGTTTCTCAATGGTTTCTGAAGCTTTTGGGTGTGCTGAATCCGAATCTGAAATCAGATTTTTCGGGTCACCCTAGGTTTTCTCTCCAGACGGTGGTTTGTGAAGAGATCGGCAGTAGTAAAATAATTTCTTTTTTTAAATAAATTAACAATTTTTCTGAGGTCAAGGGACCATAATTTAATTTGGTTTTTATATTTGGCGGCATACAGATGTTCCATAGTGAAACTAATTGGGGTATAGTAAGTTATTAAGAAACATTATTTCAAAAATAAAAAATAAATGTTTTTACTATCACCGAACTCTGAACAATCTACCCTCTAGAGAGAAAACCAGGGTGACTCGAAAACTCTGACTTCAAGTTCGGATTCAGCATTCCTAAAAGTTATAGAAACCGATAAGAAACCCATTGGGATTTTTTTTGGCTGGTTGTAATCAATTAAAAAAATGTATTCCCCCTGAGCCACCATTGAACCCAGACACCTTTACATTACAGTGGTCACCTCTATCCATTCCAAATAAACAACTTGAATTGAGTTTTATAATTTCGGAAAAACTAGCGTAGGCTGGATTGGAAAAAATAAGCCGGCCCAAGATAGGAAAAATAGGCATGTCCTGTATTGAAAAAATTAGCAGGCGCAAGCTAGGCAAAATTAGGCAGCCCCCTTATAGAATATACCATAAATTGTCAGTAAATTGAGAAACATACGCTTTCCATACTAGAGGCATTGGCAGGCACTAGACAGAATTATCTACTGTAGGAAAAACTAGCCAGCGCCAGGTTAAGTATAGATTTGCCTAGATTATTTGCTACCCGGGATAGAAGTAAAAGTTAATGTCTACTCGAGACCTTAGGTGAGTGAATGACCTAGAGAAGGACGACAGTGAGCAGGCAACTAATCGGCCCAATCCGCTGGATGGCTGGAAACAGGAGGACTCATCAATCTTCTCACTGGGTTCTTTTTTGGATTTCGGGCTGTTGTGCGACTCGCACAAAAGTGATGAGCCTATGTTTGATGAGATGATTGACAATGTTACTGTGGTGCAGAGGGATATTCTCCGATTCACAAAATGGTTCGAGTAGGGGGTCATTGTATCTAGTTCGTCAACTGCAACCTAACCTAAGACCATAAGAAGTTGCTACTCTCAACTCCTTGAAAAGCTTTTTTAATATTTCTGCCACAAAAAGTTTGGAATAAATAATTGAATTAAATAAATACGCTTGCAGTCAAGTTTATTTCGACTCTAAAATCCGATGACACTTCACAATATATATTCTTAGTAGCGCAACGTAAAATATATGCAGACATATTTCAATATCATGTCGCCACTGCACGTTGCTTATCTGATATCTTATTCAACATTTAACATCATCACCTGCAACTATTTGCTCTTCACAGCAAGCTCATAAATTTATAAGTATCATGTACATACGTCTGTAAATATGTATTTATATGCAAACAAAAAACACCATTGTGGCAGTAATTTAAATTTATTGCCGCAAGCAATGAGTACAACAACGTTGCGATAATTCAATGAAAACGAGTTCATTTAGTGAACGCAACAAATAACGAGCTACGAGGATCGAGCGTAGGTATGAATGACTGAAAGTAATGAGTGCGCAGGATAAAAGGATACTTCTACGTACATAAAGCATAGCGGCATTAAAATTATAAATGTTTTCAATTTATTATTATAGCTTGCAACACCGTTACTTAAAATTTGTTTATGCTAATTTTTGCACCCTTTTCAAACTGAAACATACCTTCAAAGTTTTATACAAATAAACCAGCCAGAAATATTAAACAAAGAGAGTTGCCAGCCATGAATGAATACTCATAGACTTTCAAGTGCGGGTATTCAAGGGCGTAGATAGGCCCCGTGGTATAGCGATGCGTGCTAGGCCTTATATACCAATATTGTGGGTTCTCAAAAAAACCAACATCAGATTCTCATTTCGACGGCTGAGTGTAAGGTCACCCTATTTCAAAGTAGTGTTTAAGAACGCTCTACCTTGACCTATTCGAATTTTGGTACAAGAAGTTTCATAAATGAACCATCTAAATGACATTTTGCGACATGGATCAAAGTCTGGAATGTAAAAAAGTCTGAAATAGGGCGGTTTTGTAAAATATTTAAAAATTAGATGATCTTCTACTCAAAGCGAATGCAACGAGGAGCATGTGTGAACACTACCGCGAGATGAAGAGGGAAGCAAGACTGCTTTTCCGGGCGAAGAAATGCTAGCCAGCAGAAGCAACGCCCGAAAATTTTATCAGAGCAAATTTATGCAGATGTTCCGAGAGTACTAAGGTTATGGAGGGATCACTTCTCTGCCCTTTTAAATGTAGGAACAAAGCAACAATTCAGAGAAGAGGACGAGCCCGACCCAACAATCGAAGACGATGGAATTGAAGTTCCACAACATGGCTAGTTTCTTGTATTGCCGGTTCTACGAGAACGGTACCAGTACTTGTGCTGTACCCATCGTGCCGAAACGACCCGGGCCGTTTACTTATATCGACCCGGCCAAGAACAATACACTCGGGGTGACTCTGTCTGACATTTAGTCAGGGCTACACCTCGCTACAACAACAACAACAACAACAACAACAAGTTCCACAACCCGACTACAACGAGGTGCAAGTAGCTATATCACGTCGAAAAAACAATAAAGCGGAAGCCCGCTGAGCTATCCAAATTCGGCGGCAAGGAGCTGGTAAGGTGCATGCACCAGCTCTTGTGCAGAATATGGTTGGATGAATGCATGCCTGAAGATTGGAATCTAAGTGTTCTCTGCCCAATCCACAAGAAGGGCGTTCCCGCAAACTGCGCCAACGATCGTGGAATCAGCCTTTTGAGAATCGCATATAAGGTCCTATCAAGCGTATTGTGCGAAAGACTGAAGCCTGACGTAAACCGACTGATTGGATCTTATCAGTGTGGCTTCAGACCTGGTAAAAAAGGAAAGGAAAAGGATCTACACACCATCACTTTGTTGAGTTTAAAGCCGTCTTAAAAGGAGTTGCCTATATGCCGCTATGTTTGATTTTGGATTCCTCGCAAAACTTATACGGCAATGCAAAATGACGCTGAGCAACACCACCAAATCGATCAGAACGGGGAACGACCTCTCCGCGCCATTCGAAACTAATCGAGGTTTCAGGCAGGGGAATTTCTTTAATTTGATGTTGGAGAAAACAATACAAGCTGCAGAACTTAATCGCGCTGGAACAATATATTACAAGAGCGTACAACTGTTGGCGTATACCGACGACATCGACATCATTGGCCTCAACAACCTCGCCGTAACTTCTGCGTACTCCAAATTTGAAAAAAAAAGCGGAACAAATGGGTTTGGTGGTGAAAGAAGGTAAAACGAAGTACCTGCTGGCATGAAGCAAAGAGTCAGCGCATTCGCGTCTTGGCAACCACGCCATAATTTCGAGATAGTAGTAGTAGTTCTTTGTATACCTGGGAAGCAGCATTAATACCCACAACAATGTCAGCCTGGAAATCCATCGAAGGATAACTCTTGGAAACAAATGCTACTTTGGGCTGAGTATGCAATTGAGAAGTAAATTCCTCTCTCGACGAACAAAAACAACACTCTATAAGTCACTTATCGTACTCGTCCTGCTAAATGGTGCAGAAGCATGGACACTGACAGCATCTGTCGAGGCCGCTTTGGCAGTATTCGAGAGAAAAATTCTTCGAAAGATTAATGGAACCCTAAACGTTGGCGACGGTGAGTACCGAAGAGGATACAATGATTAGCTGTATGAGCTAGGACACGTGGTGCGAATGAAGGAAGACGCTCTGGCCCAGAAGATATTCTTATCGGCACCCGCCGGTGGAAGTAGAGGAAGACCACCACTCCGATGGCAGAACTGCGAACACGCTGTGTCTCCAATTGGCGCCAGTTGGCTCACCAAAGAACTGACTGGTGTAACATGTTGGACGGTTAAAGGCTATTTTAAGTAAGTAAGAAAGATCTTCTACTCGACCATCGATATATTATAGTTAATAGAACAGATTTCTTTGGAGTTGACAGCCAATCCAAAAGAACCTGCCCATTTAGTTGTTGTTTTTGTTGTAGTTGTTGTTGTAACGAAGTGTAGTCCTGCCCGATATGTATTTATCCTTAGCCTAAATTGATCATTTGGTAATTGTGTCCAGATATCTCTGAAGGACATAACTGAGTAGTTTTAAGCGTATTTTACAAGCATGGCAAGATTCCCAAAGGGAGGTATTCTGATATAAGGACATCTATATGAAGAACAATACTGTCGTCCTTAGGAAAAGAGCAGTCATTTATAAAAATTGATATTAGAGAAAACTGATGTTAAAGTTTGGGTGTTTTCTAACTAAATAACTAGTTCTTTTGCTGCTTGGCAGAAATTAATGAATATTGAGCTGTTAAAAGGCTTTGAGGGGAATCACTTGCACCTTATTCTGGACCACAATAATCTCTGGCGCCTCAAATAATCAGCGAACTCCTTTTTTGCTTTGTAAATCCAAAAGCAGTAAAATTAGCTTTATTGCTTTATTGGATTGTAAAACGAAGATACTGTAATATCTTTAATGTTTTTGCAAGACACTGCTTTTCTGCTTTGTAAATCCAAAAGAAGTAATAATTGATTTACTGGTTTATTGGATTTTAAGACAAAGTTACTGTCTTTCTTTCTATATATTCCAAGCAACTTCTTATCTTTAAGAGTATAAAGGCAGTATATTTTCATTAATACGGCTTTTTTAGTTTTAAGAACTTCTTACTGCTTTGTTTTTTGGAGAGATACAAGAGATTCTAGATGCACCGCTAACTTGGACCTTTTTTATCTGTTCCTAAAAGGCAATAAAATGATTTTGCTGCCTTCTCGCTAAGGACGGCGGTATAACACGCAGACCTTTTCCGGCTACAAAGGACAGGTTGTAGTAGCTGCCCCATAGGCACACTAAGTCCAGTTTTGGAACGCCCGTTGTCGTACCATCGACACCGTTATTCCTTCTCTTCGAACCGTTTAGAGGACTAGATAAAGACCATTGAGTCCCTGATATCCTCGGAAGGGAACTCCCTTGCAGCACTTTTAGACCCCACTTAGTAACGAGTTGTAGTGCTCTACGGTTTATTCCTCTTCGTCATATTTACAACTCCAGCATCGTTGGTAGGGCAGACGTGAAAGAACCAATACACCTAATATCATTTGAGTATAGGCTGGGACAGCAGTCCGAGTCCCCTCCTGCCCTGTAGGTACGCCCATGCATGTTACCTTTGGGGCACTTAACACGATGCGCCAGAAAAAATACGACTCAAAATAATTCATTTGGCTTGGGTAATAAAAGCTGAATAAAATATGCGCACGAGTACCTACTAGAGCACACAGACATACCAAAACGCCTAAATAAGCTCGTGTATACAATATGAGCAAACTCTTGAAAAGACGTATTCATATACCGAAGCAAGGATATAAATTACATAGAACAAAAACAAAAATAGTATAAAAAATTACTCACTGGCGCTTTCGAGAGTTGAGACAAGGTGAAAACGCAAATGAAAAGAAGTGCGCGTGAAATGGGACGGGTTCGTAAATAGAAAAGCTATTGTATGAATGGAACCCCGTCATTTGCGTGTACTACGTATCACTGTGAAAGGAGCAGCTGAAAGTGTTGCAGATTATATGTAAATTTGTACCTTTCGCATAATAGCTTGTGCATGTGTGTGTGTGTTTGTCTTTCTGATTGAAGCATTTGTTACGGAACTGCCAGGATGTATCCAAATGCAATTGTAGATTAATGATAGCATCAAATTTATGCCGATACTAAATTTTTTCAACGTACATTTAATTACATACTTTTACAAATGAAATGTGCGATAATCTAACAAAAGCCAACGCTACCCTAAAAATACATTACTTTCAAATTTGCTTTCAAATGCTAATGACCTAATGATTCAGTTTCTGTGTGCGTGTGCTAAATAAAAGGATATCTCCGAAATATATTGATATACAACTTTTTTGAAATGTGAACATTGCCTTTTAATTACTGATGAGTCCCATACCATCAATTTAAATAATGACAACGGACTTGGGAAAGAGAGGTTTGCGAAAAAGTACGAATTTCGAGCATATACCCGAATAGAGAGAGGGTGTGAGTTGGAATCGAATACTGACATTTGGAAGCCAAATCTTTATAACGTCGGTTTTTACAATGCTACCACTAAAATTATACAGGGGACGCATTCTAATTTTTTTACTAATAAATGGATCCGGGTACGTAGAGAAAGCAAATCTCACTTTTGACCAAACTGTCCTTTACATGGTTTTGCATTTGCCCAACGATATTCATCCATAACACCTCTAGAAATAGAGAGAATAAGAGTCTGGAAGTATTGATCGTAGGAATAGGGATGGGGATAGAGATTGGAATAGGGATAGGGAAAGGGATAGGGAAAGGCATAATGGAAACTGAGATTTTGGTTGTATCTTCCAAAAATCAATTATGTATATTACACCTCGCATCTCGCTCCAGAGCTGTCACAAAGCTACAGCTAAAAGATTGCTAGTTTCTTGCATGCTTGCCGTTGCATCAAAAATATGCTCATATTCAGAATATAGTTGGAATATAACAAGTAAGGAAGTCTAAGTTTGGGTAAACCGAATATTAAATACCCAACGGTAGTTTTCATATGATTTTCAAAATTTTCCATTTCTCGGAAGTGGGCGTGGTTGGGAAGCGATTTCGTCCAATTACATCAGATATACTCGCTATTATGTTAATATACCTTGTACCAATTTCATCGTTCTACCGTAATCAGTTTAAAAGTTATGGTCGATGAAATTTTCAAATATGCCTCCCTGAAAAGTGGGCGGTGCCACGCCTACTTTTAGAAATGTATCAAAAAAGAATAAATAAGGGGTTCACCCTACCAAACTATATCACTTTAGCCATTTCCTTTACCGAATTATATCAATTTAGGTGATTTTAGAAGTTTTCGATATCGAAAGTGGGCGTGGTTGGAGGGCGATTTTATCCACCCAACGATACTAGTATGGGTGGTATACTCCCAACGATACTAGTATGCTTTCATCGTTTTATCGTAATCAGTTGAAAAGTTACGAACAGTGGAATTTTCAAAAATGCCTCCCTTAAAAGTGGGTGGTGCCACGCCCATTTAAAAAAATTCATCAAAAACCATTATATGTATAATGGCCAGGGGGATTCACCTATAAAATTATACCATTTTAGCCATATGCGTGGTGGAACATTTCATCGTTCTATCGTAATCAGTTTAAAAGTTACGACCAGTCGAATTTTCAAAAATGCCTCCCTTAAAAGTGGGCGGTGCTTACACCCAATTTAAAAAATTTATAGAAAAATCATAAGAGAATGACCAGGGGGATTCACCTATAAAATAATATCATTTTAGTCGTTTCAGCTCACGAGATATCGTCGCTCCCAACGAAGACTAACACCGTTGAGTTTTCTGCGTCGAAGACTAACACACTTCGTTCTCTGCGTGGAAGACTAACACACTTCAGCTTTCTGCGTCGAAGACTAACACACTTCAGTTTTCTGCGTCGAAAACTAACACACTTCGTTCTCTGCGTCGAAGACTAACACACTTCAGCTTTCTGCGTCGAAGACTAACACACTTCAGTTTTCTGCGTCGAAAACTAACACAATTCGTTCTCTGCGTCGAAGACTAACACACTTCAGCTTTCTGCGTCGAAGACTAACACACTTCGTTCTCTGCGTCGAAGACTAACACTTTTCAGTTTTCTGCGTCGAAGACTAACACTTTTCAGTTTTCTGCGTCGAAGACTAACACAGTTCAGTTTTCTGCGTCGAAAACTAACACACTTCGTTCTCTGCGTCGAAGACTAACACTTTTCAGTTTTCTGCGTCGAAGACTAACACTTTTCAGTTTTCTGCGTCGAAGACTAACACAGTTCGGTTTTCTGAAGCACAGAGAGGATAGTCCAAGGAGTGAAATAAGTATGTTTGATAAAAAATTGCAGAAACAATAATTCATACTGCAATAAAACTTTAAACAGGAACCTTCTGCCAAATTATATGAGTTTCAAATATTCCTAGACTGCCAATAGACCTACTTTTAAATATGTGGTTGCCCAGATAAAACCTGGCTTTCGCATTAAATAAAGCACCGCGATAGTTGTTAAGTCAAACTCTGAACATTTATCACCTTAACGTATGGGAAATCGTGTCTACTCACCCATACGTTTAGTGTCAACAAATTTTATTTGGTTTGAGGTACACAGTTTTTAAATATTATTAAAAAAAAGTGGCGAAAATGTTTGCACATTTAAAGGAAGACGAAGATTGTGAGTAAATTTAATTGAAATGAAACAAAAATACATTACTATGTCTCAAATTTACAGATATTAAGTACGCAATGTATGCTAATAGACCACAAAAAGTTCACAACAATGAAGAAGAATTAGAAATGAATAAAGTTTATTCAAATCTCCAAGGTGAGTACATAATATTAGGGTTCCCTTGCGTACATACAGTCACTTCTCGGAGCAGAAAGCCCAGGACATCGCCATGGATTTCTGCTCAGTGGAACCACCCGAGGTTTTACCTCGGCCATGGACTGTCACTTTCAATGTAAACCTGTTTAGTTTGTTTTGTCCCATACCGAAACTATCATCCTCCCCCTGGCAGCAGTGCTGCATGACATTCTTTTGTTACGGGCAAACATTGTTTGTCGGCAAACATTGTTAACAACAACAACAACAACAACATTGCCAACTTTTCCATTAATATCTCTTGTTCATCTAAAGCGTCTACATCGCATTCTTCAATCAGCGGAGCTTCTGAGAGGAAAATGAAGACTAATGAGGAAGACGACTCTGAAACTCACATTAGCGAGTCCTCGGACGAGTCGTGCTCCGAAAGAAAATCGAGTTCTTCCGAATGCAGCGAGTCTTCATATGAGTCATGCCTCACAGGGAACTCAGTAGAAGACAATTTAGACAACCCACAACCGAGCACTTTCTCTTCATCCACTCCAAGAGTACACAGGAAGCGAATACATCGCGAAAAACCGATAACAAGGAAACGAAGAATATTGAAACACACCTGGCTTGATGTTCAGGCTAAAAAGGCGCGCGCCTCTGGGAAAGGGGGAGAAGGTAGAGGCAGCAAAGTAATCAAGCCTCGTTCAATGGGCAGTGGCTGTTTCGGGAACTGCCGATTCAAATGCAAACAGAAAATAACCGATGAGGCCAGAGTCGCTGCTTTCAATGCCTTTTGGAATTTGGAAAGCAAAGTGAAGCAATGGCAATGCTTAAATAATTGGGTAGTACCCAAAAAAAAGAAGGGGAGTCCCAAAAATGTTTAACGTATGTTTATATGCTTCCTTCACCGCAAGGCAAAGTGGTTGTATGCAAGAATATGTTTTTGAAAACTCTGGGTAAAGATAATTTCCTTTTTCTTAAATCAAATATGTATGTGTAATTTTGTTTCATATGTATATGTATTACAGATATCTCATATCAGTGGGTCAGGACAGCCAAACAAAAATTTTTTGGAGCGGGTGACACTGGGGCGGATGTTGATGACATGCGCGGGAAACACAAGAATAGGCCGAACAAGATTTCGAATGAAGCAAGAAAATCAGTATTGACCACATTAAGTCCTTCCCGGTAATCGAAAGCCATTATTGTAGGGAAAACTGCTCAAAAAGATACTTAGAGGAAGGACTTAATATAACTTTAATGTACTCTCTATATAAAGAGAAAGCTGAAACAACAGAGGCGCAATGTGTGTCGCACCAGAGTTATGAACACATTTTCAATACTGAATTCAATTATGGATTTTTCGTACCAAAAAAAGACAGGTATGCTCTTTTTACTAAAATTTAACAGATAGTTGTTTAAAAAACTCGAGTTTGACCTATGTACATCAAAAAACGTGGTTAATTTTATATTTATTTAACATACGTAGGTGTGAAAAATGTGAAATATATAAAAATCTCGAAGACGATGAAAAAACTATGATCGTAAAGAAAAAGTATAGTGATCATATACAAAATAAAGTGAAAGCACGGGAACTAATGAAAGAAGCAAAACAAATGGCTATAGAAAATGATTCCGCTTGCTCTATCACCTTTGATCTTCAAAAAATTTTAAGCACGCCTAAGGCGGAAATTAGTCCGTTGTATTACATGTCAAAGTTGAACGTATGGAATTTCACAATTTTTGATCTGGCTACACACATGGGATACTGTAATGTATGGAATGAAACTATAGGATGCAGAGGATCTAATGAGATTGCCTCATTCCTTTATAGTTTCATTTGGAATAAATCTAAAGCTGGCGTGAACGAGTTCTATTTATTTAGCGATAATTGCAGTGGACAAAATAGAAATAAAAACGTGTTTTCGATGCTTGTAAAGGCATCTTTGGATTTTAAGGCCCAAATCACTCATAGGTAAGACTCCAATAATAAATTATAATAAATTAATACGGTAGTATTCGAATTATTTAAAGCTATTTTCCATTTTCTAGATTCTTAGAGGTGGGCCATACCCAAACTGCAGGCGATTGTATGCATGCTTGCATAGAGCGCTATACATCGAGAAAGGATGTTTTTACACAAGGCGAGTGGTGCCGCTTAATCAAAGAGTGCAAACGTGAGAATCCTTATATAGTCAAGGAAAAAGAACAGGACGACATTTTTTCTTTTGACGAACTAAGCGAGTATTTCCATTGGAACAAAATAAAAATATCAAGCGTTAGAGAGATTTCTGTAAAAAATGTTAAAAATCAAGTTGACATTGAAATTAAATATGACTTAACAAGGAGTGAGGAAAGGGTAAACATTTTGAAAAAAAACTGTCTATGGTCAACGATTGAAAACTATACTTTACCAAAAGCCTATGAAGCCAAAATACCTTTAAAAAAAACAAAGCCGAGGATCTACAAAGAATGGTCAACAAAAATTACATACCGAATCAATTTCACGATTTTTTTAAAGACATTTTAGAAATATAATGATACACACTTTGCATGTATTTTTTTTATTACCTCAGCACTAGTCATACATACATAATATACATATATATATATATAATATATATGTATATATAAATATAGAGTTCCGAGTAATAACTAACGCGGTGTTTTATTTAATGCGAAAGCCAGGTTTTATCTGGGCAACCACATATTTAAAAGTAGGTCTATTAGCAGTCTAGGAATATTTCAAACTCATATAATTTGGCAGAAGGTTCCTGTTTAAAGTTTTATTGCAGTATGAATTATTGTTTTTGCAATTTTTTATCAAACATACATATTTCACTCCTTGGACTATCCTCTCTGTGCTTCAGAAAACCGAACTGTGTTAGTCTTCGACGCAGAGAACGAAGTGTGTTAGTTTTCGACGCAGAAAACTGAACTGTGTTAGTCTTCGACGCAGAAAACTGAACTGTGTTAGTCTTCGACGCAGAAAACTGAAAAGTGTTAGTCTTCGACGCAGAAAACTGAAAAGTGTTAGTCTTCGACGCAGAGAACGAAGTGTGTTAGTTTTCGACGCAGAAAACTGAACTGTGTTAGTCTTCGACGCAGAGAACGAAGTGTGTTAGTCTTCGACGCAGAAAACTGAACTGTGTTAGTCTTCGACGCAGAAAACGAAGTGTGTTAGTTTTCGACGCAGTAAACTGAAATGTGTTAGTTTTCGACGCAGAAAACTGAAGTGTATTAGTCTTCGACGCAGAGAACGAAGTGTGTTAGTCTTCGACGCAGAAAACTGAAGTGTGTTAGTCTTCCACGCAGAAAGCTGAAGTGTGTTAGTCTTCCACGCAGAGAACGAAGTGTGTTAGTCTTCGACGCAGAGAGCGAACTGTGTTAGTCTTCCACGCTAGCTGAAAGGTGTTAGTCTTCGTTGGGAGCGACGATATGTCTACTTATGTGATTTTCGAAATTTTCGATAAGGAAAAAGGGGGCGTGGTTATCATCCGATTTCGCCCATTTTAAGCAGCAACCTACCTCGGACAGAAAGTAACCTCTATACGGACGGACGGACATTCCTTAATGAACTGTTTTTTTAACCTAAGAACTTTCATATAAGGAACTCTATTTCTATCTCGATTATTTTGTGCCGTTACGTTTCCCGAGTTTTAAGCGATTAGAAGACCTAAAATCTACTCAACGGCAGAAAGGCGTGAATCCGGGTAAAAATTGTATCAGAGGATAAGCGAAACATAAACGAATGTTTCATGCTGGAGAAGAAATCTTGAAGAAACTGAAATAGAGATAACGTAAGAGAAGGGAGCACATGTCTGCCTTCTTGAAGAAATAAACCGAACAATTAGCCAGAGGAGAAGAACATTTCGTAATCGCTGCTAGTTCGAAAGTATGGAGAAGAGGAGTGGATACAATAATTTAATGACGAGTGAGATTAAAACTGTTTCATATCAACGATTCGTTTTAATATGATACAATTTGTAAGTGGGGAAGATGGGTATTTCAGAAAACACCATATTTAAATTTTTTTTTCTAAAACGCCCTATCTGGGAATCTGATTTAAAATCGCCCTATCTCATCTAAAAATGTATAGAATTTTCTTTTAGAATTTTCTGAGATAAGCCGTTCTTGAACCAAAATGTTTAATAGTGCGTTATTTAAAGCTTTATTTAGCCTTCGCGTTCTTCAAAGAAGTTTTATGATGGGCCGTTTTTCAAAACTAATTTGAAATATATACCTACATATTGTACATACATCCTGAATATTTCATTCTCATGCAATTATAAACTTGATTTCCTGTTACACTTTTATATAATCCGTAAAATACGCCATAACAAGAACAAAATTGTTTGCCTTATCCTTGTCGACAGCACCAAGTTGACAACTGTCACTGTTACTGTCAGCCAGTTCAGTATTTTCTGTCACTGTCACTTGCCATGCAATTTCGCAGTATGTCGTATTTTTTGGCACCACCTCACTTTGCAACACTACTCGTATTATATTCGCATCTATGTCTACCCTTTTTATCATACTTTATTTCTACTTTTAGTTTAATTTGTTTGTATTGCACTTACAAATAATTGCAATTGTTTTGTTATTTTGCTAGATTTAAAAAAAAATTTTTTTTACTTTTTCTTCCTCTTTGTCTACTTTCATCACTTTCTTTCCGACTTTACAACAAACATCCTGGCTGCCATTTTTGTTGTATGCTGTCAACGCCATTGTTTTGTGTGTTGTGAAGCAGCTCACCCATGGAGGAAAGGTTAAACATACATTTCAAACATATTAGTGATGTGGCAAGCCAAGTTGGTTGATTGTCTGGTTGCGAATAAAACAAAATGATGATGCCTGTATGCATTGTCATTTCTTGCCATTTGTGTGCTCTTGACATTTGGTCTTAACTTTCTTGAATGCAGTGGCGTGCCTTCCATATAAGCCGAAAAGCCCGGCTTGCCTAGCTAATCCTCTATGAGCTAAAATATGTTTCAAAAATGTATCGTAACAATTTCTTTAACGTTTACATTTGGTTTCACTAACTGCCAATAGCATAAACATATAAATAAAGCTCTTCCTGCCATCTGTCGGCTGATAGCAAAACAATTAACATAAAATTTCAGCGCATATGATGGCTTCTCTTACTTGCTTACTTAAAATAGCCTTTAACCGCCTAGGCGATGATTGCCATCTCGCTTTTACTTATTGGCTTTTACCTGGCTTTCAAATCCCTTACTAAAATGTCTTTTTGAAGCTACAGTTTTTTTTAATTTAGAAGAAATTTTGTATGCAACTACGAAGCCAGCTTCGTGCTGTTGTTACTATAAGCTTTAAAGCCAAACTGGATATGTATATACATATCTACAATGTTAATGTGCAAAGAGCTCTATTCAAAAATTATTGGCGCATATTTTAAAGTAGAAAAAAAGAATTCAATAGTGGTGATAGCTGTAATATTTTTTTTTTTTTGCTAGGCATTATAAAATATAAAAAATATTTTTTAGGTTTCTTAGGTCCACTTGCACGACGCCGAGTTATCTTTTTAGCTCAGAGTTAATTTGACATTAACTCTGACTTAAAAATATAAATTTTCGTTGTGCAAGTGAGCCTTGGCTTCTGCGATGTATGTAAATGGGAAATAGTGCAAGTACACCTTTTCCCTTGGATTGGAAAAGCTTAAAAAATCTGCAAAACAATAACTTTCCTATTGAAGAAACCTAAATGTTTAAGTTTTTCCCCGTGTGCAAAAGTCGATAAATATCTATCCTGAAATCTTCTTCTTCGTCTGAAATGTTCTTTGGCAGCAGTATGTGCTTTTGTTGGGGTTATAAGGACTGGGGCTTGCCTTGATTGAAACACGTAGGCACGCCACTGCTTGAATGTATCCACGCACACCAGAAGAATTACAGTTTTTTGGCAGCTTCAACGCCGAGAGAATAAAAAAGAATATAATTAAGTGAGAGATTTTTGGGAAAAAATTTATATTTTCTCGTAGAGGCATATCTGTTACATGAGACCACCCATAAACATATGAAAAACCGAACGTTTTTATTTACATATGTGCTCTCCCCCATTTTCGGAAACAGACAAGCGGACGTAAAATTGAAACTTCCTCAGACCCTGTCGTAGACACAGATGAGACACTTTATGAACCTACCGATCGAATCCGCCATGAAAGTGAGTGCTACCGTGAAGCAAAGAAGAAGAATCGCGAGGTCAATTCACGGGCAATGTTGAAATAAATATAGTTTAAAAAAACTAAAATTCACGCTTTTAGAGAGTATTGAACTAAAAATTATAAAATAATTTTAAAACCCTACAAAAAGCGTGTTCCGCTTTGTTCCATAATTTTTGTTTGTTATTTAAATTATTTTTAACTTTTTAGTACAATATTCTTTAAAAGTGTGTGTTTTAGTTTTTAATATTAAATATTGGACTCATTTTGACCGATAACTCAGTTATCTATAAATTTATCGAAATATACCACAGCCCAAACTAAACCTACAAACATCGTAGGCAGTTTTCAAGGTTTTTGGGCAACCACATTTTGACCGATAACTCAGTTATCGATAAATATACCGAAACAAAGCCCAGTCCAAACGAAACCTGGCAATCTCCCCTTTCATATGATTCCAATATTTTAGTTTTCAGTTATTGGTAAATATACCGAATATATACCAAAGTCTAAACGAAGCAGGTGGACCTCTCCTTTATTGTGATACCGATATTGTAGGCATAACTCAATTTTCGATAATCATCATCATTTATTGGCGCTTAACCGCCTAAGCGATTTTGGACGTTTCGTATCAAAGCACGCCCGTCATTCCTTTTTAGCGATAACCGACATCAATTGGAAACCCCAAGGGAGTTCAAGTCATCCTCCACCTCTTGTTTCCATCTCAGTCGAGGCCTCCCCCTTCCTCTGCTGCCGAATTCAGGCGACGATAGGAAAACCTTCTGTGCTGGAGCTTATTTGTCCATTCGCATAACATGGCCCAGCCAGCGGAGTCTTTGGGCTTTAATTCGCTGGACTATGGTCAGATCTGCGTAGAGCTCGTACAGCTCATCGTTAAATTTCCTTCGATACTCGCCGTTGGCATCAGGGGAAGGACCATAAATCTTCCGGAGAACTTTTCTCTCAAATACTCCAAGGGCCATCTCATCTTCTCTTGACATTGTCCATGAATCTGAGCCATACATCAGGACAGGTATGATGAGAGACTTATAGAGCGTGATCTTTGTTCTTCGAGAGAGGACTTTACTTCTCAATTGCCTACTCAGTCCAAAGTAGCACTTGTTGGCAAGAGTGATTCTCCGCTGGATTTCTAGACTGATATTATTTTCGGTGTTAATACTGGTTCCCAATTAGACGAAGTCCCTCACAGTTTCAAATTTGTAACTATCAACAGTGACATGGCTGCCAAGGCGCAGGTGCGCCGATTCTTTCTTTGATGACAGCAAATACTTCGTCTTGTCCTCGTTCACGGCAAGACCCACTTTTTTCGCTTCCTTATCCAGTCCAGAGAAGGCAGCGCTTACGGCGCGGTTGTTAAGGCCAATGATATCAATATCATCGGCATACGCCAGCAATTGCACGCTCTTGTAAAAGATTGTACCATTGCGGTTTAGCTCTGCTGCTCGAATTATCTTCTCCAGCATCAGATTGAAGAAATCGCACGAAAGGGAGTCCCCCTGTCTGAAGCCTCGTTTGGTTTCAAATGGCTCAGAGAGGTCCTTCCCGATTCTGACGGAGCTGTTGGTATTGCTCAACGTCATTTGGCAAAGCCGTATAAGCTTTGCAGGGAAGTCAAATTCAGACATGGCGGCATACAGGCAACTCCTTTTTACGCTGTCAAAAGCGGCTTTAAAATCGACAAAGAGATGGTGGGTATCTATTCTCTTATCATGGGTCTTCTCCAGGATTTGGCGTATCGTGAAAATCTGGTCGATGGTAGACTTACCAGGTCTAAAGCCACACTGATAAGGTCCAATCAGTTTGTCTACGATGGGCTTCAGCCTTTCACACATCACGCTAGAAAGAACCTTATATGCGATATTAAGAAGACTAATTCCGCGGTAGTTGGTGCGGTTAGCGGTATCGCCTTTCTTTTCGATAAATGTATCAAAATATCCCAAAGTCCAATAGAAACCTGTGGACCTCCCCTTTCGTTCCATACCCATTATGTAGGCAAGTTTCAAGATTTTTGGACAAAGACAGTGTGACCGATAATTCACACAGAGCCAACAATGCCTAAAATAATAGTAGAAAAGTCATATGATATCTCTATAGATTTTCTTCAAGAAGAAGTTCTTTTTATATTTGAAGAGAAAATCTTATTAATGTTTACAAAGAGAAATCTTGCGAAAAACGAGAAGATATGACTTATTAACTGATTTCTGCTTAATTGTATGTATTAATAAGATGATCTTAGGGTTCCTAACAAGAAGATATGACTTATTAATGTTTTCAAAGAGAAATCTTGCAGAAAACGAATTGATTTCTTGGGGTTTCTAACAAGAAGATTTGACTTATTAATGATTTCAAAATGAAATCACATATTATTGGGAAGATGTTATTTTTAATATTTCAAATAAAAGAATTACGCAATTCCCAACCTCTAGTATTTCGTGCTATATGTCTATTTTTCAAAAAATGTATATTGGAAACCATGGAAACATACAACGATAGACGAATACGACACCCCTTGTGAATTGCCCAAATATAAAATTATATTTCAGAGTTCTTATATTGTCTTCCAGAACTGCAGATTATCAGTTACGATTCAATTTTAGATTTCTCTTGTATTGCCTTTACCTTCTTATGTTGCCTTTTTATATTGCTTTCAACCCATCTCACCGCACTCTTCCGTACATTGCCTACCACACTTGCTATATTGCCTCCACCGCGAATCGAACTAACCACATATTGAATACTGAAAACAGGTGCTTACCATCGAGCCATCGGGTAATTCTGCTTCCCAGCGTCTAATTGTTCTACATGATGTCTGTTGATGATGATGCAAGATTTCCCTTTGAAAACATTAATACTTAAGTAAAATATTCTTGTAAGGAACCCTAAGATCATCTTATTAACACATACAATTATGCGGAAATCAGTTAACAAGTCATATCTTCTTGTTAGGAACCCTAAGATCATCTTATTAACATATATAATTATGCGGAAATCAGTTAATAAGTCATATCTTTTTGTTATAAGAACATCTTCTTGTTAGGATCCCTAAAAAATCAGTTCGTTTTCTGCAAGATTTCCCTTTGAAAACATTAATAAGCCAAATCTTCTTGTTAGGAACAACAAAAATAATAAAAAGTTTTTCTCTTTCATCTTTTTTCATATTTTTAAGGAAATCTTGAAAAGATTTTCTTTTTAATAACACATATAAAAATTAATCGAAAAGAAATAAGAAGAAATTGCACTTAATAATATCAATAAGAATTTCCTCATTAAACCAAATAGATTTGCGTATAGTTTTTTTTTTCATTTCCGTCCTACCCCTAAGCCCAAAAACCGCATTAGGCATTTTTGGCTCTGTGCAGTTATCGATAAATATATCGAAGTCCAAAACCCCTATCTTTTGCTACCCATATTGGCGGCACATTTCAAGGTTTTTGGGACAATATTTGTTTGAAAACAATTAATTGTTGTTTTTGTAAATGAATTTTATTGCATTGACACCGCTATGACAATGACGGTGGGAAAAAAACGTTGACGAAAAATTGCCACCGTCATGACGGCCGCTATGTTTGAGTGCTTGCCGCTATATTACATTACGGTGAACTTCACCGTCTTCTTAGTTAACACCCAATTACTTTTACATGGCAGTATTTTTGACAACGTACTTCACCGCTATGTAACGAGCGCTATATAGCGTCACCGCTTTCGAGGAAACCAAGCCTTAAAAGCGTGAGTTTTAGCTTTTTTAAACTATATTTATTTTTTACTTTTTAGTTAAATGTGCTGCATATCGATAAATATATCAATATATACCGCAGTCCAAAGGAATCCTCTGGACTTCCACTTTCGTTTGTAGGGAAATTTTAAGTATTTTGGCCAACGAAATTTTGACCGATAACTCAGTTATCGCTAAATTGAGCGAAATATATCGAATTCCAAATGAAACCTGGGACCTTTCCCTTTTGTATGGAAATTTAAAAGTTTTAGGCAATCTCATTTTGACCTTCCCTTTTCGTTTGATACCCATATATTAGGGAAATTTTAAGGTTTTTGGGCAATCACATTTTAACCAATAAGTCAGTTGTCGGTAAATTTATCGAAATATATCGATGTCCAAATGAAACCTGGGACGTTCCCCTTTCGTTTGATACCCAAATTGTATGGAATTTTACGGTTTTTGGGAAATCACATTTTTACCGATAACTAAGTTATCGATAAATTATCGAAATATATCGATGACCAAATGAAACCTGTGGCCTTCCCTTTTCGTTTAATACCCATCACGTTTTTACCGATACCTCAGTTATCGATAAATTTATCGATATATATCGATGTCCAAATGAATCCTGGAGCCTTCTCCTTCCGTTTGATACCCATATTGTAGGGACTTTTTACGGTTTTTGGGCATCTAGGGCTTAGACCGAACGAGAGTTACATACATACATACAAACAAACAAGCAAGCAAACAAGCAAACATACAAGTGAAGCTAATGAAAAAAAACGGATGATCCTTGAAGAGTTCGCAAGAAAAGTATTTTGGATAATTTACATATGAAGTCTGAGTTGGAAAATGATGTATCTATAGATGTCTGTTTGTTTATGCAACGGATAAAACAGGCCCAGGAAAATCATTAAATATTTAAAAAAAAGCTCAAAAAAAACAAATAAGTACAAAGAAAAATTAGTGGTAAAGCGATGTGAAATAAAAGTTGTTTGCATAATAGAGATGTATCAATGAAAGTACATCCGTTATTTATTTAGGCCTGCGATATCGGCTGACAGAAACCGTGTGACTAATTCCAGGTACATATCCGACAACAAGTGCCCATGAAACGTAGGTAAAATTAAATGCAGAGCAATTAAGTGGAGAATATAACAACTATATCAGTGCACAGTTGATGCGTAAAATGCCGATAAGATTAAGTGAAATGGTTGTAAAAAAAAAAAAAACTATT
This sequence comes from Campiglossa producta, assembly GCA_964058755.1. Classification (NCBI taxonomy): domain Eukaryota; kingdom Metazoa; phylum Arthropoda; class Insecta; order Diptera; family Tephritidae; genus Campiglossa; species Campiglossa producta. The sequence goes on from CAXKVI010000003.1 coordinate 101,846,884, forward strand.
TAAGACATGTGGCAATGAAATGGTTAAAAGAGTAATAAAATGTTGAATGTGTCTGGGCATGCGTAGCATTTTGATTGAATCATTAAGTGCAACACTAGCAAGGATATAAATGTTCTTTGCACTTCGGAAACATGGCTGCAAAGGGAATTGGCCACTCTCCGCACTCAATTATGCATGAGTACACTTGCCGCACACACATTCGTATATGAGTCGTGCAACAATGATGTTGCACTGATTGTGATTCCGATGGCAGCGAACCCACGCAATATTTAATTTAGTCTCGCATAATGCATATTACATTAAGGCCAGTTAGCATAAGACATGAACATGTTAATACCTATGTGTGTGCTGAAGTTGAACAAAATATACAATCAGTTGTTTTTACACTTTGTAAATTGCCGGCGTTGCATGCAATCCACGACATTGTACGCGTCAACAACAAATTATGTGTGAACTTTGCCAGTCTGTTTACGTTACGACTTGATGTATGCATTTAGTTAAGAAAATATAAAGCTTTTGCTTGAGAGACGGACGGGCATATCATGCACATACAGTGAGGCACAAATAAGAGATTCTCTGTGGATACAATACCGCACCTTTCGTCCGTTTCCGCCGTCGTACATGGTGATGCATTTTAGGCGTTATAATACCCCTTGATATCTAATGTGTAATCATATTTTGACCTAGGGTCCAGCTAAAAAAACTTGCTTAAAAGGTAAGGTAAATTATTTAATAGAAAATAAACTTAAATACAAATATAAGTAATTGCGACCTTTTATCAAACACTTCTCCTCCTTGCCGGCTTCACAGAGAAAAATGAACTGGTCATATCAACCAAAATATGGGTTGATTCAACCAAAATCACTGTCAATTCTTATCCATTATTCAATGCTGTTGATTCAATCTCTTGCAATCTGTGCTGTAATGCTTTTGAAATCTTCCTAGAAATTGGCGGAACCTACAAAGCAAATGAATTCTCGCTTAGAAGCTTTTCATGGCAGAAAACACTCGGAGTGTTTGACAAACTACTTCCGAGGGCCGCCCCCATTTATAAATACTTTTTTTCTAAATAATCTTTGACTAGTATGTATCCCCCGATAATCGGGTGTGTTTTTTAGAAAAGAATTAAATCTCACACCTTGATAGATAAAAGCTGTTTATAATTTAAATTTAAAAAATGGACTCACGATATACGCGAATTTTTTCCGAGAACTCAAACTCAAATTCCATTGAAAATCAAACTCAAACGTGTTATCCAACTCATACCCAAGCTCTTGCCATTGTTTATCCCTCTATAGTTTGGCAACTTCTTTTCTTCTTCTTACGAATTTGAGCGGAAGGCACTGGCTGAGTGACTCCAAATGAAATGGAATGAAGGAATAGTATGATGCCCAATAAGCCATTATGTTTGATATCAATCTGAGACGCATTTGAGATGAAACCTTCAACGTCAATTCTCACTTTTTGAAAACTTAATATCAATTAATCAATCAATTAATTTTCGATTTAGTGATAAACTACCAGTAGCAGGTAAACTTTTTGCTAAATGAGTATTAACTTGAGGTATAATTAAATATAAAAATTATACTATAAATGTCCGGCAGTTTCTACTTTCACAGTTTTTATACATACGACCCCCTATACCATTCCCTAATATAAATTTTGTCCAAGTCGTGGTACATTATTGACCCTTATTTTTTACCAAACGTTTGAGAAAATATTTTTCTGTGCTTATGGGGAATATGCTGTGCGTGTGTATTAGTGTGTTTTTTGCGAGTTGCGCTACTATATAAGGTATACAATGTCTTGCTTTGTAAATGTATATACATACATACATACGTACCTACATACAACGCTCGCATGGATTTCAGTCGAAATAGACAAACATTGAAAAAAATGTAAATACGTATGTATGTAAGTACATATGATTTTGCGCTACTTTGACTACAAAAACAATGCAGGGGTAAATAAGCAAACTTTAAACGCTAATTTGTCATGAACAAATTAACCTATTGGAATTGTTATGATTTTTTGCAAACATGCTCATGATAAGCTTTCATCTGATATACATTTCGTTTATATACGTTTTGTAGTTAAGTCTAGCTAAGCGCCGTGTTTTAGAATAATAATACATATATGTAGATACCCGCCATTCAGGATCCACATGTTTACACATCAAACTTCACGAGTACCTACTTGATACCCACGTCTTATTTTTGACTAAAACATTTTGAGGATTCCACGTTCAGCTATTTGATTCGTAACATTGGATTGATATTAATACTCCACAAAATACATACTCCCATAAAGTTTAGGAAGTATTAGGAATATGGGCAGTCCTGACGAATGAGTACGATGCCCTCCGGTACTACAATATCTGGTACGCACGTTACCGTGGACTTACTCTGACTTGCGGTAGGCTTAGCGAGGGATTCTTTCGACATCCCAGTATCTTAACTGGGGGCTCCGGAACTGTTCAGGGTATATCTCCAACTTTGTTTTGCTTTGGTGTATGATTTAGTCTTTTGTTTGGATAACGCATGGGGCTTGTAGAATAGATATCTATGTTAGGCGATGTTGGTTTTCTTCACGTCAGTGGGCCAGCTACAGATTTAGGAAATATATGCACTTTTATAAGGTAGCCACTCGTTGCAACATAGAAACACCCGCTTGAATCCACAGAAGGATGAGCACCTAACCCAAGCAGGACAAAATTGCTTTTAGAAAACAAAATATCAGCTGAGATTTACTCAAATATCTGTCTTAATTAAATTGCTGCCGCTTGAAAGTGTCAGGTTTTTTTTACAGCTGTCGGCAAGATTTCTTTATCCATAAACGAAGGAATGCATGAATCTACGTAGACATCTTACATACATGTAGGATAATATTAGCGAGGCGACTGTAGGTAGTAAGGATAGGGACACCTGTTTGTCGTGCTTTACTATCAACAACCAGCAACGCTTATTCAAGTACGCGTAATTACAACTCTAATTGATTTCATGCGCAACCCTTTCGCGTCGTAACCGACAAATTTAAAATCAGTTGGTCAGTTTCCATTAAGATCCGCGACATTCAACATCAGTAAAAAAGCCGCTCCAATATCGCGTCGGCAGTGAAATTAAAATATCTACTTTTCTTATTGCTAATGTTTAATAATTAAATAATAAAATACCTACTTTACCTTAATATAAACTTAAATCTAATAAACTAAACTAAATGTGTTCTAAATAATAGGGGTAAACAGGTAAGAATCCCCACAGTGGTGTCAGAAGTGAAAGAAAAGTGATAGAAAAAGTAAAATTTCTATAAAAAGTACAACTGAAAATGAAAAAAAAAAATTTAAGTAAAAAAAAGAAAAAGAGGAAATTGAAAATTCCCAGAAAAATAAGAAGTTAAAGATTCCTAGAGCGGAAAAGATATGTGAAAGTTAATCGAAAACTAAAATATGTACAACAAAAATTAAATTAAAGTGAAAAAATACTTTTTAAGCGAAGCATCGCGCGTTTTCCAAGAATTTGGAAGACATTTGAGTGGCACTAACCGCCATACATAATCGTACATACAAAAGTACAGGTGCAGATTTCATGAGCAAGATGCAGCGTGCTAAAGTTGCGTACAATAAAAAAGAATTGTGCGCGAGTGTTTGATTTAACATAATCAACTTCGGTGCCGGCATACTTCGAGTATACGGTGCGTGGCAGATTGGCAAATTTGTGTGGTTAGCAACAGTTGCGTGCAATAAACAAGAATTGTGTGTGGGTATTTGATTTATCATAATCAAATCCGGTGCCGGCATACTTCGAGTATTAGAGCGAGATCCCAGAGCCTAAAAGCGTCACTTATTTTATAATGGATGAAACCAATACCGATAGATAGTCCTCCCCGAATCTAGAAAGAATGTGAAAATTTTAAAGCTGTACCTATGACAAGGGCCTAGGAATCGGGGGTCAAAGTCGCCAAAAAATGACCCTAACTTCACTTATTTTATAATGGATGATTTTCACATATTTGACGTAGATTATCACCCCGCGTCAGTATCAAGTATTGTTAGACCCGTACCAGTGACAAGGCTCCAGCCAGACACCCCCAGTTCGCGGATTTTCCTATAGAAATTTTTTCTCTTTTACCAATTTCACGCATTTGGGCCACTTTGGTTGCTTTTAACTACCCAATATTTTCCCATTTTTTGTAGAACACTACCCTAAAGTAGTATCAGGAATTTTTAGACTTCGTCCCATGGCAAAAACTTCAGCCAGACACCTCAAAACTCGGGAAATTTCACTAATTTTTACTGCGCTTTCACATGTTTAGGCGGATTTGACCAACTTTGGCCTCTTTTAAATAACAGATCTTTACACATGTGTCGTAAAATGCTACCCTTAAGTAGAATGAAGCATTTCCAGACATGATCCCATGGAAAAAACTTCAGCCAGACACCTGAAAGTTCGAGAACTTTTATTTTCCTATTAATTTGCTTTCTCTTCTTTGTCCCACTTTTACTAATTTTAAATGATAGATCTTTTCACATGTGTCGTAGGACACTACCCTTAAGTAGTTTCAGTAATTTTTAGATCTCGTCCCATGGCAAAAACTTCAGCCAGACACTTCAAAACTCGGGAAATTTCACTAATTTATACTGCGCTTTCACATGTTTAAGTGGATTTGACAAACTGTGACTACTTTTAAATAGCAGATCTTCACACATGTGTCGTAAAATGCTACCCTTAAGTAGAATCAAGCATTTGCAGACATCATCCCATGGCAAAAACTTCAGCCAGACACCTCAAAGTTCGGGAACTTTTATTTTCCTATTAATTTGCTTTCTCTTGTTTGTCCCACTTTTACAACTTCTAAACGACGGATCTTTTCAGATGTTTCGTAGGACACTACCCCTAAGTAGTTTCAGTCATTTCTATACTTCGCCCCATGGCAAAAACTTCAGCCAGACACCTCAAAGCTCGGGATTTTCACTAATTTTTACAGAGATTTCACTTGTTTCAGCAGGTTTCTCCAACTTTGTCCACGTTTAAACGGCGGATCTTTACACATGTGTCGTATAACACTACCCTTAAACAGCATCAGGCATTTCCGGACTTCATTCCATGAAAAAAAGTTAAGCCAAACAACCCAAAGCACGGGAACTTTTCATCATTTTTACTGTGCTTTCACATGGTCAAATGGGTTTACCCAACTTTGGCTGCTTTTAAATGGCGGATCGCTACAAATGTATCGTATAACACTACTATTAGGCATTTTTAGACTTCGCCCCATGACAAAAACTTCAGCCAGACACCTCAAAGCTGAGGAAATTTCATAATTCTTGCTGCGAATTCACATGTTTAACTGCGTTGCTCTAACTTTGCCTGCTTTTAAAGGGCAGATAATTTCACATGTGTCATAGAAGACCACTCTTAAGTGGTATCACGAACTTTTTGACTTCGCCCCATGTCAAAAACTTCAGCCAGACACCTCAAAACTGAGGAATTTTTATAATTCTTACTGCACTTTCACATGTTTAAGCGAGTTTGTCCAACTTTGGCAGTTTTTGAAAGGCAGATCTTTGCACATGTGTCGAGGAACACTATCTCCAAGTAGTATCAGGTATTTTTATACTTCATCCCATGGAAAAAACTTCAGCCAGACACCTCAAGCCTGAGGAATTTTCATAGTTCTTACTGCTTTTTCACATGTTTAATCGGGTTGGTCCAACTTCGGCTGCTTTTAAAGAGCAGATCTTTTCACATGTGTCATAGAAGACCCCCTTAGAGAAGGATCGGCTATTATTATACTTGGCCTCATGTCAAAAACTACAGTCAGACACCTCAAAACTGAGGAATTTTCATAATTATTACTGCGATTTCACAGGTTTAAGCGAGTTGGTCCAACTTTTGCTGTTCGTAAAGGGCATATCTTCACACATGTGTCATAGGAGACTACCTTAAAGAAGTATCGGGTATTTTTTATACTTTGCCCCATGTCAAAAATTTCAGCCAGACACCTCAAAACTGAAGAATTTTCATAATTCTTACTGCGATTTCAAAGTTTTAAGCGAGTTCGTCCAACTTCGGCTGCTTTTAAATAGCAGATCTTTTCACATGTGTCATAGAAGACCCCCTTAAAGAAGGATCGGCTATTTTTATACTTCGCCCCATGTCAAAAACTACAGTCAGACACCTCAAAACTGAGGAATTTTCATAATTCTTACTGCGATTTCACAGGTTTAAGCGAGTTGGTCCAACTTTTGCTGTTCGTAAAGGGCATATCTTCACACATGTGTCATAGAAGACCACCTTAAAGAAGTATCGGGTATTTTTATACTTCGCCCATGTCAAAAACTACAGCCAGACACCTCAAAACTGAGAAATTTTTATAATTCTTACTGCGTTTTCACATGTTTGAGATGGTTCGTCTACCTCTGGCTGCTTTTAAAGGGCAGATATTTTCAATGTGACATAGAGGACCACCCTTACGTGGTACCAGGTACTTTTAGACTTCGCCTTATGACAAATACTTTAACCAGACACCTTAAATCTGGGTAGTTTTTATAATTCTTACTGTGCTTTCGATTGTTTAAGCAGGTTTGTCCAACTTTGACTATTTTTAAAAGGCGAATATTTACACATGTGTCGTAGAACGCAACTCTTAAGTGGTATCAGGCATTTTTGGAGATCTTCCCATGACCAAAACTACATCCAAACACCTCAAAGCTCGACTTTTTTTTCGCAATTGATCTCTCCATAGGACATGATCATGCAAATTAGAACAGTTCAGCCCATACAAAGTGTTCAGATGTGGAATTTGTTGCATTTCAGACAGTGTCACTCTTATGTCGCTACCCTGCAGCGAAAGCAACTAGTTGAAAACTACTTTACAACTAGTTGGTGCACCGGGCTTATATGGAACAAAGACAGAACACTGACTAGTTGAGCCCGGTGTTCTGTCTTTTTTCCATATACGCAACTGGTATTTTTTACGTGTTGATGTCCTACAAGATGTCAATTGTCAGATTTCGACCATTATTATTTACTAGCCAGGAAATACCAGTTTCATGCTAGTTGTAAGATACCAGTTCCATCCTAGTTCATCCTGGACTAGTATAATTTCCAAAAAATGAACTAGTCCAAAAAGGACCAGTATGGAATATACTAGTCAAAAAGGCTTTTAACCTGGATTAGTATGATTTCAACCAGAATTTTCCTGGCTTACCCTTTATTTTATCATTTGACTTTATTTTCATGTTTATTCTTAAGAAAGCAGCGGCTATTTGTATTCACCCTATCTCGAAAAAGCATCTATGAATTATAAGAGAAAATGAAACGAATGAATTTTGTTTTTTTCAACTGGTATAATTTCATCCAGAAAAATCTAGTTGTATACTAGTATGGAATGGATATTTCCTGACTAGTATGGGTTCAGCCGGAAAATTCTATTTGTATACTGGTATGAAATGGATATTTCCTGACTAGTATGAGTTCTGCCAGAAAATTATAGTTGTATACTAGTATTTTTCTGATTAGTTTGAGGTTTCGCTGCAGGGAACTCGCTAAAACCTGTGAAATCGCAGTAAGAATTATGAAAATTCCTCAATTTTGAGGTGTCTGGCTGTAGTTTTTGACATGGGGCGAAGTATAAAAATACCCGATGCTTCTTTAAGGTGGTCTTCTATGACACATGTGTGTAGATATGCCCTTTACGAACAGCAAAAGTTGGACCAACTCGCTTAAACCTGTGAAATCGCAGTAAGAATTATGAAAATTCCTCAGTTTTGAGGTGTCTGACTGTAGTTTTTGACATGGGGCGAAGTATAAAAATACCCGATACTTCTTGAAGGGGGTCTTCTATGACACATGTGAAAAGATCTGCTCTTTAAAAGCAGCCGAAGTTGGACCAACCCGATTAAACATGTGAACAAGCAGTAAGAACTATGAAAATTCCTCAGCCTTGAGGTGTCTGGCTGCAGTTTTTTCCATGGGATGAAGTCTAAAAATACCTGATACTACTTGGAGATAGTGTTCCACAACACATGTGTAAAGATCTGCCTTTCAAAAATAGCCAAAGTTGGACAAACTCGGTTAAACATGTGAAAGTGCAGTAAGAATTATAAAAATTCCTCAGTTTTGAGGTGTCTGGCTGAAGTGTTTGACATGAGGCGAAATCTAAAAGTAACTGATACCACTTAAGGGTGGTCTTCTATGACACATGTGAAAAGATCCGCTCTCTAAGAGCAGCCGAAGTTGGACCAACCCGATTAAACATGTGAAAAAGCAGTAAGAACTAGGAAAATTCCTCAGGCTTGAGGTGTCTGGCTGAAGTTTTTTCCATGGGATGAAGTATAAAAATGCCTGATACTACTTGGAGATAGTGTTCCTCGACACATGTGCAAAGATCTGCCTTTCAAAAACTGCCAAAGTTGGACAAACTGGCTTAAACATGTGAAAGTGCAGTAAGAATTATAAAAATTCCTCAGTTTTGAGGTGTCTGGCTGAAGTTTTTGACATGGGGCGAAGTCAAAAAGTACGTGATACCACTTAAGAGTGGTCTTCTATGACACATGTGAAATTATCTGCCCTTTAAAAGCAGGCAAAGTTAGAGCAACCCAGTTAAACATGTGAATTCGCAGCAAGAATTATGAAATTTCCTCAGCTTTGAGGTGTCTGGCTGAAGTTTTTGTCATGGGGCGAAGTCTAAAAATGCCTAATAGTAGTGTTATACGATACATTTGTAGCGATCCGCCATTTAAAAGCAGCCAAAGTTGGGTAAACCCATTTGACCATGTGAAAGCACAGTAAAAATGATGAAAAGTTCCCGTGCTTTGGGTTGTTTGGCTTAACTTTTTTTCATGGAATGAAGTCCGGAAATGCCTGATACTGTTTAAGGTAGTGTTATACGACACATGTGTAAAGATCCGCCGTTTAAACGTGGACAAAGTTAGAGAAACCTGCTGAAACAAGTGAAATCTCTGTAAAAATTAGTGAAAATCCCGAGCTTTGAGGTGTCTGGCTGAAGTTTTTGCCATGGGGCGAAGTATAGAAATGACTGAAACTACTTAAGGGTAGTGTCCTACGAAACATCTGAAAAGATCCGTCGTTTAGAAGTTGTAAAAGTGGGACAAACAAGAGAAAGCAAATTAATAGGAAAATAAAAGTTCCCGAACTTTTAGGTGTCTGGCTGAAGTTTTTGCCATGGGATGATGTCTGGAAATGCTTGATTCTACTTAAGGGTAGCATTTTACGACACATGTGTAAAGATCTGCTATTTAAAAGTAGTCAAAGTTTGTCAAATCTACTTAAAAATGTGAAAGCGCAGTAAAAATTAGTGAAATTTCCCGAGTTTTGAGGTGTCTGGCTGAAGTTTTTGCCATGGGACGAGGTCTAAAAATTACTGAAACTACTTAAGGGTAGTGTCCTACGACACATGTGAAAAGATCTATCATTTAAAATTAGTAAAAGTGGGACAAACAAGAGAAAGCAAATTAATAGGAAAATAAAAGTTCTCGAACTTTCAGGTGTCTGGCTGAAGTTTTTTCCATGGGATAATGCCTAGGAATGCTTCATTCTACTTAAGGGTAGCATTTTACGACACATGTGTAAAGATCTGTTATTTAAAAGAGGCCAAAGTTGGTCAAATCCGCTTAAACATGTGAAAGCGCAGTAAAAATTAGTGAAATTTCCCGAGTTTTGAGGTGTCTGGCTGAAGTTTTTTCCATGGGACGACGTCTAAAAATTCCTGATACTACTTGAGGGTAGTGTTCTACAAAAAATGGGAAAATATTGGGTAGTTAAAAGCAGCCAAAGTGGCCCAAATGCGTGAAATTAGTAAAACAGAATAAATTTCCATAGGAAAATCCGCGAACTGGGGGTGTCTGGCTGGAGCCTTGTCACTGGTACGGGTCTAACAACACTTGATACTGACGCGGGGTGGTAATCTACGTCAAATATGTGAAAATCATCCATTATAAAATAAGTGAAGTTAGGGTCATTTTTTGGCGACTTTGACCCCCGATTCCTAGGCCCTTGTCATAGGTACAGCTTTAAAATTTTCACATTCTTTCTAGATTCGGGGAGGACTATCGATCGGTATTGGTTTCATCCATTATAAAATAAGTGACGCTTTTAGGCTCTGGGATCTTGGTCTATATACGATGGAAAGTGAGTAGCAACGAAAAGTACAGTTTAAATCAAATCATCAGTTTGCGAATAACCAAAGTAGGCTTCCAGCCCACAAAACGGTATTCGAGCATCATTTTTGGCGTCGTTGAAAAAAAACTAACAACAACTAGTGCATAAAAGAGAGAGTAGACGGCCCAATAAAATGGTCGTAGCAATTCTCTAAGTGCATAGCAACGAACAAGAGTGTCAAGTGTTGGTTGGCGTCGCTTCATCGATTGAAAGAAAAGAAGAAAAAAACAATATAATCAAAGTGTGAGAAAGAGATAGTAGAAAGCGAAAGTTAAACACGCCGTTGTGACTATTCTCAAAGCCAAATCTAATGTACACACATTAGCATACGCTATATCGAAAGCTAATAATTGTACAGTGCATACAGTGAAGCACGCATCAAAATACATACAAATATACATAAAAGCATCGTCAAATGCAAATCAACATACACACACATTTGTATAACCCCCTGCGGGTTAGGGGTTTAGAATATGCCCGAGGTAGGCATACCGGTCGTAAGAGGCGACTAATATGCACATAGGTAATGACGTGCTAACTCGATGGTTGATCTACGGATATGATGCCTCTCACATCTCATTACCCATCTTCTCCTTCCTCCTGGATGGAGGGATGACATGGCCTAGAGGGTTCCACTGGTCATACCAAATCGCTACCACGACAGTCGGGCAGTACCGCAAGGGAGTACCGCAGCGTACCGGGTTCATATCCGGCCAAGGACTGTCAACTTCGGCATCACTCCCCAAAACCTTCGGGGAGTGTTTTGCTGTTAACAACAACAACAACAACAACCACATTTGTATAAAAGCATCGTCAAATGCAAATCAACGTTGAAGCGAGCAGAACTTGAGCAGTTTTCGGCAGAGAGTTTCCAGAAGCAGCAGCAGTTACAAAACAGTCACGAGCAAAATATTAGCAAGTAAGAGTAGAGAGTGCATGTTTGTTGAAAATTAGAAAGTTAGCCCTATGCATGTGGGTAGGTTGTTTTGAAAAATAAAATATATTTTTTTTGAGGATAATTAATTGAAATCGAAAAATAAAGAACTTAAATTCGTTAAAATTACATTTACGAGGAAAATCAAGGACGATTACGAGGAAAATCAAGGACAAGCTAGTTTTAAAATTTGATTTGAATTTTGTTTCATAAATTGTTTGTAAACTACCGGGCGTAATGGAGCGAGAAGAAATATTTCGTTTGACGGTAGACGGGCTTAAGAGAAAGTTGAGAGCGGGGGTGCTCGACTACTGGTCGAAAAGCATCTCTTCAAGATAGGCTATGCGAATACTATAATTTATTAGTTGTTGATGACGATCAGATGCGCACAGGTTCTCGGGTTGTATTAGGGCGGTCCAATTTTACTCTACGCGATATCGAAGACTCACTGACCTCATTCAGTGGCAATGGTCACCAATCGATCGAAGAATGGCTGTTAGAATTTGAAAGCAATGATGCAGCTGTTGGTTGGAATGAATTACAAAAATTCATTTATTCTAAGCAACTTTTGAAGGGCGCGGCTAAGATGTTTATTAAAGGTCAACGTAGTATTATTAGTTGGGGTATGCTTAAAGAAGCACTGCGGCAGGAGTTTGGGGCGAACGTTTCCTCTATAGACGTTAATCGGGCATAAAGGAGTCGTCGAAAGCGAACAAATGAAGATTTCCGGGAATATTTGTATAGTTTGATGGAGATAGGTGCGCCTATTAAACTAGATGAGAAAAGTTTAATAGAATATTTTATTGAAGGTATTCCTGATTCAAAGATGGGTAAAAGTAACTTATACCAAGCACGCACCCTGCAAGAACTGAAAGAGCAAATTCGCATTTATGAAAAAATCAAGGTGGGTAAACAAAGTTTTAAGACAGGTGATTTCCAAAAAACAGGGAGCAACCAGACAACTTCTGATGATGTCAAAAAGGATAGGAAATGTTTCAAATGTAACAACGTGGGCCCCCTTGCTAAGGATTGTCAGAAATCGTCAAGCAATTGTTTCAAGTGTGGTACGGCAGGACATCGCGCGGCAGCGTGCACATCGGGTAGCAAAGAAATTAAAAAGGAAACAAAGGTTGAAAATACCAGGGCGAACATTATGAGTAGCGAGTGGTACCGTACTGTTTTTGGTAAAGGAAATTGTTCGATTTTTAAGGACATTACATACAAAGGCGTCACGTTTGGAGCCCGAGTAGACACTGGTAGTGATTTGTCCTTAGTTCGGGAAGATGTGTGGGAAAAGTTTGGGAATACTGAATTTAAAACGGATGTAAGAAAGTTAATGGGGGTTGGCGAGGGAACTATTGCAACTATTGGAAGTTTCGTGATGGCCGTAGAAGTCGATGGCTTGAAACTAGACGTTAACTTCCACGTCGTCAAGCAAAAGGATATAATTTATGCAGCAATTATCGGGAACAATGTGCTAAAATTGGTAGATATGTTCGTAACAGAAGATATGGTGGTTTTTCGGAAAAAGGGAAATATACAGATAGTGGGCAAGGAAGTACACAATGTTTCGCAAGAAGAGCAGACACTTGAAGTCCTTAAGGAGTTTCAAAGTCTATGCATGGCTGAAGATGTTAGTGACAGGTAACAAGTAAAACCAAGCCTACAACATCTCGATAAAAATACGTTAGGTAAAGTTGAAGATTACGCTAGTTGATGATAAACCAGTTTATCAGGGACCAAGAAGAATGGCATATAGTGAGAAGTGTGAGGTAGATAATCAAATACAGGAATGGCTAGATAAGGGTATAATCCAGCACAGCACTTCCGAGTACGCATCTATCATCGTTTTGGTTAAAAAGAAAGACGGCAGCAAACGACTTTGCTGCGATTAACTATAGGGGTCTAAATAAAAAGATCATGAGGGATAATTTCCCAATGCCTCTCATAGACGATGTCGTTGACAAATTACAAGGTTCGTCAGTTTTCACAACACCCGATTTGGCCAATGGATTTTTCCATGTACCTGTTGAGGAATGTTCGCGCAAGTACACAGCCTTTGTGACCCATTTCGGTCAGTACGAGTTTAAATACGTACCTTTCGGTATTTCCAACTCGCCAGCAGTATTTTCGCGATACATTTTTGCGGTTCTGAGAGATTTGGTCCAAGACGGCACCGTAATCACGTATATGGATGATATAATTATTCCTTCAAAAAACGTCGAAGAGGGTATAGAGAAACTAATAAGGGTATTAACGAGGGCTGGGGAATATAACTTACAGATTAAGTGGAAAAAGTGCCAATTTTTACAACAAAAAGTAGAGTTCTTGGGCTATGTAATAGAGAACGGGACCATCAAACCTTCAATAGAAAAAACGCGCGCTGTAGATAACTTCCCATTGCCTCACGATCGTAAGTCCGTTCAGCGATTTTTAGGTTTAACTTCATATTTTAGGCGTTTTGTTGCTGGTTATGCAATAATAGCTAAACCCCTATCAGATATCCTCAGGCAGGATAAAAAAATTTGTTTGGGCGAATTAGAGGTTGCAGCATTGCAGCAACTTAAGATGTCACTGGTAAATGCACCTGTTCTAAGCTTATATAATCCAAAGACGCAGACCGAAGTGCACGCTGACGCGTCGAAGTACGGGATGGTGCTGTCCTTTTACAAAAGTGCAGTGACGATCAGGAGTTTCATCCCATACAATATATGAGCCGTAAAACAAAGCCAGCAGAAGAGCGTTATCATTCCTACGAGCTTGAGGTTCTTGCTATTGTAGAGGCTTTGAAAAAGCGGCGTGTATATCTGTTGGGTATGGGGTTCAAGATTGTCACTGACTGCAACGCATTTGCTATGACGATGAACAAAAAGGAAGTACCAGCAAGAATTTCGCGATGGGCATTGTTTTTGCAGGAGTTTGAATACGAAATTGAACATAGAGCAGGTAGCAAAATGCGGCACGTGGACGCATTAAGCAGAGTTACGTGTCTAATGTTGGAAGATTCGCTACAGCATAGGTTAAGGCAAGCGCAGTTAAGTGACGATTGGGTTAGGGCAGTGATGAAGGTCGCAGGAAAAGAGGAGTATGAGAACTTTTACATAAAGCAAGGTGTACTTTTTAAAGATCCAGTCAAGGAACTAGTTGTCGTGCCGAGTTTTATGGAAGAAGAAATAATCAGTATAGCACATAAGCAGGGGCACTTCGCAGCTAAGCGCACACAAGAAGCCGTAGAGAAAAATTTCTAGGTATATTCCAAATTTGGCTTCGAAAGTGGCAAAAGTTGTAAAGAACTGCATAGAATGTATAGTCTCGGAGAGCAAGACAGGCCAGAAGGAAGGTTTTCTTTCACCAATAGAGAAAGATGATGTTCCGCTAGAGACCTATCACATAGACCATGTTGGGCCGATGGAGGCAACAAACAAGCGATATAGCTATATTCTTGTTGTTGTAGATGGGTTCTCCAAGTTTGTTTGGCTCTATCCAACGGGAACAGACGAGGTGCTCGATAGATTGAAAAAAACAGGCGGCAGTGTTTGGTAACCCGAGGCGGATTATATCCGATAGAGGAGCAGCGTTCACCTCTAATGCATTTAAAAAATATTGCGAAGAGGAAAATATACAGAATCTTCTTATAGCAACTGGTGTTCCACGAGGTAATGGCCAGGTAGAGCGGATGCATAAAGCAGTAGGACCAATGCTAGCAAAAAGTTGTGGTGATAGTCCTAGTTTTTGGTACAAGCATGTAGATAAGGTTAAAAAAACAATAAATAATACTGCACCAAGGAGTACAACGGTTTCACCATTTAAACTTTTAACAGGGGTTGAAATGCGCATTCAGGGAATTCCAGAGTTCCAGAAAATGCTAAAGGAAAAGCTGTTAAGCATTTTGAAGATGAAAGAGAGGATGTGCGTAGGAAAGCAAAAAATAATATTGAAAAGATTTAGGCCGAAAATCGTAAAACATTTAACTCCAAGAGGCGTGCCGATACAAAATACCATATTGATGATTTAGTTGCAATCAAGCGGACACAGTTTGCCGATACAAAATACCATATTGATGATTTAGTTGCAATCAAGCGGACACAGTTCGGAACAGGCCTTAAATTGAGACCAAAGTTCTTAGGTCCTTATAAGATAACCAAAATTTTACGTCACGGAAGGTACGAGGTAAGTAAGGTGGACGAGCATGAGGGACCGAGGTCTACTTCAACTGTAGCCGAGCAGATGAAGGGATGGGAGCCATCGTGCGAGGTCGACTGATAGTCAGGATAGCCGAGTTTGTAGGATAATATTAGCGAGGCGACTGTAGGTAGTAAGGATGGCGACACCTGTTTGTCGTGCTTTACTATCAACAACCAGCAACGCTTATTCAAGTACGCGTAATTACAACTCTAATTGATTTCATGCGCAACCCTTTCGCGTCGTAACCGACAAATTTAAAATCAGTTGGTCAGTTTCCATTAAGATCCGCGACATTCAACATCAGTAAAAAAGCCGCTCCAATATCGCGTCGGCAGTGAAATTAAAATATCTACTTTTCTTATTGCTAATGTTTAATACTTAAATAATAAAATACCTACTTTACCTTTTGCTAATACATATTTAATAAATAAACTTAATATAAACTTAAATCTAATAAACTAAACTAAATATGTTCTAAATAAAAGGGGTGAACAGGTAAGAATCCCCACATACATACTTAACATACTTTTAAAAAAAAATGTAATGATTCACACACTTATCCCTTTTAGAACGTTTTAAATAATGTTATTTTAAGACTGAAGGGTTCCATTTTTACTTTAATACCCTGATCTCTATGTCCTCATATATCTCTTTGAAAGACCACAGTTTATTGTACGTGTCATTTTGCTTTTATGTCTTGTCTTCCGACACATTTGTCTGTGTTAATGTGGTACATAAATTTTTGCATTAAATCATTAAGAATTAGTTAAGCATAGCAACAAAACTCATTCAGCCACAAATGTAATGACAAAAATGCGTAATGTGGCATTTGTGGAGACGCACATTTTTTCCTACTTCGAATTATTTACGCTTAACGAAATGCTTTTGTGCATATTTACATTTGTGACGCTTTAGTAGTACATATTATATTATTTTTTTACAATCGCCATACCATTACCATACCATTACCATACCATTACCATACCATTACCATACCATTACCATACCATTACCATACCATTACCATACCATTACCATACCATTACCATACCATTACCATACCATTACCATACCATTACCATACCATTACCATACCATTACCATACCATTACCATACCATTACCATACCATTACCATACCATTACCATACCATTACCATACCATTACCATACCATTACCATACCATTACCATACCATTACCATACCATTACCATACCATTACCATACCATTACCATACCATTACCATACCATTACCATACCATTACCATACCATTACCATACCATTACCATACCATTACCATACCATTACCATACCATTACCATACCATTACCATACCATTACCATACCATTACCATACCATTACCATACCATTACCATACCATTACCATACCATTACCATACCATTACCATACCATTACCATACCATTACCATACCATTACCATACCATTACCATACCATTACCATACCATTACCATACCATTACCATACCATTACCATACCATTACCATACCATTACCATACCATTACCATACCATTACCATACCATTACCATACCATTACCATACCATTACCATACCATTACCATACCTTTACCATACCATTACCATACCATTACCATACCATTACCATACCATTACCATACCATTACCGTACCATTACCATACCATTACCATACCATTACCATACCATTACCATACCATTACCATACCATTACCATACCATTACCATACCATTACCATACCATTACCATACCATTACCATACCATTACCATACCATTACCATACCATTACCATACCATTACCATACCATTACCATACCATTACCATACCATTACCATACCATTACCATACCATTACCATACCATTACCATACCATTACCATACCATTACCATACCATTACCATACCATTACCATACCATTACCATACCATTACCATACCATTACCATACCATTACCATACCATTACCATACCATTACCATACCATTACCATACCATTACCATACCATTACCATACCATTACCATACCATTACCATACCATTACCATACCATTACCATACCATTACCATACCATTACCATACCATTACCATACCATTACCATACCATTACCATACCATTACCATACCATTACCATACCATTACCATACCATTACCATACCATTACCATACCATTACCATACCATTACCATACCATTACCATACCATTACCATACCATTACCATACCATTACCATACCATTACCATACCATTACCATACCATTACCATACCATTACCATACCATTACCATACCATTACCATACCATTACCATACCATTACCATACCATTACCATACCATTACCATACCATTACCATACCATTACCATACCATTACCATACCATTACCATACCATTACCATACCATTACCATACCATTACCATACCATTACCATACCATTACCATACCATTACCATACCATTACCATACCATTACCATACCATTACCATACCATTACCATACCATTACCATACCATTACCATACCATTACCATACCATTACCATACCATTACCATACCATTACCATACCATTACCATACCATTACCATACCATTACCATACCATTACCATACCATTACCATACCATTACCATACCATTACCATACCATTACCATACCATTACCATACCATTACCATACCATTACCATACCATTACCATACCATTACCATACCATTACCATACCATTACCATACCATTACCATACCATTACCATACCATTACCATACCATTACCATACCATTACCATACCA
Source organism: Campiglossa producta (assembly GCA_964058755.1). Taxonomy (NCBI): domain Eukaryota; kingdom Metazoa; phylum Arthropoda; class Insecta; order Diptera; family Tephritidae; genus Campiglossa; species Campiglossa producta. The sequence goes on from CAXKVI010000003.1 coordinate 101,864,972, forward strand.
TTACCATACCATTACCATACCATTACCATACCATTACCATACCATTACCATACCATTACCATACCATTACCATACCATTACCATACCATTACCATACCATTACCATACCATTACCATACCATTACCATACCATTACCATACCATTACCATACCATTACCATACCATTACCATACCATTACCATACCATTACCATACCATTACCATACCATTACCATACCATTACCATACCATTACCATACCATTACCATACCATTACCATACCATTACCATACCATTACCATACCATTACCATACCATTACCATACCATTACCATACCATTACCATACCATTACCATACCATTACCATACCATTACCATACCATTACCATACCATTACCATACCATTACCATACCATTACCATACCATTACCATACCATTACCATACCATTACCATACCATTACCATACCATTACCATACCATTACCATACCATTACCATACCATTACCATACCATTACCATACCATTACCATACCATTACCATACCATTACCATACCATTACCATACCATTACCATACCATTACCATACCATTACCATACCATTACCATACCATTACCATACCATTACCATACCATTACCATACCATTACCATACCATTACCATACCATTACCATACCATTACCATACCATTACCATACCATTACCATACCATTACCATACCATTACCATACCATTACCATACCATTACCATACCATTACCATACCATTACCATACCATTACCATACCATTACCATACCATTACCATACCATTACCATACCATTACCATACCATTACCATACCATTACCATACCATTACCATACCATTACCATACCATTACCATTAGTAGTCACTTCAGGCAATATAAATGTGTTTTGGTAAAAATGACAAATTGCTACCGCATTAAAAAGGTAACAAATGTCCAAGGACCAAAAATTTTGGAATTTTGTCATAATTTACGCATTGTCCTTACAAAAGCCCTTTTCACTGTTCAAAAGCGACTGTTTATGATTACTTTACCTATACGTTAATGCATACATATGACCATATAAACAATGTGCCTAATTAATACCATTGTTTGGCATAATTAATTCACCGACAGGTAGCACATCAACCATTTAAATTAACAAAGAGTACAGACTACTCGTAAGACTTTCATGGGACCGACAATATAAACCTATTCCCAAAAGGCGATGCACTTTCTATAATGTCCTTTTTACAGCTGCTGCTATGAATTTTAATACTTTTAACCCTTTAACTACGACTATCTGCAGTTTATCGTTTCCTGCTACTGTTTATAATTCATTACAGTATCTTTTTCACATTTTCCAGGCTTCGCTCAGAAACGATTTTCCAGACGACTGCTACTTTGGACTGTGAGGATAACTGAGAAGTAAAGCCACCTCTCGAACCGGTTATGAAACCCGTCAAACTATACGAGGAATCATGGACGTTGTTGGTATGAGATTAGATTCATGGATATCTGAGCTAGGCTGAGAGTAAGTATTAAATGAGATTCAAGGAAAACCTCTAACACAATTTTTTGATTCTCGAATTATTAAGTATATGTACTTACTTTGCTCTCAAAAATATGTCTTATTTAATCTTCCCATTAATATTCCGATTAAAAGTCTTACTATTACCTATTCCTAATACTACTATATTTCTTTTTCTCCTTTCCCTTATGCTATGGATACACACACGGAGATTATCTCCAATAAATCTTCTTTAATCAGATCCTAATTTTACCCTGACACACACAAAATTGAAGATTAACAATCGGCGCCATCTAGTGCTTTGGTTGTAATACTTGCGGTTTAAAACTAGATGTCGCTGACGATTGTTTTTTTTTTTGGTGACTCTAGTCCAGTAGCGGTAAACTCGTAATTTTGGTAGTTGCCCTTGCAATTTTTGTTTATTTATCGATGACAGTATCGTAATTTCGTGTCTGAACTCTGCTCAAAACTTCTTCATTTTTGGGAGTTTATAATGAAGATTATGCTCAAGTTAACTCCCAAAAGCGGAGTTAATTTGAAATTTGCGCTAACGTATCTGCCGTATTAATATCCCAATTAAAATTCCGATTGCTAATTTCATTTCCATTTCTAGATCTATACCTATTCGTAATCCCCTTCTTATTCAGCTCTTTGTTTCTCTGTCTAATTTTCTTAGTCTTTATCCTCTAATTATGTTTCCTTTCCTGTCCCCTTCCTACACTTCACTCTTTCTCCTTCTTCCCCTTTTATAAAGTTCCGTTTTTCCTTAGAAACATTTTATTTTGAAACTAGTTGCTTTCTGTGCAGGACCTAAATGATTTTACTTGCACATATAGACACATTCACGTATAAATGAACAAATCAAGCCATAGCCCATGTCTAAATTAAGGTCAAATCTTCCTGTCTCGACATACGAAATTGCAATATTTATATATCCACAAATTTATGGCCAAATTTGCTACTAAGTATGGAAAGAAGAAGTAAAAGGGAAGAGTAAACCTATAGTGTTGAAACAACTTTGTTAATTGGCCAGGAAAAAAATTAATGCGACTAGTACGGAAAGGCGAGTAGTGCAGACTACCTCTTTATTAAGTACGGTTGGTTTCAATAAACTGTGATACCCAGCTGTACTGGTAAACAGAGTACTATAGATTTGTCCAAGTAACGTGGGGTTTTAAAGGTACAAATTAATAGAGATAGATATAGAGTTTCATAGAGTGAGCAAATGAAACCTTTTGAGCAATTTCCTTAAGACACCGACCAAATCCCTGTTTGTATTTCAGGATGATCGGATTTGTTACAGGAATAGTCTAGCTATCGTCAAAAACACAAGCGCATGATATTAGCACCCACTTTTTACAGATAAATGGATACTGACTTACATTTGTACAAGCATATGAGCATATATCGCAAATAATTTATTTGAGACGAAGACTCGATTTCTACTTAATTCGTGCAATAAACTCTTATAAAATGTGTTGAATGTATATTATGGAGATTGGCTAAATTTTTTCAAGAAATGGGGAGTAAGACGAAAATATTACGGAGGCGTGGCACCTCTCGTGCGAATTTGATTTCATAGGCGTAATATCTCCAAAATTGTTGAAGACAAGAGGGATCTGGAAATTAGTATGGAGAGCTACTATCAAACAAAGGAAAACATTTTGGTTACACGAAAAGCGGGCGTGGCACCGCCAATACATACTTAATTCTTAAGCCTATACTTTACTAAAAGGGGTTTTTGCAGGAACCTGGAAATTGCTAAATAAATATACGATATCAACACCATTCTCCCAGACAAAAGTGGGAGTTATAGGAAATAGATGCGTGGCACCTTCTAAATAAACTTAATTTTTGAGGCTGAATATCTTTATGAAGGATCAAGGTAGGGATCAGAAATAGGTATGAAGACATACGATACCAACACCATACACCGGAAAAAATTGCAGCCATGGAAAAAGGGTGCCGGTGCGGCATACGAATTTAATTTTTTCGTTTAAAACAATACGTGTGTAATCGTGAATTTTTGAAATTGACTCCATAAAAAATCTGTTTTGGTTAGAATCCTGGATCCGACACTGGTTAAAAGCATAGTGTTGGGCTTAAATTTAAATAATCATACACCCTAATTCGCATGTGCATATGTATCTCACTATGCATGGTCACTATAAATTGCAGCCGTCAACCAACTAACCAACCCCAACCAGTTCTCGTACGTTCAGCAAAAGGGTCGTCGCAAAATGTTCATGTGCGGTCAAATAGTCAGAGCTTTCGGTCAAGTCAATTGTGGGGTTTTACTAGTAAAGACACCCAATCGACAACTATGTAGCTTTTGATAGAGAAGAGTTATGTACCACAAAAATAACAAAAACAACTACAACAAAATGCTAAGGTAAAAGGTTCTAAATGCCACTTAATGAATTTATTGGCCAACAAATAACATGAAATGAGATTTATGCAGCATTTGTTAGGTTGATAAAGAGAAGCAGCAGCATAAAACCCCAACACACAATGAAGTTAGATTTCGATTGGAGGTACATTAGAGAACTAGCCCGATTATCCAATCTCTAACGTTAGACGACGACTAAAGAAATACTGGAGAAACATAATGTTCTCCAAAAAAAATGCGACATAATTGTCAAATCGAGAAACCCATAGTTCTCTAGTTGAATTCTAATTTCAATCTCTAATGGGATTCTAATGTGAATTGAGTTTTTGCCTAGTTCTCTAACCTATCTATACTTAATCGAGTTCTAATTTAGTTTTCTAGTTGCCCTCGAATAGAGAATAGTTATAGAACATTTCTCCAACGTTAGAAGCTGTGTCTGTTGGGAAGCTATCAACGAAGCCTTTGAATAAGTGAAGTGTTGGTGTGGCAGTGACCGTGGCAGCAGCGATATATGTATATGGGCGTGACATAAATTCTGAGTACAAATACACACGGTTAAAAATTTGAGCCTAAATTTTAAACTTTTTTGGACTACATATCGCCGGTTCCAAAGTAAACAGAAGTATTTCAAAATTTAAATTGTTTTTGAAACGGCATTCAAAATTTCATTTTTACAATGGAGTTCTATGACAAAATAAAAGTTTGAAATGCTGTTTTCCCAAAAATTTTAAAAAGTAAATACATCTGTTTACTTTGGAACCGGCGATATATGACCTAAATAAATTTGGTTTCAAATTTAATCTAGACCACTTTTCAAGAAAATTGGTTAATGAAACGGGTTTCAGTTTTAAGTAAACCAGAAATGTTTTAACGATTAAAAAAAATATATATATATATTTTGTCCGTTGGCTGTGACTTGAACGAAGACTCCCCCGCATCATGGCCGTCTGCTCTACCACTGTGCTACATTGAAAAATTCAATTTTGAATAAGCTTTCAAAAATAAATAAAAACAAAACGAGAATTGCACAGCAAAAAGGTTTTAATTTAAAAAAGTTTTAAATTTAAACCGGAAGGTTTTAATTTTAAACCGAAAAGTTTTAATTTTCAAACCAAAAAGTTTTCATTTTAAACCGAAAAGTTTTAAGGGTAAAATAAAATTTAAAAAATTGGGCACAAAAAAGTCTTTACTGCTTTTTTATTTAGTTCTTAAATCGAAACCAAAAGAAAATGAAATCGAATTAAACTTCAGACTGGTTCGAAATTTAGGCAAATTTTTTTAACCGTGCATTTATACAAATAAACACACATGCAAGCATACATATATCTAACAGCACATTTTGTTACCACTAATTTTCAATGTGAAAATTGTTTAAACCACGATGCGCATTTATTTTGCCTTCACTTACAAACATTTAGATAAACTACCGCATATAAATATCTAGATGTTAATACATTTGATTTTACTTTGAGTGTAGATTTGTGTGTTCGCTTTGGTTATTTGTTGCATGATAGCAAAACGTCGTTGTCGGCACGTGATGGGTTTAACGCAAAACGAGCGAAAGCCATTTATTTGCAGGCTAAAATTACCACATAAATCCTGAGCAGAGCACATAAAATGTTTGCTGTTGCTTTCAAATTGCGAACTCATGAACGGCACACCATTTGTTCGTGTCGTTTGTTGATTAGTTGGCGAGTACCTATGTACGTCCTGCATGCGTAAATGCGGTGGCCATCACAAGCAACGACAGCAGCTCGTTGCCCGCACGGACACTGACACTTAATTCATGCTGCATGCCGTACTGCAATCAATTATCTTAGAAATAAACTGGTATATGTATTATATAAATCTAACTATTAATTGACTCTTTGTAATTTATTGACATTTTGGTTAAACAAAAAAAACTAAATAAATTGCCACGAAATGGTATAGATTTATGCGTTTGTTGCTTAAGTCTTTTGATAGATGGTCGTTTTGAAATTCCTTATGGGAGTTTAATGTTAGACCCAGCGACATGAAATATTTGACTTCTCAAACGGAGTGTGCTAGCAAAATACTAACCAGGCCAATGGTCCACCGCCTATCAGCGTACGACAGCAGTTCTACGCTCTTTTAGCAGATTTTACCCGCTCAGAAAAACACCGTTCCAAGATACAGCACCACATGTCTTAATTTCAGATTTTAACTTTCTTAAAAAATCAAAATCTGTAACCCTTCAATATTCTGTACATGATGCCAAAAAGCAACCGAGTTACCGTTTTAACCTTTAATTTTTCTAAAAACGAACTTAGACGTGCTTGACTAAAAGTCTGTTCGGCAAAGTGATCTATACGAAGTGAACTTTCAAAAAAAAAGCCATGGCTACTTTGGTGCAAAATTGGCGTTGTACAAGGACAGGCCCACCTCATTCTTGAAATGATCGGGAATAGTTCTCAATACAAGAACAAATAACTCTCAAAATGAAACCAAAACGTACTCAATATAACCCTCAAAAGTTCTTGAAATTATTCTCAGCTCCAGCACGAAATGTTCTTGAAACGAAGCCAAACCGTCCCCAACCCAAGAAAAATGTTCCTAAAATCAACCAAATTTTTTCTCAGAACATGACAGAACGTTCTTAAAATAAAAACAAAACGGTATCATAATAAGTCTAAAATGTTCATTAATCAATTGAATCAGTTCATAAAACAAGGCGTTAAGTCAAAACTTACCTCACAGGTTTACATATACGAATGTTCTCAATTTCGGAATTGTTTCATTTGTTCTAGAACGTTTTTGAGGTCTCGTGCTTTACCTATTTTTTCCACACATGAAGTTGAATGGTTGTCCCCTTGTCTGAAAAACTGTTTGAATTCGAAATGTTGGGAGAGATCATCCCTACGCCTTTTTTTACGATGGGCTTCAGTGTTTCGCACAATATGCTAGATGGAACCCAAAAGGCCGTGCCAATGACACTCATTCCGTCTTAGTAAGTGTGATTGCCTTACTTATGAACAACTCGGCATGTAATACGTCTTTTCCCGGCGCTGTGGCTACTTCGGCTAGAAAGTCCTTGCAGGAACTCGATCCAATCTTGAAACCCTCGGCAATACTCCGGCTTTTTTTCGAGTGTTCAGGAGCTGAGGAAGAAAATCTTTCATCTATGGTGGGTCGTGAAAAATGCGCTGAAAGACACTCTTCCTGAGAAACTCAGACGTGCGGTGTTTTTTATGGCCATAAATATGAATATCATCTGCTAAAAAGCGACCTTCCTCAACTGCTATTATCTGGGCCTCTGCAAGAAAGAGGATAGCGACTCCTTTTAATACATATACATTAGGGTGGCCCGTATTATATAGGCAAAAACTCAAATAAGGTTTACAGATCTAGGCACCCCCTACATTTTTAGCTATCACCAAAACAAATATTCTGGGAGAGTTTCAACCTAAAATTCCAACGGCAAGACAGTGCTCAAGGACATACAACATTATGAAAAAAATTAAAAAACTCGTAATTTTGGTAACTTTTTGTATTTATTTGATAGGAAAACACGTTTAGACAGCCTTGTTGTAGGAAAAATTGACGGCATTATTTTCCATAAGTGATATTTATGAAATACTAGCTGACCCGGCAGACGTTGTCCTGCCACAAATTTATTTCCCTGCATGTTTCTCTAACCCGATCCCTATATCTATTTTAATCCATGTCCCTATCTCCTTCGTATAGGAGGAACCACGCCCCCTTTTGCCCCAGTTTTTTTGGAGTTGGCAGGGATTAATCTTGTTTAACTCCTCACGAAATTTCAGTGGTCTAACCTAAATACTTTCAGGGATATGGACTATGAAATGTTTCCATCGTTTGGGAGGTGCCACGCGCCTTTTTTGTTTATCTCCAGTTTTTTTGGAGATGATAGGGATTAATCTTATTTAACTCCTCATGACATTTCAGTGGTCTAACCTAAATACTTCCCGAGATATGGACTATGAAGTATTTCATTCGTATGGGAGGTGCCACGCCCCCTTTTTCGTTACCAACAGTTTTTTCCCATATAACCCCTTGCCAAATTTCAGTGGTCTAACATGAATACTTCCAGAGATATGGACTATGAAGTATTTTATTCGTATGGGAGGTGCCACGTCCAATTTTGGTTAACCCCCAGTTTTATTGGTGAGAATGGTGTTGTTATCCTATAGCTCTGTACCAATTTTCAGGTCCCTTTTAGAGATATTCACCTTGGAGAAAAAAGTTTGTATGGGAGATGCCTGTTCTGATTTTATAACATGACCTGCGCGTGGTAATAACAAAAAAACTCCCCAAATGAAGTATATGATTTGGTTCAGCCGTTTTCGAGTTTTAGCATGACGACTGAACACCATTTCATTTTTATATATACAGAAGATATATCACAATAAACCAAGACGCATTAAATTTTACATGTTCGATTGCAACACGAAGAGTAACACCAAAGCAAAACTTCAAACTTAATGTGTGTTCGTCTCCAAAAATTTACAATGGAAAATTGCAAAAAATAAGCATTTTTTACCCTGAAATAAAAGCCGCATTCTTCTGGAAGATATCGCTCCGGCTTACGCTCATTTCTCACGGGAAAAGTCCGGTTACTATAAAGATAAAGCTAAGGGTACACCTAGCGACGCGACGCGACACGACACGACTCGACCAAGTATTCTTTGCATGTGTTCTTATGGAGCAGAGTACACCTAGCGACAGCAGCACCACGCAACACGACGCGACACAACAATGTTGATCAAATAGGCAACTATTTGGTCGTGTCGCGTAGTGTCGTTAGATGTACCCGTACCTTAAGACTTCACCATCAGATGTCGGTGCGCTTTCACGTAGATCCGTGGTATACACATTATTAAAACAAAAATACCCAAAGAATTTTCGTTTAATACCAAATTTCATTAAATCAGTTTTAAATACAATGCTTTTTTTTGATTATTAAAAAATATATATGCATTCAAGATGGTAATACGTTAAAAAAAATTAAAAAAACGACGCAACTTCTTAACATTTTAATGTGTTTAGTATGAAACCCAAAAAAAAAACGACCCAATTTGAACACTGCGTTGAACCATGCAGCGACATCTGTTTCTGAAAAATTTGGCTTGTACGCAGCTACGACAAAAACCAATTCAACACAGAATGAAAATATCGCGCTAGGGGGGAAATAAACAAAAAGGAGATACCTATAAATTATGGTGGAATTAATAAGATGAGATATAAAATATGGTGGAATTAATAAGATTGTAAGGGAGGTACCACGCCCCCCCTAATATTTTGCTTTGATTTTAATACATGACCTGCGCGTGGTAATAACAAACAAACCCCCCAAAGGAAGTATATTATTTGGTTCAGCCGTTTTCGAGTTTTAGCGTGACGACTGAACACCATTTCATTTTTATATATGTATATAGATTAACAACCAAAATAATTAAAGATTGTATGGGAGGTACCAGGCCCCCTTTTGCGATAACCCCAAGTTTTATGGGTGAGAATGGTGTTGTTATCCTATAGCTCTATACCAATTTTAATGTTCCTACCTTAAACACTTTTGAAGATATTCACCTTGAAAAATTCAGTTTGTATAGGAGGTGCCACGCCCCCTTTTCCGATTACCCCTTCTTTTATGTGTAAGAAGGCTTTTGATACCATATAGGTCTATACCAATTTTCAGTTCCCTACCTTGAACCCTTTCACAGATATTCTGCTTAAAAAATTTAGTTTGTATGGGAGGTACCACGCCCCCTTATTGGATAACCCCCGGTTTTATAGGTGAGAGTGGTGCTGTTATCCTGTAGCTCAGTACCAATTTTCATGTTCCTACCTTAAACACTTTTGAAGATATTCAACTTGAAAAATTCAGTTTGTATGGGAGGTGCCACGCCCCCTTAATATTTTGTTCTGATTTTAAGACATGACCTCATCATTCATCATTTATTGGCGCTTAACCGCCTAAGCGATTTTGGCCGTCGCCTATCAAAGCACGCCAGTCATTCCTTTTTAGCGATAACTGACGCCAATTGGAAACCCCAAGGGAGTTCAAGTCATCCTCCACCTGTTGTTTCCATCTCAGTCGAGGCCTCCCCCTTCCTCTGCTGCCGAATTCGGGTGACGATTGGAAAACCTTCTGGGCTGGAGCTGCTTTGTCCATTCGCATGACGTGACCCAACCAGCGGAGCCTTTGGGCTTTAATTCGCTGGACTATGGTCAGATCTGCGTAAAGCTCGTACAGCTCATCGTTAAATCTCCTTCGATACTCGCCGTCGGCATCACGGGAAGGACCATAAATCTTCCGGAGAACTTTTCTCTCAAATACTCCAAGGGCCATCTCATCTTCTCTTGACATTATAGAGCGTGATCTTTGTTCTTCGAGAGAGGACTTTACTTCTCAATTGCCTACTCAGTCCAAAGTAGCACTTGTTCGCAAGAGTGATTCTCCGTTGGATTTCTAGACTGATATTATTTTCGGTGTTAATGCTGGTTCCCAAATAGACGAAGTCCCCCACAGTTTCAAATTTGTAACTATCAACAGTGACGTGGCTGCCAAGGCGCAGGTGCGCCGATTCTTTCTTTGATGACAGCAAATACTTCGTCTTGTCCTCGTTGACCGCAAGACCCACTTTTTTCGCTTCTTTATCCAGCCCAGAGAAGGCAGCACTTACGGCGCGGTTGTTAAGGCCAATGATATCAATATCATCGGCATACGCCAGCAATTGCACGCTCTTGTAATAGATTGTACCATTGCGGTTTAGCTCTGCTGCTCGAATTATCTTCTCCAGCATCAGGTTGAAGAAATCGCACGAAAGGGAGTCGCCCTGTCTGAAGCCTCGTTTGGTTTCAAATGGCTCAGAGAGGTCCTTCCCGACTCTGACGGAGCTGTTAGTATTGCTCAACGTCATTTGGCAAAGCCGTATAAGCTTTGCAGGGAAGTCAAATTCAGACATGGCGGCATACAGGCAACTCCTTTTTGCGCTGTCAAAAGCGGCTTTGAAATCGACAAAGAGGTGGTGTGTATCGATCCTTTTATCATGGGTCTTCTCCAGGATTTGGCGTATCGTGAAAATCTGGTCGATGGTAGACTTACCAGGTCTAAAGCCACACTGATAAGGTCCAATCAGCTTGTCTACGATGGGCTTCAGTCTTTCACACAATACGCTAGAAAGAACCTTATATGCGATATTAAGAAGGCTGATTCCGCGGTAGTTGGTGCGGTTAGCGGGATCGCCTTTCTTGTGGATTGGGCAGAGCACACTTAAATTCCAATCTGGAGGCATGCACTCGTCTGACCATATTCTGCATAAGAGCTGATGCATGCTTTTTACCAGCTCTTCGCCTCCGTGTTTGAACAGCTCGGCGGGTAGTCCGTCTTTTCCAGGCGCTTTGTTGTTTTTGAGCCGGGATATAGCTATCCTCACTTCATCATAGTCAGGTGGTGGGACGACTTTTCCATCGTCAGGGATTGGGGTATCGGGTTCGACGTCTCCCTCGCAATTTAGCAGTGAGGAGAAGTGCTCCCTCCATAATTTAAGTACACTCTGTACGTCGGTTACCAGGTCGCCATTATTGTCCTTACAGGAACTTGCCCCGGTCTTAAAACCTTCCGTCATCCGCCGGATCTTTTCATAGAATTTTCGGGCATCATTCCTGTCAGCCAGCATCTCAAGCTCCTCACACTCACGCCTTTCGGCCTCACGTTTCTTTTTTCTGAAAAGGCGTCTCTCTTCCTTCTTTGCCTCACGATAGCGTTGCCATACACTGCGGGTTGCGCCCGTTCGCAACGTCTCCCTGTAGGCAGCGTCCTTTTTGTCCGAGGCAGTGCTGCATTCCTCATCGTACCAGTTGTTTTTGCGGGCTCGCTGGAACCCTATAGTGGCCTCAGCGGCAGTACGTAATGAGTGAGAGATATGCTTCCATTGCTCGGTTGCATCGTTAGGTCGAGGATTGCTCTCCGATAGCAGGTGTGAGAGTCGAGTGGAGAAATTGTCAGCTGTCTGTGTCGTGCGCAGCTTCTCGACGTCAAACTTTCCTTCCGTTACTGTGCGCACTTTCTTTGCTACACAGAGGCGTGTGCGTATCTTGGCTGCAACAAGATAATGGTCCGAGTCGATATTGGGACCACGAAGGGTACGCACGTCCAGAACGGTGGAGCTATGTCTGCCGTCGATCATGACATGATCAATCTGGTTTCTTGTTCTTTGATCAGGAGACAGCCATGTGGCTTGGTGTATTCGTTTATGCTGGAACCTGGTACTACTGATGACCATATTGCGAGCAGCGGCGAAATCAATCAACCTAGTGCCGTTGGGGGATGTTATATCATGGAGACTAAATTTTCCAACTGTTGGACCAAAGACTCCTTCCTTGCCCACCTTCGCATTAAAGTCGCCGAGCACGATTTTGATACCATGTTGGGGGCAGCGATCATAAGTCTGTTCAAGTTTATCGTAGAAGGAGTCCTTCTCTGCGTCGTCCGTCTCCTCAGTCGGCGCATAGGCGCAGATAAATGTTATGTTGAAAAATTTCGCTTTGATGCGGATCGCAGCGAGACGCTCGTCCACGGGGGTGAACGCTAGTACTTGGCGGCGAAGTCTCTTTCCCACCACGAATCCTACACCACGCGCTTTGCCGCGTGTCTGGCCACTGTAGTATACGTCACAAGGTCCGATGGTCGTCTTTCCTTGTCCCGTCCATCGCATTTCCTGCAGGGCGGTGATGTCAGCCTTTGCGTTAACGAGGACATGACCTGCGCGTGGTAATAACAAACAAATCCCCCAAAGGAAGTATTTCATTTGGTTCAGCCGTTTTCGAGTTTTAGCGTTACAATTATACACCATTTCATTTTTATATATATAGATTTCAAACAGGTATAACTTTGGGTACTGCTATGGGATGGTTTTCTGTATAATATTAAGTTCATGTAATCTAGATCTTATTGTTGATATGTTTTGCATCTGTTTTACAAAATACGTATATAACAGTTTTTCGAAATTCGAATTATTTTCAAAGTTATAGCTATCAACACTTTTCGAAATTCCTCACTTTTTGATGATTTTCTCATGATTGAGCAAACCGATTTTGCTAATTTTTTAAATATATATCAAAGATGGCATCTTCTACCAAACAAAGATTCAAATTTTTGCAAAAAAAAATTTTGCAAAAATTTTTCGCAATTTTCAACTTCTCCATCGCGGTCAGATGGCGCTTTTGTATGATGTTGTTGGGCATTCCATTAGTAACTATTAGCAAAAAAAAATTTTTTGGGCACTCTAAGGGAGCGGGAGTTATTTACATTTTTTACCTTCATAGTACACAGTACGTAGAGAAAAAAAAATTTCATGAAATATTAACTAGTCTGTAAAAAATGTAAATAACTCCCGCTACCTTAAAGTACCAAAAAATTTTTTTTTTGCTAATAGTTACTAATGGAATGCCCAACAACATCATACAAAAGCGCCATCTGCCCACAATGGAGAAGTTAAAAATTGCGAAAAATGTTTGCAAAAATTTTAATCGTCGTTTGGAAGAAGATACCATCTTTTATATGTATTTAAAAAATTAGCAAAATCGGTTTAACCAATCGTGAGAAATTCATCAAAAAGTGAGGAATTTTGAAAATAATTCGAATTTCGAAAAACTTGCCCCAACGTATTTTTTCTTGTTGTTGTGAACCATACAAAAAAGTTTCAGAAAGATTGTACAACTTCGAAAAAAAGTGGCTCACTTCACAAAATTCAAGTCATATTTAAGAAAGAAACACACTTAAAAAATTAATATAATTTTTTTGACTTTTTCATACAAGTCACGGAAGTTAAGGTTCATTTAGCACCCTTTTCCCATCCATCGAAAAATCTGAAAAAGTTACAGAGGTATATTGAGCCCCATTATAAAAAAATTGAGGGGTGCCCGGGATGAATTTTTGAAGTTAGTTTTTTGGGCCACCCTAATATACATATGTAGGCTGTACCGAGTATTTTTGTTGACATATTAATGAGCGGCCACCGTTGTGTGGCGATAGTGGCTCGGCCTACTACACCAATAAGCGAGATCTCAACCCGGTAAAATTAAAACTAAAAATTCTTTAGAAAAAAATTTTTCTTAACGGGTATATTTTTAGAACGATTTTTAAAACTCGTGTCAAATCATTCCTCTATATGCGAAATCGCGTATCTGCCCATCAAATGTTGTTTTTTCGCCTGTACCTATGTATTTATGATACTGCTAAATATTTTCCTCGCTTTGTCTACATTTTTAACATAATTTATGAACTTTACTTGAAGGGGGACCCTTATCACTTAGCAGATACTTAACAGCTTTCAAATAATTTTCCGTGGCTGTCACCACTTATTTTACACATTCATATATGTAACCACGAAAGACAACGATGATGTGGTCGTGTTGGTAAAATGTAGCTGGTAATGAAAAGAGGAGGATGGGATGGGAAGTGAAGATTTCCAGGTTATAAATAAGTAGAATTAAGGGTGTGAGAAAAATTGTGATAATGATATACTATTACAAGAATCCAGGGTTGCCATCTTTCCACACCCCCAGACCCCAGGATTGAATTTTTTTAATTTTTTTTTTTTGGTTTTTTTTTTTAACTTTGGAAAACAATCAAGTTCGACTGAATAAAAAAACCATAAAAAAACATATGTAAATTTCAGGTATTTGTACATTTTTGCAGATGCATACATTTGTACATTTTTGCAGATGCATACATTTTAAAGACAAATTATATCTATAATTATATATTATTAATTTGATATACCTATTATATTTTTCCATGTTTCATGATAAATAACTATGTGTATGTAAATTAAACTTATTTTTTAAAAGTGTACTTTTCCTTGGTTAAAGCTTTTTGCAAAAGAGGCTTTTGTTGTGATTGCTTTAAGAACTCTAAAAACTCGGAACAAGTCATATTAAAATTTGTTTTTGTAAAAAGCTCGGCTTTGACTAGATCTACTCTCATTTTGTTTCTATTGCACCTCCAATCAGATTCCATTATTGAGAATATACGTTCCACGAAGGCGTTGCTAACGTGAGTGAGTACTTGTTACACGGTCAATATTTATGCGTGAGTGTGTTTGAAAACCATCATCATATATGAAGACATGCATGGATGAAGGGGGTATGTCGCTTTTTGAGTGAAACGAGAAAATCGGCTTTAAAGTTTTGCTTAAACATTTGAGGTTTTTTCGAATCTTTATGGAAAACTGACAAAAAAATTATGCAAAGCTATAAAAGACGTTGCATAATATGCAATAAAAAGCATAAATTTATATTTAGTGTTTTATATGAAAAAAACGGAACATACCACCTTCTTCCACAATTAATATTGAAAAGTTGTGGACATACCCCCTTCATCCATGAATTATCTTCTACAATTTTCACGATAGGCAGATTCTGATAAGACAGAAATATAGATCTGCATAAACACTATTCACCATTGCCAAAAACAGAAATTGAGTGAGAATGCGACATACCCCCTTCATCCATGCATGTCTTCATATATTATTTCTGTAAGGCCTTTTTGTGTTTGCTCCTATTTTTCTGCTCTCATTTGAAACCAATATTAATAAATAAGGTATCGTTTTAAAGGTTGGGGTTAGCTCTACATGCGAAACCATATATTAATTAGCGGATTGCTTTTGTTTAAGCGTATTTTATAAAAATTAATTTGTTTAAATAAACCATTGTGAATTCACAAAAAAATAAATTTGTACTGCAACGCTATTGTGACTGACATTCATCAGACTTCAGAGCGGTGTTGCCAGAATCGGGGATATCGCCCTTTATCGGGGATTTTCCGTCTCCCAATGTAATTTCGAAATGGTTTGGTATTTGTTTCCTTTAGGGGTTATTTGCAATCAAAGTTGCAAGTTTTCATGTAGTTGTTATAATCACATTAGGCCGTCCCTAAAAATATCGAAAAAAGTGTTCTGCGCAGAAATGCTGAGGATGACGTAGCCTGTGTTGGACCAGACGAGTGTTATTTTTTATAAGCAACTCGGAAATGTGTTCTGCACACAAATACCATGGATCCCGATCCGAATTGGTATCGGACCTGGGTCCCTTTTCGGGATTTTGATCATAATTTTTCACTGAAACAAAAAAATTAAAAAAAGCGCTTCGGGATTCGTGATCCTGCGGCCAATACACGTTTTTTGAGCCCTCTGCCATAATTTTTTTTAATTTTTTTGCAGTTGACCCCTAAAGGAAACAAATACCAATGCTTTTTGGCTATAAAATCCCCAATTCATGATTTAAGCAACATCGTTTGTTTTTCCCAGCCGAGGAACAAACTCAGAGCAGCACTACAAAAATTTGAAGAGAAATGTTTTTGAAGGTTCTAATGATAACCTGTACATTTATGCGCCATAGTTCTTTTTAGGTGTGTTTTTCCATGCTAGAAAAAAAATTTGGCACTCTTGAAACTGTTTTGGTACAAAAAATAAATGTGAGTGGCAACACTGCGCTGGACTGGTAGTGGTGCAAGTCTTTGATTTTGATTAAAAAAGACAATCGTTAATGGACATTCTTTTCAAATGTTCAAATGTAGATGGCGCGCGGGCGGGTAATTGCCAGTGGCGAAAGTCTGCTAAACACCTGTTGCGAATATTTTTCTTAATCTTTCTCACAACAAGTGCAGTTGATTTTATTTGTTAATTGAAAATCTTTTATGGATGTTTCTTATTGGATCTTTTATTATACACTGGGAAATGGTGACTTAGAAATCCAACATGAAATATCCGAGGATACTATTAAAATACCACAACAATACTACGCTGATTATGATAGCTTAATTGCTAAGGTTTACTGCACAAATGAAATAAATGACAGTAACATATCAAATTTTTACACAACAGCTATTTTATGCCCAAAAAATGACGAATGCTCAACTTTTAATGAGTGTATAGTATCAAAATTATTACCCTAAGTTGTGATACAGTCGAAAATATGAAACTAATAATGCCGAGTATTATCCACATAAACTAATTTTGAAGAAAAACGCAATCGTAATGTTGATTCGTAATCTTAATGCCAAAGAAGGACTTATAAATGGTGCCAGGATGGTCGTCAGTCATTTAGGCGAGAACGCAATCAGTGTCAAATTAATTGGTTCGGGAAAAATTGCTATAAAACCGCGAGTTAAACTAACTCCTTCGGATCCAATAGTACCATTCCAGATGACTAGGAAACAGTTTCCCTTAAAAGTAGCTTTCGCTATGACTATCAACAAAGCCCAAGGCCAAACATTTGATAAAGCCGGTTTGTATTTACCTAGCCCAGTGTTTTCACACGGACAGTTGTATGTGGAATTTTCAAGAGCCAGGCGATTCCAAGATATAACTTTTTCAGCCCAAGCGACATTCAAACAAAAAATTACAAATGATTTTATTTTTACGTCAAATATTGTATTTAAGGAAGTTTTGTAAAAAAATACATGTGGCCACTGGTCATATTTATAAAAAAAATCGATAGCTTTTTTATCAAATTTCCGAAAATTTTACATAAGTTTGTATGACGTAACTAAACGTTTTCAAACCATTTGTTTTTTTTTTTTTGCGCAAGGCGCACACGGGTCCACCTAATAAAATACATCTACATACATATTTTACATACTCATTTGAGCATACCTCAATTTTATAAGCGCTTTTATAAGATTTCCTTTAAAAGCGCTTAACGCCAAAACTTCAGACCACAATTTGATTGTCGGCAAATGAAGTTGGCTCTTTCATATGAATATGTTGACGTTTTAAATGACGTTGTTGTAGACAGCCTCATTTCACATGTCACTCACACATTTACATACTTGAATACTTTGAAAATCCTCAACATTTTAGCGGAAGCAACGATGGCTATAATCAAATTAGAAGTGAAGCGTAAGATCAAAGACACGATACGCTCATTTAACAAATTTTTCATTCCCTTTTCAATTTGTATGCCTAAACACACACATACATACACAATCTGAATAAAATGTACGACAAGTAGGCGCAACATGACGCGAGCTCAAGATACTTTCCACAGATTGCATGAGGGCACATGCTGACACTATTGCGGCTGACAAAATGTGGCAGCTTGACTGCTTACTTGCCTGAATAGTGCCAAAGATTGGTCTAAGCTGACCCGTCTACAACTGTCAAGCCGTATACATTGGTACTTTTACGAAGCACTTGGTGCAGGCAGCAGCAAACGATCCAAATTTCATCGTCTTCAAATGTCTCTTTCATACCGTACTCAAGTCGGTCGGCATGGCGCATATTTATAAAACACTGACATATTAAAGTGGAGAAGACGTCTCATTAATGACAGCGGTAAAGAAAACTCGATGCGGCTCAACGCGTACAACCATCTTAGCAAGTAGTCTCGTCTGTATGCCACATATACACGTTCAAGCAGCTTGTGTGCTGAGTTTTAGCTTAAGTTTAGTTAAATGTTCCGTTAATTTGGTATAGGTAAGTTGAGGCATGGATATTAGGGTGGGCCTTATTGAATTTCTTTTCTTTGTGACATTGCCATACAATTACCATGCCATTACTTTTTCTCTTATAAGGCTGGGATCACACTCTGGGATGCTATTTACCATGTATATACAAGATCAAACTCAGCTACACCCTAATGTCCCTGGTTGTTGTTGTATGTAGTATTTTTTCAACGCTTTGCCAACACATGAATGACTTTTTTTTCAAAGATATTTGTTTTTGTAATTTTTATTTAAATAGAGTAGCAAGCAACCTTCGTGTCATTTCATCTGCCTATCATTTTATACTGCTTTGAATTAATCTGTTTGCTCCTCATACTCTTTCTTCCATCTTCTATTGAATGTTTTTATAGTTCACTCATCATTCGCTCCTTACAAACTACTGGTCCATATTTTTTTACATTTTATATTTTCTCATCTCATTTCATTTTACTACTTAGGTATGTTTTAAGTTGCCATCCTCTTCGTCATCTTAGTCTTTGCAAGTGTTCTTCCTTTTTCAGCTGAGCTGTCAAGTCGCACGGAAACACTTGAGTCCCTTCATCGTTGTGGCATTTGAGAAGACAGACAGGTTAAACGTATTCATTATGAGTGCGTTGAAGGATGTGAGTGTGTAATTGGAGCTGCACTTAATTGGCGGAGCAGTGAGGTGGAAAATATTTCCTATGCCTTTCACTTACACAGTACCATCCTTTAAGTGTTTGTATTTCTTGGTTTTTATGGCGCCTTTCTCTGTCTTTTGCAGTGATCGTTGAGAAGTTTTATTGTAATGGAATAAATTTACTTACTTATGTCCTTCATTTTATTTTATAAAATTTACCGAAACCCAGCTAGGCACAGCTCGGCTTAAATGATTTAGCCCCGAAGTCAGAGTAAAGTACATTTCGCTTTATTTTATAAGAATATATGTGAAATGGAAACATATCACGCGGAAACAGAAATGAGCAGCTGAGGCATTTTTGACAAAAGCTCGAAATGCACAAATTTTTTTACACGGTCTCGCAAAGCCAAATTTTTATCTGAAATTCTGAATGAGGAGCTAATGCTGATATTTTTAACTTTTAAAGTATCATGCATAATACTCTGCGACGAAATTAAAAATGCATTTTTTTGTTACTCATACGCCGTGGCGTTGAAGAATTAAAAATAAGGGAACCTCCCTGGTAGATAGATGGTTTTGCATAGGCATCGACGATATGAGTTTTTCCTGATTGTGCGAATATAATAACTACTTTTCTTTGTCATTTAAGTATGTTGGGATTTTTTTTATTTGGAAAAAAAAATTGTAAAAAAATTGAATTAGGTATGTATGTATAATGAACTTTACATATATGCATGGAAATCAAGGTATGAAACCGATTAAAATAACGTTCCGGTTTCGGTTTTTTAACACGATTCGGTTTTGGCTCCGGTTTCGTTCTTCAAAATTTATTTCGGTTTCGATATGTAGCTGCAAAACAGGTCTGAATTTTTATAACATTTTTCCAAGATAATACGAGATTAAGAGATAAGTATTTTTACTTAATGGCGTTTTCTGAATTTCGAAGTTAGCCTTCAAAAATTAGTTACGGGCTTTCGATCTTCGAAGTTGGACCCTTCCAAGATTTGATTTTCTAATTGTTTTGTGAAGAAAATTGAAAAAGGTTAAATGTGCCTTTTTGCCCCTCTTACTTCATTGGTAGACTTTCTTTTTATTTGAAAGTATATTTTTTAATAATTTCTTAAACAAAACGATTAGAAACCCAAATTTTCGAAGGGTCCATCTTCGAAAGCCCGTAACTTAGTTTTGGAGGCTAACTTCGAAAAACTTAAAAAAGTTTATTTGGTTCAATACCCATCCGGCTGCTGTGCATTGTAATAAATATTATTAACGCTGTGTATGATGAAATTTCTGCAATATAATTTTTAAAAAATTACTAGTTTTTCTAATAGAAAAATATTATAATGGAAACTAAATGAAATGAATCGTCACAATATATGTGATACGGGCCACTAAACACATTTTTCTCGGATCTCGTAAATTTTTTTCGATGCCATCATTCAGCTATATGTAGCTAAATTTCCTCTTTAGGCATTTGATAAGCCCATAAGTAAAAATACTACAATTTTCGATGGTTGGCAACGCCGGCTTACCTCAAGAAATAAATATGCTCGTATATATTTCTTGAGGTAAACGTTCAGATTCACGGCAAATATACTCATATACTTCGCTACACATGTTTTATACATTTTTATAATAGTAATCTTCAATAAAATGGAAAATGCCGTAAACGTCAAAATTTCTTGACCAGGTATAAGAAATATATGCTCGCTTTTTTCTTGAGGCATTTCTTGGCAAGTGAGTAGCCCGCTTTAAGCAGTAGTGTGTATTCAGAGTGCCTTAATTCTACGCTCGATATAAACGTAAATTTGTTTATTTATTATTAGATCCAATTGTGATTCCTCTTTGGACGGCCAAAATCGCCTAGGCGGTTAAAGGCTATTTAAGTAAGTAAGTAATTGTGTTCCCCTTCTAATCTGGGCCAGCCGCTACCTAACCTAACCTAATATGTTATAGAGGTTTAGTTCTAGGAATTTTAAATAATATATCGTAGCTCCCAACGAAGACTAACACGGTTGAGTTTTCTGCGTCGAAGACTAACACACTTCATTCTCTGCGTCGAAGACTAACACGGTTCAGTTTTCTGCGTCGAAGACTAACACACTTCGATCTCTACGTCGAAGACTAACACCCTTCAGTTTTCTGCGTGGAAGACTAACACACTTCAGTTTTCTGCGTTGAAGACTACACACTACTGCTTAAAGCGGGCTACTCACTTGCCAAGAAATGCCTCAAGAAAAAAGCGAGCATATATTTCTTATACCTGGTCAAGAAATTTTGACGTTTACGGCATTTTCCATTTTATTGAAGATTACTATTATAAAAATGTATAAAACATGTGTAGCGAAGTATATGAGTATATTTGCCGTGAATCTGAACGTTTACCTCAAGAAATATATACGAGCATATTTATTTCTTGAGGTAAGCCGGCGTTGCCAACCATCGAAAATTGTAGTATTTTTTCTTATGGGCTGAGTATTGGCTCAAGAAACATTGACGTGTGAAAACCGTTCTTGACCATTTCTTGAGCGTTTTTTTATAAGGAGTTTGACATTTCTTGCCAGGTGAGTAGCCCGCTTAATAAAAAGTATAAAGCTGTACAGTAGCAGTGTGATAATTACTTACATTTTATTCAACGAAAGGTTGCGCTAATAAATCACACTTATCTAAATTAGCGTCCTTTTTCTTACAAAGAAAGAAATGCAACAAAAAAGACTACATACATATTCAAAGATTTTTGAATTATCATACCCCATTTCACAATCTTAACCGAATATGTTTATTCATGAGTAATTTTCGAAATCTCTCTCATAAATTCATACTTTCTATGTAACACGCTCGATTAAATAATTTTTCAAGCCTATAAATTTTTACATAATTTCTGTAAATTACAAGTAAGTCACGGTGTAAATTTAAATTATGACCACATAAATAAAGTACTTTGTCAAAAAAATAAAATTAAGTAAAATAAAGGAACGACAGGAAAGTGCTTTCGAAATTCGGTAAGCAGTACCGATATGTGTGCCCTTGTTTGTAGTGACAGCGACAGTGCCGCCGATTAATTATGCTAAATACCATGAAGTGCCTGCCTGCGGCAAATACTAAATGGAAATGGTCTACTCACAAACATTTCACACCAAATTAACACGAGAAATTGACACACAAAACAAACGTCAGTTTGCCCTTGAACGTGCACGGAAACAAACACATCTACAGATGTAAATGATATAAACTAATAAGAGGTATGGAAAATTAATGGGCCATTCCATGTCGAAAGAAATCTAAAAAACTTTGATTGCATTAAAGAATATCCTAGTATAGTAAGCTCTTCAAAATAGATACCTGAAACATGTCGAATTCTAAGCGCAAAAAAAGGATATTTGGACACATTTTAGGGTAATTTTCGGCCCATTTTTGAACCATTCTGATGGAATTTTGGGATAATTTCGGGATTATTTTGGGGCAAACTTGAGGTCAGTTTAAGGTATGTAAGTTTATGACTATATCGGGATCGTTATTAACCATTTATGCATTTTGGAATATCCTGGTAAATATTTAAAATAAAAGTTCAAATAGGTGGAAATCTTGTAAATCGACTCAAGTTGAAACACCTAAGTGGAAAATCTTAGAATTAAGCATTCTGTGCATACCTATATGTACTAAATTGCACTCAAAACGGTCCTTAGGCTCCCGAGATAGAGGATGATATACCAGCTCTGCTTGAAAATATCTTAGTTGGAATGAGGCCAAAAATACCATTCATTTGATAGATATAATGCCATCGCTTACTCAATATAAAAAAATGGGGTTGGTGGCACATTGAAATAGGTGGATACCTTGTCAATTTTAGTATATAGTTGGAAAGCAGAACGCAATGCAATGTTCGAGATGGAATAACCCATATGCGTTCAAAGGCAAGCGAAGCTAAAAAAGCTTGAAAATTCAAAACAGCCACCCCACCGCAATTATCAACAGAAAAATACCAAAATTACTAAGTTAAGTACGCCTATATTGTGGAACCCAGAAATTCGTCAATTGGTAGATTTTACAATGGATCTGTGTAGCTTGTCCATCAGCAATCCTTTATTTGTCAACTCAAAACGAGCTGCGCAACTTGTTCAAGGAAAAATAAATGACCAACACACGTGCAGCTTGATTGTACGCATGTATGTAGGCTTTAGTGGTGAAAAAGGAAACGGCAAGGAAAAAGCGCATAGAATACAGCTTTTCAACAGATTTTTCTCATACTCAAGGATGAATGTTCATACGTAACTGGTTGCTGTTTGTCCTCACAAAAAATGGACAATAAAGATGAAAGCCCTTAGAGTCGATAAATAAATATGCACTTAAGTATGTACCCTTTTGTGTATACAGTTATGTAGGGGAATTTACATAATGGTGCTGGTTTTTAATCCGGTAAAAATAACAATCGTAATTCGAAACAAGCGAGGGGACAGCTGAACTTTGATCATTATAACATTTAAGTACAGGGATTTCGAAGGGAAAGTGCCAATGGTTGTTTTTCGCATCTATACATAATCAAAAATGCGTAATGGTTGCCAACTGGTTTAATGAAATATCTATGTATATTAAGTATTTAAGTTATGGCGCTTTTACCTGGACGAAGTTTGATATTAATATAGAGTATTTTACTAAAATTTCAAAGACAATGTTGTAGTATTTCTGAGATGACGTTTCAATCCCTCGTAGACTACTTACACTGATAAAAATAATTGTCCTCCAATTGAGGAAACGTACTACTTGACTTAAAAAAAAAATATTTTTCCAATTTTTAAGGAAAAAACTCTGTTTCAGGGACAAATCTACTTAGTTTAAAGGAACATTTCTACTTGCCATAAGTAAATCAATGTACTCATTTCAGTATTAAAGACATTTTTACTAGTTTCAATCAATTTACAAGTTTATTAAGTATAAAACTGTCCTTAAGTTCAAAATAAGTAAATATTTCCTTATGCTGAAGACATTTTTTCCAGTGATATCAAGGCAGTGTTTAACTTAATTTAGGACCATATTTACTTATTTTCGCTGTCGCCGCCAAAAACGTTCTGCCCGCGTAATTTTTAAGGAATTTTATTACATTTAAGTATACAAATATCCTAAAAATTCAAAATAAGTCAATATTTCCTTATGTTGGGAGGCAACGTGAGTAAGAGTGGCGAAATTCCATAAACAGAACAAAGGTGTAATTAGACGCTGTCAAGCGTAAGTATTCAATAGCTTCATGGTAGACATCTGAGTTTACCATTCGAAAAGTTGTGAGTTCGATTCTCGTTGAAGGCAATATAAGAACTGTGTAAAATAATTTTTTTTTTTTAAGTTTAAAATTACTTAACTACCATTTAAGTACAAGCCCTACTTAAAAGTAAATTTAAGTATAACAACTTCTTTCTTTTAAGGCAGTGCGGCCTTAGTGCAATATTGTTCCCTTCATTTACTTGAATTTGTATGGAGGTTTCCTTCCTTTTAGGAAATCATTTTTATCAGTGTATAAACAAATTTCCGGACCTGATTGGAATGATTACTTTAAGAAAATTTAAGGAATCGTACTCAATTAATTGTCTCGGGAGATGATCGGTTACAAATGCTGCTCTTGAGAGCATACTGGTGCATCCATGGAACTATTTATATGTTGACGAGTTTTGTCGTAGAGTTTACGAAGATATTTTTGTGGATAAGGATCAGCTTCCAGTGATTGTCTAGTAAGATGTTGTGGATTAAGCATTGCCTATTTTTATATCGTTATGCTGTATATGAACGCTGTTTCGGTGCCATCCCCTAGCAGTCCGAGACGTGGTGTTTTGGCAGACCTGAAGTCTTTTCTAGTTTGTTTCCCACACGGTTTTGGCTCAATGTACACTTGTTTTGCTGGCTTTGCCTACTTAAGTTTACATGCATTCCTTTTCTTTGAAAGTTTTTATGGTCAAATAGAATCTTCGAAAACTGTCATATATACAACGATAGACCACACTTAATAGTCAAAAGTATCTAATATCGAAGCTTGTAAGGAGCTGCCAAAAAGATATTTTCTTTTTCGAACTTTAAAGGCATTCAGGCAAGTACACTAAGGCTGTCACTTAGCCAGAAATTTTGACAGTTTTCAACATCGTAGGTAGTTGCAAAATGTAGATTGGTCGCGGTTGACTCGACACCAGTGTATAAGCGCTTCTCTGATTAAATCCGCATTTATATGAACGACACCTAGGCGCGGTGATGCTTATGCATGCTCTTGGTGTTGACCAAAAGTGAGAAGGTGACAACCTCTTCAAAGTATCTAAAACCATTAGCCATTTAATAAAAATGGATGCAACACGTATACTGCATATCGCCCTTTTTCGACCTTGAGACCTATGAAAAAACTTTTACTGGACCCGGCCGGCGTCGAAAGACTGAGACACTTCGTTGGAAACCAGTGTTAACACCGAAAGTAATGCCAGTCGAGAATTTCAACGGACAAGCACTTTTTTCAACAAATACTACTTTGGACTGATTAGGCACTGGGGCTGTTAAAATTATTCGGAGCTTCGTTTGTTCATTTTTCCGCTGATGAAAATCTAACGTTACTTTTCGAATATTTGGTTAGCTACTTTTATTCGAACTAGTATAGCTTGTGATCGAAAATTCGACCAATAAAATTTTTAGGGGGTTGTGGAGACGCTAGCTCCGTACCCCCATTCTTAAATTTCGGGGACGCCCCTGAAAATACACCGCTTATACCTCAGTTTTTTCAAATTTCCTTTCCATCGGTGCATATTTCAATCAAATCGGTTAAACGGTTCGCTCACAGGAGGTTCCTAAAGTTTTTAATGTGACGTATTTATATATACATTAGAAGGGTCCTTATTTGTATGGAGACAATTTTATCATAAGTTTCCCAAAGGCTCAACGCCGAAATCGATAGTAATATATGTATGTAGCCGAAGGTATCACACAAAAAATTGTATCCCGATTGGAGATGTTTTACGCGTGTCGCAGAGGGGTTAAAGCTAAGATTGCTCTATGGAGACTGAAAAAATAAAAGTGATTTTTCTTTTTATCTAATACTCGAAATCGGTAGCACTATGGTCGGAGATATCACATGAAAAATGTGGTCCGGATTGGAAACCCTAAGGCGTATCGCAGGGGGGCGAACACTTAAACCATCTCTAATCGGTATACAAA
This sequence comes from Campiglossa producta, assembly GCA_964058755.1. Taxonomy (NCBI): domain Eukaryota; kingdom Metazoa; phylum Arthropoda; class Insecta; order Diptera; family Tephritidae; genus Campiglossa; species Campiglossa producta. The sequence goes on from CAXKVI010000003.1 coordinate 101,891,146, forward strand.
TTTTTGTGCGATATAGTTGACTGTGGTGCAACCGATCTAGGGAGTGAGCCTGGAAAAAATACTACATTTGATTATAAGGACCACCTTTATATACATAGATAGATATACGACAAACTGCGAATATTCAGTGGAGTATGATTATTGGAATACATATATTAATTAATTAAAGATTTAAAACTTCAACTGTAGCTAGAATCATGATAATATAAAATATCGTGTACTTATCAACATCTGTGCAGCTCTCACGCCGAGTTCCAAAGACTCATCAAGGAATCGTATATATAAAAAAAAAAACAAATAAATGAAAGCCATTGCAAAAACAAATACACGCGAGGTCCTGACAAATAAACAAACGCCAAGGGCAATTCACTGACAGGACTGACAACTGCATAAAATCTCAATAAAATTATTTGTCAATGTTGTTGCGAAAATGTCAGAAGCATCAAACGTTATTATCCCGCCGCGAAAGGAGGGCGCGTCAAATAGTGACAGCAACAAATAAGCGTCAAAATGCGTGTGTCGAAATAAATGATGGTCATAAATCAAAACAACAAAATGGGAAATGCAATGCGGCGAAAAACAATACAAAACAAGAGCGGCAGAAGTGGTAGAAGGTGATAAATAGCTGGCGAATGGGAAAAAGGTGGGTAAATTCGTGTTTACACACTCACACACACACAAATGTAAAGAGATCCATTTGTGCGAAGGACATTTTAACGTAATTTATTGCAAGGATCCTTTTTGGTTCTGCACACGCGCTTTTCAATAACATTTTGTGCATCCTTGAAATACACGCCCGGGCAGGATGAAAAACTGCATTCTTCTACTTCACTCAATGAATGAGCCTGAAGCTAGTGAATGTGCTAAAGAAATTCGTTTCTTCATGGGTAATAATTTTGTATTAAAATTGACAAGCTGCCTGTCTATTTGTGGCACAATCATCTTGCAACACTATGTGGCACGCACATATCGCAACGACTCTTTTCTATATACAGCAATGTACATGTGCGTTTGTATGTACTCTAGGCAAACAATAGCATTCAATTAAGTAGTAGAGATGTGCTTCGCAATTAACAAAACACATTTTTCACAAATGAAAATTTTATTGCCAAAAAGGGACTAAGAAATGGGAGTAGGATGGTCGGAGTTGGTCCTACAAATAAATTATTCCAATTTGATAAATACTTTGTAGGTATGAGAAAACTATTTAAACATTTTAAACAAACGTGCGAATACAATAATTTATCAAAAAAAAACCGCGTGTAGCCAGTACACGTGAAAGAAGTTAACTTCTTAAATTCAGACATGGTGCGTTTCCTTCAAATTCGGTACGTGGGTAGTATTATGCCTTAATTAACAGGGCCCAATACGAATGGGATTAGAGGAATAGGAGCGTGGTAGAAGGAAAGAGGGGGTTGCAGAGAAAAAGGAAGGGAGATGGTGTGAAGGCGAAGAAAGATAGGAAGGAGAGTTGTAAAAGGGGTAAACTGCGGTTAGGTGGCAACCCTAAGTGGCAACCCTGCGTTAAATTGTCATATTTGGAATACGGCCGAAAATACCTTTCATTTGATACCCATATTGGCATATCTAGCTCTATATTTAAAAAAAATTGGGATAGGTGGCAACCCTGTCAACCTCCCTAAGTGAAGACGCCCATGTATGTATTCTTAGAATGAATCAAATTGTCTATATGCCAAATTATATCCAAATCGGTAAGGCAGTTCCCGAAATATACGAAAAATTAAAAAAAAATGCGGTTAGGTGACAACCCTAAGTGGCATCCCTGCTTGAAATTAATATATTTCGGATACGGTCGAAAATACATTTAATTTGATACCCATATTGGCATATTTAGCTCTATATTTAAAAAAAAATCGGGATAAGTGGCAACCCTGCAAATCACCCTAAGTGACAACACCCATTTGTATAATCTAAGAATGAATGACAGTGTCTATATGCCAAATTGTGTACAAATCGGTCAAGCAATTTCTGAGATACACGAAAAAATAAAAAAATTGCGGTTAGGTGGCAACCCTGTTTGATATTCCCTGCAGGGAACTCAGCCACTAGTGAACAAATTTCAGGTTCAGAACTAGATATAAATTGGTCAATAAAAACTACTACGTTAGTGATTACATTTTCACTAGTTCGAAACCAGTGTTTGAGGAGTCGTTAAAAGGCATTTGGATTCGTATTTGAATTTAAGTTTTTGAATTTAATTTATATTCGTTTCTATACTTAGAAATGGTTCAGAACTATAGAAATAGTACCAATAACGAACTAGAGCCAAACTGTAGAATTTTGTACTAGTTCCAGCCTAGGACATCGCCATGTTAAATTCGCCAGTTGATTTCATGTAAAAAAGATAGTTCGCGAGCTAGTACTGGTTCGGAACGCACTAGAAGCGAACTAGCTCTGAACTAGAGATTTTCCCTACAGGGTTATTATATTTGGAATACGGCCGAAAATACCTTTCATTTGATACAAATATTGGCATATCTAGCTCTATAAAAAAAAGGGTATAGGTGGCAACCCTGTAAACGGCCCTACATACGTGGCAACGCCCATGTATATAATCTTAGACAAAATTAAGTGGTCTATATGCCAAATGTTTGTCCAAATCGGTCCAGCAGTTTCCGAGATATACGAAAAAATAAATAAATTGCGGTTAGTTGGCAACACTAAGTGGCAACCCTGCTTAAAATTATCTTTTTGAAATACGGTCGAAAATACCTTTCATTTGATACCCATATTGGCATATTTATCTCTATATTTAAAAAAGTTGGGATAGGTGGTAACCCTGTAAACCACCCTAAGTGGCAACACCCATTTGTATAATCTTAGAATGAATTAAGTTGTGTATATGCCAAATTTTATCCAAATCGGTCAAGCAGTTCCCGAGATATACAAAAAAATAAATAAATTCCGGTTAGGTGGTTACCCTGCTTGAAATTATCTTATTTGGAATACGGTCGAAAATACCTTTCATTTGATACCCATATTGGTATATCTAGCTCAACCCTGTAAACCGCCAATGTTAGCTAGATCCTAGAATTTCTCCTCCTATTTGGTTTGCAAAGCTAAACATTGTGGTGAAAATCGCCTACGCCTGAAAGTCGGCTACAATTTCTATTTCCGTTGCACCGCACTGCATGAAATGTGATTAAAGCAGGATGTGTTCCGCAAGTGATCGTATAGGCTATGTATGAGATGAACTGATCACATTTGTTTGAAAATGTCCTATGTATAGGCTAATTGTATGCATTTATCTATAGGTACTTAAAATAGTACAATATAACTAATCTTCGTTCCACTCAAACATATAGTTTAAACTCTTATATTTATGCTACAAAAATTAAAATTCGCTTACATCCCGATTTATCGCGGACCAGTCTCTTTAGACTCTAAACCTTAGAGATAAATCATACAATTTTTTACGGGCATCAATGGAGAAGGTAAGTGTGACTTTGAGCAAATCTAGATGCAGTGGATTTTTTATGCGTCTGTTAGTGACTATTGGCTGTTTCGGCGATTAATCTACATACAACACCTACACAACCATAAAAATTTTATAAAAAATGAATAAATTGCAACTGTGTATCCAAAGCTGAAATTATACCGCAAAATAAATGATGGCAGCAATGGTAATAACGGCAACAACAAATTTACAGATACAGATGGCACATACGTTAGTTACCGTTACCATGCAACAATGGCAATAATTCACATAGAAAACGGGCAAAAAATGTATGCGAAAAAAATTTTAAGCTGAAAACGTAATCAGCAACAATAACAGGGGAGCAAAATGAAGAAGCAGATTTTGCCATAAATTCAGGATTGCAATGCACTGCAAAAAAAGAAAGAGCACCGCTGAACTAGCGCAGCAGTAGAAAACCCAGAAATAGTAGAAAAGAAAAAAAAACCAATACAAAATAAAGATTGTCATCCATTTATTTATGTCTTGCCGCCGTAACAGAGCAGCAGTGCTACCTATCAGAAATTCTATGCTTGTGAGTTATGTGTGAATGTGGTACCATCGACATGTCCTGTTGTTCTACATGTGCGGACAACACCCCTACGCCTGGCAGTTACCCTTCATAGACATACATTTATCCTAGCAACACACTCATACATCCAGAGCTCATTTATCCTTACTCGTGTATATGGCACTTAGTTGAACAAATAGTGGTCGTTCCATATCCGCTCTGCTTTTCTTTCGATAATTTATTGACAGTCATTTATTTAATAGAGTGGAGAATGCGAAGCAAACAAAGCCCACATACACTTACTTACACTTAGACAATTAATACTGCGTCGAAACGTGACATTGAAAATTTTACAGTTGAATTTATGTGCGCACTGTTGTGTATGGAACAGGAAAAATAAATAAATGATTTAGAAATGAAAAGGGAAAATAATGAGATTATTGATGAACGTGTGCTGTGCACAATAACGCAAATTAATACAACAACAGCAGCAACAGAACGTTAAATCGAAAAACACATTATTCATATGGACGGACATTCATGTGGAACATAACCGTTGAATGATGAGTTTGTCGAAAAAGATTAACTTTTGCTTTTTTGACTTGCTTAATGTTATTGAGGATTGTAACATGAAATGAATGTGTCTAAGACATTTGGTATTGCGGAAGCATGTATGTATGTATGTACAGAAGTATGCCTTTTTGAAAAAGATATTCCAGCTAAAATGGGTGCAAGCTTGGTGTCTAACTCATCATGACTGTCTTTTAAAAATATGATAATACAAATTTACACCCAAATTCATAAAAAATAAAATTGGTTTATAAAGCTTTTTAAAATGACATTTTCATACAAATTTTGAATAATAGAGCTTAATAAAATTATCGGACATTTTTAAGTGGCCGTTATCTTAGTTTATCTTGTAACTTGGCGTATTTTCTTATACTTCGCGTAATGATCCAAGTATATTTTTAGAGGGCTCGCTATATTCTTCGTCGTATCAGTTTTTGTTCTGAGTTCCCTGGAACCCTAAATTATAGTCGCAAACCATGCAAACCATGACCCAGTCAGCGAAAGCTTTGGGAATTATTTTTTTTTTTTTCGGAAAACTTTTACCTCGAATACTTAAAGAGCCTACTGACTTCAAGGTGGCACTTGTTGGTAAGAGTGATTTTTCATTGAATTTCACGACTGGCATAATTTTTGGTGTTAACGCTGGTTACCGAAAAAGCGAAGTCCTCTTAGTTTAAAATTTATATCTATCCGCAGTGCTGTAGGCGCAGGTGTACCGATTGCTTTATTTATGACACCAAATACTTCATCTTATCCTCGTTCACAGCAGGCCAGAAAAGGCAAAGCTTACGGCACGGTTGTCATTTGGCATAGCGATATTGGCTTTACAGGGACGACATGACAGCATACAGGCTACTATTTTTCGCAGCTTCGAAATTGACAAAGAGATAGTACTTGTCGATTCTTTAATTATGGCTCTTCTCCAGTATTTGGCGTTTCGTGAAGATCTCGTCTGTGGTAGACTTGCCAGATCTTAGACCACGCTCATAAGGTCCAGCCAGCTTGTTTACCATGGGTTCAGTCTTTCGCACAATACGCTAGAGAGAATCTCTTATTGTTCTAGATTAGTTAGAGCACACTTATGTTCCAACCTGGATTTAAGCACTAGTTCGCCTATAATATGCAAGCTTTTCACCAGATCTTCCTTTTCGTTTTAACAGCTCGGTGGATAGCCTGTCCTTACCTCGTCAGGGATTGGGGAATCGGGCTCGTCCTCTACCTCGACGTTACCATTATTGTCCCTGCATCAGTTTTCCCCGGTATTGAAAATTGCCGTCATCGCTTTTGGCATTACGTTTCTCAAAATATTTCAATGTGGAAACTCAGTGCCCGGCTCGATTCGCGATGGCTTCATGCTCTAAATGGTTTTAAAGTAACCACACCTGATTTCGTGGTACTGTGGATACCCTGTGGCCTGATATATTTCGCCCATTTTTAATACCTGCATTAAAATAACATCAACATAACTCTACATACATAAATGTACTATGTATAAATTCACATTTATATCTTTGTTTATAACATTTTTATGCTGTCTTTAAAGCATAAAAACGAAACACAAGTATTCAGTGAGCCAAATACAACTCAATCATAAAATCTACACTTGAGTCAGTTTAAATGTGTTGAAGCTGAACGATTTCAGTTTTATAGGCCACTTATGAGATTACGAGTATGTATGTAAGCCCAGACATCCATACATATAGATATCTGCAGCCACATATATACCCAAGTTTATACAAAATCAAAGAAATAAGAGCCAAACATGCAACATAAAAAATGGAATTGTTTGGTTTTCTTAGTTTTATAACTTTTTTTTTTGTTGCATGAGCAAATGGATCTTTGGGTCATATTTATGGGAGACCACCTTCTTAGCAGATCATAAAAACCATCGAAGCTTATCCGCTCAAGCGACGTTCTTTGCATTTTATGAGCCGCTGAGTACTTCTCATTGTATGTATGAGTATGTTGGGAACCTGACAGATTGTATTTAGATATTTGTAGCGGAATTTAGCCATTCACTGCATTTATGTAGGTACATCCATTTTTTCGCATTTATCTACTTAAACGTACTCTCGTTATTTTATATGCATATTTTCTTTTTTCATCTTCGCCCCTCCTTTGCAAATGTATTGCTGAATATTTTGCTATGTACTTGGATGGACATGCAGACATGAAGATACCAACTTTTCGCATTACTTCTTTGGCAATACCCTTTTGAATATTTATATGACTTCTTTAGAGCAATTTTTTTATTAAAAGCTTTTTGTGGGCGTTTACACATTTTTAAGACTTACGCGCATGTAAGTTAAGCGAAATGAATTTGTACGTCGATGTTGGGAGAATCTGTCGACGGCATGGCACACAGTTTGCCATTTTTACGAAAACAAGACACAATAAGGAAAACTATTTTATATATTAATATATTTCTCACCCTGACCCTATCCCTATCCCTATCCCTATCCCTATCCCTATCCCTATCCCTATCCCTATCCCTATCCCTATCCCTATCCCTATCCCTATCCCTATCCCTATCCCTATCCCTATCCCTATCCCTATCCCTATCCCTATCCCTATCCCTATCCCTATCCCTATCCCTATCCCTATCCCTATCCCTATCCCTATCCCTATCCCTATCCCTATCCCTATCCCTATCCCTATCCCTATCCCTATCCCTATCCCTATCCCTATCCCTATCCCTATCCCTATCCCTATCCCTATCCCTATCCCTATCCCTATCCCTATCCCTATCCCTATCCCTATCCCTATCCCTATCCCTATCCCTATCCCTATCCCTATCCCTATCCCTATCCCTATCCCTATCCCTATCCCTATCCCTATCCCTATCCCTATCCCTATCCCTATCCCTATCCCTATCCCTATCCCTATCCCTATCCCTATCCCTATCCCTATCCCTATCCCTATCCCTATCCCTATCCCTATCCCTATCCCTATCCCTATCCCTATCCCTATCCCTATCCCTATCCCTATCCCTATCCCTATCCCTATCCCTATCCCTATCCCTATCCCCATCCCTATCCCTATCCCTATCCCTATCCCTATCCCTATCCCTATCCCTATCCCTACCCCTATCCCTATCCCTATCCCTATCCCTATCCCTATCCCTATCCCTATCCCTATCCATATCCCTATCCCTATCCCTATCCCTATCCCTATCCCTATCCCTATCATCATCATATCATTCTCCCTTCCACCCCTTTCTTAAAGTGTTAAAGATTAACCTCATTAAACTCCTTACGCATTTTCAATATTCAAAAATAAACACCTCCAGAGATAAGCAGTTCGAAAAATCCTATTTGTATTGGCGGTACTACGCCCTCCCATCACTTTTTTCTATCGATTTGGTTTCCTGGTCATTGTGGGATTGTTTTCAGGAACATTTCCGACCTTTTTGTGAGATATTTTCTTTATGGTTTTCGTTATAATTTGGATTCCTCGCGATATGAACGTGAACGTGAGTTGGGGTATCAAAACTGTCGAAAATGATCCTTAAATTCCCGAAATGGCCACTCCAAAAACAGTTCCGAAACGCCCCGAAAAAGTCATGAAAATAATCTACAAAAATTGACGAAACGATACAGGAAATAGTTCGCTGGCTTCGTGACCAAATGTCTTAATGTCCATTTTTATTTTTGAAAAATGAGATTTTAATGCAAAACGATGTATTTATGACTGTACTATCGTTTTGCATTAAAATCTAATTCTTCAAAAAAAAAATGAACTTAAGACATTTGCTCAAGAAGCCAGCGAGTTGGAAAATGATCCGAGATGTTCCAAAATTGAGAGTAAAATATTGCCGAGAAAGTTCGAAATTATGGCAAAAACAGTACCGAAATAACTCTCAAAAAATTATTTCGAAAATAGTTTCATAAAATCTCAAAACTATTCTGAAAATGCTCCGAAATAATCCCACAAAATATCCGAAAATCCCAAAACTACCCCGAAATCAATACCGCAAGTACCCAAAAAATTAAAGCATCCGAAGAAAGTTCCCGAAATTAGCTCGAAATTATAACGCCTTAAAATCGCACACAGTGCAGCGCCCATTTGTAGCATTTTCTTTTTGCTGAGGGAGGCATATTTTCCACTTTTTTGCTACCTCCACAACACCGCTTCAATTGCCCATTTGCCTTAGCCCTGCGCCATTACCAATTCCGCCATATCTTATAGCTGTGCGCGATAATGTCAAATTTATTACATTATTTTGCCTCACTTGCCACGATTGCGCTGCCGCAGTTGGGGTGTGCATAAATCAAAAGCCAAGGCAAATGTGCCGCTCCATACACCAGCTCCAATAACGAACGCGGGAAGGCTGCACATTTTTATGGCACTCACATAAATATCATAATACACAAGCACTCTCTTCATCTCTCTGACATTATTTTCGCAGTGTATAGCTAGCCGGCCGCTTCAGCTTGCAACTTGGAATTTTTTTCCTCCTTCGAAGCAATGTGATAATAAATGCTATAAAAATGAAGAAAAATGTGGTTAATTTTATGAGTTTCTTCCTTTCGTGCTACCAATTTTCATATAATTTACGAGTATTCTTTTGAGTTTTTACTGTTGTTACTTCGCTTATTGCTCTACAAAGTAGGCACATACCTACATACATATATTTGCCCTTCCTCTACCATTACTCCACTCGGGCTAGCCTCTCGACAAATAAACAAAAAAACGTGCGGTTCATTCCGTTCCGTCTTTGAAATTGCATAAATATTACGACCAGCCATCAGCTGCCTCCAGCGGTTCTATTTGAAGTGCTCCAACACCGACAAAGTCATAAACCAAAAGCTTCTCGCTCGCTTTTCTCTAAAAGCCCACTCGACACATTCGCACTTGGGCTTAATTGATCATGGAAGTTGGTAAGTTGCGATTATAACTACAAGTACATAACAAGTTTATGCATATCAATGGTTTATTGCATTAAATTTAGATATTAGAATTTTTGCGATACAAGTGGAAAATGGCGCCATTTTATTATTTGATTATGTCTACCCTGCATAAAAAAGCGATTAGTCTATGATGAATCCGGAAAATATACCTTGTTTGCTCAAACGGGTATTATCGGATAGAACCCCCTTCTTTCCCATACCGGTACAGTCGGACAAGTTTACTTTCAACACCTCAAGACATGCTACACAATATATGTAAGTTGATATATGCCAAATATGCCTATAAAATATTAGGTTAGGTTAGGGTTGTTTTTTATGTATGAAGAAAAAATAATCATTTCAAACCAGATAATAATAAATTGCGGAGCAAAAGCTGTTCCATTCCTGCGGCTAAGTGTGAGATCATCTTATTTTTTTTTTTTTAAAGCAATAGATAAGAATACGAAAATAAAAAAAAACGCATTCCACAAATTTTTGCATTTTTTTCTACAAAGAAGCTTTTCGCGAAAACAAAATTCGCTAGGAGGCATGCTTTCCCATTATCATAAAAAACTCATATTTGGTCATTTTACCCCATTAATGGTCAGCAATTCAAATTTGTGCATGCCCTTCGAAATAAACGAAAATCAATTTTTTTTTTTGGCTCACCCTAATATACATAGGATTAAAGTTAATATGTAACATTTTTTTGCTTTTAGATATTTCGCAATTTGGTCGATGATTGCAATGACTTTACTTCAATAAACTCGATATTAAGCTTTGCAAAACTAGTCGGCATATTATCAAGCCCACTTCTCAAATCGAAGTTGTGTGAACAAATTCAAAGACTGCATAAACTGCATAGCGAAGGAGATTTTTTCAACTACTGTCACTCCGAAAAAGGAGGACAAGCTCTACATTATCGTCCAAAAGGAGGACACAATTTTCGTAGGACCAGCTGCATCCTCCTCAAAGGAGGACGTTTGGCCAGCTAACGCATATGCATACATATGAACGTGATGTTAGACACCAACTTAAGATCTTGGGCGTATCCTTTGAGAAGAGTCTGACCTTCGCTGCTCATGCAACCTTGGTTGTTACCAAAGTACAAAGCTGTAACTGTTTTTGTTACTTGCACGACCGATTTGTTTGACCATTCGTACCATTGGATAGGGGATTAAAGTCGCCTGTCACGACAGGCATACCTACCGTGGATATTTTCTAACCCCGTTACCCACTTGAGATTCGAATCGCAATATCTTACCATACAATTGCTTGCATCAATGGCAAAAAAGGTCACATCTCCAAAAGCCCTGCAATGAGATCGAGTATCATATAACCCAGGCCTTTTTAGCTATTTATAAATTTGCACATGCATACTCTCAGTACCATCCACACCGTGTCGTTATCTTCCGTCCCGTAAACGCAGTTATCCATCTAGTAAAAAGCACAACCCAAAGCTGCAGCAGAACTTCGTCGTGAATACTGTAAGTTGTTAATGTAATGCTGCCACTCAAATTTTACAGGAGGGACTAAAAACTGTTTAACTTCGGCGCGAACCACTATGTAGGTACTGGGTAAAATTCAAATTTCGTTTTTTGACAGTCTTTTGCACAGAAAAAAAATTGTTTTACTAATGAATGAAGCCGGGCCCAAAGGACCTGGTTAGCAAATCTCATTTTCGACCAAAATGTCCTTTACGTGGTTTAGCATTTGTTTTGCATAAACACCGACGTTGTATGCTTTCCTGAAGTTATTTTAGTCTTTTTTGACTCTGTTTTAGGTACATGTTTTCCTTCATTTTGATGTCTTTTTTATATTTTTTGGAGCCATGTTGTAAGCTTTTATTGACTCTTTTAAAAGTAGTCAGTTTCATATCTGTGTGACTTATTAGAAGAAAGTACTTTCTTTCGGGGTTTATACGGTTTGATGTACATATACATAGATATAATTTTTGAAAATAGAGAAAATACTATGTCTGTTAGGTATAATAAAAAAAGCCTCAGAAAAGGCCTGAAAACGGTTCTATAATTGGATGTTTCCAATATTTTTTTTCTCTAAAGGTTCGGTGATTTCGAAAAAAATATTTTTTTCATGTTTACGGAATAATAGTCCAAAAAGAGCAAAATTTTAAACTCTTTTTAAATCATTTCTTCGGAACGCTCCGACTTTGGTTTGCTGTGCACAGTAAATAGAAAAGTCTAAATTTAATACCAATTTGGTGTTTATATATAACAACGCCGAAAAGTATTAAATTAATACCATTATCCGTTTAATTGTGAGAAAGAGTATTATTTTGGTATTATTTTAAGACCATTTGGACTAATTTAATTGCCAAAATTGAGAGGGAGAGAGCGATTTAGTATTATTTTGGTATTATTTTAAAACCATTATTCCAAATTTAGTTTCCAAACTTTTTCAGGGTCTTAAAATAATACTATTTGGTATTAAATTAAAAAAAGTAGTCTTTCATTTTTTACTGTGTGGTATTTTGATAGTATTGCGCTATGAATATCTGGGACTGCTTTCTACGCAGAGCAAAAAGTCACATAAAATGCCCTGTAAATCAGAACAAAGTTTAGCGGATTTCCCTATGATATGTTTTCAATAAGATGCCCGTCTTATTATGACTGGGTGTCTCTTTTTAATAAAACTGAGTAGATAATCACATAATATTAAGAAGATTTTCTTTTTAATATTTCAAATTAAAAAACCCAGATGTCTAGTCTAGTCCAATCTACACTACCATGCCATCGTATACTTAACTTGCCAACGTCTAATTACACCTTTGTTATTTTTGCCTCACCACATGTCCACTTGCCTTATTGCCTTCACCGCGAATCGAACTAAGAATTATTTACTGCTAAACGGAGATCTCTACCATGATACTATCGTGTACTTGTGCTTGGTAGCGTCGAATTACACATTTTAAGAAGGTATACTTTTATGTACATACATATGTTGTATGCACATATGTTGAGACGTTAATAGGAAAGTTTGAATTAATAAGGGATCTTTTAAAAATAAATGGTTTTCCTTTTCAATAAATTCAATATGAATCTAGTGAAAATAAGAGGATGTTCTCATTAATTTTCACTATACAAATTTACTCATAAAAACAAGCAGATTTCTTTCTAACAATTGAACATTTTTGACAAAAGTACATAAAAAATTCATAAATAAGAAGCTAACTCCTTCTTTTTGACCGATTTCCTTTTCAATAAATTTGAGAAGAAATTCAAGCTAAAATGAAAAAGTTTTCCTAGCACAAATTTCTTCAAATTTGTTCCCACTCGCTCTCCCCGGCTAAAAAGCTTTTTTAGACGTCAATCTCTTTGATTATAGGTGAACTTTTTGGCTCTGTGTAGTAAATAACACTACACACTTTTCCGTTGAGCTTAACCTTAGCTTTTCCAATAGCCAATCGGGTTATCATAACGAAATTCGTTTATTTATAATACGAAAACCATGATGCAAATTAAAACTGTTTTCTCCACACTGATCGAACTCTTTCAGAAAATAAAAATTTTAATACATTTTTTAACTCTACCAAAGCTTTTTTCCAACAAAGTTACTCCTTAAACATTTTTATACGTGTCGAAAGAAAGTTAAAAATCCGACGGCAAAACGTGACTATCTTACGATGCTGCAACACTCCAAAACTGCATTCATGTGAAACGTGTTTGCAAGCATTAATTTTCACTTAACTGTTGAAAATCATAAACCGAATGACTAGACTTGCTGTAATATACTATGTACCTAAGTAATAAGTTGAACGAGTAAACAACTATTTTTAAGCTTCAAAAGACCAAAAAATGCGCGTTAAATTGAAGTGTTAAAACTTTACGAGAGCATAAATTTCTTATGTTTTATATGGCTGTATGCTAGCGCGCACACGTTGTATGTAAGTAATAGATATCTACAAAAATAACATAGATATGTATAAATGTTTAAGTTGCGACGTGCTAACCAACTTTTTAATGCCACTAAAGAGCCAGAAATGTGAACGATTTACAAGCGAATGCAACCATTTAGTAGTTGAGTACTAACTTCGACAAGTTGAACAAGCCTCTGGTGTGGCGCGCCTACATTCAACAGCACCGCGCCGCGCCGCACATCACACCATAAAAATGTTGAAGCACTACTTGTTATGCCACAAACGCGCTCAATAAAAATAAAAATTATAGCGTGCTCGTTTTGTGCGCCTCCTTGTTGTTATTATTTTATTTAAGTTGCTTGCTACTGTTAGTTGTTGTGATAGCTGATAGTTTGTGTAGCAGCTGTTGTTGTTGCTGTACTAAAAGGCGTGATAAACGTGACAGTTTAATTGCAACCTTTTGGTCACTTAACCAAACGCAATGATTGCCGCCAACACCGCGGCCGATGAGAGCCAGAGCGGTGAGCGCGCGCGAGCATACAAACTGGTATTACGAGGCAGCGTTTTTTTCCTCGGCGAGCAGTATACAAAGGAGAAGAGCATTAAATTAATTTCTTGTTTAATCATATGTTTAAAATACCTATATAAAAAAGTTTGAATGAGTGCGGCGCTCAATAGCCGCAAATGCTCTACGCGCCACTCAAACGAGGTGCGATAAATATACATTTCTTGTAAGGCAACCCCATTTTTAAGTGTTGCCATTGCGCTTTGCCATCAATAATCCACATTGATTGGCTATAAATTGTGGCTGCATAAACAAATTGAGCACCAAATGTTTTTTTTGTTGCGCTGAGAGCAGTATGCGCTCCATCGTAATAAATATCCAGCGCTCAACTCCTCGTCCACCAGCGAAAACCTGTTACTTTTATAGATGTTATTTATGAGCGGGCTCCTCTCAACTATCTTTGGCGCTCATTCTCAATGTCCTTGCATTGCAAGAATCACACACACACACAGCACGGCCATTCAATCATCTTGCCATTAACAACCGCTTGACAGCTGCCTGCCACAATTAGCAGGCACACATCTTCATACATATTAATTTAACTACCTCTGCCGTCGCACTTTTATAAAAGATCAAAGCGAACACAAAATTTGTATGGCGCATGCGATTTGATTGGACGAAAACTACGCCATGTTTGAAAAATTTTCTATAGCGCGCTCACTCGCACATGCTGTTGCGCGCTTGCTTACACAAACGTACTTTAAGCAATGGCGCGCTCTTTTCCGGTTTTGAGCAAGAGTAACGCGCCGAACTATAGCAATAGAGCACGCTCGCTCTCGACAAGAGTGCAGCTGAGGTAGCGAACAGTGTTGTGCTCTGTTGGTGAGTTAATTTCTTACAAAACGCTCGTTCAGCAAGTACCTTAGCTAGTTTGGTGCCATAGAAAATTCAGTTCGTGTTTGGCTTTCTTTGCGTTCGGACGTGTTTGAAAATAGACTCGGAACGTAGCAATCTAAATGCTTTTGGCTATACATAATTGTATACTCTTGAAATTAATTGAGAGCTATTAAACTACACAGATTGTGTTTCAAAACAACAGCGCTGAAAAAAAGCAAAAAACAAAACTTCATAGAATTGTGCAACAGCAGTTATCGGAGAGCGCTTAGTGTTCAGCATTAAAGCAAACATTTTAAAAGAAAAAGCGCTTGAACAAAAGTGAAAAAATATCAAATCACTCAATTGAAATCATACAGTGTTTGCCTTAAAAATAAACACAAAAGTGCTTACGCAGCTCCAAAGCTATTAAAAAAATTAAAGAACAATATAAATAAGTTAAAAAAAAGGATTTATTCCACTTCCAAAAAATACGTCAATCAGAGCCTACAATCTCAACAGTCACCACAACTTCTACCCTTTGGATTAAATCTTCATTTTTGTGGATTAGCTGTTTAATTTAACTTCGTTATCAACGCTTTCTACTCAACCTCTGGATTTACGTAAAATGGTTGTATTAGAAGGTGGCGGCGGTGTTGTTACAATTGGCAACAACCAATATTTACAACCGGATTATTTGGCACCAATACCAACGACGGTGAGTTGGAAATTTTTTTTGTGAGCAGAAGGCATCTACAAAAAATGTAAAATTAACCTAAGTAGTAAGCAGATTTAGGATTTTGAAAGTTTTTGGGTCAATAATTAAGGAGAAATATGTGGCAATTGATAAAAAATTACTTTTTTGGAAGCTAAAATAGTTGAATTTCAGGCATTAAAAGGAAAAAAAACTAATTCACTTTATTTTAAATTGATTTGAATAAAAAAATGTAAGCCAAGGTAATATCGTTTTGGCTGAACACCCGAAGAGTTAATCGTATTTTTTTGAAATTCCTAAGCTACCTAATTAGTTTAGGTCACTTGTCTTAGGACTATCAAGAGTTTAAAAACTAAACAAAAAAGCATACCTATTCCGGTAAATGGTAGATATAGGTAAAGACTATTAAGGTACATTCTCGAGAAATAGTTACCATTGTTAAAACTAGTCCCGAAATGATATTTTGTTCAGAAAATAAAAATGTTTATTGAAACAGAATTGCGGTAAGTTTTTTTTCTTGAATTGAGAGATTTCACTCGTTTTAGAAAAACCATTTAAAACTAAAATACTCTGGGATGAGGTTCTACTAGCCTATTAGTTTCTCTTTCTTCTTTTTTACGTGTTTCATGTGAAGAAATTCAGCTTAGTTTTTACCGTCGCTTTTTGCCGTTTTTTTGTTTCACACGGATAGATTTATGCCCCTATTGCTATTCACAACTTGAAAAGGCTGAGTTGTAAATTTAACAACCCAACTTTTTTTTTATTTATTATGATTTAAAAACATTATTTTGTTGTCAAAATAAACTAAAAAATAAAAGTTGTCTGAAAAAGTTTTGTTGTGTTTTGATTTAGTTGTGAATCATAATATAGACCCGATAAAATGAGTTTTCCAAACAAAAAATTTCAGAAGCAATTAAAATCAAATACAATTAATTTTTATACTCATTACGCTATCTTCTTATTTCGTCGAACGATATCCAATTTAGTTTGACTACCAGGCGCGTATTCAGGGGAGTAGTCCACGGGGTCCGGACAAAAAAGAAAATTTGGAATATGAATCTCAAACTCATGGGATAATATTTTTTGATTTCCGGTCAAATTAGACATTTGAAATAACAAAAATTGCGACAAAGCCAAATTTTTGCGGAGAGCTTAGGTTCGCCGTCAGAATGGAAGCTTCAAAACTCCCAATTAATAACATGTGTGGTAAAAAAGTTATTTGGGGTCAAAGGTGAACATTTAGGGTTTTACGCATTTTTCTTGAAAACGGTAATTTTTTTCAAAAATTATCTTCAGCCGAGCTGTACACCAGAAAATTCACTATAAAATCGTCCTAGCACTTTTCTAAATTACTAGCTGACCCGAGCGGACGTTGTATCTCTATCCTGATCCCTATCGTTATCTACATATGTATATCTATATCCCTATCCCCATCCTTAGAATTTTTTTTAAATACATTGCTGCTTAAATAAATGTGTTGTTAGTGTTCTTCAAAAGACAATTTATTTATTTGTTGTTTTATTTATATATTTTGTTGTTTTCCTTTAGGCTTTGATAAATTTGGTTCGCGTCTGCACTAGTAACATAATTAAATTGTTGCTAAGTCATTTCCATTTTCCAGTAAAAATAGTTATTATGAAAATAAAAATTGGATCCCCCCGAAAATATTTTCTGGATACGCGCCTGTTGACTACTATTACTGTGTATAGGGGCTATTTATGAACAGTCTTCTTATCCAAACCCCTTAACTACAAAAGTTTTTAAATTTTCGCAGGTTGTTTCCCGGGCTAAAAATGTATTACAGAAGCTGAAATTTAAATGAAAAATTACGCATTATTGCTTAAGTTTTATGCGATATCTGCAAGGGTTTCCCCTTTTTTTGACACCTCGAGTGATCAAATAATTGAGATTTTCATTAAATTTAAATTACCTATAAAAGTAGGACTACTCTAGATTCGTACAGGAAGCAATTATGAGATTCAAATATTTGATTTTTCATTACCTTTTAAATTTGAATTTCATTCAAGAGAACGCCGACGGTAATCCTTACGCTAGCAAATTCACTATGTGTGGGCCGATTTCACGACTAACCGTCAACTTTTACGCTCTATAAATTTATCGGCGAGTTCATTCTGCTGTTAAAATAAAGGGCAAATGAATTGGCTGCTAAATTGACAGTCGAGAAAACCGCCATTAGCATTTCTATGAAAATTGTACATGGGACTGAAAAGTCAGTGCAGTCGACAATTTAAAAAAAATAGAAAATCCAAAAAAAGTTTCAAAGAGTTAAGAAAAAACGTACCTACATATTTTAAACCGGAAACTCGTAAATACAGTTTTATGGCCCAGAACATAAAAACCAACACTTTTTATTCTTTTATAGGAGTTGAATTTGTAGCCAGTTCCTCCTCCTGTTGAAAAAAGTCAAATAAACTGGCAAACATTAACTGGCTGTTAAATTAACAGTGAATTGACAATGAACCTTCTACTAGAAAAGAGCTACTGCATTCTTGGGTTTCAGATTTATATTTTGGATATATGTAACAAGTTCAAATTACTGGTTTTTGAGACTGTTAAATTAGATTTCTATGAGGAAAGCATACTGAACCAAAAAAGTTCATGTTCAACGTAAAGAAATCCTCAGAAATCATGAATTCATTCATAAATTGTAAAATAATTTATTTAGAATCTATGAATTTTTTCTTTTATTCTAAGAAATATCAGCTTTAACTTCTATGAAACTTTTTTCTTAAAAACATGTACGTTTTTGGTTCAGTGTACCCTAATTTAAATGGTATTGTCTAAATGATTAGGTATACTAAGTCAAATTTTAGTTTGCTATATATAGTTTTTCAAACAAATTTTCTTAACCGACCAGGGAGAGTCAAGTTAAAATTTGTTGACATAAAATTAAGATAACAATAATAACTAATCACATTCCGTTGAAAAATAAAACTATATGTGTAGAAAAAATGTCATAAAAAATAGTTCACTGCGACCTCGTTGCTGCTGTTTTTTGAGACCACATTCATATCTCATTAATTTATAAAAACATGTTGATGTACTCGTAAAATGAAATTTACTGCAACCATAAAAAATCTTTAAAAAACGAAATATATTTAACGAAATTTATTTTTATAGCGATATCAACAATTTTATTGACTTAATAATCTCATTGTCACAATATGGACCCATTAAAGTAGATCATTAAAGTCATACAGAAAATATCTTAATGACTATGTCACTGGCGGTGAAAGCGGTTTTCTTTATAGCTTATGGAATTCCTTTAACAA
The DNA here is from genome assembly GCA_964058755.1 of Campiglossa producta. NCBI lineage: Eukaryota > Metazoa > Arthropoda > Insecta > Diptera > Tephritidae > Campiglossa > Campiglossa producta. The sequence continues at coordinate 101,909,854 of CAXKVI010000003.1, forward strand.
TGCAGTTGCTTCAAACTGAATAGAATATTATATTTTTTCACTAAGGCACAAAAGGAGGAATACAACTTTGAGGGATGGTTGAAAAACACTATAAATTACGTGTTTGGGATTTATTTTTTTAGAGTTGTGGGTCTTTAAGGATTTTAGGCTATTATAAGGAGCTTATAGGAAAAATTAAGAGATGTGAGAGTTTAAAGGGATTAATACATACATACATATTTGAAAGGCTGGGAGTAAGAAGGAAACGTATTTTTCATACAAAAAAAGGAAACTTATAAAATCTGTGGAATTTTGACAAAACAACTTATTTCAGATTTGACAATTTTTCAGTAGAGCGAAAAAACTGTTTTACATATGATTGATTTTGTACCAAAAAATTTAGTTATGTTGATTTTTCCGGTACCCTAACTTTTGAACTAAAGGTTATAGAAACACACTAGTACAATTATGCATAGCATAGGATTTTCATCTTATGCAATCAATTTCTAAAAAATGTCCCCCTCGAGATAAGTTGTTTTGTCAAATATTCACAGAAATGTTTGAAGTAAGGGGGCAAAATAATTTTGCCAGTAAAAAGTCGATAAGTTTTTTTTATTTTCGTTAAACGGAAGAAATATCGCTGCTAAAATATATTATTTCTCCCTTTTAACTGAAAAAAGGATACTCAGTAAATGGTAGACAAATCCTTTCTTCATTTAAAATAAAGAAATATAATTTTTTTCAAGCAAAGGTAGCCGAAACTTTTTTCTGTAGCCAGGGCTTTTACAAACATTTCTTCATCCCCACAATCAAAACTGCATTACTTATAAATCCCTATTTCCTCTTCTCATTACAGATGGATTCCAAAAAGAGTCCACTCGCTCTGTTGGCTCAAACTTGTTCACAAATTGGCGCTGACTCCTCAGCCGTCAAGCCCATACTCGCTATGGATAAATCAAAGAAATCTACATCGTCATCCTCTTCGTCCACCTCTTCGAATGGCAGTTCGGATTTGAGCGCCTCCAAGTCACCAACACAAGCTAAATCACCCAAATCCACCACACCCACAAACACCGAAGTGAAATTGGCATTCAAACCATATGAAACAAATGTGCTTAGCGCACAAAATCACAACTCATTCAAGTCTGCAGCAACGATTGCCGACGAGCAGCAGCGCCCCAGTTCAAAGTGTTCCTCAAACGGTGGTGATAATAATAATACACGTGTGCCATCGCGAGGCAAATTGAATGGCACACCGGATATGCATACAATAAAAATGGAAAATGGTCACACACCCACACCCAACGATCAAAATCGCAAAACAGTCTCACCCGCCGGCTCGTCACAGCGTGGTGCCAGTCCCATTGTCCGCTCTGGCATGGAAGTGCTCAACAATGCCAACGGCTCGGCCACACACCCAAAGGAGATGAGTAGCATGGCTGCTGCTGCCGCCGCTGCTGCTGCCGCTTACAAGGCTGCCAGCCCTTACGGCATGAATCCGCTGCAAGCGTTGTGTTGCCCACCCGGCATGGAACAGCATGGTAATCCCGCTTTTCGTCCACCATTCGCTGGCGGTTTTTCACATCATCATGCCGCTATGTTGGCTGCTGCTGCCGCAAGTGGTGGCTATCCAGGCGGTCCCAATGGTCCCGGCTCGCAACCAAATCCCTACATCAGCTATCAACGTATCAAGACACCATCGGGCGGTGAGGCGATTGTGCCAATTTGTAAGGATCCCTACTGCCCAGGCTGTCCATATTCGGCACACACACAACAAATGCTTATGGGCGCACCCTGTCCCGCGGGTTGCTCACAATGTGAACATCAAAAATATGGCATGGCAATGATGAGCAGCGCTACTGGTCTACCACCGAATCATCCATATTCACAAGCCGCCGCTGCAGCTGCTGCCAATGCTGCTGCTGCACGTTCAGCGCCCTACGTCTGCAGTTGGGTAGTGGGTGATGCCTATTGTGGTAAACGTTTCCAAACCTCTGACGAACTATTCTCACATCTGCGCACACATACAGGAAATCTGTCGGATCCAGCTGCTGCTGCTGCCGCGCTAGCCCAATCACAGGCGCAATCATTGCTGGGATCACTATTTCCACCATCAGCGCTGCGCGGCGGCTATCCAACCCCACCACTAAGTCCAATGAGCGCTGCTGCGGCGCGTTATCATCCTTATGCCAAAGCAGCGGGCATACCAGCAAGCGCGCTCACAGCGCCATCAGCATTTGGTATGACTGCATTTAATCCTGCTGCGGCGGCTGCTGCTGCTGCTCTAGGACCCTACTATTCACCCTATGCAATGTATGGACAGCGCATTGGCTCTGCTGCGGTGCATCAGTAAGCGCGTGACGTGGCGTTAATCGCGCAGGTGATGCAGCGCTCAAGCGTATAGAGCTAAGCGTATATAAAGGCTAGTCAATAGGAGAACGAAAGGCTAACCCACGTGTGATCTTTTGGATGAGCGCGTACGCGTCTATGACGACAAAGTGGCTGAGCGGTCAGGCCATTCAGTGAGCCACGCGCGCTCAATAACAATATGCATACCAAAAACTAAAGAGTAGTTACGAAGCAAGAGATCAGAGAGTTGAAGTTTTGCGAAAAATAGGCAAGAAAAGTTTAAAGGAAATGATTCAAACAAAATTGCGTTTCAAGTAAAAAGTACAGAAAAAAAAAAAACAAACAAAAATTTAAGAATGCGCTATCGTTGCGATCATTTAACACTGTGATACTAAAATGTAGTTGGATGCTAGGCTTATTAGGTTTTAAATGGTAAACGAAAAACACACACAAACATCTGTATGTTTAAGCAAATGTGTAAAATAATTAAAATTTTAAGTTGTAAAATGCAGCCAAAGCATTTTTTCAAATAACCACGAAACCTTAATAAAATTAAACAATTAAAATTACTAGTTTTTTGTTACTATGTATCTACATATTAATTTAAAAATTTTATTAGGCATGTAAATGCATATTGGTACTTTCGTTTGCCTTTAATTATGTAATTTTAAGCGTGAAAACTGTGAAATAGTTTTTCATGTTCAATTTGTGTAATGGCACGAAAGCCGCCTTTCACTTTTAAGTTTAATATTTTTTAATAGCTTTTTACGAAATTTGATTTAGCTAAGTAATGAATGTACTACATATTTAATACAAGCAGAGAAGAAATCATGTAATAAAATTTTTATATTTACAAAACACTACGTTTAAAACTAATTATAATTAAGCGCTTGTATGTATGTGTTTATATAAATTAACACAATTTATGTAAAATAGATCATAAAAAATCAGTCAAAAAACTTCAACTTAAAACTTGATGGAATAATTAGTTTTCATTACAATTGAATGAAGATAATAAATAATAATAATTAAATACAAATTGTTGATGTTTTTTAATCAAAAAGATGGTTATAGTGGAGATACTGATAACTAGGCGGCTTATTTTATATTCATGAACCTTCGGCATTAGATCCATCAAGTCAACTTTTGCCAGGTGACTTATGTAAGTTGTCTAAAAAGGATACATCAAAGTGCTAGTGATTTATTCCTGCCGGAATCTTTGGCCCGAGCAATCACATGAAAAGTGTTCCATTGTTTATTCTTCCACATCGTCCCTACAGCTCCTACAAGACATCTGAAACAGTCTGCCTAGTCTCTCTAAATTCCTTACAATGAGTCAATACTAGGGTTGCCAGTATTTTTATACCCAGCGTACTAGTACTAGTACAAGGGTATTATAATTTTGTTCACATAACGGTACTATGTAACGGCACAAAATAATCGAGATAGATATAGAGTACCATATATGAAAGTTCTTAGGTTGAAAAGAGGAGCTCATTCAGGCATGTCCGTCCGTCCGTCAGTGTACACGATAACTTGAGTAAAAATTGAGATATTGGCATGAAATGTATACAGGTTACTTTGTGGCCAAGCTAGGTTTCTATTGAAAATGGGCGAAATCGGATGATAACCACGCCCCCTTTTTCGATATCGAAAATCACACAAATTGACATATCTCGGCAGCTGAAATAGCTAAAATGATATAATTTTATAGGTGAATCCCCCTCGTCACTATCTTAAGATTTTTCCAAAAAAAATTTATAGTGGGCGTGGCACCACTTTTAAGGAAGGTATTTTTGAAAATGCTACTGGTCGTAAATTTTAAACTGATTAGGGTAGAACGCTGAAATTTGGCACAAATCATACTAGTATCGTTTTGAAGTATACCTGATGAAATTGGATAAAATCGCTATCCAACCACGCCCACTTTCGATATCGAAAGCTTCGAAAATCACCTAGATTGGTATAATTCGGTAACGGCAATGGCTAAAATGATATAGTTTGGTAGGATAAACCCTCTAGTCATTCTATTACGATTTTTTGATCAATTTTTAAAAGTAGGCGTGGCACCGCCTACTTTTCAGGGAGGCATATTTGAAAATTTCACGGGTCATAACTTTTAAAGTGATTACGGTAGAACGATGAAATTGGTACAAGGTATACTAGCATAATAGGGAGTATACCTGCTGTACCTGCACGAAATCGCTTCCCAACCACGCTTACTTCCGAAATGGGATATTTTGAAAATGATATGAAAACTACCGCTGAGTATTTAATGTTCGGTTTACCCGAACTTAGACTTCCTTACTTGTTTTTTTTTTTTAAATATGTCGCTAACAGGATTCCCCCACAAATTTTACCCATGTAGGTATATACATACATCATTTCAATGTGCTTTCATACGGCAAAGATTTATTGTTCACTTTAACCTTCATATGCCCGGTATTCTACATTTGTAGTAATTTGTGAATAAAAAAGTAAAATAAAAAAAATTCCGAAACAAAAATACCATAGGTTTTCAGTAGCTTCCTGATCTTCGCTGGTACACGGCCAAAATTCCGTTTATTTGATACACATATTGGCAAATCTCCCTCAATATTACAAAAAAACTGAGATAGGTGGCAAACCTGTAGACCACGCCAGCGGCAACAGCCAAGTAAAAAACCTTAGAATGATCAATAGTTCAAAAGGTCCCCGAGATATATTACCGTATCTTGCTCAATATTAGGAAAAAAAAAACAAATTAAATAGGTGGCACCCCTGTTAACTACCACATGTGACAACACCCAAGTATAAAATCCTAGAATGTGCTAGAAATATCTTTGTGGGTAGGTATACGGTGTATTCTTTTCTGCTAGAATTGTGCATTAGCCTGGGTCGGAATACAAAAAAAAAGTTGTAAACTTGCAACTTTTTTTCTCCCACTCTAACGTGCATCAGATATCGCTGAAGTCCAGTACAAGTTTTGAATTAGGTGAGAAGGCGCCATCGCAGTCGCTAAAGATAAAATTATATATTCTCCCAGTTTCAGCTTTATGGTCTACAGCTTCCATTGTAGCAAACGACAGCTGTTTGATATCGATTGTAAAAGAAAGGAAGCTGCGCAGAATACGTTTAAAGGTTTAAGGTAGACAGAGACGCCTGCATGGTTTTTGTTGCACGACACGATACGATCACGCACGCACGGGAAAAAATTACTGGAAAACGACACGAAAACTGTATAATTTCTTTATGAAAGTTTGTCAGATTGATCCGTAGAACATTTTCTACACTGTCGATATTTAAGCCGTTAAAGGACAAGGGGCATAAGTCCAGTTTTCGTTTTTTTAAGTTAGGAATGGCAGCTACTTACATATGTAGAGGAAAATGTGTTCTATATAACACGCTAACGGGGTAACTCCTAGCTCCCATAGCAACCGAATAAATAGCAGAAGTAACTTGTGAAATCAAGGGTACCAACTATTTTTTGACAGCACAAAACCTGGAATATGTAACTTGTGCTTTAAGTGTCTCATTTCAGAATTATTTTAAGCAAAGCCCTATCTGAGAATTTGATTAAAAAACAACCTATATCAGCTAAAAATTTATTGAATTTTCGTTCAGATAGGCCGTTCGGGTTTTGTTGGATTTCGGACATACGCCTGCGTATTTCCCGTCACGGTCCAAACCACACACGACGCCCATCTCTAGTTCAACGTAAGAAATATTGATAAGTTTAAAGTCCCTTGGGGTGATGTATGACGCTTTACCTGCTTAAGAAATAAAAACAAGAGAGCCACATCTCTCCGACGTCTGCATGTATTGTCAAGATGTTTTACTCCTAAAAGTACATAACGAAGGAGAACTCAAATGTGTATGGGGGGAAGATACCACCAGGACCCAAGGTCTGTTTTGTGCCGCTGCCCGAATGGTTGGTATCCTAGTAAATTACAAAAGCTGTTCTCTATGTAAGGCGGTGCCTAGGTACATGGTTTTTTTATACCTTCCTTCGAATATTTTGCACTTGTGTAATTTGTTTCACTTATGGAAGTCGTATTAGTAGAGAAAACTCAATGGAAATTGTTATATGACTATGAACTTGCATCTAATGTATTTATGTATGTATGTAGATAAATTACTCACAACATCAATTAGCCCATAAATACTCGTTAAACATCCCAGCACTTCCCATCGGCTTGGCAATCATTAATCAATTCCCTTTATTTGTTTTTCTTCATAATCAGATTGTAAAAAGACAAACAAGCGTACGCGATTTTCGAATAAAATAACATCATTATTAGCACCACATCACAAGGTTTTAGTAGTCTTGCATAAATATCACATTTGGATATGAGTACTCAAATTGAACTTAATAGCGTTTCTGCTAAAAGTCAACAACGAAAAGCTCAGTGAAGTGAAAGTAGATACTTACGATAATCGCATGAAGACCACCAAATGAGATCGAAATAGTCGTATTATACTCATATACAATGTATATATATAGGGTGCCCCCGATAATCAATTTTCGACTATCGCTATCTGCGCTCCACCCGTCGGAATTATTTTTTTGGTATATTGCGTTGGGGTAGTGAACTAAACGATGATTAACATTTAAAGCTCCTACCTTAACTAGAAGTTAGTTGAAAAACGGGGTTGGTAACGCAATCCTGTTCTAGCAAAATCCTGCTTTTTAAAATCCTGTTTTTTTTTAAATCCTGCTTTTTCAAAATCCTGATTTTTTAAAATTGTACTTCTCAGAACCCTGGATTAGAAAATTCTGTATTTAAATGTAATATAAACAATGTTAAAGTGGACATGTCATGTTAGGGTGATTCAAATAAAAACAATTTGTTTTAATTGGGACTTTACCCCTTAAAAAGTTAGTAACTGATGAGTAAATAAGCCTTGCAAAAAATTAGCGCTGTGACGTAACCGTTATACTGCGTTCACGCTGGGCCATAAACTCGATTTAAAGGGGTATTTTTTGAGTTAATTCATCCCTGCAAAAATAGAATTACTCTATTTCCTATCCAAAGAGTACAATTAACATTGCGATGTCCTAGGACTGGACCACCTACTCCAACCTTCGCTTTGTTTCTACTACACCATGGAGTACCTACAGTCAGAGTACTTTGCAATGTACTCCAATGTTGTTACTCCTTCGAGTATATACTGCCAGAGCGATAGTGTCGTAATTTTCGTCGATAAGGCACGAGGCAATGATTGACTTTCAAAAAGATGAAGGTGGTCCGATGAGGTATACAAAGGATTAGTATTGGAGTACTCGAATATGAAAAAATTGGAACACATAATCCAACGATTTTTGCAGGGATATTTTTGTTGTCAATTCACTCGAGTTTATGGCTAGAAGAGGTCGCTATTTTTTCGCCCCTTCCCATACATTTTGTACGGAAAAAAATTGTATTTTTTCGAAGTCAATTTTCTAACAATTTTTGAAACTTTTCCCAAAAAGCTTTACATACATATTTTTAAAGTGGAGGCTTTAAACTTTTTCTTGTGTATGAGTCTGAATACTTTTTGCTGCGTATGTCGGTTTATTTTGTTTATTTTGCAGGATTTTGCGAGGTAGAATTTTCTAAAGCAGGAAAGGTCGCTATTTTTTCGCCCCTTCCCATACATTTTGTACGGAAAAAAATTGTATTTTTTCGAAGTCAATTTTCTAACAATTTTTGAAACTTTTCCCAAAAAGCTTTACATACATATTTTTAAAGTGGAGGCTTTAAACTTTTTCTTGTGTATGAGTCTGAATACTTTTTGCTGCGTATGTCGGTTTATTTTGTTTATTTTGCAGGATTTTGCGAGGTAGAATTTTCTAAAGCAGGAAACGTTACGCTCCCTGAAAAACGATCTCAGCTCCACCCTGCGGAATTTTTTTAAGAAAATATTTCCTTTCTTGGTAGTAATACATGTTCCGAATTTCAACCAAATCGAACCATAAATGCGATATGGTGAAAATGTCAAGACCCTAGCTCAACAGCAAGTTGGTTTGAAATCGAATGCAAAATTCCGCGCAGAAGAACGACGAAAGCGACCTAATAAAAAGAATTTAATAAGAGGTTTCTTTTTTATTTGGCCCTATCTAATGTACATCGTAGCCTTGTTTTCTTTTCCTTTTTTTTTTTTAGCAATAATTTCTATTTAAGTCACAAATCAAAGTCAATTTCATAGTCATAGTCGTTCACTTTTAAGCACATAGAATTGGACTTATGGATGATTTATTGTACTGTCAATCAACGTTGACAGCAGTCAGGCATTACGAGTACTTTTAACATGTTATCAGTGCTTCAATAACATTGTCAAAATGAGTGTGATCATTTGAATCAGCACGATCGCTAGACTTTTGAGTGGCACTTTTAAGGTGCTAAATTTAGCAATTACATACATGTTGCGCCATCGTGGAGGTAAAGTCAGAGTTGCCAAACTTTTGAATTTTAAAACGTGCCAAAGTCGGGATATCCGTTCGTATTATTGAAAAAAGGGAAAGGCTTTAGATAATTTTTTTTAATACCCTTGTTAGTGATAAGAAAGCAAAGTAGCAAAGACTTTAATTGAAGAATGTCCCATCCCAAAAATTATGTGAGGAACTCCTGTATTCCAATTTTTTCAGCCTGTAATATTCCACCGCATTTGAAACTAAAAATATTAACCTAAAAGATCACAAGACACGTTTAAACAAAAAAAAAAGAAAGTATATTACAAAAACACCAAGTTGGCAACCGTCAATGATTTTTCTATAGATGAGTTAAACATAATTGATTTTTCACTATTATGAGTTCGTTTAGGTCATCGGTAAATAAGTGTATTATGGGTGGAGTACTAACAAGGAACTTGCCGATTTTTCGTTTGCTACGGTGGGGCAAAGGGAAAATAGTTCTGTTTCAAAGGTCCTTATCAACTTCATGGGGTTCCATCACATTAGCTCTGATTCAAGAATAGGAAAGAGACGTTGAGGCAAACAAGTTGTTATTGTAATGTTATTTTTACATTATGGACCGTTGGGGAACTCCTCACGGGTTCACCTAATATCTATTTTCATCTGGTTAGTCTTATATATTTGTTACCAAAGTGGTCTTCTATTCACGGTAGTTCTTTATTTAAGTTCTGAGTAAGCGTTTCATCTGACCGGGAGCAATCGAACCCAGCAACACAGCTAATGAATGTTTGTTATTGGTATAACCAAAAATTCAACTATAACTATTTTATAATATACGGCTTAAATTGACGATCCAATGAATAAAATCCTATACTTGAACTCACTCATAAATAAATTGATTGTGACAATTTGCGATTGATTGAAATAAATTATTGCCATTCAAATGTCGTATTCATGCGGAACGAGCTACTGTTATACCTATAAAAATGTACTTCATGTGCGTAGATAGGTAAGTGATTAAAGGTCGGTTTTTTTTCTGAAAGGTGTTCGGCATTTGGTACGAAGTGACGGAGCTACAACCTTTTTATTAAAATTAAAATTAATCATGGGTATCTAGTTGAAATTTCATCGCATCGACAGATGCCAATGATAGGTAGGCTCAAGGCGAATTCATTACAGGTGGCATCCTCCCACCATATGGTTTCTTCTTCTTCCTTGAAAATCAAATCGTAGCTGTCAAATTGCTTATGTTGTTGCTTTGTCTGACATTTACAGCCACAAGGAGTGTGTGGGTGCGTGTAGATCTGAATTCACTCGAACACACCTGTATGAATTCGCCTTGGGTAGGCTCAACCTGACAGTTAAGAAGTCTTCTATTTTTATCAACTTAAATTAATAAAATTAATAGCAAAGATATTTGTAGCTTCATACATAAGTGCTATTTTTGATATTTCTAACAAAATTTTTTTTAACTTTAAATTTGATTCGCAAATTCGACGACACTGATTTTTAAAGCTTCTTAATTTTTAGCAATTTAAATCCCATGAACGGTACTTAGAAATGTAAACACATTTTGATTAGGTTCACGCTTGAATGGACTCGAGCTTGTACGCTTTTTTTTTTAATTTTTTGTTTCAGTGAAAAGTTATCGTCAAAAATCCTAAAAATGACCAGGGTCCGATACCAAAATTGGAGCGGAATCCAAGTGATTTGTGTGCAGAACACACTGCGAGAAATGCATTGAATGTTGTGACAATATCACTATTGATAGCGACGAGTTTGATGCAATATTCATTCATAATGAGCGAGTTATCAAATATTATTTGCTCCCAATAAAAAGTAAAATGACATGTCAACCATTTCGATATGATGTACTTTTTATATTTATGAATAGAATACTAATATGTTTGAACGGCATGTCAATATCTATGGTCCAGTGGCGTGCCTTCCATATAAGCCGAAAAGCCCGGCTTGCCTAGCTAATCCTCTATGAGCTACAATATGTTTCAAAAATGTATCGTAACAATTTCTTTAACGTTTACATTTGGTTTCACTAACTGCCAATAGCATAAACATATAAATAAAGCTCTTCCTGCCATCTGTCGGCTGATAGCAAAACAATTAACATAAAATTTCAGCGCATATGATGGCTTCTCTTACTTGCTTACTTAAAATAGCCTTTAACCGCCTAGGCGATGATTGCCATCTCGCTTTTACTTATTGGCTTTTACCTGGCTTTCAAATCCCTTACTAAAATGTCTTTTTGAAGCTACAGTTTTTTTTAATTTAGAAGAAATTTTGTATGCAACTACGAAGCCAGCTTCGTGCTGTTGTTACTATAAGCTTTAAAGCCAAACTGGATATGTATATACATATCTACAATGTTAATGTGCAAAGAGCTCTATTCAAAAATTATTGGCGCATATTTTAAAGTAGAAAAAAAGAATTCAATAGTGGTGATAGCTGTAACATTTTTTTTTTTTTGCTAGGCATTATAAAATATAAAAAATATTTTTTAGGTTTCTTAGGTCCACTTGCACGACGCCGAGTTATCTTTTTAGCTCAGAGTTAATTTGACATTAACTCTGAGTTAAAAATATAAATTTTCGTTGTGCAAGTGAGCCTTGGCTTCTGCGATGTATGTAAATGGGAAATAGTGCAAGTAAACCTTTTCCCTTGGATTGGAAAAGCTTAAAAAATCTGCAAAACAATAACTTGCCTATTGAAGAAACCTAAATGTTTAAGTTTTTCCCCGTGTGCAAAAGTCGATAAATATCTATCCTGAAATCTTCTTCTTCGTCTGAAATGTTCTTTGGCAGCAGTATGTGCTTTTGTTGGGGTTATAAGGACTGGGGCTTGCCTTGATTGAAACACGTAGGCACGCCACTGCTATGGTCGTGATATGAATTTCTATTGCCGGTATATCCATATCCATATTTACTGCATAGTAATAATGGTAAAGACATCGCATTAGTATATATTGGCGAAATATAAATTTTTCTGGGACGCATAATCATAATAGTTCAACATCTTTTACTATTGATTTCCTAACAATATTACAACTTGTTGGAGCGTCTTTTTAAATCAAAAATTTTTGAATTTCTTATGATTGAACATTTTTCTAAAATACTGGGCTAACGTGCCAGAGGAGCAGGGTTCGAATCTTACTGAAACCAGATGTCAAATTATATAAAATTTTGTTTTTTTAAACTATTTAGAATTTATCAATAGTTTATATGGATACCATTTCAATAGTGATTTATCAAAAAAGCATTGATGAAACATCCATATTCATTGATGGGACAGCATTATCAATTTTTATTTAATGTGATATCAATAATTATGGATGTTCCATCCATAGATTTCCCTCCGTGCACGTTTCTGAGTTGGCGACCTTCGGCTCCGCTTATCAAAAAAATAACCCTGGGCTACGCCATGCCCAGTCCGGACGTGTGACATAACCGTGGCTACCGCTACGGCTGCGTGGTTCTTAGGGACAGCCTAATGTCATTACAACAACCACATGAAAACTTGCAAATTTGATTGCAAATATCTCTACAGAGAAGCAAAATATTAAAAAAGTGCTTCCGTGATCCTCAGGCCAAATCCCCTTTTTTTGAGTCCTCGCCCATAATTTTAGCTAATTTATTAGCAGTTGCGTGCTAAAACAAACAAATACCCTAAATATTATTTGGCTTTTTGCCACTGATTTATAAAATTTGTATTGCCAAATAAAAAAATTACATTTTTTTCAAAAATTATATTGATTTTATTTTTCATAAAGGTGAAATAGTTACTGTAAAAATAACAGGTCTTAATATTCAATTCTAGAGGTCTATCATCGCTAGGTTAGATCCCATTTTTTCTTTTAAAAATTGTCAAAAAGGCAAATACATAACTTTGTACAAAAAAGATAGATACAGATTCTTGAAGGAAATTGAATGGGCTACAAAAAAGTTAAACAACTGTTTTTTTGTAAAGTTACTTTTTCAAAACTTATTTAGTATTAAAGTTGAAAAAATAATATTTCTGTTTTTTTTTTTTTTTGACGAGCTAAGTCCAAATCCGTGATCAGAATTGGCCTAGCAGGTCGCAGTTCGTCATCGGCGCCGTTGTTGAATTCTAGTCTCGAGTTCGGATTCAGTAGGCAATTTCCCTCAAGAATATGTATTTAGCTTTATTCCATGTTGATTTTTGCACCTTTGGTAAATTTTCAAATTGGGAAATCAAAAAAAAAAAAAACAAGCCAATGTTTGGAGCTAGAATACTAGAGAACGGCTAGTCAGAGAAAATTTCAATCTAGGCAGCTTTTGTAGGGAATTCAATTTCCTACAAAAATAGATAGTTTTTTACAACAATTGTTTGTCGGTTTTATACAAAAAACAAGAAAGGGAAGCTGTCTTCGGCTGTGCCGAAGGCTAAATACCTTTCATGAATAAGAGTCACGATTTTCACTGTTTGATGCCAGTACAGCCTATCGATTATATGGGGGCGATGTGTTATATTGGTCCAATCTCATTGATTATTAATATCGACATTCCACATTCTAAAATAGCAATAGTTACGAAATTTAACGTTCCTATCTATATAATTGCAGGAGTTATCTACTAAAATCCGTTTATCGGAACAATCGATTGTATGGGGGGCTATGTGAAATCTTTATCCCATCTCAATGATTTTCAACATCGATATTTCACATATAAAAATAGCAATACTTACAAAATTTCACGTTCCTAGCTCTTAAATTAAAGGAGTTATCTACCAAAATCCGTTTATCGGAACAATCGATTGTATGGGGGCTATGTGAAATATTTATCCGATCTCGATGATTTTCAACATCGCTATTTCACATATAAAAATAGCTACACTTATAAAATTTCACGTTCCTAGCTCTTAAACTAAAGGAGTAATAGCCCAAAATCCCTTTATCGGAACAATCGGTTGTATGGCAGCTATATGTAATATCGGTCCGATCTTGCTGGTTCCGACAAATGATTCCTATATTGGAAAATGGTGGCCGCATACAAAATTTCAGCCAAATATCTCAAAAACTGAGGGACTAGTTTGCGTTCAAACAGACAGACAGACAGACAGACAGACGGACAGACGGACATGGCTAAATCAACTCATTTCGTCATCCTGACCATTTCGGTATACTTATTGATGGGTCTATCTCTTCTTCTTCTCATACTTACAAACATCGGACCAAAGTTATAATACCATTTCATGTTCATGAAAGGTATAATGAGGTTACGTCTGTAAAGTCTCAACTAGTAATGATAGACCTCAATAATTGAAAATTAAGATCTGGAATTTTTACAGTAATTTTTTTCACCATTTTGAAAAATAAAATCAATCCTATAATTTTTGAAAAAAAAAACGAATTTTTAATATGTATATTTATCTACATATGTGATATGTATTTACATAATTAACATGTATGCTTGCATCGACATAAGCTTTTTATAAATTTTATACTCAGTTAGATATCTACATATGTTAAGCACGTTTATAGTTAAACGTTTTTTATGACTGACAGCTGCTAAAAGCGCGCAATAAACTTTTCAATTGTACGTCACCCCACCCCACGCCACACCTGTGATTCTCCTCTTATAGTATTTGAAATTTTTTACACCTTTTTTCTTGTTGCTGTTGTCATTTAGCTGAATTTATTTGTTAATTCAATTACATACATTGTTCTTCACTGTTGTTGTGGTTAATAGTTTCAGTGTTGTTATTTTTGTTTGGTTTCTATTGTAGATAGATTTGTAAACGTTTTTATTTTTCTTGTCAATTATTGTGTTGTGACTGCTTGGCAACTTTATGTAGCCTGACATGAATAGCTAATGTTTCTCGAGCTTTCCCTTCATACCTCCCTCACCACGTTCCACCACTAAGACTTTTATATTGAAAATATGTCACAATTTGCTAGCTAAATTGATGCCAACTGTTAGCTTATTTTGTTTGCTGTCAACACAAGTGGTATTTAAAAATATTAATAATTATATGGACAAATCGGTTTATGTTTAGTTGACAATCAATATACATATGTAATAACTAAATATTTGTTAACATCCATTACAATGCGGTGATACGGAATGATAGCACAGGCCGACACAATTTGTAAAAACTTAAGACCCAGGGTTCTTTAATTAATAGAGGTATTCGAAACGAGATTGTATGGTAGAGTGGGTTATTTTTCAGGGGAGAATTTCGTAAAGAAACTATCCGTCTAAAATCAGGTTTGACCCCCGGATGAACCATTGTGCGATGGCCCGCTTTTTAAGGAAGCTTTTACTTACATACCTATCCCTTCCCCGGTGGAACAATGATACAAATGTTAATTTTCAAGTTTTCAGGTAACGTTCACAAAAGCTGTAAGAAATTTTTAACTTTTTGGTGAATGAGTATTAAAGTTCTAGGACAAAGGGTTAGCGCGTGAGGTGCTTGCGAAGTATTGCACCTTTGTTCTTTTTGCCTCACCACATGTGCACTTGCGATATTGCCTTCGCCGCGAATCGAACTAAGAATTATTAACTGTGGAACGGATATCTCTACCATGATGCTATCGTGTACTTGAGCTTGGTAGCGTTGAATTACACATTTGAAGAAGGTATACTTAAAAAACAAAATTAAGAAGGAATCTCTATGGAAATATCTTCGTCTCTGACTTCTGTCCTCTTTTTGGGCCTCGAAGCCGGGCAAAGGACAATCTTCTTATTTTTATGAAGATTTTTTGGCTGTGTGTGTTTGTTATTTTGAGAGGGGGTGGTTTATTTTCAAGACCAAGTGTTCTTTTTTTTAAGACAAAAAATCAAGAACACGAAAATCTAAACTTGAGACCTGTGGTGCTGCATTTTAGAACGGCGTTTTTCTCTGAGTGCTGAGACTGCTGCCTTTATCAGTTGTTTTTCGGAATCATCCAAAAATATCAACTATCATTAGGTATACTTTTTTCATAATGGTTAGTGTTGGCAATCTCAAATAAATTCCCTTGTTTATTTAAGCATTGCAATAAAATGTTTAAAGAACTATTAATCAATTTAGTAGAGTAGGTAACATCACTCTTCAACTAAGTGTTAAAGAAATAAATAAGTTTATTTCATTGTGCGCAATCATCATATTTTGGTAGCTTTGTAAACCTAAATAAATTTAGTTTAAGTAATTTATACTTGATAAGTTTATGCTATGGAGTCAATAAGAGATACTTAAAAACTTTAACCATCCGCAGTAAAGTAAGTACAAACATCACCTAAATGTGAAGGGTACCTACTTGCGAACTGTTACAGTTTTATTATATTGCCTTTACCGAGAGCCGAACTCACAATTTATTGAATGCTGAAAGGAGATGTCTACTATCAAGCCATTGAGTACTTATGCTTGCCAGCGTCTAATTGCACTGTTGTTCTTAATCTAGTATCGCAATAGAGACGAACCGCGTGCTCTGAAGAACAAACCACCGGACTTAATTTAATGCTGAAAAGTAATTAATTTAATACTTTTCCGGCTTTGTTTGTAAACAAATAGTACCTAAAACATTATAATGAGAGAGAGCGCTTTAGTATTATTTTGGTATTATTTTAAAACTATTTGGAATTAAAAAAATTTCAGACTCTTAAATTAATACTATTTAGTATTAAAACTCAAATTTAATTCCAAAAAGGCTTAATTTCAATAACGACTGGTATTGAAAGTAATATTTCATTTTTTACTGTGTATATTTGGGTGGTTCAGAATCGTATGGGAAAACTCAAGTTGAACGGGTTGGGGTCAAAAGTCTGCTTTTTTGGAAATTCTGCATTCATAATTCCGGAAGTCGAAACACCGGAAATCAAAATTATGGAAGTCAATATTCTGGAATACAAAATTCTGGATAACGAAATTCTAAATTGGAAAATTCTGGAAACCAAAATTCTGAAATTCAAAATTCTGTAATTAATTTAATGATTAAAAATGCGTGTTGATAACAAAAAAAGTGCGCAGCGTTCGGTATCTATGACAGAAAAACACATTGGACATTATCTGCCATCAAGAGTTGCCCTTAAGTTAAAAATTAGAAGACAACGGAACAGTTTAAAATGTTTCAAAGAGCCAACTTGTGTTGAAAAAATAGACATTCCTTTATTATCACTTTATGTTTTGGAAGGTCAACTATTTATTTTAAGTAAGAAAGTTATTAAAGTTATGGCGAATGCATTCTTATTTTTGGAACAAAATCTTCGCTGCAGTTGTTAAATGAGAGCGACTGCTGGATTATGGACGGTAAATTTGACGTTGTTCCAACGATGATGAGGCAGCTATTTATCATACACGGCTGAGTAGAAATACAAATTGTTCCGCTGGTTTTCTGTCTTATGACCAAAAAATCAAAGTCAATGTATATTTCTTAAATATAAGCACAATTTATTAAAATACTCGATTTTGCTCAAATTGTGGGGAAAAAATTTCCAGAATTAATTCTGGAAAACGTAAATTCCGGAATTATGAAAAACCAGAATTTTGAAATACAGCCAAAAAAGGCGAAGGAAGTGCGGAATTCCGATTTCCAGAATTTTGTCGACCCAGAATTTTGATTCCGGAATTTTGACTTCAGAATTTTAATTTTAGAATTTTGACCGTTTCCGAAGTTGAACGTAAAGGCCAAGGGACCCCCCATTATTTTCTGTTTGATAAAAGAAGTGAGGGGCCAAAATTTCTAGGTCATAGGTCACTCGGAAGGCGGCGCTCCATGCTGTTAAAAAAAAAAAAAAAATAATAGGGGATTTTTTTTACAGTTTCTAAAAAAAATTCGAGACGTGTTAGGAGGCACAAAAGTAATTTGGATATTTGAAATTCGTAGGTAACCCTTTTACGACCGCTCACTTTGATTGATGTATCTGTTATACCTGAAATAGCCCAGCCAGCAAAATCATCGTAAACGAGCTCGTAAACTGACGTTTTCTCGAAGAAAACTCTGATAAAATATCGTTTATGATATCCGTTTACGATTCGCCTACGAATCCGGTTTCGCTCTGAAATGTTTTTTGCCTACGATTGTCGTAAAAGTATCGAAAAAGCACTCGTATATGAATCTTTTTACGTCCGTTTTTTTATCGTAATTGTACTCGTAAACAATTAATTTTCGATAGAAAAACCGACTTTCTAGACCGCCTTACCGACTGATTTCAATGCGAAAAATAATGCAAATAAACAAACCTAAATTTTAGGTATAAAGTTTTTTATTAAATAATAAAATTGTATATCTTTTTGCCAGCGTGTACGTACTGATATTGGTTTACATGTTAAGCATCACAACTTATAAATAGTGGGTCATACAACCCAGAGGGCATCCCGAGATCCCAGAATAGCAGCTACTTTCTCTGTCCCTTTTTCTTTTTCCGCAAATCCACCTTCCAGCACGCTAGTAATAATTTAAAAGATATATTTTATGTTATTTGTGTTTTTAATTAGATATTTTACAAACATACTTACTTTTAAAATATCAGTTTGAAAATTTTTGTTAAAAATTTTTTGTTTGAAATTTTTTATTTAAATTTTTTTGTTTGACGTGACAGAAAAGCTTCTTTTGTTATTGTTTTTTTATTCGAGAATAGCTCGTAAATCGCAATGTTCGTAAAATGTACGGTACCTTGCTGGCTGGGAGGTTATATTTCAAATTATATTTATTAGGGAGATGTTTCTATAAAATTATATCATTTTAGCCATTTCCGTTACCGAATTATGTCAATTCATGTCATTTTCGAAATTTTCGATATCGAAAAAGGGGGCGTGGTTATCAATAGCAACCTACCTTGGCCAGAAAGTAACCTCTATACAAAATTTCATTCAAATATCTCATTTTTTACTCAAGTTATCGTGTACACGAGCGGACAGACAGACGGACAGACGGGCATGCCTTAATGAACTCCTCTTTTCAACCTAAGAACATTCTTATATGGAACTCTATATCTACTCGATTATTTTGTGCCGTTACATAGTACCGTTATGGGGATAAAATTAAAATACCCTTGTACTAGTACTACTACGCTGGGTATAAAAAAAATGAAAAAATAGAGAAATCCAATAAGAAATAAAATAAAACAGAAAAAAAACAAAGTAAAAACAAAATAAACTAAATTAAAAAAAAAATAAAAAATAAAAATAAAACAAAATAAAAAACAAGTTAAAACCAAGGACTGAAACCGAAACCGAAACCGTAACCGTAACCGATTAAAACCGATTCATTTTTCAAAACCGAAACCGAAACCGTAACCGTTATTTTTTTCTGAAAAAGAACGAAACCAAAACCGTTTCAAAAGCCGGAACCGGTTCCAAACGGTTTTGAATTTTTTTGTGGACACATACCTATTTTATTTTAAAAGAGGCTACCCTGAATAATTTTCATGAAAGATGATTAAGCAAGACACTTTTTGACCTCAATATCAAAATTTCGAAAGAACTGAACTATAGGCGAATGAAGCCATCGAAAAAATTTACGACAACCGAAAAAAAAAATGTTTAGTGGCCGTCTCAGAAAGCGTCATCATATTAACGTTCCATTTTAACATTTTTCTAATATAAAAAGTAGAGTTAATTTTTTAAACTTATCGGTCAAAAGTCCACCAAATTTTCAAAGATTTTCAAATTAATGACCACTAACTTATAACATACATACTTATATTAAAGAAAAAATTTTTCCATAAATAGCGAAAGTAATATTTATTACCATATATTGGAGAAAATTCTTAATGAAAACCGGAGTAAAGTTATAAAAATTCAGACTTATTTTGCATTTAGGTACATATTTGAGTTTTGTAGTAGCACAATTTTTTGGTGTTGGTGTTTTTATTTGGAAACCGAAACCGGAACGAAACCGTAACCGAAACCGAAATAAATGTTGAAGAGCGAAACCGGAACCGAAACCGAGACACGTTACAAAACCGTAACCGAAACCGGAACTTTATTTTAATCGGTTTCATACCTTGGTTAAAACACAATAAAATAAATTAAAACTACAAAGTTAAAAAAATTAAAAATAAAATGAAATACATTTTTTTTATTAAAGTGAAATAAAATAAAATAAGATATGATATAAAAAATAAATAAATAAAAAAGTAAATAACTCTCAAAGGTCAATGGTTTATATGTACATGTACTGCAGTATATTTCTTGGTATTCTTAAAAATAATAAGAATAGGTATAATTAAACGCTCAAATTTAATTTGCATCGCTATACAAAGTAACTTCCAGTAGTCTATCAACTTCAATCACCATAATCATATATTTACTTAGTTAATTTTACTAGATACGTATACCTATCATAATCTATTGTAACACAAACAAATATATCAAGCAGTTGAACAGGCAAGTTTAGTTATGTATGTTTGTAGGTAAATGTTGGTTGAGCTGATAAGTGATTTTAAAAGTTTGCTGGTGAAATATACATACATACATACATATTTGCAAAAAAAAACTATATAAAACAAAAGAAAAGGCCAGTTTAAATTTTTAATTAAAGTTTCTTTATTTAATATACGATTTTGTTTATTTATGCGCTTGAAGCTGACAAAATTTATGCCCGCACACACGACATACCTACCTATTATATTTAACAAAAATAAAATCACGAATAGTTGGGATCAGTTGTGTGTTCGTTTTCTTTTGGTTGGCATTCTTCTTTTTTGCGCGTACATATGTACATGGGTACACACATATCTATGGTTTTATTTTTATGTGACTTCAACTATGGCGTATATACGTTATTGAGCAGTCAGCGCACAACTGGCTCGTTGGTCTAGGGGTATGATTTCCGCTTAGGGTGCGGGAGGTCCCGGGTTCAAATCCCGGACGAGCCCAAGTTGTACTCGATTTTTTTTTTTTTTATTAATGTACTGCTTTAAAAAAATATACGGCATTGGTTTTAAAATTTATTTTGTATGCCTTTCATGAAATCGCGTTAAAAATTTCGTCCGATGTTTGTAAGTATGAAAAGAAGAAGAAATGAACCCATCAATGAGTATGCCGAAACGATCAGAATGACGAGCTGAGCTGATTTAGGCATGTCCGTCTGTCTGTCTGTGTGTTTGATCGCTACTAGTCCCTCATTTTTTGAGATATTTTGCTGAAATTTGGCATGTGGTCACCATTTGGTAATACAGAAATCATTTATCTGGACCAACAAGATCGGACTACACTCAAAGAAAAAATCGTTCTAAAACGAACGAAACAAGTCCAAATCTGAGAACATTCCTCCACGAAAATCTGCCAGTAACATTTTGACTAAACTCGTGAACGATGATCTTATTTTGTGAACGGATTTTTCAAGAACATGTTTTGTGTTCATGAACAGTTTGGACTTGGTTTATGAAGACCCTGCAGCGAAACCTCAAACTAGTCAGAAAAATACTAGTATCCAACTATAATTTTCTGGCAGAACTCATACTAGTCGGGAAATATCCGTTCCATACTAGTATACAACTAAATTTTTCTGGATGAAATCATACCATTTAATAAATATAGTTTAAAAAAACTAAAACTCACGCTTTTAGAGAGTATTGAACTAAAAATTTGAAAATAATTTTAAAAACCCTACACAGTAGTATTGTGAAAAAAGCGTGGTCCGCTTTGTTCCATAATCTTCGTTTTTTATTTAAATTATTTTTACCTTTTTACCACGCTTTTATTAGGTTCACTTGTATGTTGCTTGTTTGTTTGTTTGTTTGTTTGCTTGCTTGTATGTATGTAACTTCGTTCGGTCTAAGCCCCAGTGGCCCAAAAACCGTAAAATGTCCCTACAATATGGGTATCAAACGAAAGGTGAAGCCCCAGGTTTCATTTGGACATCGACATATTTCGATAAATTTATCGATAACTGACTTATCGGTCAAAATATGATTGCCAAAAAACCTAAAAATTTCCCTACAATATGGGTATCAAACGAAAGGTGAAGGCCCCAGGTTTTATTTGGACATCGACATATTTCGATAAATTTATCGATAACTGACTTATCGGTCAAAATATGGTTGCCCGAAAACCTTAAAATTTCCCTACAATATGGGTATCAAACGAAAGGTGAAGGCCCCAGGATTCATTTGGACAACGACATATTTCGATAAATTTATCGATAACTGACTTATCGGTCAAAATATGATTGCCAAAAAACCTAAAAATTTCCCTACAATATGGGTATCAAACGAAAGGTGAAGGCCCCAGGTTTCATTTGGACATCGACATATTTCGATAAATTTATCGATAACTGACTTATCGGTCAAAATATGGTTGCCCGAAAACCTTAAAATTTCCCTACAATATGGGTATCAAACGAAAGGTGAAGGCCCC
Source organism: Campiglossa producta (assembly GCA_964058755.1). NCBI lineage: Eukaryota > Metazoa > Arthropoda > Insecta > Diptera > Tephritidae > Campiglossa > Campiglossa producta. Next base: position 101,931,872 of record CAXKVI010000003.1, read on the forward strand.
AGGATTCATTTGGACATCGACATATTTCGATAAATTTATCGATAACTGACTTATCGGTCAAAATATGATTGCCAAAAAACCTAAAAATTTCCCTACAATATGGGTATCAAACGAAAGGTGAAGGCCCCAGGTTTTATTTGGACATCGACATATTTCGATAAATTTATCGATAACTGACTTATCGGTCAAAATATGGTTGCCCGAAAACCTTAAAATTTCCCTACAATATGGGTATCAAACGAAAGGTGAAGGCCCCAGGTTTCATTTGGACATCGACACAGTTCGATAAATTTATCTATAACTGAATTATCGGTCAAATGTGGTTGCCCGAAAACCTTAAAATTTCCCTACAATATGGGTATCAAACGCAAGGTGAATGCCCCAGGCTTCACTTGAACATCGACATATTTCGATACATTTATCGTTAACTGAGCTATCGGTCAAAACATGATTGCCCAAAAACCTAAAAAATTGCCTACAATATGGGTATCAAACGAAAGGTGAAGGCCCCAGGTTTCACTTGGACATCGACATATTTCGATAAATTTATCGATAATTGAGTTATCGGTCAAAATGTGGTTGCCCAAAAACCTTAAAATTTCCCTACAATATGGGTATCAAACGAAAGAGGAAGGCCCCAGGTTTCATTTGGACTTCGATATATTTCGATCAATTTATCGATAACTGAGTTATCGGTCAAAATATGATTGCCCAAAAACCTAAAAAATTTCCTACAATATGGGTATCAAACGAAAGGTGAATGCCCCAGGTTTCACTTCGACATCGATATATTTCGATAAATTTATCGATAACTGAGTTATCGGTCAAAATGTGGTTGCCCGAAAGCCTTTAAATTTCCCTACCATATGGGTATCAAACGAAAGGGGAAGGCGCCAGGTTTCATTTGGACTTCGATATATTTCGATAAATTTATCGATAACTGAGTTATCGGTCAAAATGTGGTTGCCCGAAAACCTTAAAATTTCCCTTCATAATGGGTATCAAACGAAAGGTGAAGGCCCCAGGTCTCATTTGGACTTCGATATATTTCGATAAATTTGTCGATAACTGAGGTATCGGTCAAAATGTGGTTGCCCGAAAACCTTAAAATTTCCCTACAATATGGGTATCAAACGAAAGGTGAGGGCCCCAGGTTTCATTTGGACATCGACATATTTCGATAAATTTATCGATAACTGACTTATCGGTCAAAATATGGTTGCCCGAAAACCTTAAAATTTCCCTACAATATGGGTATCAAACGAAAGGTGAAGGCCCCAGGTTTCATTTGGACATCGACATATTTCGATAAATTTATCGATACTGAGTTATCGGTCAAAATGTGGTTGCCCGAAAACCTTTAAATTTCCCTACCATATGGGTATCAAACGAGAGGTGAAGGCCCCAGGTTTCATTTGGACTTCGACATATTTCGATAAATTTATCGATAACTGAGTTATTGTCAAAATGTGAGACCAAATACCTTAAAATTTCCTAACAATATGGGTATCAAACGAAAATGGAAGTCCAGAGCTTTCATTTGGACTGCTGTATTTTCGATATATTTATCGATAATTTCATAGGACATTTGACTCAAATGTAAAAAATAAATATAGTTTAAAAAAACTAAAACTCACGCTTTTAGAGAGTATTGAACTAAAAAGTTGAAAATAATTTTAAAAACCCTACACAGTAGTATTGTGGAAAAAGGGTGGTCCGCTTTGTGCCATAATTTTCGTATATCGAGCAGTGGCGTGCCTACGTGTTTCAATCAAGGCAAGCCCCAGTCCTTATAACCCCAACAAAAGCACATACTGCTGCCAAAGAACATTTCAGACGAAGAAGAAGATTTCAGGATAGATATTTATCGACTTTTGCACACGGGGAAAAACTTAAACATTTAGGTTTCTTCAATAGGCAAGTTATTGTTTTGCAGATTTTTTAAGCTTTTCCAATCCAAGGGAAAAGGTTTACTTGCACTATTTCCCATTTACATACATCGCAGAAGCCAAGGCTCACTTGCACAACGAAAATTTATATTTTTAACTCAGAGTTAATGTCAAATTAACTCTGAGCTAAAAAGATAACTCGGCGTCGTGCAAGTGGACCTAAGAAACCTAAAAAATATTTTTTATATTTTATAATGCCTAGCAAAAAAAAAAAAATATTACAGCTATCACCACTATTGAATTCTTTTTTATACCCAGCTGTACTTGTACACAGGGTATTATAACTTTGTTAGGATAACGGTTGGTGGTACAGGTATAAAGGAATCGAGATAGATATAGACTTCTATATATCAATATGATCAGGATCGAAAAAAAATTTGATTGAGCCATGTCCGTCCGTCCGTCTGTCCGTTAACACGATAACTTGAGCAAATAATGAGATATCTGCACCAAATTTGGCATGCGTACTTATTTGGGTTCAGAATAGATTGCTATTGAAAATGGGTAAAATCGGACCATAACCACGCCCCTTTTTCGATATCGAAAATTTCGAAAAACGTATAAAATGGGTTAATTCAATATTAGAAGCAGCTACAATGATAAAATTTGCAATATGTATTGATTTAGATGTTCTAAGGCCGATTTTATAAAAAATTTTGAAAAGGGGGCGTGGTACCGCCCACGTATATTTGAAGAAATTTTAAAATTTTGACTCTTAATAACTTCAGAACAGGTTATGCTAGTATAACGAAATTTCGTAGAGGCCATACTATTGTTGTGGTAAATTCAGCTATAGAAAATAAACGAAATCGCTTCGCGACCACGCCTACTTTTTCATAAAAGTTATATTGAAAGGAGGTGGAAATATTGAAAAGTCCATATCTAAATAACTGATTTCGCTATAATAATATAATTTGGTACATACATCAACTTTCATATTCTTTACATAATTTTTTCAAAATTTTGGAAAGTGGGCGTGGCACCGCCCACTTATGAGTCAAGCAATTTTTAAATTCGACTGCTAACAACTTCAGAACGGTGTGAGATAGACTTACGAAACTAGGTACCAGGCATGTTATGTTTATGTAGAGTACTACCACAGAAAATAAGAAAAATCGGTGAACGATCACGCCCACTTTATGTGCACAGCTGGGTATGTAATGTTCGGTTTCACCCGAACTTAGACTTCCTTACTTGTTTCTACTTTAAAATATGCGCCAATAATTTTTGAATAGAGCTCTTTGCACATTAACATTGTAGATATGTATATACATATCCAGTTTGGCTTTAAAGCTTATAGTAACAACAGCACGAAGCTGGCTTCGTAGTTGCATACAAAATTTCTTCTAAATTAAAAAAAACTGTAGCTTCAAAAAGACATTTTAGTAAGGGATTTGAAAGCCAGGTAAAAGCCAATAAGTAAAAGCGAGATGGCAATCATCGCCTAGGCGGTTAAAGGCTATTTTAAGTAAGCAAGTAAGAGAAGCCATCATATGCGCTGAAATTTTATGTTAATTGTTTTGCTATCAGCCGACAGATGGCAGGAAGAGCTTTATTTATATGTTTATGCTATTGGCAGTTAGTGAAACCAAATGTAAACGTTAAAGAAATTGTTACGATACATTTTTGAAACATATTGTAGCTCATAGAGGATTAGCTAGGCAAGCCGGGCTTTTCGGCGCTCGACGCTTTTCCAACATAATGCTAGTTTCTTTACTACGCTTTCATTAGCTTTACTTGTACATATATTCATATGTATATTTGCTTGTTTGTATGTAACTCTACTTCAGTCTACCCGATAGTGGCATATGACTGTCACAAAAACCTTGAAATGTGCCTTCAATATGGGTGTCAAACGATAGGAGGTTGCATTATGACTTTGATATATTTATCGATAACTAAGCTATCGGTCATAATGCCTACAATCTGGGTATCAAACAAAAGGGAAGTTCTACAGGTTTCTATTGGATTTTGGAATATTTCGATATATTTATCGATATCTGAGTTATCGGTCAAAATGAGGTTGTCCAATAATATTCAAAATTGCCTACAATATGGGTACCTATCAAACGAAAGTGGAGGCCCAGAGGTTTCGTTTGCACTGCGGTATATTTCGATATATTTGTCGATTACTTCATAACACATTTAACTAAAAAGTAAAAAATAAATATAGTTTAAAAAGCGAAAACACGCGCTTTTAAAGAATATTGCACTAAAAAGGTAAAAATAATTTAAATAAAAAACGAAGATGATGGAACAAAGCGGACCACACTTTTTCCACAATACTACTGTGTAGGGTTTTCAAAATTATTTTCAACTTTTTAGTTCAATACTCTCTAAAAGCGTGAGTTTTAGTTTTTTTAAACTATATTTATTAGTGCAATATTCTTTAAAAGCGCGTGTTTTCGCTTTTTAGTAAAATGTGTTATGAAGTAATCGATATATATATCGAAGTATACGGCAGTGCAAACGAAACCTCTGGGCCTCCACTTTCGTTTGATACCCATATTGTAGGCAATTTTGAATATTATTGGACAACCTCATTTTGACCGATAACTCAGTTATCGATAAATATATCGAAATATTCCAAAGTCCAATAGAAAACTGTGGACCTTCCCTTTCGTTTCATACAGGCAGTAGGCATTATGACCGATAACTTAGTTATCGATAAATATATCGAAGTCCAAATGCAACCTCCTATCGTTTGACACCCATATTGAAGGCACATTTCAAGGTTTTTGTGACAGTCATATGCCACTATCGGGTAGACTGAAGTAGAGTTACATACAAACAAGCAAACATACATATGAATGTATGTACAAGTAAAGCTAATGAAAGCGCAGTAAAGAAACTAGCATTATGTGGGAAAAGCGTCGAGCGCTCGATATACGAAAATTATGGCACAAAGCGGACCACGCTTTTTCCACAATACTACTGTGTAGGGTTTTTAAAATTATTTTCAAATTTTTAGTTCAATACTCTCTAAAAGCGTTTAGTTTTTTAAACTATATTTATTTTTTACTTTTTAGTCAAATGTCCTAGGAAATTATCGATAAATATATCGAAAAATACAGCAATCCAAACGAAACCTCTGGACTTCCACTTTCGTTTGATACCCATATTGTTAGGGAATTTTAAGGTATTTGGCCTCAGATTTTGACAATAACTCAGTTATCGATAAATTTATCGAAATATATCGAAGTCCAAATGAAACCTGGGGCCTTTCCCTTTCGTTTGATACCCATATTGTAGGTAATTTTTTAGGTTTTTGGGCAATCATCGATATCGATAAATTTATCGAAATATATCGAAGTCCAAATGAAACCTGGGGCCCTCCCCTTTCGTTTGATACCCATATTGTAGGGAAATTTTAAGGTTTTCGGGCAACCACATTTTTACCCATAACTCAGTTATCGATAAATTTATCGAAATATGTCGAAGTCCGAGTGAAACCTGGGGACCTCCCCTTTCGTTTGATACACATATTGTAGGGAATTTTTTAGGTTTTTGGGCAGTCATATTATGACCGATAACTCAGTTATCGATAAATTTATCGAAATATGTCGATGTGCAAATGAAACCTGGGGCCCTCCCCTTTCGTTTGATACACATATTGTAGGGAATTTTTGAGGTTTTTGGGCAATCATATTTTGACCGATAACTCAGTTATCGATAAATTTATCCCAATATGTCGATGACCAAATGAAACCTGGGGCCCTCCCCTTTCGTTTGATACCCATATTGTAGGGAATTTTTTAGGTTTTTGGGCAATCATATTTTGACCGATAACTCAGTTATCGATAAATTTATCGAAATATGTCGATGTCCAAAAGAGACCTAGGGCTTCACCTTTCGTTTGATACCCATATAGTAGGGATTTTTTTTGGTTTTTGGGCAATCATATTTTGACCGATAACTCAGTTATCGATAAATTTATCGAAATATATCGCAGTCCAAATGAAAACTGGGGCCCTCCCCTTTCGTTTGATATACATATTGTAGGGAATTTTTTAGGTTTTTGGGCAATCATATTTTGACCGATAACTCAGTTATTGATAAATTTATCGAAATATGTCGATGTCCAAATGAAACCTGGGGCCCTCCCCTTTCGTTTGATACACATATTGTAGGGCATTTTTTAGGTTTTTGGGCAGTCATATTATGACCGATAACTCAGTTATCGATAAATTTATCGAAATATGTCGATTTCCAAATGAAACCAGGGGCCTTCACCTTGCGTTTGATACACATACATATAGTAGGGAATTTTTTAGGTTTTTGGGCAATCATATTTTGACCGATAACTCAGTTATCGATAAATTTATCTAAATATGTCGATGTCCAAATGAAACCTGGGGCCCTCCCCTTTCGTTTGATACACATATTCTAGGGAATTTTTTAGGTTTTTGGGCAGTCATATTGTGACCGATAACTCAGTTATCGATAAATTTATCGAAATATGTCGATTTCCAAATGAAACCAGGGGCCTTCACCTTTCTTTTGATACACATATAGTAGGGAATTTTTTAGGTTTTTGGGCAATCATATTTTGACCGATAAATCAGTTATCGATAAATTTATCGAAATAAGTCGATGTGCAAATGAAACCTGGGGCCCTCCCCTTTCGTTTGATACCCATATTGTATGGAATTTTTGAGGTTTTCGGGCAATAATATTTTGACCGATAACTCAGTTATCGATAAATTTATCGAAATATATCGAAGTCCAAATGAAACCTGGGACCTTTCCCTTTCGTTTGATACCCATATTGTATGGAATTTTTTAGGTTTTTGGGCAATCATATTTTGACCGATAACTCAGTTATCGATAAATTTATCGAAATATGTCGATGTTCAAAAGGGACCTGGGGCCTTCTCCTTTCGTTTGATACCCATATTGTATGGAATTTTTAAGGTTTTCGGGCAACCACATTTTGACCGATAACTCAGTTATCGATAAATTTATCGAAATATGTCGATGTCCAAATGAAACCTGGGGCGTTCCCCTTTCGTTTGATACCCATATTTTAGGGACATTTTACGGTTTTTGGGCCACTGGGGCTTAAACCGAACGATAGTTACATACATACAAGCAAGCAAGCAAACAAACAAACATACAAGTGAACCTAATAAAAGCGTGGTAAAAAGTACAAAATTTATTCGTTTCATTTGCTTCTTTTTGCTCCTATAATTCACAGATGCTTTTCGTGATAGGGTAAATACAAAAAGTCGCTACTTTCTTAAGAATAAACATGAAAATAAAGGCAAATGACAAAACAAAGGGTAATTCATGAAAATTCTGGTTGAAATCATACTAGTCCAGGTCAATGCTTTTTGGACTAGTATATTTCGTACTAGTCCTTTTTAGACTAGTATAGTTACTAGTTCATTTTATGGTTGCTTATATGGAAAAAGACAAAACACTGACTAGTTGGGCCTGGTGTACAAACTAGTTGTAAAGTAGTTTTCAACTATGTAGTTGCTTTCGCTCCAGGGCATGTTTAACTTATTCTGAGAACGTATTGGGCTCATTTTAGAAAGGGCCATAGAAAATAAAATCTAAAAAAATTCTTTTTCAGAGCTCTTATATGTATATATATTGACTTCACCGAGAATCGGAACTCAGGCCCCTCGAACGCTCAACCAAAGTGTCTACTACGATGCCCTCGTTTACTTATGCTTGCCAGTGTCTAATTACAGCTTTGTTCTACTAAATCACAATTTTTCACGTTGTTTTGTAGTTGCCTCCACCGGGAATCGAGCTCACTGCTTTGGCTGCTGAACGGAGATGTTTACCGTTCTTATGTTTGCCAGCTTTTAATTGCAGTTTTGTTGTACGACAGCAATGGCAATATCTTCGCTGTTGGATTTGTTATATGACAGTTGTTTGCAGACTAAATGCCTAAAAGTATGCAATGCTTTTTAATTTGGGTTCGCTAGTTCTAGTTAAAAATATAACTAAAATACTTTACTTCATAAGTTATTTAGAACGACATCCGTTTGTATTTATTAATATAATAGTAGATCATATAGCTCCGCGGTCTAATACTTAATAACACGAGCGTAATTATAATTGCTAGATCAAAAACAGATTTTGCGTTTGCCAGAATATATTTTTATAACTGTCAAGCCATTAATTTTTATGACTTTTGCCACTTTGCACGACATCATCGCATTAATCAGTAATCCAACCCTAATCAACACCATTAAAATCTTATCGCAATTAAGTAAGTTATAAAATATACTTTTAACCCTGCTATGCACATCATGACTCTTACAGCTTGACTTGATTTATGTCATAGCTGACAATCGCAGTAAATTATTAAATAAAATAAATTAACTTATTTTTATTGCCTTTACTATTCCAGTTTATGTCATGAAATTTATTGCGTTAGCAGTAGCCGCGAAGAGGTGACAAAACAACTGAGATTTGTTTATTTTATAAGCACATGATTAATGACTATTTTTATTGAAGCTAAAGCCAAAAGCTTCTGCGATGTGGGCAATGATTCTGGAAAATATAATTCAGATTGGTGTTTGCTTAAACTAAAATCTTAAGCTTTTAAAATTGTACCATATACCACACCATTAAAAATAAATACAGGCTCGAAAGTGATCGCCCATCTGCCGGAACGGCATGTTTGATTTTATTTTGAATAATTGTATCATCAAAATAAATTACTTTGCTGATAGATAACAAGAAGGCTCAGTTGAAAAATTAACCTCATTTTTCAATTCGAATCATAACTGATGGAAGAAAATAACGACTACCACATTAATTTTGTGTGCTTTTTTAAAGCTCATTTACTGAAAACTAATCATGCCTATCAATTAATCATTGCAAAAATGACATCAACATCAAAAAAACATATAGGAAGTTAAATATAATCAGCTCATGTGCGAGCTCAACAAATAATTAACTAAACCCTCTAAGCAAGCAACTGCTCTCCAATCAGTAAAAAATGGAAAAAAAGTTAGACAAACGACGCCGCTTAATGAAAGGGCAAAAATTAAATCTATCAATCAATCAACAGTAGTAGAATGTGAGCTTAATTTTTCAATAAATTAATTACATATCGTCGGAAAAAGTACATAACCGCACATCGCACTTATGCAAAACCGCACATTCGACATTTCTGTCAAAAATGAGATGTGCCTACCAGGGTTTCTGGGTACCTGGATCCATTCATTAGTAACAAAAAGTAGTGAATCTGACCCACCACATAGTGGCTCGTACAAAAGCTAATCAGTTTTCAGTGTCTCCTGTAAAATTTGCGCGGCTAAACATGTGTGGTTTTGCAGAATTGCGATGTGCGGTTTTGTACTTTTTCCGACGATATGTAAATACATAGTACCTACCATACAAATGCTTGCCGCACACCTCCCGTTAATTATAATTTCTAGGTCTTGAGCAATAACAAGCTGCATAGGTCAACCATATACATATATAATAGATATGAGGTCAACAGAAACAAAACATGGAAGTGACAACACCGAAGTAGAAAGTCTTGGAATGAAGCATACCATCTGTATACCAAATTTGATGGAAATTCCTTCAGTCGTTCCGAGATATTAGGCGATATCTTGAAGAATGAAAAAATGGCGCTGGCTGTCAATCGTGCCGCCCGAAGTGGCAACACCGAAGTAGAAAGTCTTGGAATAAAGCATACCATCTTTATACCAAATTTGAAGGAAATTCCTTCAGTCGTTCCGAGTTCTTAGACGATATCCTGCAGAATAAAAAAAATTGCGCTGGGTGACAATCGTGCCTGAAAATATCTTCGTTGGTAAACGGTTTCATTTCATACCCATAGTTATTCGATCAAGGGCGTTGTCATCTCTTCACAAAGGTTCGAAAAGGGGGTGGGGGCATTTATATATTTGCTAAGTTACTATATATTTTCTTGGGTTTTTTCATTAACGCAAACTCTTACAAAAGTTACATACATACGTATACTAAATTAAAGGGCAAACAACACACTTCCCTGCTAGCATTTGGAAGAGCATTTTCCCTTCCATATCGCATAAGAAACGCCTAATAATATCAAACAATGTCTTAGCCTAGAGCTAATTTTTAAATTTTTTTCTCCATTTTCTCTATCCTTCAGACGACACTTATAAATCAATTTCCGAAGTGTCGCATAACAACCGTATAGTCGTCACGTATATGGGGAACAGCTTTTCCCGAAGGAAGATGCGAAAAAGATGAAACAGCGATAACTTCTACGATGAAATTCAACTTCTTGAAGTAACTGTATGGGTACATCCGTGATAGAAAATGTTGGCTGGGTTTTCTCCTCAATAATTTTTCTGTCAATCCACTCGGATCATGGTGGTAGTGCCTAATGCAAATCATTTCAGGACTTACATACATAACAATTCCCTTCTAGCTTTTTGAAGAGCGTTTTCTCTTCAATATCGCATAAGTAACGCTTGTGTCACTTCTAGAAGGTGCTTTAAATTGTACAACAACAAGAAACATAAATATCGCGTAACTGACTTCTTGGCTCACTTGGGAGTTACTCCGTTACTTAGTTACTCAGTATCGCATAAGTGTGGCGGTTGCTTGTGTTTTTAATACATATTGTTGAATTTCTATGTTAATATCAGGCAATGCCTTGGTAAAATGGATTTTTGAAAAATAATTTTCAAATTTTTTCATCATTTTTTCTATCCCTCAGACGAAACTTATAAGTCACTTTATGCACGTAACGTATACGGGGAACAGGTTTTCCCGAAGGAAGATGAGAAAAAGATGAAACAGCGATAACTTCCGCGTTCAAATTCAACTTCTTGAAGTAACTTTATGGGCACAAGCGCGATAGAAAATGTTGGCTGGGATTAATTGCAAAATATTATTCAATCAAACGAAATTTTCTAATCGTGGTTAATGGGATTGTAGGCAAAGAGCAAAGCTCCGTCAGCTTGATTGGGTTTGTATTAGTGTGCTTATGTGCAGCTTAGAAAACCCTCATTAAAAAGCCATCTTAACGGTAGCTGTTAAAATATAAACTCATTAACTAATTAATCATCAGGAAAATGTCAGTAAGACCACGAAGTTAATTTGTATGGCGCATTTTTACCACAGTCATAACAACAAGCTGGACTAGGCTAGGATTTTTCTCAGGTGAGTCGCAAATGAGTATTTGAGCCAAGTCAATTTTGATCTCTATATAGGTTGGAGTGATCCCTTTCACTTGAGCATGTCCTATGAAGGAACCAATTGGTTCCTATCATGCCTAAACGCGAATTGTTGTACAGATACCGTTTTTTCCCTTACGGGTAAGTTCGGGCAATTTCACATATAACCCTATAAGTATGCTACATAAAATAAAATTTTGTTATGTCAACTATGCTCATAACAGACTAGTTGGGATCAATAACAGCCCACTGTAGGCGAAAGGTATTATACGCAATCCCCGACCTGGATGGATCCGGGTGCTCAGAAGCCCTGGTAAGCAAATCTCATTCATAAAACTAGCTCAAAATAGACCAAAAAATCTTAGTTCGATAAAAGTGGGAATATTAAAAGAAGCTCTATTGGGCTAGTCTAGTTATTTATTATTTTGGTATTTCACTGTGGGGTGGTTGGCAGGCTGATGCAAAAACATATTACGGATTTTATTTTTTATAAAAAGTATTTTCTTTTGTATGTATCAAATCCCAACATTCAAAATTGATTGAAAATTAATATTATTGAAAATCGGCAAAACAGAAAAGCCATCAGTCAACAAAACACAATCATTTATCATCATCAAATTGTGACGTTTACGGCATAAAGCTGAAAATGTTACATTTAACTTTGCTCTAATAACTTTGTTCGTAGGTAATTGGTATCTTGAATTTTTACTTTCGTAGACTGACCGTGGTGTAGCTGTGGTGTGTTCACACAGAAAAATTTTCATGTAAAATCAAAACTTTTTTAACACTTTTATTATTATTTTTCAACACTATCGATCATGTTATTTTAACATGAAGCGCATGTTGGCATGCGTCGGCAGTAGTTTGGCAAACTCTCCTGGTGTTTTGCTGCCATGACTCATTTGCTTTGCTAGTGTCGTTCGGAATCGCAAAAAAACTGTAGGAAAAATCTCAAAAGCAGCACACCACAAGTTGGAAGAGAAGTTCCGCAAAAATCCCGTTAGAGGTTATTATAACCTGTTGGTAAGTTTGACTAACAGGCATTTAAGCATAGTAAATTTGAATAACTACGGAATTAAAAGTAATAGGGCGAAACTGCTTGCCGGGGACGTCTTTATTAGACGCACGGCTTCATATCAGTGAAAATTTAGAAAAAGATGCTATAATGCATTTCATTTCAAAAACTGTCTCGTAGAAGGCCTTTCATCAGGCATGCTTATACTTTCCTCAACAATTTCAAAAATTGCTGATACAGTTAGCTTACTTATATTTCATCAAAGGAGGCATCAATCAAAAAGTTATAAGTTATATACAAAATAATTGTTTACTCATTGTAAATTGTTTTTGTTTTGCAGCACGTTGATCGTGACAAGGATCGATCGATACATGGGCACTTGATATTTCGATCATCTGCTCCCTGCCATAATATTTACACATAAGAATTGATACGTGCGTAACGCGAAACATCGACATCTACATTAGGATGTGTCAAAAATAAGTCAATATTTTTTTGATTAGTCCGCGAACTGTCGCATTCCTAGTTTCCGATTTAACTCTCTTTAATAAAGCTCTTATATATGTATACTATGTAAAAACATAAGTACTCTGTAGGTTATGTCGAAGTTCAACTCGCTTATGGGCCTGTGGTAATCATTTGATTCATCACTGCTTGAGTTGTAGGTACGTTATCAAACTTGGATTTTTTAAGGTGTTTTGAAGCATGAAAGTACTATAGTTATGAGTCATAAAATACTAAAAAATGCAAATAAAAAATACAAGTAAGGAAGTCTAAGTTCGGGTAAACCGAACATTAAATACCCAGAGTTAGTTTTCTGAACAGGATAAAAATACCACGACTTGTCAATGATATAGGCCCTGAGGTACTAGCTTGCGTCCACTGAATTTTAAAAATTATTGTTAACTGTTAACTGTCCATATTACGTACATGTGTAAGATTTTTTAAAGAATGTAAATATTACAAAAAAAAAAAATTTCACGTTCCTACTTATTTAATTACAGATATTCTATCTCAAACCCCAATTATCAGAAAAATCGATTGTATGGGGAGTATACATATTTTATATTGCTCCAATCTCAGTGATTTACACTGTATACATTATTCTGTTTAATTAGAGGAGTTATACCGAAGACCCTTCATCGATTTATCGGAACAATCGATTGTGTGGGAGCTATACCGTATGTTGGTATCGCATAACATGATGACTGCTCAACAGAGACGTGATCCATTTACTGGTGCCACAGATTGGCAATGACTGGTCGTAGTACTTGCAAAGGTGTCTTGAGGATCTTCACAAAAATGCAAGAACAAGAAAAGAGACCACACAACTCCAACAGAGGTGTGGTCATGAAGTTTTAAGATATTGTAAGCTGTATCCATGATGAAAAGTATCTTTGAGATATGCGATAAGTGTTGTGAAGCACAGGATTGTGGTGCCGGGACCGGGTTGTAGGAGGTGCTACGCAGGTGGAGCCATCGTGTAATTTCCCTTCAATGGTTTATATCAGGGATGGGCATTATTTTATTTCCGAGTGACCAAAAAATAAAAAATTAATTTTTAATCATTTTTCAAAGAAATTTTAGTGATAAGTGATCGGTTATTGGCTATCATTTTCTGGGTTATTTCGGTACTGTTTCGAGGTAATTTCGGGACTGTTTTCGGAAAATATCGGAACTGTGTTGGGATCACTTCATGGATAATTTTTAATTTTTTATTTGAATAATTTTTTATTGGAAGTGGCCCAACCCTGCTTTATATGAACCGCAGAGCGTGGTAAGTACCTTGGTTTTTTTGGAAATATTGCGAGTTGCTGCCACGGCTGTATACTATAAAGATTCATGTTTTTCACATTCGAGTTCATTTGTGTGCCTTTTCCGACGTGTTTGATGTTGGTACGTACATTTTAACTGGACATGCCTATCCATTTCCTTGACTCAATTATTGCATAATCACTCATTACCAGCCGAGCAGCTCTCAACTCATACATGCAACTGTACATACATACATACATACTTTTGCTACGCCTCTTCATGCATCTGCTTGATTTGCTCCATAATCCGTGCAGTAAAATTGATTACCTTTGCCAACTTGAAATTGTAATGCTGTCATTCATCCTCATCCATGAATTCTGTCTTGTTTTGACTATGCTTTCACATTTTCTCTTTCCACCTATCAAAAACCAACCTAGCTCCATCTACTCCTTTTCTTCTTGGCTGCAAACGCTTTCAACACCTCATACATCCAGTCATGCAGACAGTCACGCAACAACTGCATCAGTCAAATCTATGGACTGTCACAGTAACAACCACACATCATCAACATTTTGCGGGGTTCAAAATGAAAAGAGAAGGGGGGCGTGCACTACCAACATGCATATAATTGCCTCATCAAAAAATTAATGTATTCATACCTCCGGCACTGCGTTGAGTTACGGACACTCAACGTACAAAATTCCAAGGGTTGGGGTCGTACCTCCATGATGTGTAATTGTGTATGTATGTATGTAGAGCAATCATGCAGCCAGCCAACCCAACAAACATCGAGCACCAAAAACTCAAACGTTTGAGAAAACATCTATTCTCAACATTTTCTCAAATGTTGTTTATATAACAGGATTATTTGTTGAACTATATTAATTAAAAAAATATTATGTAAAATTTAACTGCATAATGCTTTTTATTAAAATGGGTATTTGTTTTGCATGTTTGGCATCTCTGAATAAATATTTCAATGAGAGCATGTGGATTCCATTGCGATCCACTCCGCTCAGTTTGAGAAACCTTTGAAAATTCTGCCGTTCTCAATTTGAAAATCAGGGAAAATCCCATATTGAAAATGAGCCTCTTAGGTTGAGAACGCTATCAACGGTTATTTCGCCTCAAATTGAAAACGAACGCTTGAGATTTGAGAAGATGGTTGGTTCTCTAATGCATCTCAAATGGAGATTAGCTAAAAATGTTTGTTGGGAATGCATCACACACGTATCATAGGCTTTCCAATCATGTCATGTATTTGTAAAAAGCTCTCTTGCATGTATATTTTCCTGCAATGTTGTTGCATTGTGTGTTCATATATATGTTTATATTTATTGTTTTACTTATAATTTTGACCTTACATTTCATGCAGTCATAAATTATACTCGAACAGCTGATGTTGCAGCTAATTAACAATTTTGTTATAAATTACACGATGAGCCACCCCTTGAACGGATAGCTATGCAAACATTAAAAACAACAAAAACAATAATAACAACACCAACTACAATAACAAAAGCTAACTACTTGCATGCAATGCTATAAAATATAGATTATATCTTAGCCTACAGTGGTGTACGGCCTGATTTAAGAGACCTCCACTACTAAAAAGGAACAATAACAGCAACAAAACGTAAAGTCATTATAAGTGGCATCCATTCACCACAAGTAATTGCCGCAACAAATATTAGTTTGGAGCGGTGAAGTTGAGATCATAAATAAATTTATAAGTGTAAAAGCACTTAAAATTAGGTTATAGGGTAGCATGTAACCGTACTTTATTCGAAATGTTCTCAAATGTGATAAATACGAGAAGAAATGGCAGCAGTTTTGAAGTGGATGATTTATGGTGTACACCAGATTATATTATGTGACAAAAGTAAAAGTGTAAGTAAAAGGACAAAATGTCATTTCAAGATATATACCGAAACGTGTCGATAATATTTCACACGATGGGGCCTAAGAGACAGGACTAAATTAGTAAGAGTTCGAAGCAGATTCCGACCAAGAATAAAACATGTCTCTAGATATTATGAATGGTCTTCCAAAGTTAAATTAAGTTAAACGAAGTGAAGTGAATCAAAATAAAATCAGTTGAAATAACTAATAAAAAAAAAAAATAAAAAAAAAAATAAATTAAAAAAAATTAAAAAATAGAATAAAATAAAATGAACAAAATAAGACAAAATAAATTAAAATAAAATAAGACAAAAAAAATGAAAATAAAATAACATAAAAAAAATAAAATAAAAAACAAGTAAGGAAAGCTATCTTCGGCTGTGCCGAAGGCTAAATACCTTTCATGAATAAGCGTCACGATTTTCACTGTTTGATCACAGTAAAACCTGTGTGAATTTAAATTTAGCTCATACTGAAACCATCGGAACTATCGATTATACGGGGCGATGTGCTATATTGGTCCAATCTCATTGATTTTTAACATCGACATTCCACATTCTAAAATAGCAGTAGCTGCGAAATTTTACTTTCCTAGCTATATAATTACAGGAGTTATCTACCAAAATCCGTTTATCGAAACAATCGATTGTATGGGGGCTATGTGAAATATTTATCCTATTTCGATGATTTTCAACATCGATATTTCACATATAAAAATAGCGATACTTCCAAAATTTCACGTTTCTACGTTTTTAATTACAGGAGTTATAGCCCAAAATCCGTTTATCGGAATAATCGATTGTATGGGAGCTATGTGAAATATTTATCCCATCTCAATGATTTTCAACATCGATATTTCACATATAAAAATAGCAATACTTACAAAATTTCACGTTCCTAGCTCTTAAATTAAAGGAGTTATAGCGATATAACGATCGATTGTATGGGAGCTATATGTAATATCGGTCCGATCTTGCTGGTTCCGACAAATGATTCCTATATTGGAAAATGGTGGCCGCATACAAAATTTCAGCCAAATATCTCAAAACTGAGGGACTAGTTTGCGTTCAAACAGACAGACAGACAGACGGACAGACGGACATGGCTAAATCAACTCATCTCGTTATCCTGATCATTTCGGTATACTTATTGATGGCTCTATCTCTTCTTCTTCTCATACTTACAAACATCGGACCAAAGTTATAATACCATTTCATGTTCATGAAAGGTACACGGTTAAAAATTTGAACCTAAATTTTAAACTTTTTTGGACTACATATATGACCAAACCAAATTTGATTTCAAATTCAGTCTAGACCAGTTTTCATGAAAATTGGCTAAATGAAACGGGTTTCAATTATAAACCAGAAATGTTTTCACAATTTTTAAAAGATAAAATAAATTTTTTGTCCGTTGGGGGAACTCGAACCAAGACTCCCCGCATCATGCCCGTCTGCTCTACCACTCAGCTACATCGCACACATAAATGTTGTTGGCAAAATTCAAAAATAAATTTGAATTTTCAAACCCAAAAGTTTAAGTTTTAGACCGAAAAGTTTTAAGAATAAAATAGAAGTAAAAAAATGTGGCAGCTGGCAGGATTCGAACGAAAACGCTCAGGAGTCACAGCCGACTGCTCTATCGCTAAGCTACGAAGCACATGAAGTTTTTGTGGGCAAAATTTAATTACATTCAAACAAACCAAAAATAAAAAATTTAGACTGCTTTTTCATTTAGATTTTAAATCGAAACCAAGAAAAATTGAAAATCTTTGTAGGTATTTGGACGGTTTGAAATATTGTACAAAAAATTTTGAAAAATTGATTAAACTTTATACGGGTTTAAAATTTAGGTTCATTTTCTTAGCAGTGTATAATAAAATAAAACAAGTAAGGAAAAGGCTGTCTTCGGCTGTGCCGATGGCTTTATACCTTTCCTAAGTATGAGTCACGTTATTTGAAACATGAACACACTATAAAGGAGCGACGCTCTTACGCTGAAATATAAAGGATGGAATCAATTGTATATGGGCTATGTGGAAAATTAGGTCAACCCTACTGTTGACATTGCACACGCAAAAAGAGCAATAGTTAAGTTTCTACATTTTTAATAACAGGAGTTCTAGCCTAAAATCCTTTTATTGGAACTATCGATTGTATGGGGGCTATGTGAAATATTAATCGAGTCCAATGATTTTCAACATCGATATTGTTCATGCAAAAAGAGTCATAGTTACATAATTTGACGTACCTACCTGTTTAATTACAGGAGTTATAGCTCAAAATCTGTTTATCGGAACTATCGATTGTATGGGGGCTATGAGTACTATTGGTCCGATCTTACTGATTTTCAATATAGAAATTTTCCATGTAAAAATAACAAAATTTACAAAATTTCACGTTAGTAGCACCTTAATTACAGAAGTTATAGCCCGAAATCCGTTTATCGGAACAATCGATTGTATGGGACCTATGAGTAGTTTTGGTTCGATCTTGCTGGTTCCGACAATTGATTATTCTCATATAAAATAACGCCTCCATACCAAATTTCATCGACATATCTCCAAAATTGAGGGACTAGTTTGCGTACAAACAGACGGACGGACGGACGGACAGACAGACATGGCTAAATGGAATCAGCCCATCGTCCTGATCATAACGGTATACTTATAAGTGGGTCTATTTCTTCTTCTTCTCATACTTACAAACATCGGACCAAAGTTATAATACCATTTCATGTTCATGAAAGGTATAAAAAAATAAAATAAAATCAAAAAAATAGAATAAAATTAAATGAAAAAAATAAGACAAAATAAATGAAAATAAAATAAAATAAAATAAATGAAAATAAAATAACATAAAAAATAAATAAAATAAAATAAAACAAAATAAAAAAAAACTGGTTACTTCCATAACTGTACCGGTCCGGAGCTATCGACCAATACATATGTGGAACGAGCTGACTCAAAATGTGTCAGCTTATTACATCGTTGGCTGGGTACATGTGCTCAAGCTTGAGCCAGTCTACTTCTTGTGAGTCTACCAGTGTTGAATGAAAATAACCATTGTTATCTACGTAGTAGGGAGCAAAGTAATTGACCGACTCCTCAATTTGCTTTATATGTAAAAAAGGTCTTTACTTTTTAAATATGCCAAAAACGTTAAATGAAATGACGGCAGAATCCAATGAGGATATTAGAAATCAATTAATACTAATTTAAAATATTTTGCCCAACCTAATGTATCTATGTAGGTACATGTTCATGTAAATTTCAGATTCACAAAATTTAGTTGAAATGCTCAATCATGTGCGAAGTGACAACGGAATGACATTGCAACATCAGTTGACAACAGAGCCCATATTACAACGAACAAAAAACACATTCATTATTCCTGAGAAGCATGAATAGTTGCGGAAATTAGACAAGCGACATGGTGTATTTTAAACCATTGATATGGGCAGATCCAGAGATGGGGACTCCAGTCATCTACTGAATTCTGGAAACTCGTAGGAATTAATGAAATAACCAGTTTATTTTTTTTGTATGTTATGGATAATCACCATCGGAAATGCATTTTACATTTTTAACTTTGTACGAAGAATAATTAAATTTTTCAGTAAAAGGCGTTAGCTGCTTTTCCCTTCAACGGTTCATGCAAATTAACGTTTCGTTGTTGCCATTAAAAGTGACACTTGTAAGTGGCTTGTCAGCAAGCAATCGCTGCTTTCAGTTGTTGCTACTGAATAATCATCGGCTTGTATAATTGCATTTGTTTGTTAATATCTTTTATTTTCAATATATTTTTGTTGTTGTTGCTGCACTCCTTAACGATAATATTTATGGCTTCCTTCTGTCACTTTCGTTATGTTTAGTTTGACAGTTTCTTAAGTTACATCTACGCCTGGCAAACGCCGTTTTATTAGTTGTTGTTTTGTTTGCCTGTCACAGCCATCATCTCTCGCTAGCTGTTGCAGTTGTCAGCACTACCATAGCTGTCATCATCATGATTGCTATTCGCGTTGTGTCGGTGTACAGAATGTTCTTTTTTTATTGTCATTGTTGTTGACATTGTTCCAATGCAATGTTGTAATATTTAAGTCGACAGTTGTAGGTGACAGGCTGAGCTGTCAACATTCCCATGAGATACATTTATTTTATTTTAACACATATGTCTACACGTTTATGTAACTTAGCTACTACTTAGATGCATTTGCATACATGCACTCTGTGTTTCTGTTCAAGTACCCGTGGCATTATATGTATATTCTACAATTTGTATGGTTTATGTGTTTATTTGTCTTCTATAGAATATGCGTATTGCTACTTACTTCATTTTACCTACATACACAACATGCCTACGTGTGAAGTTTTTACTCCCTGTAGGTATATCCTGCGTCTTCATATTTCAAAATTAATGGCCAAATGTACACTGAAGAGAAAATAAGGGTGTAGGCTCTTCAACATTTCTTTACTTGAGAAGTGGGACACTTGTGAGGAGGTGAGACTAATGAGGTACGCTTCGATTCAAATGACATGCAGTTCATTAAAATTGCGTTAATGGTTGTCGGCGACAATGAACTAAACTCCAAAAAATATGAAATTTAAAGATGGATTTAACTTTTTATTAATTAAGGCCTGGCTTCTTCTCTACCCGTTAACTTTAAAGTTGACTATAAATTCTCGGGCCACCTCCCATTTATAGTGAGCACTAAAAATTTAATGGCTACATTAGAAAACGGCCCTACAGAAATATAAAAAAAATACCGATTCCTTTATTGGGCCGAATTTACAAAAAATAAAATTGTTCAGATTCACGGGTTTGGGACGTCTCTGAAAATCCTTCCGAGCAGCCATTTACTTAAGGTCCAAAACAAGCAGTACCGTAACTTCTCATGTTCTCTTTTTCAAGAAGAAAGTTGCGCCACTACAAAATTTACAAGAAATTTCTCTGTGTAAGGGCCCTCAAGATTGGATCAAAATTATGGTAATTAGCTCGGATTAACTTGACGTTAAATGGATACTGCACTCGGAGAGTTCTGCGCCGGAAATTAAAACTTATTTTTGCTAAAAGTTCTGGACGGTTAACCAAACCACAGATTACGTCATATATAAACATCAAAAATTGAATACAACGCCTGGACGCCAGAGACTTCATGCTTATGAGGGCACAACGGGCACTGTAAGATGGTAATGGATCAGTGAATCGAAGGGATTGAATAGCAAATCTACTAAAACTTCTTTGTACTCTTTCAATTCTCTGAGAATGAACAGCATAAATCGGATTCCAGATTATGGAATTTTCATGTAAAATTTATCTATTGTACGGATTTTTGAAATCTTTGGCATATCGCCGCAGAAAAGCCAAGTTACAATAACCTTGGGTAAAATGAAACTTACATGGCTAAAAAAATGAACCTAAATTTTAAACCCGTATAAAGTTAAAATCAATTTTTCAAACTTTTTTGTACCGATTGTACAACAATTTCTTTTGGTTTCGATTTAAAATATAAATGTAAAAGCAGTCTAAAATTTTTATTTTTGGTTTGTTTGAATGTAATTGAATTTTGCCCACAAAAACTTCATGTGCGTCATAGCTCAGCGGTAGAGCAGTCGGCTGTGACTCCTGAGCGTTTTCGTTCGAATCCTGCCAGTTGCCCCATTTTTTTAGTTTAATTTTATTCTTAAAACTTTTCGGTTTAAAATTAAAACTTTTTGGTTTGAATATTAAAATTTTTCGGTTTAAAATTAAAACTTTTTGGTTTGAATATTAAAACTTTTTGGTCTAAAACTTAAACTTTTGGGTTTGAAAATTCAAATTTATTTTTGAAAGCTTATTCAAGATTGTATTTTGCCAACAACATTTATGTGTGCGATGTAGCTCAGTGGTAGAGCAGACGGACATGATGCGGGGGTCTTGGTTCGAATTTCCGCCAACGGACAAAAAATTTATTTTATACTAGCTAAACCCGCAGACTTCGTTATGCACAAAATAAATTTTTGTTGAATTCATTTCAATAATTCGCGATTATACCAATATTTTCGAAAAAATCATTTTGTGTGGTGCCACTTATTTCCTATACAAAATTGTGAAATTTAGATGTCTCAGCTTTCTTCATTTTTCGGCAACAAAACAAAAGGTTGTTAATCGGTTTTTTTGTAAACCTGGTACAGAGAAGGTCCAAGAAAGTACATTTTACAGAATAGAAATCGGTTCAGCCGTTAAGGCAGGCATCGCAGAGATACGAAGGATATTTCATTTTTATATATAAATTACCTATTTTTCCTATAGAAAATTTTGAAATTTAGATGTCTCAGCTTTCCTCATTTTTCGGTTTAAAAACAAAAGATTTTTAATCGGTTTTTTTTATAAACCTGCTACAGAGAAGGTTCAAGAAAGTAAATTTTACAGAATAGAAATCGGTTCAGCCGTTTAGACAGCCGCCGCCGTCATACAGAGTAGGTAGATTTAATTTTTATATATATAGATATATTACCTATTTCATATAGAAAATTGTGAAATTTAGACGTCTCAGCTTTCTTCATTTTTCGGCTTAAAAACAAAAATCGGGTTTTTTTTATAAACCTGCTACAGAGAAGGTCGAAGAAAATAAATTTTACAGAATAGAAATCGGTTCAGCCGTTTAGACAGCCGCCGCGGTCATACAGAGTACATTTCATTTTTATATATATAGATTATTGAATGCTGAAGCATTTACCAAGGGTATATAAAATTTTCAAAATTCCCATAAATGGGGAAAGGTAGATTGATTAAATAATTTGAGGTTTTTGGGCTCACGTTTTGACCGAAAACTCAGTTATCGATAAATATATCGAAATACATATATCGAAATCCAAATGAAACCTGGGGCCATCCTTTTTCGTTTTTTTACCCATATTGTTGGCCAATTTTAAGGCTTTTGAGCTATCTCGTTTTCACCGATAACTCAGTTATCGACAAAAAATATCTCTAAATATATTGAAGTCCAAATGAAAACTGGGGCCATCCCCTTTAGTTTTATACCCATATTGTAGGGCAATTTTAAGTTTTTTATTCAATTACATTTTCACCAATAACTCAGTTATCGATAAATTTATCGAAATATATCGAAGTCCAAATGAAACCTGGTGTCATGCCCTTTAGTTTGATACTCATATTGTGGGTAATTTTAAGGTTTTTGGGCAATCACATTTCCACCGATAACTCAGCTGTCGGTGAATTTATCGAAATATATCGAAGTCCAATTGAAACCTAGGACCATCCCCTTTCGTTTAGTATCCATATTGTAGGGCATTTTTAAGGTTTTTGGGCAATCACATTTTCACCGATAACTCAGTTATCGATCAATTTATCGAAAAATATCGAAGTCCAAATGAAAACTGGGCCATGCCCCTTCGTTTGATACCCATATTGCAGGGCAATTTTAAGGTTTTTATTCAATAACATTTTCACCGATAACTCAGTTATCGATTAATTTATCGAAATATAGCGAGGTCCAAAAGAAACCTGGGGCCATTCCCTTTCGTTTGATACCCATATTGTAGGGAATATTTAAGGTTTTTGAGCAACCACATTTTCATCGATAACTCAGTTGTCGATTAAATTATCGAAATATATCGAGGTCCAAATGAAACCTGGGGCCATTCCCTTTCGTTTGATACCCATATTGTAAGGTAATTTTAAGGGTTTTGTTCAATAACATTTCACCGATAACTCAGTTATCGATAAATTTATCGAAATATATCGAAGTCCAAATGAAACCTGGGGTCATCCCCTTTCGTTTGATACTCATATTGTAGGGAAAATTTAAGGTTTTTGGGCAATCTCATTTCGACTGATAACTCGGTTATCGATAAATTTATCGAAATATATCGAAGTCCAATTGAGACCTGCCACCTTCCAGTTTCGTCTGATACCCATATTGTTCGAAGTTTCTACACCTATGTGCGAAATATCATAAGTTTAGGTCAAGTGTACTCAGAGTTATATGGAAAAACAAAAAAATCGAAAAGTATCGGTCCCTAGCATGGCCGGACCCCCAAAATTAAAAAAAAAATAGCCTATACCTCCTTCCAGACTATTAGCTATCTGCCTACCCAATTTCCGTCTTGCCATTCTCACGTTATTGAGGAACAGAAGTAAACGTCTGGACATCCAAACATCCAAATATCCAAACATCGCTACATTCACATTTATAATATTAGTAAGATAAGATAAGATCTAAAAAGTTGTTAAAACATTTCTTGTTTTATAACAAGTTTGCTGCAATAGCGTTGGAGGAGAAATAGAAATCAACGTTCGTATGCACGGCACGAAAGTCACATTATGCTTACGAACACTGGAAGCGATTCCGTATTCGAATTTCCAGGGACGCCTGTAATGTGGAAGTCTAGGGAAGCACGAACGAAAGTCTTGCGAAGGCTTGCTGGGCGAACAAACCCCTTCTTCGATACACATACATATCAAGCCGTTGCGGAGATGTAGAGAAAAGTGCTTTACAATAGTAAAGCTAACTTCAGTGGAATAGTTATACATACATAATGGAAATTTCTACTTTATAGATATGATTCTCTACAAGGGTGTATTCGATAGTTCTTAGCCTGCCAGGCTCCCTTCGTTTTCTCATTGCTTCGTTTTATAAAATAGTCGCGCATATTTTTCAAAATCAATGTAAAAGTAATCGCCGATACCTACTTTCTATTTACGGTGTGACATTTTATATATACTATAGTTACATGCATATAAACTCACATTTTCCCCCTTATGCCTGCTTAATCTTCTCGCCCTTAAACCAACAATCGTCCCCCACCACTCCGGTTACAAATCGATTTAGCGAATATGCTTCCAATGGCCATAAACAATATTTCTATGACCAATGCGAATGATTTTGCTTGCCATTGCTGTCTCTGACGCCTCTTGATATTGTACTCTGTTGTTTTTATTGCTTTTCCTTGCCATTGTGTTGTGTACTTCGAACAATAATTTATTTTCGTTGAAATTGAATGCAAACAAAATTGCCACTGCCACTGTTTGCAAAGTCAATTTCTCTTCACCACCTCTGCAAATTGCAACACCATACGACCCAATCATCCTGACCAGCGCGCTTACACACTCCCGCCTTTTTCAGCATATTACAAATCTGTTTGTAGTTAGTTGTGCATGTATGTAATCTATGTGTGTGTGTATGTTTGAATTCTGCAGCTATAACTCCCAGACGTGCCAATGCTCATATTACCACCATCCGTAAATTTATTATGTTTCAATATTCGTTTGTATGAAGTTATTTATGCATTAAAGCGAATAGTAGTAGTTAACCCAGCAAGCATTTTGAGAATTAGTTCGCGACTTTGCTGTGCTCAATAAAGAGTTGGAAAATGGTTTTTTTCCATCTACCATACAATTTCTACTGCTTGAAGCTAAAGCTTTGACAAAGCTCGATCTTAAATTCATCGTAAATGTTTTCCAGAGTTTTCAAATATATTCCTCAATAAAATGTAAATGTATACACTGTCAGGAAAATTATAGTTTCCTTGAATGCTACTGCTTGTGTTGTTATTCAAAACGTTGATTGAGTAAACCCATATCCATAGATGTAGGTAGGTGTAGGTTGGCCCGTCTATTTCCTCCCATTTTTGTGCACTCATAAATCGTTTGGCAAACAAAATAACAAACTTATCACAATTCGAATGAAATTGATTTGTGGCCTGACGGCTTCCTGCCGAGAGCTTAGCGAAAGTACTCATAAATACTGAAAATGCATACATATCTACTATTTCGACTTTGACTAGGAATTAACTAAAGGGTGTAGGTGGTGCAGTGTTTTGAATTGTTGAATGAGTAATATTTTATTGTAAGTACACATTAGAGATGAGAGAGGGAGGACGTAACGTAGTTCAGATAGATACATATTTTATTTTCTGAA
This sequence comes from Campiglossa producta, assembly GCA_964058755.1. NCBI lineage: Eukaryota > Metazoa > Arthropoda > Insecta > Diptera > Tephritidae > Campiglossa > Campiglossa producta. Next base: position 101,957,554 of record CAXKVI010000003.1, read on the forward strand.
ATGGAAATCGAGAATGGAAGCAGAAGATATTTCGTGCTAATGATTTAGTGAGTTTCTTTGTTTTATTTGAAAATCGAAAAATACTTAGCCATAACAATCATTCATAAATTCTGTGGCAACATCTAATAACAGCCAAAGTCTATTATTGTAAGATTTCTGGAGAGCATTTGAAGTTAACTTTATCTATTTGTATCGAATTCAGATATCAAACTATATATTATAAGTGGCATAAGTCCACCTTTTCTCGCACTGGGATATTCAAAGTTTTATGTGGTCAACAAATTGGGGGTACCCTTGATTTCACAAGTTAGTTCTGCTATTTATTCGGTTCGTTAGCGTATTATGTAGAACACATTTTCCCCTACATAGCGTCATGCCTAGCTAAAAAAAAAAACAAAATTGGACTTATGCCACTTGTGATTTAAACGGTTCATATTATACAAACAGACACGACAAACATCTTACTTCCACACTTGACTTTGCAGCGTTAGAAGGATTTTTTTAAAACATTAGATGATCTTTCAATAGTAGCTTTTAAATTTCCCATGATGCCTGTGTGCACTCAAAATTTGAATCTGCTTCAAAATATGTATTTCGTAATAAAATGATAAGTTAATCATACCTTATAAAGCGCTTTATCGCAAGCAAATCAAATGAGTGGCACTTAAAATTTCACATAGCGGTCGCCTTCAATTTACGACAGTTGTCAATTAATCCATAAATATTAATATGAATTGACAATTCAGTTTGTGTTATCTGACAGCAAACACTTACTGGACACATGGGACAGGCGAACTTACTTAACGAATACGCATATCAACAAATGAAAAGTAATAAAAAATTTAATTGAAATTCAAAGCTGAAATAAATTATTTGGGTGAAATTCAGGTCAGAGATGTCAACATTAAACCATAAAAGGCTGTAATAAAATTTTTTAAAATATTGTAGTGCCTTATAATTTTTATGTGTTTCAGTGAAGAGTGAAACTATGTATGTTTTAATTAATGATGTCAAAGTGTTCGATTAGAGTTTAAGATCGGGTGAGTGCGAGGAGCGTGAATTGCTGGCTGACAGAAGTAATGACAAAATCTTCAAGAAAAAGTCTTAACTAAATTGCTGCAGGTACAATAATGGGAACCTAGGATCCAGTTCTCGACAGCTGAAGTCCCATGTGAACCGTATATGTATGTACATACCAAAATACTCGCAATGTCACTGACAAATGTTTAAAACAATAAAATAAATTTCATGTTGCCTTTATTTCTTGTTTATCGCCCGATAATCACTGCCCATTAGTCATTTTGAAGTATAGCCACAACAGAGCATTAATAATAATAACAGGAACAACAAAACATACGCAGCTTTTCTTTTATTTTTCTGGAGAGCTAACTATTCGAAAAAAGTTTGTGCTATATCGATCCCAAATAAACCAAGACAAAGTAAAACAAGTAATGAAAGCTGTCTTCGGCTGTGCCGAAGGCTAAATACCTTTCATGAATAAGCGTCACGATTTTCACTGTTTGATCCCCAGTACAGCCTGTGTGAATTTAACTTTAGCTCATACCGAAATTATCGGAGCTATCGATTATATGGGGACGATGTGTTATATTGGTCCAATCTCATTGATTTTTCACATCGACATTCCACATTCTAAAATAGCAACATTTACGAAATTTCACGTTCCTACCGATATAATTACAGGAGTTATCTACCAAAATCCGTTTATCGGAACAATCGATTGTATGGGGGCTATGTGAAATATTTATCCCATTTCAATGATTTTCAACATCGATATTTTACATATAAAAATAGCGATGTTTCCAAAATTTCACGTTCCTACGTGTTTAATTACAGAAGTTATAGCCCAAAATCCGTTTATCGGAATAATCGATTGTATGGGAGCTATGTGAAATATTTATCCCATCTCTATGAGTTTCAACATCGATATTTCGCATATAAAAATAGCAATACTTACAAAAATTCACGTTCCTACGTGTTTAATTACAGGAGTTATAGCCCAAAATCCGTTTATCGGAATAATCGATTGTATGGGAGCTATGTGAAATATTTATCCCATCTCTATGAGTTTCAACATCGATATTTCACATATAAAAATAGCAATACTTACAAAATTTCACGTTCCTACGTGTTTAATTACAGGAGTTATAGCCCAAAATCCGTTTATCGGAATAATCGGTTGTATGGGAGCTATATGTTATATTGGTCCGATCTTGCTGGTTCCGACAAATGATTCCTATATTGGAAAATGGTGGCCGCATACCAAATTTCAGCCAAATATCTCAAAAACTGAGGGACTAGTTTGCGTTCAAACAGACAGACGGACAGACGGACAGACGGACAGACGGACATGGCTAAATCAACTCATCTCGTCATCCTGATCATTTCGGTATACTTATTGATGGGTCTATCTCTTCTTCTTCTCATATTTACAAACATCGGACCAAAGTTATAATACCATTTCATGTTCATGAAAGGTATAACAATCGAAAACGTTGATGGTGGCTATGTCAGTGGAGCTTGGGCAACTAAATATACTTGTAGCAGCCAAAACCAAGCGACGTTGCATCGTTGGCGCTGTCGCCTTTTTTCAAGTCAACCGGTGGCAGCTGTAGTGTCAGCAGTAGCCGCTTTTCTTTTTTAACGAATTATTTGTGTCCGTTTTGTTGTACGAGTTAATGTACAAATATACAAGCATATATGATATTTATTTGTATGTTACCAAACCCTGCAGAGAAAATTTGAGTTTGAGGATATACATACGTATGTAACGGGTTAACCACTTCTATTCGAAAATTGTTAGACAATGAACAAACGAATTGAAAGAGCGTCAATCATGTAAGTCAAGAGATACATATTTTTTTTCATTTTCGTTACATCAATGACATCCAATAATACAATTCTGAAAGTCACCTCGAGTCATATCACCTCAAATATTATCACGCATCACGCGAAATCCCGTTGCGAGTTATTTCATTTGGGAGTTATTTCATTATGAAATAATTCCCAACAAAATTTTATGAAATAACGCATTGGGAGTTATTTCATTATGAAATAATTCCCAATTTGTATGGAAAATATTTGGGACTCATTTCATATTTTTTTGGGACTTATTTCATTTGGGATTTATTTCCGGCACCGGCAAAGTGTGTGGAAATTGCAAATTTTGAAAACGTGATATTATCCTGCTCCAGTTGGCACATTTTAAACGGAAAAATCTTCCTCAAAATATGTTTGGGAGCTATCTTAAATGAAAAAAAAAAAAATTACATTTGTAAATTTTGAAAAAGTTAAAAAAAAAATTCAAAATGATCCCCTATACGTGGATGTGAACGTAAATAAATTTTTAAAAGTCAACCGAATAGTTAACTTTTTAAAATTTGCACTCTATTATACTAAAATTGTATGGCCTATAAAACTCCATACTCAAATTATAAAAAAAGTATTTTCAAAAATTTATATATATAAAAAGTGGGCGTGGTTATTGACGGCTTTCGCCCATTTTCGGCATCAACATAGATTAGCAAGGTGGTGCAAAATCTGGTTTCGATATATATATTTTTTATTGATTTTTGACCGCTTTTTCCAAAATTCAGCCCATTGTGGCCACTGTTTAATATTTCCAACAGAGCCCATATAAACAATACAGATTCAATTCGTTTAGTTGATTTAAAAATGTGTTCTTAGAGTAACCGCACTCATATTAATAATAGTCATATAATAATTTTGTGTTGGCAATATTTTTCTTGTCACTGTTGGCTTTTGTGATCGGCCGGTTGTTTGGACCTATTCTTGTTTTGTGTCTTTTTTGAACTTTTTTTGTTTAAGCAGTGCTCCTTGGTTTTGTCGCCGACAATTAATGGGTTTGAAAAAAATTTCATTCATCACCTCCATAAAAAATACAGTGACAGTTAACACGACTAATTCTTATGTGAGGGCAACATTTCGGATGCACTAACAACATATTTATAAGTCTTAAAAGATACATATATAACTTAGAAATCTATTATATATAAATGCGCAAACATAACTGGTTCTTCCCTTTTTTGCAATAACCACAATTTGGTATGTATCGATATGTCTCGCCGAGCAGGGTGGCCGAAAACAAACCAAAAATTAAAAAAAATTAATTATAATATGATTTGAAAATCACACCACTACAAGTGCTATACACGCATTCGCTTTATAGAGCCGCTGTTATGGGTGTATGTATGTAGGTATGACCACTTGCATTGTTGTGTTTGCATTCATTGCAGTAGGGTGAGTTGTTTTGTTGGCAGCAATAAGATAACATGAGCCAGCGCGTCAACTTTATTGAGCTTAGGTACAAACAGTGTTTACAAAAATAAAATCTGTGCGCGGGGATTCAGAGAAGCAAATTTAAAAAAAAAAAGCACAAATAAGCTAGATCATGCACAAGGCCCTTCGTGGCTAGACTTAGTGAAATAAAATAAAATGGAAAATTGATAAAATTAAAAAAAAGTAAAATCAGAAATAGAAAAGTGATTGAAAGTAAAAAAATAAAGTTTGTTGGAAATGAAAGGAAAGGGAATAATATAAAATAAATAAAAATGAAACAAAATGAAATAAATAAAATATTAAATTAAGAAAATAATAGGAAAGGAAAAGGATGGATAAAAGGAAAATTAAGGTAAGTTAAGGTAAGGAACGGAAAATATGACAGAAAAATCAAAGGGAAAGGAAAGGAATGGAAAAGAAAAAAGGAAGGGAAGAAAGGAAATGTAATGTAGGTAAAGCAGTGGAAAAGAAAAGCAAAAGGAGAAAGACAAAGAAAGGAAAGAAGAAAAAAAGAAGGGAAAGAAAAGGTAGCGAGGAAGAAGGTATGGAAAATAAATGAAAATAAAAAGAAAGAAAAATAAAGGAAAGAAAGTTAATGAAAAGCTAAAAAAAATGAAATGGAAATAATGAAAGAAAAAGAAAAGCAAAGGAGTTGCGGAAAGGAACAAAAGAAAATAAGGAAACGGTAGGAAAGGAAAGGTAAGGAAACGAAATGACAGGAAGGGAAATTTAAGAAAAAAAGTGAAAGAAAATAAAAGTAAGAAAAAAATAAAAGAAAAGATATGAAATGAAAAAAAAAATGAATAAAATGAAAGGAAACTAAAGCAACGGAAACGAAAGAAAAGGAAAGAAAAAGAAAATGGAAATGGAAAGAAGGATCAGGTAAGAATATAAAAGAAACGAAAAGAAAGAAAAAGAACAGAGAAGAACAGAGAAGAACAAAAAAGAACAAAAAAGAAAGAAAGAAAGAAGGGAAATAAAATGAAATGAAAGAAGAGAAAAGGAAAGAAAAGTAAAGAAGAGAAAAGGAAAGAAAAGGAAAAGAAAGGAGAAGATAAGGAAAGGAAATAAAAGGGAAGAGAAGGAAAGAAAAGCAAAGAGAATAAATTGAGATGAAAGGAGAGGAAAGGAAAGGAAATAAAAGCAAATTAATGCTAAGAAAAGGACAGGAAAGAAATACGTATGAAGACGACCTAAGAAGAATAAATAATTATCAACATTGAAACTATATTACTGAATGATGTAAAGAGGGAGGAAAAGGCAAAATGAATAGGAATGTATAGAATCCAAAAATATACAAAATATGGAAAAGAAAGGCAAATTTAAGAAATATCAAAAAGGTAGGAAAATAAAATAAGGTTTTGTGGTTGAATTTCAACCACTGGGCGAACTCTAGTTCATAAAAAAGCATGGCGTTATATATTTATTACCGCGTCAAATACTTAAACAGGCAATTAGTGTAGGTTGTGAAAATATAATAAACCTACATGCATATATTTATGTGCATTCATAAGTTTATAAATAATAGCATAAATAACGATACGAATCGATTAAGAAATAGCTGGAAAATGACAGCAATTATTAGTTTGAATATGCATTTGGACCGCATAGCTATTTTTATTGTAGTGTACATTTGAATACATGTCGAGTTGGGTACCCAGAACCGGGTTTGAGGGTAATATGAACTAAATGAAAATTCTAATGTAAAACTATGATATTTCTCTAAACTTTAAGACTATGTTTGCGGAGCTACCAAATTCACTACACGATGTTCGTTTTGAGTTCCATAAGGCGGACTTATCTCTCTCCCTCACTTTATTTTAAAAAGAACTATGGGACTATCCGACAGTGATTTTTTTTCGACATTCCTTAGTTTCTTACTAGGTCCAGATATAAAAAGACTTAACAGCGAACTGTCATTGAGAAGTGGGCTAGAGTCTACGATCGATAAAGTGAAGTTGAATTAAATGAAGGGGCCACAGAGCTTCGAAATCTTCATCGGCCATACAAAATCTTCTCAAAAAGATTTTTTGAAATGACAGCCCGACATAAAAGTCATTGGAATATTAAACGTGACAGGAAAACAATGCAGCATTTCTTTCTGACATATTACTTGTTTTTTTTTTTTAGGAGTAAGCTCCTAAAGTGCCTATGCGCAAGTTTGAACAAGTCCATCAAAAGTCACGAGACCACAGACTCTACCAGAGACAAGCACATACCCATTCGAATGCCGGCCTGTTATGCCTTCTGTAAACACGTGACCTAACTTCTTTTGACTAAAATGTTATCTTTCTAAAAAATATTTTTTTACAATCACCTTCCCAGCACGATTTTTTCACGTGTTTACCTCGCTTCTGCTCTTTTGTATTCAAGGCCGTGTTAAATCTCGTGCTATCAGTAGACGTCTGCATCAACGTGAAGATGATTAGTTAACAGGAAAACATTCGCAAACATGCGCCAAAAATTCCGAATACAGTGACATAAATGTCCAAACAAATCAAGATAATTATAAGACAAGACTAAAAATAATTTAGGGGGTAAAACGTTTGGCAGTATTTACCGAATTTTGAAACTGTGGAGCTCAGAGTCCATCGCTCCACTTCGATAGCATAATTTATTTTCTTTGCTTTCTTATTAGGAAAGTCTGTACTGGACACTCATTTTTTAGCTGTGGATATTTATCTAGTCCCCCATCGTTTTTTACTAGTCGTTACAACAACAACAACTAGCCCAGTGGGTTCTGCGACCCACCGTCATATATTCATATCCTGTAAATAAGATCATGGCTTTGGTAACCCTTGCAAATTTAGTCATTCGACCATACCGTCAATTTACCACATCGGTTGTGTTTGATGACAGAAACGCCATTATTATCGCACTGTCTTCACAAATCACTCAAAACTGTCAAAATGACAGTTTCGGCCATTTGAACGGATAAATTTGCTTTGCTTTGTATGGGGCAATGTGGTATTTTCCCCCCAACATGCTTGTACATTTATGTTGAGAAGCACAAATACAAAAAGTATAAAGCTAAGTCAAAGGAAGATGAGTGGAAGACGGTTAAAAATGTCTGTAAGTTGGTAAATATTTTCGAAGTACACCGAAAAAAAAGTTGGGTGCTCATTAAATAAACAATACTTTCTTATTAAGCCCTAATTTTTCTGGTCAATATTTGTCTTCTATAAAAGAATTAATAATTAATATTCGAAGTTCTACACTCAGAAAAAAGTATTACCATGAAACAACGAACCTGTTTCGATTTGCATAATATGTATTACGATAAACAACCTTAATATAAAAACGCTTCTTTCAATTTAGGTATACATTTCGAAAACTCATTTCCCTTAAAACGCTGTCCATCGGACAGTGGCTCAACCGAGAAAAAAAAATAATTTTTTTTGAATATTTAATTTTTAGTTGCATTTTTTACAAAATACCAATATGTATTTCCAATTTCTTCAAATTTTAGGTATATATGTATCTTGCGGCGGCCGCCGTGGTGTAGCGGTTAAGTATTCGGCCTTCTACACCAAGTCGTGGCGGTTCGATGCCCGGCAAAAGTAACATCAAAAATTATTTAGAAAAAGAATTTTTCTAAACGGGGCGCCCCTCGCCAGTAGTTTGGCAACCTCACCGGGTGTATTTCTGCCATAAGAAGCTTCTCAGCAAAAAATTCATTTGCTTTGCAAGTGCCGATTGGAGTCGGCAAAAAACTGTAGGTCCCGTCAACTTGTAGGAAAAACTCAAAAAGCAACACACCACAAGTTGGAAAGAGAAGCTCGACTAAAAATCTCGTTAGAGGTTATGATAACCTGTTGGTATATCGCCGCCATTACTTTTTTTATGTATCTTGCATATAACTTTTAAAAGGGTTGGGTACAATATGATTTTGGTTCGAAATTCGTATTTAAAATTCTGTATTCAATATTCTGTATTCCGAAATCTGTAATTCAAAATTCTGTAATGTTAAAATTCTGTATTGCGGAACACTGTAATTTTAAATTCTGTAAATCAAAATTATGTATTGTCAAAATTCTGCATTGCAAAATTCTGTATTGAAAAACCGGAAGCGCATATGGATAAATAAAAAAGTGCGCACTTCCGGTTTTTCAATACAGAGTTTTGCAAAACAAAATACTGCCAATACATGACTTGTCTTGACCCATATGGTTTCCTATATTATCAAAACAGATTGGTTCAGAAATATGGAAATGATTCATATTTTTCCTTACATATTGGAATGTTAAAAGCTCTGGCTTTTTTGCCTCACGACGAAGTCTCTGAGTACTATAATCAATTTTATAGTACTCTTGAAGACGAAGATACAAAACAGTTTTGCTCGTGGTTTGAAAGAAATTACATAGCTCGAGACAACTCCCAGCCAAAATACCCACCAAAATTTTGGTCAGTGCACAATGAGTCCAATATCGCTTTTCCCAGAACGCAAAACAGTATTGAGGCTTGGCATCGTCGGCTAAAAGTTATTGTGGGGAAACGAAACTCAGGGTCTTACAAACTAATTAATGATCTAAAAGGCGAGGTGGTTTGTGCGAAAGCACAACTAGCTAAAATTCAAAATGGTCACAAAATTAGTCAAACGAAGAAGGCTGTAAAAGCAAACAACAGAATTAAACGAATAACAAAAAAAGGCTTATATTAAGGCATGTTTCTTTTCTAAAGCGAATTGCTAAAAATTTAATAATATAATAATTGTTTCGCCATTATAATGTAATAACTTTTGTTTTGAATGAATTTTTGGATTTTTCTTTAATTGACGTTTGTATAGATACCATTGTTTCTATAAAATCGGAATTCCATTATTCATAAAATAAATGTGCTATTCAGGTAAGCGTGCTTATCAGGTTATCTGCTTATTTGGTTATATTTTTACAGCATTTTGATCGAAAATAATTTTGATTCCAGAATTTTAATATACAGAATTTCAGTTCTCCATCATTTTGATCATACAGAATATTGAACCAAAAGAATTTAGGCTGGAGAGAATTTTTTTTTTTGATTTTTACAGAATTTTCATCCAAAAGAATTTTGAAAAGCAGAATTTAGTACCTCTGCCCTTTTAAAAGTGTGGTCTTAGTTGTGATTTTGTTCGAAAATATAGCACTTCCTTGGCTAAATAATAAAAAAAAATAAGTGCTATCGACTAACTATAATCAAATAAAAGTTCGAAATATTTGCTATCGGTTCCAGAAAAAAAATTTGCCCATATTCACCCCTCTTGATTTAATGACGAAAAGTCACTTCAAATTTTCATAATAGTGACAGCGTATACGTAACACTTTTTTGTCAACGAAGTTTTAGACATAAGACTTATAGGTTGATTTCACAAAATAATACCTCATAAGTAGGCAAAAGGACACTACTATCTACAAATTAAGCCATTTTGATAGGCTCTAAATTGCCGAGGACAAAAGTTACAGTTTAAGAGGGCAACATTAGGGCTACATTTTCTTGAGAAAAGAAAACGCCAATAGAAAAACAAATAATTGATCCTGTATTACACATATTAGAATGCGTTAAGAGGAAGTCAAGAAGCACGTAATAATGATTACAGGCAGGCTCTGATCAAAAGCAATCTATGAATTGGGATCCTGTTGTCAAGGATATGCTAACTGATTCAAACTTTTCGTAATATTTTTTTTTCACACTCACTTATTCGATTCGATTATTCGATTTAAATATAAATATTAGACTCCTGCATGATTGGATTCAAACTTTGAGTACAATAGAATACAGTAAATTTGAATTTTCCATTTGAAGAACCAAAAAACTCAGCCTTGAATATTTTATATTTTGAATATTCACTTTGCCTAAAATTTTCAAAATTAAAAAAAGAATATGAATGAATGAATGAAAATAATTTTATTCGTTCTGATTCAAAACAAATATATTGGCTACACAGCTTACAATTTCACATATTTTTTTTAAATGTGTAGAGTATTAGTAAAATTGGCTTTATAGAACATAAATGGGTGTATTTTATTTGTAATTGTAGAGTTTTGAGTTTTGTGAGGGTTAGAAATACATCTGGCTAAAAGTTCTGGGTTAAGTTGGCTGCAATAAATACCACTGCTTTTGGGTTTCAATCCTGAAATATTTCAGAAAAATTCTTTAAAAACCCTAGTAAAAGTATTTATTATAATATGTATACAAATATGGGAATATACAAATATGGATATCGTCGGTGATTATGCAAAACCACTCATCGGGCATCTAAGAGACCGCGTAAACGACGTTTGTGATAAACACTTTTATAGCCCTTGCAATTAAGACTTGTTCCTTTATTCTCAAGAAAATTACATTTGCGTTGGAAAATCATTAAAAGAATCGATCTGATCGGAGTTGTCTTAAAATTTTATAATTTGTAGCTGCAAAACCGCCAAACTTAAATATCGCATACTACTAATGGCGGCGATATACCAACAGGTTATCATAACCTCTAACGAGATTTTTAGCCGAGCTTCTCTTTCCAACTTGTGGTGTGTTGCTTTTTGAGTTTTCCTACAAGTTGGCGAGACCTACAATTTTTTGCCGACTCTGAACGCCACTTTCAAAGCAAATGAATTTTTTGCTGAGAAGCTTCTCATGGCAGAAATACACCCGGATAGTTTGCCAAACTACTGCCGAGAGGCGACTCCGTTTAGAAAAATTATTTTTCTAAATAGTTTTTGATGTTACTTTTGCCGGGCATCGAAACGCCACGACTTGGTGTAGAAGGCCGAACACTTAACCGCTACACCACGGCGGCCGCCAACCCATACACCGTTTTGAAAATGCCCGTTACGTCGCTTTGCAGAATCACCGACGATATGTTTTTTTAACAGAAAAATTAACAACCTTTGTACAGGCTGGACTTAAGTCCATTTTTAAGATATATGTATGAAATGCCCATGTAGCGTTCAAATTTACAATCCAACATTCAATTCTACAAACTTTCACAGATATGATTGTTGGGATATCTTCAAGAATTTAAAAAAAAAATGTCAAAATATGAATTCAATTTGGTTTGAAATTTTTTGAATATTCAAAGTAGACATTTATTTCAAACAGCCAGATCAAGGCGAATTCATTACAGGCGGCATCCTCCCATCATATGGTTTCTTCTTCTTCCTTGAAAATCCAATCGTAGCTGTCAAATTGCTTATGTTGTTGCTTTGTCTGACATTTTCAGCTACAAGGAGTGTGTGCGTGTGTGTAGATCTGAATTCGCTCGAACTCACCTATATGAATTCGCCTTGAGCCAGATATTCAAATTCAAAGCAAAGCAAAGCCAATTCAATACAATTCAAATTCAATATGAATGATTCATTTGCCGTTTTGGATGGAGTCATGCAGAGGTCTAATAAATATTAGGAAAATTTAATTTTGGCAATGACTGCTTTTTATTTACTGAAATATGTATGTACGTATACTTTATTTCGATGTGCCATACGAAAACTAACACCAAAAATTTTGTGTCTGACTAAAACTAACACTTTCAATTTGTGACTGACGAAAACTAACACTTTTTTTTGTGTCTGACGAAAAGTAACACTTTCATGCTTTCTCTGAAGAAAATGTACTGCCTAAAAGTGTTAGTTTTCTTACAGAATTTTAAAAGGGTTACTTTTCGTAAAAAATTTAAAAAGTGTTAGTTTTCGTGTGTTAGTGTTAGTTTCGATGCCGATTTGTGTTTAACAAAAAAGTTCTTGAGGTTGTTTCTATCTTCCAAAATTTTCCAAGTGTACACCCATAATTCGTTTCAAATATCATAACATTAAAGCGTACGAAAAATTATTACGCGCTCACTTAACCAAAACCGTCAAAGCGTTCAACGAACCGCCAAGGAAGAAATAGCGGCAATAGTGGCGGCAAATACCGTATCTAAAAGGTAGTTAAGGCGGCAGTGCGCGCAGCTTAATAACAGCATTAACTCTTTTGAGAAGCTGTCACTCACATTTAAAGCCTGTGGACTGTCGACTGCCGCACTGTCAGTGCTGAACAGTTCATGCTGTCATGACATTTTAACTTCCATATTTCTTCTGCACAATCACTTTAGGTTTGGTTTTAACGTCGTTGACTGGTTCTTTGATTTTTGTGTTTTTCTTTCAACGGTGCCCCTCCTCTGGGAGAGCGCTAGCTTGGCTCCTTGCTATTCTGAAAAATATCACTTTTTTTTCCAATTGTGACATAAGCATTTAAAGTATAAACTTTTCTGTGTTACATTTTGTGCTTCTTTTATTGCTTAGTTGCTGTCATTGCTTGTTTGGTTTGTGGTGTTGTGGGGAGATGGCTCGCTTCAAAGGGGGCCGCCGACTTTTGAACAGTTAACGCTTTTTAAGCTGGTAATTACAATTCGTTGGTCATTCTTACATCACTTTCAAAAATACCTAATCTATGAGCTTAATGAAATGTCTTTAGGGAGAACATGACTACTTAACTGATTAGTCGGGGTATTTAACTATTTCGAAACCTTACACATTGCCACTTATTGTGTTTGTAACGTAGTTTCGTTGCAAAAGCTCCCGTTAAGCTGGAAAGCCCCTTCTTGGCTGAAATACTTGAGCTCTTTGATCTGAGTGGAAAAATATGCGATTATGCGATCATTTATGTAGTGTCTCACTTAGTCGCCAGAAATATTCTATTCTGGGTACCTAACCGAGATTTGCTCTGAGATTTTCGAAGTTCCCATAATTTTACTTACCAACCGTATAAGCTTTCCAAAATAGATTTCCAAGCGACTTAAACCGGTTTGGCGGTTAGGAATGATTTGAACGAGTCGATTTTCTATTCGATTTTTTGACGTTCGACTGCTTCAATGAATCGACTTTCTATTTATACGGTCGAACGTCAAAAAATCGTCCCGTGTAAATCAGCCTTTAGGTTGCACTCCTGCACTTCAGTCTTTCCCGAGATAATAGTGGATATGTATACCAAAAACTGATTTCCAAATGTCAGGTACGACATCTGCTGGAGGATAGATACAACAAAAGTTTTCATTTCCGTCACAATTTTTATTTGCTATGCAAATTTGACCACCCGTCAATCAAAAGGTACCAAGAAAATCCAGTCTGGACCGACATATTAGCTGTCGTAATAAATTAAACGATTAGGAGTACTAAAAATGTATATCAAATGCCAGTGGACTATTATAACTTAAATATATGCATAGATGAAGACGCTTGTTTTAACTTTATGTGGAATCATAATTTTAAGCTTTGACTGATTTACTTAGGTACAAACTGACAAACATTATAATACCCCAGTTCAGAACGCTTGGCATTTGGTAGCTAAATAGGAGCAACATCGAAAGTAGTTAATGTGCCTCATCCATCAACGGTAATTACCCTAAATTAATTAAAGTAAATAAATTCAGCAGTCATAAAGCGTTAACAGCGCAAACAAATAAAGTAACCGTCGGCTTAAGAATTTGTCATTTGATATTAAACGGAGTAATTAAAGTGTCGGCAGAGCAACGCGACAATAAAAGCAACAAAGTATGCACTCGTAAATATACAAAACCTAAAGGCCTTGGTACACAAGACAATTTGATGCAATCTTTTGAGGTGGAGTGGAAAAATAACAGGGAGTCACTTATACAAATTCTTACCGAATTCCTATAACTTTTCTTGGAATATATAAACCTGGGGGAAAAGGGGCAAAACTTTTTTTCAGGAATCGACGGAAAGTATTCCAAACTGTCAGCTTATCATAGTTAGCATGTATATCACGCTGTAGCACAGAATCAGTTTTTCTTGTCTGTCCAAAGCAGAAAAGCATTTATGAACAAGTAAGGAAGTCTAAGTTAGGGTAAACCGAACATTAAATACCCAGCGGTAGTTTTCATATGATTCTCGAAATTTTCCCTTTCGGAAGTGGTTGTGGTTGGGAAGCGATTTCGTCCAATTACATTAGGTATACTCCCTATTATGTTGGTATACCTCGTACCAGTTATCGTTCTACCGTAATCAGTTTAAAAATTATGACCCGTGAAATTTTGAAAGATGCCGGGCTGAAAAGTGAGCGATGCCGCGCCTACTTTTAAAAATTTATCAAAAAAATGACTAGGGGATTCGTCCTAACAAACTATATCATGTAAGCTGTTTCCTTTACCGAATTATTCATAGTACACAGTACGTAGAGAAAAATAAATTTCTTTAAAAGTTAACAACTCTGTAAAATTTTAAATATCTCCCGCTCCCTTAAATTGCCAAAAAATTTATTTTTTGCTAATAGTTACTAATGGAATGCCCAAAAACATCATACATCGAAAAATGGGGCGTGGTTATCATCCGATTTCGCCCATTTTCAATAGCAACTTACCTTGGCCAGAAAGTAACCTGTATACAAAATTTCAGGCAAATATCTGAATTTTTAGTCAAGTTATGTCTACGGTGACCATAATTTTTTTCTGAAAAACTCAAAGCTTGGTGTTGTCCTCACGTGAAAATTTCGCTACTCGCCTATAAACTATTTGACGTTACACTTTCAATGTTTGGAATAAAAAAGTGTTCCTGATTTGCATGACGTAATCATCTCTTTGCAGTAAAAAATGTTGTCAAACATTGAAATTGTAATCTCAAATAATTTCTACTAAACTGCATCAATTAAAAGTCAGTAATTTTTGTGAATAGTATTTCTTGATGGTGAGAGACATTTTCCTTGTTAATATAAAACCTAGAATAACTGGTTTGTTTGTGCTAAGAAAGTTCAACTATGATCTTGCGTCTATCTCGGCTGGTATGTAAACTCTAACCCTCATATTCATAAAAAATAAAATTCGTTTATATTTTGATTAATACTTCGCTCCCAACGAAGACTAACTCGGTTCAGTTAGCGTGGAAGGCTAACATGGTCCGTTCTCTGCGTCGAAGACTAACACACTTCATTTTCTGCGTGGAAGACTAACACGCTTCAGTTTTCTGCGTGGAAGACTAACACACTTCAGTTTTCTGTGTGGAAGACTAACACACTTCAGTTTTCTGAGTCGAAGACTGACACACTTCAGTTTTCTGCGTCGAAGACTAACACACTTCGTTCTCTGCGTCGAAGACTAACACACTTCATTTTCTGCGTGGAAGACTAACACGCTTCAGTTTTCTGCGTGGAAGACTAACACACTTCAGTTTTCTGTGTGGAAGACTAACACACTTCAGTTTTCTGAGTCGAAGACTGACACACTTCAGTTTTCTGCGTCGAAGACTAACACACTTCGTTCTCTGCGTCGAAGACTAACACACTTCAGTTTTCTGCGTCGAAGAATAACACACTTCGGTCTCTGCGTCGAAAAATTCGCAAGTGTATGCAAACCCAAAGCAAACACGCTTTGAAAAGAGAATTGAAATGGGCTTGGGTTATGAGATTTGTATGAAATTTTCGAATGGTGTTTTGATTGCTTCTAAATACGCTAGGATAACACAGTGTTTGCTTTTGGTGGAAACAGCGTATAACTTTACAGAGTTATTACATTTGTTAAAAGGGTTGCCGGTACAAAAAAGCAGAACAAAAACAGAACATTTGCTTAAAAAAAGAACATTTCTGTTATTTTCCTTAGAAAAAAAAATACGCAGAACAAGCTTCTTAAAAACAGAACTGTTCTGCCAAAAACAGAACGGATGGTCACCGTAGTTATGTCAGTTTATGTGATTTTCGGAGTTGTCGATATCGACAAAAAAGGCGTGGTTATCATCCGATTTCGCCCATTTTCTCTAGCAAGCTACTTTGGCCAGAAAGTAATATGTATTTCATGCAAATATCTCAATTTGTACTCAAGTTATCGTGTACTCAGACGGACGGACGGACGAACAGACGGACGGACATGCCTTAATGAACTCCTCTTTATGACCCAAGAACTTTGTGCCGGTGTAATAGAGCCAAGGAAGTAGTAAAATTTGTTTTGTTTAAAATTTATATGCAAAATAAGCAGCTAAAGGTGGGAAAAGTTCTAAGCAGTTCTATATGGATGAAATTATTTTGACTTCTGATACCTTTATTTTGTATTATTTGAACATTTCTTTATAACTAAATTCTGAAAACGAGATATGCATTTTTCCGCGGCTGAAATCGGATGCAACGAAAACAGTGTTTTCAAGCTACTTTGAGTTTAAAAGGGTAGAGATAGGTATGCCTTTCTCAAAAGAAGCAACAGATGAATTTACTACCCAACAATTCGAAAACTGTGTTTAAAAAAATCGGTAAATGATAGAAGCTTTCCAACCCAGTATGAGGAGAAGCTTTCGAACCCAGTGTGAGGAGATCTACGGAATGGGCAATAGAGAAGTAATGTCCTCTCTATAAATTACTCATCGTACCCGTCCTGATATAAAACGCAAAATCCCAGTTCTGAGAGTATTTTAGTATTCTTCCAAATATTTTTTGCTATTCAGTTAGAAAAAATGGCGTACAATGTATGTTATATTTGTTCGTTATCCCTTACTTTATAAAATACATTTTCAGGAAAGAAATTGATGGTAAACCGTTACTTTGCCAAATGTCTACTTTAGCGGAATGTATGGCTGGAAAATCTTGCTCTATCATTTACAACTTTGAACTTCTTAGCCTTAAACCGAAATTTTATATACATACGTAAACCTCACAAAACTAAGGCCAGTCTAAGGTGATTTTTGTTAGGGGTTGCGGAAAGTAATTGAAAAAGTGTGATGCAGTGCACCAATTTTTCACTTCTGATTTAATGCTCAAATTTATCAAGCGTATGTCGCACGTTTTAAGATGTCAACCAGCAGTTGAACAATTATGTGATCCCAATGCATACAAAGGCTATGAATCTTCAACTGATATAAACTTTGTGTTAACATCATATCTAATACACGCCAAGTATGATAAATATGCCGGCTTGTTAATGTTAGGGTGTACAATCATAGATGCCAGTTTCTTGACTTCCACTTGACCCAAATGGGCGTCTTATTCTGTTTGTTATCGGAAACATTGACTTCGATAAAAAAAAAAACGACAGGATCTCCAAACTAGTTGGAGATAGACACCGAAGGGCCTAAATTTTATTAGCGTATTTTATAAAGAACATCCATGAAAAGGTTTTTTGTAGTCAATATGATGAATCATCATTGATGACAGAAGTCAAAAGATACAGTTATCAAAAGATCGGGGATTTAACATTTGCTTAGGAAATTTTTGAACAACTGAAAATAAAGTAAACTTTCTCGAAAGTGGTCGAAGAAAACACTTTTCTAACCAACCTCATGTTTATCTTGGCATATGCGCCTAAGTGTACAGGTGTGTAATCGCCTGCAATGTTTGAACAAGTGATTTCGAAAACTGGCGCACAATGTTGTCAAGATACTTAAAGTGTTTGCATTCACTTTTTTATGACCCCATGTTGGATGTGTGTTGGTCGAGTGCAATGCCATCACACGGGGTCTTCTCGACTAGATATGTACTTGCTTGTACTCATAATGGTTTATTTAGCATAAAAGGTATATGTTTTTATTTTGTGTGCTTTGATATTGCTAAATTATAGAGCCACGCAAAGAATGGGAGAGGTAACATTTTTTTTTAAACTCTTTAATGTCACTTGGGAAGGTTTGCAGGGTTGGCACTTATCACATTTATTTTTTTAAATAGTGAACAAGATATGCCTTTATAGGGTAACCCTAAGCGTGTTTGATTCATTCATTCGTATATAGATACTATCTATTAGATAGTATGCGTCAATTAAAGATTTCCTGCTTGGGTGTTGCCACTCAATTAATTTTTTAAATATTGACCGAGATACAAACAATCGTCGCTATAATGCGCGTTTACATAGTAACGAGTTGAACAGAAAGCTTAACTCGGAAAAATATTTCCTTGGTATAACCAGGCCCGGATTAAGATATTTGCCGCCCCTAGGCAGTTGCGAAAATTGCCGCCCCCCCCCCCCCCCTCCCCCCTATGAAACTTTTTTAATGGTGGAATAAGTTTGGTTCGGAAAGTTTTTCAATAAATAAAATGTACCTTTCTGAGAGCGAATTTTTTATTTCATTATAGTCAGTTTATCAAAATCAATTAACAATTAGCATTATGTAAGCGATTTTTACGTCTCGATTTTCGGACGGAAAACTCATCGATAATGGAATCAAAATCTAGAGACATGAGCAAATCTGACTCTATAGTCAACAAAGCGAGTGCGTTTAATCGTTCTGCAACCAGTTTTGATCTCAAGTAGTTTTTCACTCGCCGCAGTACGGAGAATGATCGTTCAGCGCTACAATTTGATACGGGTGTGCAAACGAGCATTCGGTACGCTATATCAACATTTGAATAAACTGTGTGGAGCTCATTGCTTCTTAGTAATTTGAGCAGATCCATAGGAGAATTTTTCTCCATATTCTTTTTGACGCAATAACTTTTAAATAAAATCATCTCATTTGCAAAAGATGCTTATTATATACTTATTATAGACTTTATTCATCGTATATTTATCACAAATGTGCAACCCAAATACATAAATAAAATGAACAACTCTTTATTTTTGGTATGAAACGTATCGCAAACGTTTAGAAACGTTACCGAAACGGTACCAAAACTACTAATTCATTCCATATCTAGTAACAGGTGAACTGAACGACCGAATCAATAGCTCGGGGAATACCCGAACTTCTAACTCTCAATCAGTGCTACCGCTTTGGAAATGTTCCACCAAATCTGGTAGATTTTATATGAAAGGACGTCATTAAAAGCAGAAATTAATTTGAATCATATAGAACAACTATACATGTATGTATGTACATACACAAAAGATATTTCACTGATCTTTTCGTATAAAATCTAGTTTTGCCAAAATTCTTTTTCGGGAGTAATAAATATAATAGAATAAATGTAAGAAAAATAATAAATGTACAAAAAATTCCCAAAATTTGCCGCCCTTCAATTCCTGCCGCCCGAGGCAACTGCCTACTGTGCCTATATGGTTAATCCGGGCCTGGGTATAACTGTTAAAAGTATTTTAAGAGCTACTTAGCAATTGAGCAGTATGAAATAACTGAATTTGTGTTGTTGCTTTGAAGGTAATTTGATGAAAAAGCGAGTATTCTTTTCGAACTCGCTTCGAATGAAATACTCCTCATTTTAATTTATTTAATGATCAACTTTAAGTGCGAGCTAATAGTTCTTATTTGTTATACCAATCTATTCGCTAGGTAATCAAATGCCCGGGTAGCTCAGTCGGTAGAGCATTGGACTTTTAATCCAAGGGTCCAGGGTTCAAGTCCCTGCTCGGGCGGATTATTATTTTGATTTAAAAATTATTTTTAAATTTTTGAGAAACTTGCACAAAGGGCAGAGACTTTAACTACCATGCAGATAAACCGAATTCAGTTTGCAGGGTGAGAAAATACTTTTAGCTTTGTGCATTTTAAGTTTTTCGTATTTTTTTAATTACGCTGTAGGTACAACAGCCAGAAAATCTCAGAGTGTTTCTCATCAGTTTCTAAAACTTTTGGGTGTGCTGAATCCGATTCTGAAGTCAGATTTTAGATTTTCTCTCCCGAGGGTGGTTAATTTTGAGATCGGTTTTATAAACATTTTTTTTATAATTTCCAAAAAAAATTAATAACTTAGCCAATTTTTGCACTATGCAACATCTGTATGCCGCCAAATATAAAAAGCAAAATTAAATTATGGTTCCTTGATCCCAGCAGAATTGTTAAATAATAGAAACTTTTTTTTTACAACCTCTGTACAAACCAAAATCCGGCGAGAAAATCTACGGTGACCCGAAAAGTCTAAGTTCAGATTCAGCACACCCAAAAACTTCAACTTTGTTGTACTGTGTTATTATCTGATAAAGTTTCTTGTTGGCTTGGATATAAATTTTGGAATGTAAAATGAATATGACTACATGAGAATAAAAACTTTTAGAATTTTACAAGACATTACTCAAAAGCAGTTCAAGTTATAAAGCCCAATTCAGCCAGAAATCAAGCTGTTTGAAAAACTTGAAACATGGTTCAAGTCCCTGGTAAATATACTTCCGCGTTACGAATTAATGGGTTACTGTGCGAATAAATTTGTTATTATTTATAGCATTTGAGTAAATATACTCGTTTTTAAATTACAAAACCATACGCATTAATCATTAACTGAGAAAAGCAATTGTGAGCTGCTACTTGTGCTGCTGCTGCTGCTGTGACTATCAACAAAGTAATTTAAAATTGAAATATGGGAAGTGCGAGAAAAAACATGTACTTGTGTATATAATAAAACTTACTGTAGAAGTGCAATAAATTATGACAGCAATTATTATTATTGTTGTTTGAGGTTATCAAAATGTAATAAATCAGTTTGTTATGTTGACACTTGAGTTGAAAAAAAATGTGGAAATTAAGTTGGGAAAAAAAGACATTAAATTAAGACACATGTGACAGAGCAAACGCAAATAGGTACGTGCTGCATACTTATTCATATAAATTTAAATTAATATGATTAAAAAAAAACTAGCAATATACAGTGGCTCTCAGCTTATTTCTTGCACTTACCTTTTTTAAGTTTTCGTTTAAAATATACCCAATTATGTAATAAAAACCATTTAAAAATGTCCTTAAAAATTTGCACAAACTTTAGGGGAATTTTTCAAAATTTGCAAAGGGGCCATCAAAATTTTAGCGACTTTCTGAGTACGCAGTTTTGTAGGTCAATCAATTTCACTATAACAATGTGCAAGCTACACTGAACCAAAAACGTACATGTTTTTTATGAACAAAGTTTCATAGAAGTTCACACTGATTTTTTCTTAGAATCTAAGAAAAATTACATATAATTTATGAAAAGTTTCTTATTATATATGAAAAAATACGTTAAATTTTATTAACGTCAGAACTTCGTTCTTAAAATATAAGAACTAAAAATCATTAATTTTTGAGCTGAATTTGTTCTTAAATGTTACGAATTTGTTCTTAAATTTTAAGAAATTACGTACGTACAATTTTTATACTATGATTATAAGAACTTTTTCTTATTATTTAGAACTAGTTTCTTAGATTTCACGAACTTTTTTATGTGTTTTCTCTGTGTATGGAAGGGTTCATACAATCTAAGAATATTTTTCTTACAATTTAAGAACTTTTTCAAGGAATGTAAGAACAGTTCGTATATTGTTTATTCAAACGTTGACAAAGCTAGACGCGCGTGAAAAATAAAATTGTACATAAATAAATTGAGAAATATCATAAAAAAAAACTAAATGATTGAAAAACAGAGTTTACAATTGGTCGTACCAAGTAAACTGCACGTTAATCAACTGTGAAGATTCGTGAAATTCGCCATTAGCAGAAGTCAACTGAATTGCTCATCCGCAAACTGCTGTTCTAGCGTTTCCCTTCAGGCAAATGGTGAAAATTGCCACCAAAGGGGCTGTTGAACTAGTGAGACCTATTGTAATGCAGAGGGTGTGAATTTCCACCACCTGCATTACTCAGAGTCATCCTAGTAGTAGGTCCGTATTCACCACTTCAGCTGGCCCAGGGGGACCATTTGTCGGCTTGAAATGTGTCGGTTTTCATCGTTGAGTTTGTTCGTGCATTTTCGGTAGTGAGCTGGGCCTTTCAACCAATCACAAGGCTTCCTTGCTTTTTCAACCAAACAAGAGTCTTCCTTCCAACCCATCACATTTTCGCCCCAAAAGTCTGTATAAGGTGGCAATTGGTCCCCTCCAATGACAACCCCATGTTAAAGTTCTGGGTCGTTTTCATACTAATGAACCTGAACTGCCATAGGGCAATTCTGCTTGTGACTGGTATGTGATATGTCACATACCAGTTCCTTTGCCTGCAGGGTTAGTACCTACGTGAAATAGCTCAAGATTTCTAAACTTATTTACGGTTCCAATCTGCTGCTATTGGTGCTTTGCATCTGTTACAATTATGCCGAAAGACATTCAATCAGCACGTCAAATCCGAGAAGAGCGCGCTTAAGTTGAAATTATTTTACATATCAATAATCATAAAAATATATACATATGTAGGTATCATATTAAAATTTTATTGAAATCAATAAACATGTAATACATATAATACATATAATAATAACTATTAAAATTAATTGTATGTACCTACTTCTTTGTAAATAAAAAAAAATTATAATAAATAAAAAAAAAATTATAATAAAATTTCATTTCAATAAATTTTCATTTTATGATTCTTTAGGAATGGGTACGTAAGTTCTAAGAATGAGTTCCTAAAATTTAAGAACGGATTCATACATTCTAAGAATGAGTTCGTATAATTTTTGAATGGATTGACATATTCTAAGAATGGGTTCGTACAATTTATTGGTTTGTTCATACATTCTAAGAACGAGGTCGTATAATTTAAGAATAGATTGGCATTTCTATTCTAAGAATGAGTTCGTACATTCTAAGAATGGGTTCTTGGATTTTAAATATTATTATTAAAATTTTGTTTGACATGAATATTTACGAATTTTTGTTCTTAAATTCTACGAAAACGTTCTTTGGAGAGCTTTTAATGAAAAAAATTCTTAAAATATATGTATCAGGGTAGAACTCGCTTAAAATTTTCCCTGAATTAGCAGAATTTTTTCCTCGAAGGTGTTGCGTAATTTTTTCCGATTTCAAAAATTGTTGGTACAGTACATACCTTTTACGAGAGTTACTTATGCACCAAGTTCCATGAGCTGAAATAAAAATTCGTTTTTTTTTTATAGATCCAAGGGTTGTATCTCTAGCGGTACAATGATTTCAACTAGCGAACATATGACATGTGTGAGACCCAAGAGCAGCCCTTTTTTTCTAAAAAAATATATGGAGCCGAACCACTGCGCGTCACTAGCTTACGTTATTGTTTGCTGGGTATTAATGTCACCAATGGGTTATACTTAATTTGATGTTGCACAAAAAACGGCGAAGCGCGACTGTCAGTCTGTCGTATGCGTCTCATGAGGTGTACTCATGCGCCTTATCGCATTGTAAATTAACTGTAAAATAAATTTTGATTTTGTGTGCAAAAGTTATTACACCTACTCTGACAAATTTACACCACACATTCCCACGAAACAATTAATTTCAACTTTTTTCCGAAGTCTTTACGTTGCGTCGAAAGATTTTTCCGAAATCGGAACCAATTTATTTTCGAAGTTGCTAAGAAATTTGTATGAGAGGGTTGACGCGACTTCGTTACGAATTTTTCGAAACAAAATCGGTAGTTGAAAATAAAAAAAATTTAAAATTTGAAAAGTTTTTGACAGGTATCGAACCGACTCGCCTGCATACTTGTACTTAAGTGCTATCCACTCAGTTACAGAGTACAATGAAATACTTCGGGGAATAGTCAATAGCTTTCATTTCATAACTTTTTTTTTATCTCATACATACATTTTTTGTTACACTTTTATTTAACGAAATGATTACGAAGTATTTAAGTAAAGTCGAAATTATTTCAATTTTCTTCAGAAAAGTCTGATATCCGACTATTTCGAAAGTCTTGGTTTGGTGGGTTCCTATACAAATGTGCATATAAATATTTATATTTATCTCAACTCATGGTCAAAAAGCGAAGTGGTAGGTGAACCTTTGATAGCGCGAATTTAGTTTTTCGTTGCCGTAGGTACGTTAAGAAAAACCGCAGCAGCGCCACTCATGTCACTAACAAGCACTAAAAGCTATTAATCAAAAAGGCAAAAAAAACAACTCAAATTATACAATCGTTATGTAAAGTTAAATATAAATACTCGCCCAGGTTTGAGTTAAAAAAATATCCTAGTTGATTAAGAAATTTATTGCTTTATTCATTGTTTACAACTGTCAGTCATCAACGTCTTTGACACTGACAGAAAAAGCAACAACATCAGCAAAAGCATCAACAATAAGAACAATAATAGATTTGTTTCTTGAAATCTCCAGCAAAGAACTGTCAGCAGAAGAGAGTCTTGTAAAAAGCTGTCAAAATCTCATTTTTCCTAGTTTCATCTCTCTTCTGCTAGTTTTTCGCCGAACAGGAGCCAGCAGAAATTCTCCAGCAGAACAGCTGTTCTGACAATTGACAAATGAAAATAAATTTTTTTCGCAGCACATTAAATTGCGAATTTTTCAGCATTTGGACGTATATATCGGATTAAACCTTACAAAATATTAAGAAAATTGAATGCCTTATATACCTTCAGTATTTCCCATTCCTGTAACTGCGCCTGCAGGATTATATTGGTCTCCTAAACGAGCCACATTACGTTGGTCCAATGGACATTGGGCTTCGGCGCTTTGCTATTCAAATATACGGAATTATTGAAGATTTGGTATTTATTGTATGTACTTACTTCATTTGCTGGTAAATAACTCATAGTTTTCAAAATATTCGTAATAAATTTTTAATTTCATAAAAATATGCAATCAATTTTTATTTTGCCATATGTCACAATCAGCTGTTTGTTACTTGCTAGTTTTTGCTGGACGAAAAATCTCCAGCAGCAACTTGCAGCGAACTTGCAGCGAATTGGCGCTCTTTCTCTCAATTAAATGTCAAAAAGCTGCTGGATTCGCTGCTAATTTTTTCACAAAACACTTTTCTAGGAATAATTATTCATAATTATTCATAATTAGCAGAAAAGAAACAAAGCTAATGGCAACAGCTCTCTCATCTCAAAGTTGACAGTTATTGTAATGTGGAAAGTACAAAGTAAATCTCGGAATTAACGCGCCTTTTGACAGCTCCACATCAGTGTGGTTATGTATGCCTGAATATGTGTGAGTGCATAGCCTGTCTGACATTTGCTTACATTACAATGGCTTTTTACGAGCATTTCAAATTTTATTGCCTTTGCCGCATCTAAATGAACCCTTGAGATTAGCGTTAAAAATAGCTGGCGTTGATAATGAAAGCATAAAATTGTGTTTTAGCAAATAAAAATAAATTGTTTATATATTCTGGCATTATCTGATCAGATGTGATCTTTTAGAAGTGGATTGCCTTAATAATGAAAGTAAAATCGTAACTTAATGCTATTGCATTAGAGAAGCTCTTATTTGTCGAATTATTATAATAAGACCAGCAGGTGTCGGCGACTTTGTCCGCGAAAGTAATATAAACGAACTTCAATATCCGGACTCCAGCGTGTTAATTTTTTGCTACACAGTTGCCAAATATGAGTAAAACCGAACCATAAATACGGATTTTGTAAGTATGTATAGCGACACCCGCTCCACCCGGCGGGGAAAATATATCTATTGTTGCAAAGACTTTACCTACGCGTTTTAATAAAAAAATGTGTCGTCTAAAAAATGCCCATCGTTCCGTAAAAGTTGAGTGTAATAGAAAAACACTATCTCCATCACTATCACTATTCACTACAACTGTTGGGTTCAAACCCCAAGCCCAAAGGCTCCGCTGGCTGGGTCATGTTATGCGAATGGACACAGAAGCTCTATCACAGAAGGTTTTCCTATCGACACCCAAATGCGGCAGCAGAGGAAGGGGAGGCCTCCCTCGACTGAGATGGAAACAACAAGTGGAGGATGACTTGTACTCCCTTGGGGTTTCCAATTGGCATCAGTTATCGCTAAAAAGGAATGACTGGCGTGCTTTGATACGAAACGGCCAAATCGCCTAGGCGGTTAAGCGTCAATAAATGACGCAAGCCAAGATTAGATTAGACGACAAAACAAACCCAAGAAATGCAAAAACGTGTAAACCCAGTTGGAACCAAGTCGGAAGTACTAACTTGAATTAGATGTTACATACCTCGAAACCATTTCAGTTCACGTTCTTGACCCACAGGTTTCTCAGGTGACATACTCTAAATATGCACCAATGCATACTTTCACTATCATTTCATTAATGTTTTTATTCTTTTGGCCTTTCAACCTGAATTTGTTCATTTATGTACATGATGTACTGAAGCATATTATGCTGTCAAGTAAAGCTTGCTCGCGTACAGATGGTGGAGTAAAATACAAAAACAAAATAAATAAAATAAAAATGATGCTAACCGACCCAACTGTCTATGTTTCCAGTTATTGCTGTAACTCGAAATGATATTTAGTTAAAACGTCGTTTTTTTTTTTGTTGGGAATGCTGTAGTTGTTGTTGTCGCTTTTGTTGTATGTCATGCCCCTTTTCCAAGTTGCCAATTACACTTTCTGACACCAGCAACAACAGTTGTCAGTTGCCACTTGCCACTTGCTGTACAAAAGCACAGCAACAACAACAATAGAATAACAACGGGTGGCAACATAGCCAACACTTTGTTGGTGGCATTTTTTGCTGATTTGGCTCTAGAGCTGTTCATGCTGATAGCAAAAGTGGATAAGCAATGTTGTAGCGCTGGATGTTTCTAGATAAGAGTGTGTGTGTATTTGGCATTTTGATGTTAACAAATAATGACATGGCAATTTGCAGATTTCATAGAATATTCTCTCAATACATTTATATAAACCGTAACGTTTGGATTTGCTTGAGTTGCCCCCCACCGAACCCCTGTCTGTTTTGACTTCACAAATGTCATATGAAATCCTCTTTCTGCCAGCAGCCATTGAAACTTCATTAAAATGTCTGTTGTATTTTCTAATATTTTCATCTGGTGGATGCTGTGCGGCTAAGCAGCAGCGTGTTGTTGTTGTACGTTATGTCAATAGCATTTTTCATACTAAATTTTATGTGCGTGTTTTTTGTTTTTTGTCACGACTGGTGGTATTAAATTTGTCAGCAGTATATCAGACCAAACTGGCTGTTGCTTGTCTTGACAGGGCAATTGGAAGTGCGTCTTAAATACAAATATCCGTTAGTGCGATTGTATGTCTCTTGAAATGGGAGCACTGATAAGGGGTTGTTGATATGGACGTGTTGAAAGTCTTATAATTTACAGCAAATAAATAAAATCAATTTGGAAGTGTAAGGTTGCCTTGAAGGCATTCGGAATAGTTATTAAATATGTATGTATGTAATCTGAAGTGGCCTTTAGACCCCTGTAAAATTGTATTTAATTTAATAGTTTTATTGCTTGACACTCTCATTTTTCTTTGTCAAATATGGACTGGTATAGACTCTATATATTATAGAGCATGGCCTGCCCCTGAAGAGCATTAACGATGACTGTTTTTAGGACTTTTTTCGAACAATGTTTTTGATTATTTTTCTTTGGGCTGGTGTTTGCGGTATTCTGCTACCTTAGTAGGTTGTGGTGAAACCGAATTGAAATGGCTTGTGGTCTAATATCGCAGCCGCCATTGCACCTTTAAAACCTTGGCCTGAGGATGTCCTGGACCCGTCGCCATTAGGTTGGTGTGATAGGTACGAATGAGGTGTTCCCGTCTCGCATTGTCTCTCTGCTGCATAAACCACCACGGGACCATTAGAGAACGACTACTAATTTCGGTTTGGATATCGGCCCTGAATTAGGACTTTTTTAAGCAGGAAAAATTTAACAACACAAATAAAAATTATGAGAAGGACAGGGGGTTCTGAAATTAGTCACGACGAGATCAATCTTCTCGACGGATTCCAAAGAGGATCGACCAGCCCAGGACTTTCTCTTATCGTCCTTGTGAATGAACTGTAGCAGAGACTGTAGGCCACTACGTACAGAGCAAGGCTCATTGCTGTTCTCAAATCTTTCAAAGTGGAAAGCGGAAATCACCGTGGTCATGGAAGGAAATTGAGTACCCTGTACCCTAGGGCTTCCAGTAAGCAACTGTTTAGAAGGGCAGGACGAGTAAGCTAAGCCCGGACTTGCAGCTCTACAAAGTTGGTTTGGGTATTTACAAATCTGATATCAGGAATTTTAACAGGCATACACTGGCTTCGGAGATCGGCCAGTCATCTCTCTGGAGGAAAGCCTGCTTACATGGGAAATTAATTCGTTTAGCTGGCTGGCTCCCATCTACGATAACTGGTTGAGGGGAGGGTATATCCCAACATCTTTGAATATGGTCAAGGTTACGTATATTTCTCTTTGGAACACCTGATTGTATTCCGACATTGGCAATGTGCTAGAAGCTCTCTGTGAGTTCCGAAGAGACAAAAATGAGTTGATACTGAATGCAAAATGGACTATCTGAACGGTAGTAACTAAGCTACAATGCGGCAATCTCACTGCATTAACACATCTAGCTTAGATGATTATGATGGAGTACCCGAAAGTCAAAATAATTTTTCAAACCTAAAATGATAGCAATGGTTAAGTATGGCTGGAATGATTGATTGAGTCTCGTTAAAATGAACATATGCTACAGCATGCCCGCCTTGCCATAGATATTGTTACAAAAACACCAAATTATAGATAGACCGCATCCGTGCATTAAATACGTACTCCTGTGTGAGAGGGGTCAAAAAGAGATCAAAGAGCGAAAACAATACGATAAAGCAAATGATAACCATAATGGCATATAACAACTGAATAATTTATGAAAAATTACGTATGTCATATTTTCCGGCATTAAATCTCAGTGATCAACACAAATTAATAACCAACATAGCGGATATGAAACCAACAAAAAAAAAATACAAGTAAAAAGAAATCCATGCTGCTCATCATCAACGTCAGCAATTTCAAACAGATACACGCGCTGATATGAGCGAATGTTCGAATGAAGAGCGCACAGACAGAACTGTTGAATGCACTGATGTGCAAGATATTTATCTTGGCGGGCCGAGCATTGTGGCAAGCAAACGCCACCAGCGTTGTTGAATGAGGATGCGGACAACGGTAACTTCGCACTGCTCAAGTGACAACGCTGGGCGGGAGCGCCAACAAGCTATCGCTGAGCTCTTTCTTCGGGAATTATATTTTTCTTTGCTTCAGCCATTTATTTATATTTTTTGGTCTTTTGGCAGCCTGTCGAACCGGGCCCTGGGGTGAGTTTGGATGTACGTACATATGTCTGTTTAGTTGCTTGTCTGTCCGCGTTCGTGTTGCGCGCAACAGCGCATAAATTAAATTTAATGTGACATTTTTACAAAATGTTCATTTCTCACATTTCCACACACCCATATAGCATATTGCAACAACAACAAGAACATACACAGCAAGCAACTGGCAGCAGTAATAAATAAATACAATTCGCATTGTATCCGTTCGATGCCACAAAAAAAAAAAAAAAAATTTAAAAAAAATGGGGAAAATCAACCCAAAACGTTGAAAAAAATATTCGAGTTGCCGCTGCTTCAAGGGAACTTACCGTTTTTTCGGTCGTAGCTGTTTTTGTTTTAGCTGTTGTTGTTATGTGTGGCAACTGAACGCATAAATTTCCATAAGAAATATATTTTGCCTTAAATTAGCCTCAATTAAATGTTAATGCTTTTTGACAGTTTTGTGAGAAGATAAATATGTATGAGTTAGTGTTATGCCTTCACCCAACCACCTTTAGACCTCGAAGCAGTGATGGGCATTATTCGAATACATTTTTACCAGGGTACGAAGAAAAAATATATAACATAGATATGTCTGTCCAAAAGTAAATAAAACAGAGTAAAAAACTAAAAATAAAACAAATTGAACTAAAAATAATACAAATTGAATATAAAAACTTTACTCTTTTAATTTATTTTTGTTTTACTTTACATTACCATTTTTTCAGTTTTATTTTACTTAATTTTTTATTATTTTGCAGTGTTTTAGTTTATTTCACCTCTTTATGTTATTTTATTTTACATTATAATTATTTTTTTTATAATTTTTATTTTTTTTAAATTTATTTCTCGTTTTTTTATTTTATTCTATTTTATATTATTTTATTCTCTTTTATTTTATTTCATATTTTATTTAATTTTTTTAATTTATTTTATTTTTTCTTATTTTTTTACATATAATTAAATTTTTTTTCATTTTTTTTTTCACTTTATTTTATTTTGCTTCATTTTATTTAACTTTTTTTAATATAACTTTATTTTTTATTCTTACTTACTTACTTAAAATAGCCTTTAACCGCCTGGGCGTTTTTCGCCGTCCAATATGTTTCGTCAGTCGGTTCTTTGTTTAGCCAACTGGCGCCAATTGGTCCTGCCATCGAGTGGCTTATGTTGTTGTTGGGGTTGTAGTTGTTAACAGCAAAAACACTCCCTTAAGGTTTTGGGGAGTGATGCCGAAATTGACAGTCCTTGGCCGGATATTAACCCGGTACGCTGCGGTACTCCCTAGGGAGCTTGGAAGCTTGCGGTACTGCCCGACTGTCATGGTAGCGATTTGGTATGACCAGTGTAACCTTTTAGGTCATGTCATCCCTCCATGCGTGAGAAAGGAGAAGATCGGTAGTGAGAGGTGAGAGGCATCATATCCGTAGATCAACGGGCATATTATAAATCCCTACCTCGCAGGGGTAATCATTATATCTTCTTCGGTACTCGCCATCGCCAACTTTTAGGGGTCCATAAATCTTTCGAAGAATTTTTCTCTCGAATATTCCCAAAGCCGCCTCATCAGATGCTGTCAGTGTCCACGCTTCTGCACCATATAGCAGAACGGGTACTATAAGTGACTTATAGAGTGTTGTCTTTGTTCTTCGAGAGAGGACTCTACTTCACAACTGCCTACTCAGCCCAAAGTAGCATTTGTTTGCAAGAGTTATTTTTCGATGGATTTCCAGGCTTACATTGCAGTTGGCATTTATTGGTTTTACTTTTTGTTTAACTTAAATTTGTATACACTTTCATATTTTTTTTTGGTTTACATTATTTTACTTTGTTTTATTCAATAAACAGGGACTTGTAACGCGTTTCGGTTTCGGTTTCTGTTACACAGCTTGTAACGAAACTGAAACAGAAACAAAACCCCAGGAACAAAACCTGTAACGAAACTAAATTAATTTTGTTCCTTGTAACAGAAACCGAAACAGAAACAAAACTCCTTTGTAACAAAAGTCGTAACAAAACTCCGAAACGGTTCCAGCAGAAACAAAACCTGTAACGAAACTAAATTAATTTTGTTCCTTGTAACAGAAACAAAATTATTAGTTTTGTTCCTTGTAACAAAACCCGTAACGAAACTAAATTAATTTTGTTCCTTGTAACAGAAACCGAAACAGAAACAAAATTAATTTTGTTTCTCAGTAGCAAAACTATATTTGCAGTACATTAGGATGGATTTATTATTTTCTGGTATATAATATACATGTATATGTCTGTTGCAACTAACTAAAGTAACTTCAGTCGACCTCTGAAACCTCGTGTGGTACATTTAACTTCTTGTGTCTACTATACTGGCGGGTAAGTACCACAATGAAACTTCGGTAGGAAAATCCGGGTTCTTGGCACAAACAAATGTAGTATCACACTTTAAGATCCGACAATAAATGCTGAAGATATGAAGAAAAATATAACTGCGCGACTATAGGGTTGTCTTTTTTATTTTTTATTTTTAAATGATATACACTGAGAGAAATGCATTGAATGTTGTGACAATATCACTATTGATAGCGACGAGTTTGATGCAATATTCATTCAGAATGAGCGAGTTATCAAATATTATTTGCTCCCAATTAAAAGTAAAATGACATGTCAACCATTTCGATATGATGTACTATTTCTTATATTTATGGATAGAATACTAATATATTTGAACGGGATGTCAATATCTATGGTCGTGATATGAATTTCTATTATGGGTAGGTCGATATCCATATTTACCGCATAGTAATAATGGTAGAGGCAGCGTATTAATATATATGGCCGAAATGTAAATTTTTCTGGGACGCATAATCATAATAGTTCAACAATTTTTACTATGGATTTTCTAACAATATTACAACTTGTTGGAGCGGTTTTTTTTAAATTCAAAATTTTTTGAACTTCTTATGATTGAGCATTTTTCTAAAAATTGTATAATATGCCGTAGCCGAATGGTAGAATACTGGGCTAGCGTGCCAGAGGAGCATGGTTCGAGTCCCACTGAAACCAGATGTCAAATTATATTAAATTTTGTTTTTTTAAACTATTTAGAATTTATCAATAGTATATATGGATACCATTTCAATAGTGATTTATCAAAAAAGCATTGATGAAACATCCATATTCATTGATGGGACAGAAATATCAATTTTTATTTAATGTGATATCAATAATTATGGATGTTCGATCCATAGATTTCCACTCCGTGTATAAAAACGCTTCATACATATGCATAGGGCAACGGATTGTGAAAAAATTAACATTAATAGTTATCAACAAATATTTCATTTTCTAATAATAATTCATTCAAACTACTTTGTAGTGCATCATCATCATCATTTTTATAAGATGTCGAAGGAGGATGCTTTTGCGGGTGTGACATAGTTTTGTATGGATAATGGGATATTGGGCAGATATGTATATATATCGTCGCTCGGCGCGCAATACCGCGTATTTGCAAAAAGCAATACCGCGTATTTGATGGAAGCCAAATTGTGTAGGAGGATATAAGGATTTACAAAAGAAAAAGACCTCAAACTGCAAAACATAGCTTTTTTAAAATACGCGGTATTGAACAGCTCTATTTTAAAGAAAATAGGTTCCATAAAAGGTTTTTTACTTATTTATTTGTGTTTTTGTAGCTAAAAACGGAGGAATTTTAACGTCAATACATTAAGACCGATGAGTCCCAGTCAGGGTAGCGAAATCTCGTTTTTGGACATTTTGGTATATACGCCTTTTTGTTTTTTGCAAATACGCGGTATTTCGGGCCGAGCGACGATATATATTATATACTCGTATATAAATATTATAGGTCTATCCTAGTGTAGTGCAAATAGTATTATAAGAATGTTTAGAGTTCTGAGAAACAAAATTAATTTGGTTTCTGTTTCGGTTTCTGTTACAAGGAACAAAATTAATTTAGTTTCGTTACGGGTTTTGTTGCAAGGAACAAAACTAATAATTTTGTTTCTGTTACAAGGAACAAAATTAATTTAGTTTCGTTACAGGTTTTGTTTCTGCTGGAACCGTTTCGGAGTTTTGTTACGACTTTTGTTACAAAGGAGTTTTGTTTCTGTTTCGGTTTCTGTTACAAGGAACAAAATTAATTTAGTTTCGTTACAGATTTTGTTTCTGCTGAAACCGTTACAATCATTTTGTTTCGAATTTAGTTTCTATCCTTTAAAGTTTCTTGGAACAGAAACGCCAGAAACGCGAGTTTCGTTTCGGTACGAGTTTTGTTACAAGTCTCTGTTTTATAATTTTTATTTAATTTTTTATTTTTTTTTAATAATTTTTATTTTATTTTAATTTTTTATTTTATTTAATTTTATTTTATTTATTTTATTTTCTTTTATTTTATTTTTTTTTAAATATTTACATTTTTTGATTCAAAATATTTTTGTTTTTCCTTTATTTTATTATTTTAACTTATTTTATTTTTTATTTTATTTTTTTTTAATAATTTTTATTTAATTTTATTTTTTTATTTAATTTATTTTATTTTATTTTATTTTATTTTATTTTTTTTAATTATTTACATTTTTTGTTTCAAAATATTTTTGTTTTTCCTTTATTTTATTATTTTAACTTATTTTATTTTTTATTTCTATGTGCCAGTCACATTTTGCCTAACTCTGTTTCATACTACATTTAGGCACAGCAATTTCTCCCAACCACTCACTCGCCCATAAAACCCGCGCCGCCAACCCTGCTATCTACTAGTTTCAGTCTCAGTTGTTGTTCGTGTGTCATTGCTTAGGTGGCGTATACGCCCCGCTGGCTGCCTATACCGCCGCTTAAAACAGTTGATCCAAAAGTCAAGCGACTATCTCTTGTTCCTTCTCAGAAGAGTTACATACAAGCTAACCACCAAGTATTGCCACGCTGAAATATTCATCGTTGTAGAAATCTTCATACTCAGCTACAGCACTGTTTGTCGGCGATCCGCGTACTCGGTCGGACGCCGTTGTCACACGTATATTAACAGCGCTTTATAGGGGTTGACAGTTGACAGCAAAATTTTGTCATTCATGAAAAATTAATTATGATTTCAATACTTCCTTTTTTGCTAAGGGGGAAGAATGTAATCACTTGAAAGATATCGTTAATTTTGTAAATTTTAAAGTTGTTGTTATTTTAGTGTAAAAATCTGGCACTTGGTACGAGTATTTCATCTTTTCGCTTCATGCCCTACGCGTCTGTCGGTGTTGCAAGCAATTAGTGGTGATATTTTTGCAACAGCTGTAAGCATTCATTCATATTTCTTTATCTGACAAACAAAAGCAGTGGAATTAGTGCGGAATATTTAAATGGCAATAAGAAAAAGTATGCTTTTTAAATATGAGTTGAACAGATTATAAATATTTTATTAACGAGTTCGTCTTTCGGTATGACAGAGTATATTGCTACCATGGAATTATCGGGTTTAAAATGTAACCAAAGTATACCCTCAAATTTGCATTTTTCTCGACTTTTGCCCCCGAATAATCTTTATGTCACAAATGGGATCGATGGGGACCTTTGCTGTTTTCTTCCTAGGAGTGAATCTAAGCTCCCAAAAAAAAATGTTCCCTGTCGAAATTTTTGTTATATGTACAAGCATGATATAAATACTACAGGTAAAACCGTTAATGACACTAATGACATTTTTAAGCAATTCTCATACTCATTTATTTATTGTCACGACTTTTCTGTTTGGTTTTTTCAATCAAATAAATTAGAAATCAAAATAATTTATTTTCATTTTTCTTCCATTTGCGATTAGAACTATTGCTAGAATTGTTAAAAATAAGGACTGTAAAAGCGGTTCACATGTGTCCCTCTAGCAGGTTAATCTACCATCTCATTTCCTGCCATTTTATAGTGTCCAAGCGTCCACCTAAACATGCAGTGTAAATTGGAAAATATTTTTTTAATTTTTTTCATTTTTTCTTATTTTAAATTTTTGGAATAAATCTTTCTATTTGACTTATATACTGACACATTTTATATTGCTTAAAAACGTCAAAACAAAATCAAAAGAGAGAAAGGTTAGAGGTTTTCTTTCTGAAGGCAAACTTAAACTGTATGAAAAAATTGGCTCTGTAGGAATTATTGCTATTTAACCACTATTTTTATGTCTACCTATGTATATTGACCGGACTAAAAATAAAAAAACATGGGTAAAATAAAAATTAATTAAATTTTTCACGAAAACTTTTAATTTCCAAAATTTCAATTATTCAGAACATTCTTTAAGTCACTCGAATGCACAAAAACCGATACATAATAATAAGTTTGGTTAATTGCGTACACACGCAGGGCAAAAAAAAGCAAAGAAGACATAAAGCAATAAGCATTCAACATTCAACATGCCCCAAACACAGATGACAAACATGTAAATTCGTAATGAAATTTTCGCCAACCAGAAATTATTGCACGCATTGCTGACATTTTGACGCGAGATATGTAAATTACTTAATGAGTGCCTGCATTCCTGCCTTTAATCATTGCGCTGAGACGACAACCATTCAATCTGTAAATAAATATATTTAATCCTCTGGCAATCTTTTGAATACTTATGCCCAAACTGACACAAGCATGTATACAAAATAAATAAGGTTACTTAGGTATATAGCCTACAAAAAATAGTGGGGATAATCTCTTAGGAGAACTGTCTGCGAGTAATACCATTCTTCGTAAATTGTAGTTTTTGTAGCATACTCATAGGTGTTAAAAGTATCCGTTCGGGTAGAAAGTGGATTAGTCCTTTTATATCCGTTCGTGTATAAAAGGGTATAATTCGTCTCCCCATGGGATATGCTAAACCGAAGCGAACTGTGAAGCCAATACAAAGTGATCAAATCTGGCATCAGTCGCATCCTCCTTTGCGCCTCAACCTAGACGCATCCTAAACTAATCGCATTTTTTGCAGGGAACTGTTTTGACTAAGGGGATCATTCATATAAACGCACATGCCTACGTAAATATGTACCTACCGATGTATCCAATCTTTCACTCAGCTGCCCATTTTTCTCATTTCGCTCTGAGTAAATCTGTTGATGTTTGCTGTTGCTGATGTGCATTCAGTGAAAAGATAAATAAAAAATTTCGTTTGCCTTTGAAGAAAAGCACAAGCAAATTATTACAGCCACATTTGTCTCATAATTTTTCATTAAAATTTTTCACAGCATTGCTGTGGTATTAACAAATGAAAAAGGACAAGCGTTGAGTGGGCAATCAATCAGCAGACAAATGCGATAAACATGAGATTATTTCGACAAATAGGCTTTTGGGTTGAATTTATTAACTCATTTAGTTGCTGAATGCGAATGAAAAGATTTAAAATTTTTTATTTAGACGATATTAATTCATGCGTCATTAATGTAAATTATAAGTAATTAGGGTAGCTGATTAATTTTGACGAATATGTCTTTGTAGGCATCATTATAACCAAAGACGTGGGCTTACTTTACGTTTTCGAATTAGTACATTAATTGATCTTTGTATTTGTGATAAACTGTATTGGGCCCACCTGTGGCGATACCATTTTTTTCGGCCTGTGATTAACCCCTTTCATTTACAATGGCATATATCTGATTCCAACTTAAATAATTAGTTAATAGTGATTCACGAAACATTAGAATAGTGAAAGTCTTTTGGCCAATTTTAAAATATCTAAAAATGCTGTGACGAGAACCATATCACTCCATTTAACCAAAAGGCCTGTATAATAATTATTATAATCATCCCTCCGTTCTATAAAATTATTAGGCCACCATTGGGCTAAAGATGGATACAAATTGGTTCCCTTATTCGATTTAATTTAGATAATATCTTAAACGTGGACCAGGATGGGTTTTCACTTTACTAAAATGACAATTTTTTTTAATTTTTTGTATGTATGTGGCTTATGGACTCCAAAACTACTAGGCCAATTTTCTTGAAATTTTGGGGATATATTAGTAGGAGCCTGGAGAGTGTTTCCGGGAAGTGGACCAGGAACCGATCTGTTCTAAACAATCGTATTTATGGCTCGAATTGCTTGAAACTTGGTATGTAGGTAGCTATATGCTAAGATTAATATATAGAATAAATTTTCTTCCGGGAAGTGGACCCAGGGCTGACTTATTCTAAACTATCGTGAAAATGGTTGAATTTACTTGAAATTTGATATGTAGGTAGCGTTATGCTTAGATCAAAGTATGGGATGATTTTTCTTCCGGGAAGTGGACCAGAGTCTGATATATTTTAAACAATCATGTTTATGACTCAATGTGCTTGATATTTGGCGTGTAGCTGGCGATAATAGGTAGGAGTAGGTCAGAGACCGACCAATTCGTATGGAGGTAGAATTCTGCTTAGTTTGATACATAGAATAATTTTTCTTCTGGGAAGTGAACCAGAAAGCATTTAGATAAATAAAAGTCTTTAAATGGTAAAATCTTATTCAGGTTTTGGCGTAGCAACGCACGCCGGGTATTACTAGTTTTATTATATTACTTGCGTAATTTGATTTTCTTCTTGTGTACTTTTATTTTATTTTTTGTGTAGTTTTATTTTGTTATTTGATATGTAAACAAAGCATTTCGTTGCAGTGTCACCATATTTCATGAAATACTTGCCAAACTTAAGTATCTTATAACTTTAACTCGAGCTAAACTTGTATATTTGTATATCCGGACTGTCTCGGGAATCGCTTGACCGATTTGGATAAAATTTCAATATAGATAGTATGATTGATTCCAAGACTATCCACTTGGGCTTGCAACCTGGGAAGGTTTTCTGGCTGCCACCACATCAAATTTTTTACATTTTGTGGCAAGGAATTTTTAGCGACATTTCAACTAGGGTTGCCACTGTGGGGTTGGAACCTGGGGCGGTTTTCAGTGTTGCCACCTATCTAAATTTTTTACATTTGTGGCAAGATATCCCAATATTGGTATCAAATAAAAGATATTTTCAGCGACATGCCAACTAAAATATTTCCAAGTAGGGTTGCTACCTCACCGCAGCATATTTGTATATCCGGTACTATCTCGTGAACTGCTTGACCGATTGGGATGAAATTTGGCATAGAGGTCGTATTATTGATTCTAAGACTATCTACTTGGGGGTTACCACTTGGGCGGTTTACAGGGTTACCACCTATCGCAATTTTTTTAAACTATGGAGCAAGATATGCCAATATGGGTATCAAATGAAAGCTATTTTCGGCGACATAACAACTCAAATATTTTCAAGTAGGGTTGCGACCCAGGTTTACCATTTTACCATATTGTATATGTATTGTATATTTTTGGGATCATATTTGAAATATTTTAGGATCATTCTGGGATCATTTAGGCGTCTTTTTGTGATAATTTTGGAGCTATTTTGAGATGATTTTGGGTCCTTTTCTGGATTAATTTGGAACAATTTTTTTGTCATTTTCGGATCACTTTGGAGTCTTTTTGGGATCATTATTGGGTCATTTTGGGTTCAATTTTGGATCATTTTGGGAACATTTGAAGGTATTTTTGGGGTAATTTTGGGATTATTTTAGGGGCATTTTGGGATCATTTTTGGATAATTTTCGGATCATTTTGGGTATGTTTAAGGGTCTTTTTGAAGTTATTTTGGAATCATTTTTGGATCATTTTAGGGTCATTTTTGGGTAATTTTGGGATCCTTTTTGGTAGTTTTGGTTTCAATTCGGATCATTTTGGGAAAATTTAAGGGTCTTTTTGGGATCATTTTAGGATTATTTTGGGATTATTTTAAGGTCATTTTGGGTAAGTAAAGTTAGCGCAATATTGATAGCACCGAGCAAGCTCGGCCACCCAGGTACTGCATTGTAAAACGTAAA
This sequence comes from Campiglossa producta, assembly GCA_964058755.1. Taxonomy (NCBI): domain Eukaryota; kingdom Metazoa; phylum Arthropoda; class Insecta; order Diptera; family Tephritidae; genus Campiglossa; species Campiglossa producta. Next base: position 101,996,539 of record CAXKVI010000003.1, read on the forward strand.
CTTGGGCAAACACTTAAATTGTGCTTAGCGAAGATTTTTCTATGGTAAAACTAAAGTTCAACTTATGTATGGATTTTAAACCCGGCCATTATAATATAAAAAATAATGATATTTTTACTCAAGAATTTTGATAATAATCATGTATGTATTTTAGTTTATAAATTATATAGCATATAAACGGGCATAAATATTAAAATTATTTAATATTATTATTACGAAAAATTAACTTAGAATAGTTACATAAATTTATACGCAAAATTGGTATTTGAGGTGATGCCTAGTAATCAGGGACTGAAAATAATGATTTTTTCTTTAACCCATCCTTATGCCTTTGTTATCCGTTATAATAGATTAGTACCTGGGTGACGGAGCTTGCTCGGTGATAGCAATTTAGTGCTAACTTTACTTACCAACACTATAAGCTTTCCAAAATAGATTTCCAAAAAAATATCAAATAGGTAGGAACTTTGTGATGATGTGTTACACTGTACTTTATATGTGGGCAAATTATTAAAATTTTGAAATTTTCGTAGCCTTAATGGCCTTTTTGCGGACAACCCTACTTGAAAATATTTTAGTTGGTATGTCAGCGAAAATACCTTTCAATTGATACCCATATGGGCATATCTAGCTCCATAAATGAAAAATAAAAAAATGTGCGGCAACCCTGTAAACCACCCCAAGTGGCAACCCCAAAGTGTATAGTCTTAGAATCAATCATACTATCTATGTGCCAAATTTCGTTCCGTTCAGTCAAGCGGTTCTCGAGATAGTACCGGACCTACAAATATACAAACATACTCCGGTAAGGTGGCAACCCTAGGCGACAACCATACTTGAAGATATTTTAGTTGATATGTCAGCGAAAATACCTTTCATTTGATACCCATATTGGCATATCTAGCTCCGTAAATAAAATAAAATAATTAAATAGGTGGCAACCCTGTAAACCACCCCAAGTGGCAGCCCTAAAGTGTATAGTCTTAGAATCTATCATACTATCTATGTGCCAAATTTCATCCCATTCGGTCAAGCGGTTCTCGAGATAGTACCGGACCTACAAATATACAAATATGTATACTAGTTTAGCTCGTTTAAAGTTATTAGATTACTTTAGAATCATAGCGGCTTGTCCTAAATGGGTAAATCAAGAATGGTAATTATTTTATTTGTCATAATCGAACTCAAAGCGTAAAATATCCCGAACCATCCTCAATTTAGCTTTACAAATTCAAAGGAACACCCCTCGTCTTCAGAAACGGCTGATCCCAAAGATAAGTTACTTAAAATTTTACTATACTTCTCTTCAAAGTCGAATTTTCAATAACTTATTTTTAAGATAAGACACTTGGGTAAAGAAAAAACAATCATTATTTTCCCTCCCTGACTTCAAGACATCTGCTCAAATACTAATTTGGTATATAAATTTATGTAATGGAGCTAAATTAATTTCTTATAACATAATAATAATATTAAATTATTTTAGTATTTACTCACGTACTTAGGCTAGATAATTTATAAACCAAAATACATACTTACATGTCTACATAACAGCCATCTTGGTCACTAATGATTTCCTGTTTAAATGTCTTTTGATTTTATGTTAATGCATACATAATCTGACTATGGCATACGAACTGACTAGTCTAATTGATTTTGAAGTTGGAAAATTTATTGTTAATTGCAAATTACTCGTACATACATACATACATAATCAGATTCTCAGTTTCTGCAGCCAAACCATTCAAATTTGAATTGAAATGTGTTTGTGCTTTTATGATGTCGGCTCGTCGGTCGTATCATATACATTTTGTGACTATTAGCAGTATACAAAGCAGACAACGTTGCATACAATTTTATTGTGGCCATAATGTGTTAAATAAGCCCATCAGTAGTGGTTAAAGTGGTGGCATTGGATAAGGAATGAGATACTCAAGTAGACGAATAAAATGGGGGGAGGGGGGGCGGGCAATATTAAGCTAATAAGCTTTTACGCATTTATGAAGAGATGTTGTCGTTTGAATTGTTGAAATATATGTACATATGTATAATGGTAAAGTCTAGCATCCATTAAGTATAATATTTACGATATTCAGTATGCTAGAGACATTCAAGAAATTTATGCTCGATCTTAGTTTAGCTCAATGGTGAACGTGTGCCAAATATGACAAAATAAATTCACCGAAACTCATGTATACCAAGGCATGAAACCGACTAAAATAAAGTTCTGGTTTCGGTTTCGGTTTTATAATGTGTTTTGGTTTCGGTTCCGGTTTCGTTCTTCAACATTTATTTCGGTTTCGATTTCACAAACAAATTTTACTACTAAAAAACTCAAGTATGTAGCTTTAAAATAGGTCTGAATTTTCATAACTTTTTACTTGCGGCTATGATGGATTCTCTCCAATATCTTATAACTTTAAATCAGACCTGTTAATAATTGATTAGTAATCGGTAATGATTAGCATTTCATTGATTTTTTTTGAGAAGCCACCTAATGATTGATTACCAATTACTTTCACTTTTTAATGATTAGTTTTTCAATTGATTAAAAAAAAAATCAAAAAAATTAAAAAAAATCCAAAAAAAATCTAAAATTCAAAAATAATCAAAAATAATCAAAAGTAATGATTACTTTTGATTTTTTTTGATTTTTTTCCAGTACTGTTGTAGAAAAATATGTACATACATAAATATGCACTTGCGCAAACTTACAAATGTATCGGTGAAGCAAGAAGTTATTTTATATAAATGCATGTATTCATGCACATAAATATCCCTGGAGGAAAAATCTCGAGATCTTTCGTACTAGTTCTCATCAAGTGGTCGAACTACAACCTAAACAGAAGACTGGCGCTTTTGTACATTCAGTCTATTATTTTTAAAAAGGTATATGTAATATGGAATGATAATGATGATAAAATATTAATATGAAAAATATGGAATGTAGCGGTGTAATTTACAACTTGTTAATAGTACAGTACGATAGTAAATCAAATGTCAAACGCCCATAAATGACTACGTCGCCCAAGTCTCTTTTGGACATAGTTGGTATGCCTATGTTTTAATTTGTGTAGCATACTTAGGCTACGCTCACACTGCAACCGACTTTTTCATCCGGTCTCATCAGAGAAATTCGAACGCGGCCAAAGTTTGTTTACATTCGGGTGAAATCGGATGAAATCGAGGAGCTCATTTAAAACAAATGTGTGTGGATGTGTGATTGTTGCCGGACGACCGAAGTCGGTTGCAGTGTGAGCCTAGCCTTATAAGTGTTCAAATAGAACTATCCGACCGTACCCGTAGGGTATCAAACGAGAAATGTCCGACACTAGCCGTTTACATATAAAAGGACAAATTACACTAGTTTACAGACAGACCGACAAAAATTCTAAAAATGGTTGATTTGGACTTTATTGGCTTAGTAATGACTAATACTATGAATATTTTTTTGAATATCTACAATACTCAGATATCGACCTTTTACAATTCTATTAAAAGTAGAGATGTTGAAAGTTACAAAAAAATCGCCAAAAATAAAGTTTTTCTTAGATCTTGGTAATATTACGCTTAAAGTGTTTGCAATTATACACACTAATTTTCGAAAAAATAAACAGTTCTGATTTTCACAACTTCGCATGAAAAAAACATTTTTAAAATCAATTTTTTTTTAAAAAATCGTAAAAATTCGACAAAATTTCGACTTTGGCCATCTATTGCTCAGCGATGGTTTGACCCACCCTTACATTTTATAAGTCGTTAGAAGCGTATTTTAATTTCCTTTCGAACGAGGTATCACTTAGCTCCATCGCTTTTGCAACATTGGCAAAAAGAAATTTTGAATAAAGTGATACCTGAAAAAACACAAAATTACCGATATCTCGAAAACCTACCCATACAAAAATTTTAAAAATATGTTTTGTGCTTGGCATATCAGTGCAAATTCACCCATATACATGAATATCTTGGTATTTTTTCAAATTACTTATTTGTAAACTAGTGTTATCATCTCTCCAACCAATATAACCATTAAACCTGGCATTTTTTCTCATTGTACATATACTTAGCGATCAAGGTTCATTCTAGAAATCCATGAGCCCCAAAGTGTAAGTAGGTGTATATATTTGCATACAAAGATACACAGATGTTTACACTTTTAACAACAAAACTTTAAAATAATAAAAATAAAATTAAAAAAAATCAAAAAAAATCAAAAAAAAAATCAAAAAAAATAAAAAAAAGAAAAAAAATCAAAAAAAGCCGTTTTTGATTACTTTTGATTATTTTTGGTTTTTTTGATTTTTTCTTGATTTTTTAATTTTTTTCTGATTTTTTCTAATCGTAATCAATTAGTAATTGCTTTTTCTTGAAAGCAATTCAAATAATCATTACTAATTAAAAAAACCTTCTAATCAATCAATTACTAATTACTAATCAAAATTAACAGCTCTGCTTTAAATTTGTATATTTGTATATCCGGACTATCTCGGGAACCGTTTTACCGATAGCAATATATGCCAATATGGGCATCAAATGAAAGGTATTTTCAGCGACATGCCAACTAAAATATTTTCAAGTGGGGTTTCCACCTAGGGCTGCTACCTTAGTGCAGTATATTTCAGTGGCGTGCCTTCCATATAAGCCGAAAAGCCCGGCTTGCCTAGCTAATCCTCTATGAGCTACAATATGTTTCAAAAATGTATCGTAACAATTTCTTTTTTAGCGTTTACATTTGGTTTCACTAACTGCCAATAGCATAAACATATACCTACCGCTCTTCCTGCCACCTGTCGGCTGATAGCATAACAATTAACATGCAAATATTTGAGCGCGTATGATGCCATCTCTTACTTTCTTACTTAAAATAGCCTTGAACCGCCTAGGCGATGATGGCCATCTCGCTTTTACTTATTGGCTTTTACCTGGCTTTCAAATCCCTTACTAAAATCTCTTTGTGAAGCATCTGTTTTTTTGAATTTGGAAGAAATTTTGTATGCAACTACGAAGCCAGCTTCGTGCTGTTGTTACTATAAGCTTTAAAGCCAAACTGGATATGTATACACATATCTACAATGTTAACGTGCAAAGCGCTCTACTCAAAAATTACACTAGTTTACAAATAATTAATTTGAAAAAATACCAAGAGATTCATACATATGGGTGAATTGGTACTGGTATGCTGAGCTGTGAACATATTTTTAAAAAAATTTTGTATGGGCAGGTTTTCGAGATATCGGTAATTTTGTATTTTTTAGGTATCACTTCATTCAAAAAATCGTTTCGCCAAACATACAAAAGCGAAGAACGGAAGCAATAGCTTGTTCGAAATAAAATTAAAATACGATTCTAACGACGTATAAAATGTAGTGATAGGTCAAACCATCGCTTAGCAATAGCTGGCCAAAGTCGAAATTTTGTCGAATTTTTACGATTTTTGAAAAAATTTTGATTTTAAAAATGGTTTTTTTGTACGAAGTTGTGAAAATCAGGATAATTTTTTTCTCCCAAAATTTAATACCAAACACTTTAAGCATAATATTATGCAGATCCGAAAGTCGATAAATATCAGATGCAAAAGTCGATAAATATCTATCCTGAACTCTTCTTCTTCGTCTGAAATGTTATTTGGCAGCAGTATGTGCTTTTGTTGGGGTTATAAAGAATGGGGCTTGCCTTGATTGAAACACGTAGGCACGCCACTGGTATATTTGTATATTCGGACTATCTCGGGAACCGCTTGACCGATTTGGATGAAATTTGTCATATTGATAGTATGATTGATTCTAAGACTATCCACTTCGGGTTTGCCATCTGGGGCGTTTTACAGGGTTGCCACCTATCTCAATTTTCTTGATTTTGTACCAAAATATGACAATATGGGTATCAAATGAAAAGTATTTTCAACCACATGCCAACTAAAATACTTTCAAGTAGGCTTGCCACCTTACCGCAGTATATTTGTAAATCCGCACTATCTAGGGAACCGCTTGACCGATTTGGTTGAAATTCGGCATACAGATAGTATGATTGATTCTAAGACTATCCATTTGTGGGTTGCCACTTGAGGGCTGTTTAGGGTTGCCACCTATCTCAGTTTTTCAAGTCATGGAGCTAGATATGCCAATGAAAGGTATTTTCGCCGACATACTAACTAAAATATTTTCAAGTAGGGTTGCTGCCCAAGGTTACCATTTTACCGAATTATATTTGTATTGTATATTTTTGGGATCATATTTCGACTATTTGAGGCTATTAGTGAGTATATTAGAGCTATTTTGAGATCATTTTGGGTTCAATTTTGGATTAATTTGGGACAATTTTGGGATCATTTTCGGATCATTTTTAAATCATTTTGGGATAATTTTTGGATAATTTTGGGGTAATTTTCGGATGATTTTGGGTACATTTATGTGTTTATGGGGTCATTTGGGAATCATTCTTGGATCATTTTGGGATCATTTTAGGGTCATTTTTGTATCATTTTGAAATTCAACCTCTAAACTTTTTTTCACTGCTTTTCGAAGTTGTTTCTTTAACAATAAATTTTTTTGTTTGCTTTACTTTCCCTAATTTTTCTATATTTTTCATTTCTATTATTTCTTCTTCTTTTTCATTCACCTCCCTCTTTACATTGTTCAGTAATACAGTATGGGAACACATCAAACCTTATAAACACCTTTTAAAGCGTGTAAACGTATAAATTTGTCAAATGAGTTCATAAATTTATCCAATTCAATGGCGCCGTTCTTTTACTTTCCCTTCCTCTCCTTTCCTTTCCTCTACTTTTCTTTTCTTTCCTTGCTTATCCTTTATATAGCTATATTTTCAATTCCTCTCCTTTTACTCCCTTTCATTTCCTTCAGTTATTTTCCATTCCCTCCCCTTCCTTTCCTTTCATTTCCTTTCTTTTCGTTTCCTTTCCATATCTTTAATCGGTTACGGTTACGGTTTCCTTGATTTATACTGCTTCTTAAGTATGAGTATGTACTCATAGGTAAATGAGACTGACAAGTTGCTCTTTTGTTTCTATGACTTGTACACCTTAATACCTTAGCCGAAAATGTTCCTAAGTGCTGGTATTGTAATAGACTGGTAATGGACCGTCTCGTCATTGATCTGTAATCATGTCTGAAGATGGGCACGGATTCACCTAGTATATTTTTAAACTAAACGTATCTAACCACCTGATTTGTGTCAGTCAGTCATCTTAAAATATGTTTTTGATCCATGACCATCACCTTTCAATCCATTTTTCAACGCTACTCACCACTGTCACCGCAAATTGCAATCAAATTCGATAAACATTTAATGCGACATTCTGGTTTATACTGACAGTTCGATGCCTAAGTAGTAATTGTCATTTTAGTGACTTTTATGGTCTGTTGAGACATAATCACTGCCATTTTAAATGAATTTTTATTGCCACACGCTAAGCGTGACCGATACTAAGTCGCATTCAGCAACACAGGTCGCACACGCAAAAAAAGTGCAAGGTCTACACTTTTTTGGTGTAAACAAACAAAGATACAATTTGACGACGCCAAGCATAAGTTCGCGATAGCCTAATGGTAGACAACTCCGTTCAGCAGTTAATAATTCTTAGTTTGACTCGCGGTTAAGGCAATATGGCAGTGTGGTGAGGTAACGTGAGTAAGTGTGGTGTAAATAATTTTTTTTTTTTTTGTTACTTGACTCCTTTTTGGTGCTAAAATAACACTTAATTTAGTTTATATATACAGCAGCACCTTAGTGCTGTTTTTACACCAACATTTTTTTGCGTGCATCCATGCACAAAACAACAACAAAAAATGCAGCAGACGTAGGCATCGCTGAGGCATCAAGTCGGGCTTCCAAGTGCTGTAGAGGCTGACGTTGTTGTTGTTGTTGTCCGCTGACAGCAGTGCATGCGGTCGGATGCTAGAGTACCCATGCTTGGCGTCAACATTTGTATACGTTACGTTGCAGTATCAGCAACAAGAAATAAGGTGATCCACACGACGTACAGGCCGTAACTAAGTAAGTAAGACACCAACAACGGCAAATCGCGCATGCTGGAATCAAATTATTGCATTTACAGGTCAATTCTACTGTGGTAATAACTTTATTATTACCGGCAAACAAATTCACTCGGCAACTTTTACTCCTTTTTGGTATTCTGAGGTCAAAAGTTTTCTGGTAACACCGTTACCACCAAAATAGGTGGTAACATGTGGTAACATCAATATAAAACAGCTGATGTTTACTTTGAAAAATAAAAAAGCGAAAGTGCAATTGAACAAAATAAAGTGAAAATTAAACAAAATAAATAAAACAAAGTGAAAATCAAACAAATAAACAGGTATATAGTATTAATAAATCACAATAAAAACTGTGTATTCCCTGCAGGAGCTCAGGATGGTCTTTGCAAAAGGCCACAAACAACCGCAACTGCGCTGGGGTGGTGCGTGCATATTTTCTGTAAATAAAATAAACAATTTTTAATAAATTTCATAAAATATTTACCAAATTTACTTACTTGTTCATTTCCATTTTGCAGTCTTCTTCTTTTTGATACACAAAAAACATATGGCAGGTGAGTTTTTTTGCCATTAGAGCGTTACCATCTGCTCATAGGGCTGTTAAAAGCAAATTGATGGCATCCGCCATAGTCACGTCACATGTCGCGAACACAGTCAAATACTATATAATATTGTAATAAGTACATAACAACAGCAACCATAAAACATATAACGCGATCAGGAATGACAGCAAGCTGCGAGTAGAGTGTAAAGTAAAAATAAAGTAAATGTTTAATCAGAAGTCACCGCAGAAGAAAAAAAAACAAATCAACAGAAGCAGCAGCTCTTATCATCGAGACAGGAGCACACTTGGAAGCTACCCTGTTAACAAATGTTTAGTTTACCAGTTGCATATCAAGTTCGGACTGTCCTGGCAGAGGAGAATGGTATCTGAAAACTTCGTAAGATGGGAAAATGTTACGCTAAGTTATCTGGATCGAGGTCAAACTCCAATCCGATAAGACTGCAAGTTGCAAGTTTAACCAGTTACTCTCTCGACTCACAAATCTTATAAGCAATTCAGGGCTCATACCAACGACCAATCTAGGGAAACCTCTATTTCTCTTATTATCTAATGAAGAGCTATTTCCGTGGGACTGCAGATGCAATGTGGATGCTGTGGCCGCGATTATTACATCCGAGGAATCCTATCTTAAAACAAAATTCGTAAATATTAGTCAGACAATGGTAGACGGCCACTCAGATAACTCTAAAGTTGCGCTGCACCTATGCCATTCGGCTACGTAGACTAGAACGGAGTAACAGCTCAAGCAATTTAACTTATCCTTAGAAGGACTTATCCTGAGAAGCCGCCAAGCTCTGAAATAGGTGTGCCAAGTACCACGAGAGCCATTAAGGCGAAAATAATAAAGGGCGTGACACCTCTCATAACATCTTGCCGTACCGGTAATCCATACTCACGAAAAAATTTATATAAGGTGGATCACCTTCTAAATCTACATACATATGTATATTAGAGCGTATCACCAAAAAAAAGTCGCCCGTTTTTGAAAACCATTCAAAAAAAATTGTACTTTTTTTTCTGGCAACCCTAGATGTCGCCCAATTGCATTTTTCTTCATATCTTCGACATTTATTGTCGGATTTTAAAGTGTGATACCACAACGTAGCTCCCCTCATATGAAGTGTTTTTGAAAAACATTTAAAAAAAAATTGTATTTTTTTCTGGCAACCCTAGATGTCGCCCAATTGCATTTTTCTTCATATCTTCGGCATTTTTTGGTCGGATTTTAAAGTGTGGTACCACAACGAAACGCATGAGCTCAATGAACTTTCTTGAGAAAAAACCTCCTCTTTATCTTTGAGACGAAAAAATTGATGTGTCAAACTTTAAAATCCGACAACAAATACCAAAGATTTGAAGAAAAATGTAATTGGGAGACACATAGGATTGCCACAAAAAAAAAAAAAATTTAATTGTTTTTCAAAAACACTTCGTATGAGGAGAGGTACGGCTGACTTTTTTTTTTGCCTGTAAGCCCGAGACGCTCTAATGTATATGTAGGTAGTTAATATCTCCAAAAATGTTAATGGGAGAAACCTGGAAATTGGTATGGAGATGTACGACTTCAACACCATTTAAAAAAAGGTCAAGTTAACGAAAAAAGGGCGTGGAATCCTTACATACAAACTTATTGTTTTCTTAAATTTCGCAAATGAACTCTAAACAAAAAGGGTTTAGCGGGAAAATAAGTTTTATAGTTTATTTTAAAGAAAACGGCCCAGAGTGGCCAGACTTGAAGAATTATTTATACTAGTATCGCCTGTGATCGAAACTTCGACCAAAAAATCATGGGGTACCCAGCCATGTACCCCCCATCCTTAAATTTCGGGGACGCCCCTGAAAATATACCGCCTATACCTCAGTTTTTTCAATTTCCTTTCTATCGGTGCATATTTCATTAGTTCAAATAGCAGCAGTAATAACAGCTACACACCTAATATTAATAAAACCGCAAAGCCCCCTAAAAATTGCGACCAAAAGCTTGAGCCAAAAAGAAAAAATAATATGAAATAATTGCACTCAAAGCTATACGAAAAGTCCAAAAGTCAGCCCCGTAAGTCGGTCCCTGTCTAGATGTATTCATATGTAGCGAATTTCTAAGAAAAAAGGCTATCATACTAGTCAGTTAGTAGTCAGACAAATGCAATGTGACTAGTTAGTGACTATTGTGCTCGTCATTTCACCCAGGGCAGTAATATGAGTATATAGCTGATTTTTACATTATGGGGTATGTTGCGACGGCTGACAACCGAACGCCTTAATGACGGTGCGACAAGTCTCTTTCATTCGATTATTTGGTGTGTGTAATATTGTCAACTAGTTTATTGAACACATTAACTATAGATCGATAATTAAGTCATAAATAACATTGCTGCATACATTCGTGTGGAGGCATCATATGTTGTTGGGGTCTCATTTGCAGCGATGTGCCATTGCGATGTCAAATATTAAAGTGTATGTTCTCGGTGATAATGATGCCCTGCCTACAACGACCAGCCATTTGATTTGCTTTGTCTGTAACTTTGTCCTTTTTTCAGTGACTGTTGGTGGAAACTATCGACAACTGTGTAGGTAAAGTCTTGGAACGAGTGATTTTTTACACTTGTTATTCAGTTCTCACGACTGCACCCCGTTACCGTCCATATAACATTTCCAGCTTCCGTAAAAAAGGCTTCAATACCCTTTAATTATTAAAAAAAATAAATAATACATCTTTTACATAACAACACAAAAGCTTTTCATGAATGTTAGAAAAAAAGGTAAGGATAAATCTTCATCACCAGTTTGACTTAATCCTATTGTGTTCTCCAATTTCGTTTGTCATTTCTTAAGTACATTCAACACTTTTCTAAAATCTGAATTTCTTTTCAACTAATCTTGCACAAACACATAACGAAATTGTCATTAAAATTTAACAAATCACCTTAAAAAAGACAGAAGCACAAACACCGCTGATTAGAGCTGCAAAACTATCGAAGGCACTATCGATAGTTGAAATTTTTGTGCCACTATCGATAGTTTTTTTCCACTATCGATAGTTATAACCCACAATTTTTTTTCATATGGCAGTGCTTAAAATCATCGTTTTCCTTTTAAAATGGGTTTTCATTGACGCGCTGGTGTGGTTTGGTAAGTAATATAACTTTTGTATAGAATACTATTACTAAATTAATTTTTTATGTGCATTTTACTATGCTTAGGTGTTGGGTGTTAGCGGATTGAAAACAATAGTATTGATGGAGAAGTCTTTGCAAACAGATAAGCATCCAACTATACACACATATATAAATACATACATGTATGTTTGCCACATTCAATATATAGATATAATTATAGATATCACCAATGAAATATCTTCGAGCAGCAGGGAGAGTACCTAGAGGGTCCTTCAATTAACAAAAAAAAGAAATGTTCAGAAGTATGGAATTTTTTTAAGCCGTCGCAAAACAAACGTTTTGCGAAGTGTCGCTTCTGTGGGGGAGAATATTAAACAAGTGGTAATACCTCCAATTTATTTGACCACTTAAATAGGGTGCATCCGAATTACAAAGACGGTGTCCCAACTAAAAAGCAATTGACTCATATTTCAAGAAGCCTGAAATGTATGAGCCGAATTCCAGGCAAAAGAAATTACTTGACAATGCTTTAGTGTGGATGGTAGCAATCGACGTGCAACCGTTTAGTATTATTGAGGATGTCGGTTTTCGTCACTTCGTTAAATGTTTGGATCCCCGTTACCAATTGCCGAGCAGGACAACATTACAAAATGTGTTGATGAAAAATGTATATAATGAAACTAAGAAAAAGCTTGAAATCATACTGACCAAAGTGCAATATTGCGCCATTACGACTGATTGCTGGACTTCACGTGGCAATGAAAACTATTTAACTGTTACATGCCATTTTATATTAGAAGATTTCAAATTGCGGGTAGCTACACTGTCAACACAAAAGCTACTCTCAGACACTAATCATTCCGCAGTAAATATATCAGAAACTTGCATCAAGTTTTGACTGAATGGTCTATTCTAAACAAGGTAATCGCTATCGTAACGGATAATGCTGCATCTATGATCAAAGCATGCGAGCTACTTCAGAAGAGACATATACCGTGCTTTGCACATTCATTAAATTTAGTTGTGCAGGATGCCTTAGCACAAGAAAATATAAAGCCGATTTTGACAAAATGCAAGCGATTGTTGCTTATTTTAAGAGCAGTACCATGCTTACGAAAAGTTTAAAGCGGCGCAAGGGGTTGAAAAGCCTTATAGCCTTTTGCAAGAGGTGCAGACCAGGTGGAACAGTGCCTACCTCATGATAAAACGCATTTTACTAACCAAAGACTCGATTTCCAATGTACTGTTGAGTACTCCAAAGCCCCATCACCTCTTACTGCCGATGATGTAATGGTTCTTTTGGACTGTATCAAACTTTAAATGATTTGAAGTGGCAAGTGAAAACTTCGGATGGATTAACGTTGTGTAATTTTTTGATAGAGCGAGTAAAAATTCGCCTTTTTCACTACGAAAACCGTACCGTCACCAAACTGGCCACTATTTTAGACGCTCGGTTTAAAAAAGAAGGATTCCGCTCATCTTCAAACGCAGATTTAATTACGAGAGCCCTTGAAGATGATATCGCTGTCATGCCAAGGGTTCCACAAAGACATTCAACTATAGAAAATTCGCCAACGACTTCCAACACTCAATCAAAACATGACCAGCCTCTCTTAAAATTTATCAGTGCCAAAATTGATCAAAAGGTGAATTCAACGAGGGCAGATTCAATAATTTCCGTTCACCGTTATCTCGAACGTCCCTTTGGAGTATTGGAAGGTAATTACTTCTTTTATGGATTTAAAATAAAAAATACATATATGCATATTTATATTTTCAGAGCAATGAAAATAATTCGATTCCACTATGTAGTTGTGCAAGACGCTACTTTTGCATTCCAGCTACTTCGACAGAATCAGAGCTGGTTTGATAGTTTCGGATAGAAGGGCAGCCCTGAAGGCAAAAAATGTAAATACATTGCTTTTTTTGAACAAAAATAAGTGGGTAATGGAAGAACCCTAAAAATCCTTATGTTTTATGTTTAGCTTTACCTCTTACTAAATTAATGAAATGTATAAACAAAAGAGGCTTTTTATAACTTACCTTAATTCTCAAAGGCCCTAACTGACATAAAAAAAATTTTACAGGAGAAGCAAAAAACAAAATTTTTTTACATTGAACGCACGCAAATATTGCTTTGTAAATTTGCAATATCTCCGTTATTACTGCTAGTAACTCCTTAAAATTTGTAGTGAGGGTGTATTTTACTAAATCATACATGAATATGTGAAAAAGTCGTTTTCGAAAAATGTGTCAATTAGGGCCTTTGTGAATTAAGGTAACGATATCTATGGCAATAAGGGCAAACGACTAATCTGGAGTTTGGTCACAAATTAGTTATTAGCATAATCGATCCCGTATTAAGATCTATAGTCACACAAATGTTCATGGCTTTTGCTCAAAAATTGTAGATTTTATAGCCAAAAAACCATTTCGAATAATGAACCCCCTTATTCATAAAAAATATAAAAGGTTTATTAAGCTCTTACAATTCAAAATTTGTATGGAAATGTCATTTAAAAAGCTTTATAAACCAATTTTATTTTTTATGAATATGGGGATTACACTACAAATTTGAATTTCGAAACGCTCTACTGAAAAACTTAAAAAAATAACTTTGGTCGTTTTGCCTTTTTGCCACAGATATAAGGCTAAAGGAGCAGAATACAAATGTACTACTTTTAACCAGGGCTGCAAATAGTTTTGAAGTGCACCGGTTTATGTTCCAATACAACCATTTCTTAACAGGTTTGAACCAGTGACTAGAATCTTTTCGATTTTTGAGTAGTTTGTAGCCCTGGTTTTAACAAAGGGTAATTGAATACCATTTTTTTATTAACTTTTTATATACATGAAGTATGTTATTACTTATTTGATCGTTTGTTCCTATCGTTAATATTATTTAATATTTTGTTTTGATAAAAAAATAAAAGACTTTTTGCACAAAAAATTAAGTGCATTGAAAAAAAAAAAAACCTTTATTTTTATTGTAAAGAAAGGCGGTGAGTAAGCCTTTTTATATCCAGCACTAGTACTAGTACAGGGGTATATTAACTTTGTTCAGACAAAAAATTTAACGGCACAAAATAATCGAGATAGATATAGAGTTCCACATATGAAAGTTCTAAGGATGAGGAGGGGAGTTCATTTAGGCATGTCCGTCCGTCTGTCCGTGTACACGATAAATTAAGCAAAACTTGATATATTTGCATGAAATTTCACAAATAGGTCACTTTCTGGCCAAGGTAGGTTGCTTTTGAAAATGGGCGAAATCGGATTATAACCACGCCCACTTTCGTATAGAAATTTCGAAAATGACATGAAAACTATGTTGGATATTTAATGTTCGGTTGACCCGAACTTAGACTTCCTTACTCGTTTTGTTATAAGACGGAACAAAACTATCGATACTATCGATAGTGTGTGTTTCAACTATCGAAACTATCGAGTGGTCGGACTATCGATAGTTTTGCAGCTCTACCGCTGATAGATAGATACAGCTGATGCCACAATGACTTAGCTGTCAGATTTTTAAATTAAATGAAAGGATAAAATCATACTGACAGCCAAGAAATAAATAAATAAATAAATCAAAAATTTAAAAGGTATAGAATATAGCAGTAAGCACTACTGGGAACACTATGCATACACAAATAGCTAAAAACTTTGAACAAGAAACGTATTTGTAGCTGTGAGTGCGGTAGTGAATCTTAATAGACGACAAAAACCGACAATGACATAAATGGACAGCAGCAGATGCTACTGTGCCACCATCGGCGTCCCATCCCATTGACCGGTGTAGACGTTTCGTGTCATAATTCTATACAAATGTACATACTTATACATCATATAAATCTGAAGCGCGCTGGTGTGGAGGATTCTCGTGCACTATTGTCACTAATGTTCGCATTGCTGTCACTCAAAAACATTTCTACTTCTCTATTCATACTATATACCACTGCAGATATATAGCCGTGTAATTTCTTACTGTCAAGCAATGTCAACTTGATGAAGGGTCGAGTATTGGGGCTAGCAAATAATTATTTTATGACATATCCGCTATTAACTCAAAACGATCTGATTCATATGGAGTGTGAATATAGGTGGCATGAAAGTTTTTACAAGGTTGTCATATTTTTAAATTTTTACAAAAGTAGAGAGATAAGCTCTTATGGGTATCAAACGAAATGAATTTCAAGACGTATTTAAAGAAAATTATTTCCAGGTAGGGTTGCCGCCTGATCCCTTATATTTATTTTGTCAAAAATCATCAAAATGTTTTACGAACTTTGAAGGGGTTCAAAAAATAAAAAAATACTACAACAAATTCTAAAATTTTAAGAAAAAACTTGAAATTTTTGTAGAATTTTCGTTAATTTTGCATAAACTTTAAAAATATAATTCTTTGGAAAATTACACAGAGAAACGAGCTGGTAATATCAACCAAAATATGGGTTGATTCAACCAAAATCACGGCCAATTCGTATCCATTATCAAATTCTGTTGATTCAACTACATTGAAGCTGTTAACTTTAATTAAACTGTTGTTTTAACAGAAAATTTTATTGTTTAATGTGTTGTTGCTCTATATACATATAAAGTAGTTAAATCAAGTGTTATTTTAGAAATAAAAAGTAAAATAGTTTTTTAAAATTATTATATTGATTTCACCGAGAATGGAACTCAGGTGTCTTGAACGCTCAACTCAGGTATCTACCTTCATGCCATCGAATAATTATGCTTGCCAGCGTCTAATTACAGCTTTGTTCTAAATGACCGCACATTTTCTTTGCCTTTACCGAGAATCGAGCTCACACTATTCGACTGCTGAACGGAGGTGTCTACCACGGTTGCCACGCCAAAAATAAAAAAGGACCAAAAATTTCAAAAAAGGACCAAATTGATGAAAAAAGGACCAAATTTTTTTTAGTGCAGTACTTCTATCCAAAGGCTAAGAACAATGAGTTCAAAATATTTACCGCTGCATATTGCCATCATCATCATCATCATTTATTGGCGCTTAACCGCCTAAGCGATTTTGGCCGTTGCATATCAAAGCACGCCAGTCATTCCTTTTTAGCGATAACTGACGCCAATTGGAAACCCCAAGGGAGTTCAAGTCATCCTCCACCTGTTGTTTCCATCTCAGTCGAGGCCTCCCCCTTCCTCTGCTGCCGAATTCAGGCGACGATAGGAAAACCTTCTGTGCTGGAGCTTCTTTGTCCATTCGCATAACATGGCCCAGCCAGCGGAGTCTTTGGGCTTTAATTCGCTGGACTATGGTCAGATCTGCGTAGAGCTCGTACAGCTCATCGTTAAATTTCCTTCGATACTCGCCGTTGGCATCACGGGAAGGACCATAAATCTTCCGGAGAACTTTTCTCTCAAATACTCCAAGGGCCATCTCATCTTCTCTTGACATTGTCCATGAATCTGAGCCATACATCAGGACAGGTATGATGGAGACTTATAGAGCGTGATCTTTGTTCTTCGAGAGAGGAATTTACTTCTCAATTGCCTACTCAGTCCAAAGTAGCACTTGTTGGCAAGAGTGATTCTCCGCTGGATTGCTAGACTGATATTATTTTCGGTGTTGATACTGGTTCCCAAATAGACGAAGTCCCTCACAGTTTCAAATTTGTAACTATCAACAGTGACATGGCTGCCAAGGCGCAGGTGCGCCGATTCTTTTTTTGATGACAGCAAATACTTCGTCTTGTCCTCGTTCACGGCAAGACCCACTTTTTTCGCTTCCTTATCCAGTCCAGAGAAGGCAGCGCATACGGCGCGGTTGTTAAGGCCAATGATATCAATATCATCGGCATACGCCAGCAATTGCACGCTCTTGTAAAAGATTGTACCATTGCGGTTTAGCTCTGCTGCTCGAATTATCTTCTCCAGCATCAGATTGAAGAAATCGCACGAAAGGGAGTCGCCCTGTCTGAAGCCTCGTTTGGTTTCAAATGGCTCAGAGAGGTCCTTCCCGATTCTGACGGAGCTGTTGGTATTGCTCAACGTCATTTGGCAAAGCCGTATAAGCTTTGCAGGGAAGTCAAATTCAGACATGGCGGCATACAGGCAACTCCTTTTTGCGCTGTCAAAAGCGGCTTTGAAATCGACAAAGAGATGGTGTGTGTCGATTATTTTATCATGGGTCTTCTCCAGGATTTGGCGTATCGTGAAAATCTGATCGATGGTAGACTTACCAGGTCTAAAGCCACACTGATAAGGTCCAATCAGTTTGTCTACGATGGGCTTCAGCCTTTCACACAACACGCTATAAAGAACCTTATATGAAATATTAAGAAGACTAATTCCGCGGTAGTTGGTGCGGTTAGCGGGATCGCCTTTCTTGTGGATTGGGCAAAGCACACTTAAATTCCAATCCGGAGGCATGCATTCGTCTGACCATATTCTGCATAAGAGCTGATGCATGCTTTTTACCAGCTCTTCGCCTCCGTGTTTGAACAGCCAGGCGCTTTGTTGTTTTTGAGCCGGGATATAGCTATCCTCACTTCATCAGAGTCAGGTGGTGGGACGACTTTTACATCGTCAGGGATTGGGGTATCGGGTTCGACGTCTCCCTCGCAATTTAGCAGTGAGGAGAAGTGCTCCCTCCATAATTTAAGTACACTTTGTACGTCGGTTACCAGGTCGCCATTATTGTCCTTACAGGAGCTTGCCCCGGTCTTAAAACCTTCCGTCATCCGCCGGATCTTTTCATAGAATTTTCGGGCATCCTTCCTGTCAGCCAGCATCTCAAGCTCCTCACACTCACGCCTTTCGGCCTCACTTTTCTTTTTTCTGAAAAGGCGTCTCTCTTCCTTCTTTGCCTCACGATATTGTTTCCATACACTGCGGGTTGCGCCCGTTCGCAACGTCTCCTTGTTAGGTTAGGTTCAAGTGGCTGCCACAGAGGCACACCTAGGCCAGTATTAAAAGGCCCGTTGTGATACCACCAACACTAGGAAAGTCAGTTCCGGGACCCTGCCATATGGAAAATCCCGGTATTAACGGAATTCTCCACATAGCAGAATCCCGGGACTGACTTTCCTATACCGACACAGTTACTCCTCCTCGAACCATTTAGATGACTTGATGAAGGCCATCAGGTCCTTTATGTCCAGATCCGTGACCTGGCGTAGGCTGACCAGGAAGAGAACTCCCAAAAAGCGCATTCTCGCGCCACTTAAAGCCGGGCAGTTGCAGATGAGGTGCTCCACCGTTTCCTCCTCCTCATCATCCTTACAACTCCTACAGCATCGTTGGTAGGGCACACCAAGTCTTTCTGCGTGCCTACCAATGAGGCAGTGCCCAGTTAATACGCGTATTAATATGGAGATTTCTCTTCTCCTTAGGGCATAAATTTGTCTTGATCTTTTATGATCCCATTTCGGCCAGGTTTCTTTGGATATCCGGCATCCTGGAGATTGCAGCCATCTTTCGTTGGCTTGGTGGAGTGTGTATTCCTTCAGCATAAGCTTGCATGTGGCAAACGGCATACCTAAGCGCTCTTTATCGCGAAGAACCTGCTTGGTCGTGCCCTGCCTCGCAAGTTCGTCTGCCCTACAATTTCCCTATGCCCCGGGACCCATGTGAGGTTAACGCGATTCTGTTGGGCCATCTCTTGTAGAGAACGACGACAGCTGAGCGTCAGTTCAGAGTTGAACGAGTAAGAGCCAAGGGATTTGATGGCCGCCTGGCTGTCACTGAATATAAAAATGTCCTGTCTGATAGTGTGTTGGCCTATCCAAGCCGTGGCGTCCATGATTGCTGATACTTCAGCCTGGAAGACACTGCAGTGATCAGGTAGTCTGAAGGAGAGCTCAAGGTTCAGATCGTTTGAATAAACCCCTCCCCCAACTCTGCCGTCTAACTTCGAGCCATCAGTATAAATGGAAGTGCCGCCATGAGTGACGGGACTCCGATCCGTGCTCTCCCATTCTTCCCTGCTGGGAATGTTGATTTTAAAACCGCTATCTCCGACTGTTGTGGTCGCACAGCGATCTGTGCTCAGCGGAAGAAAGCTATAGGATCCCAAAATACAGGCGTGTCCAGTAGTGCTTGCGCCCCAGCCGGACGTTTCCCTTAGACGCAGAGCCGATGCTGCTGCTACTCGGTGCCCTTCCAGATCGGCTGGAAAAATGCCAAGAATGGCCTGGAGTGCTTCATTGGGCGTTGTTCTTAACGCACCGCTTATACAGATCATGCAAGATCTGTGTACTTTACCTAGCAGATTAAAGTTTGTTGCCTTGTTCAGCGCAGGCCACCATACCACAACTCCATAGAGCATGATTGGTAATGATTGCAGTGTAGATCCATTTGCATATTTTGGGGCTAAGCCCCCATTTCTTTCCAATGGCTCTTTTGCACGTGTAGAGTGCAATACACGCTTTCTTCTGGCGCTGAAGAACATTCTCCTTCCAGGTTAGTTTCCTATCCAGAACTGTGCCCAAGAACTTGGCTTTGTCAGCCAAGTTCAGGTGCACGTTATTCAGTTTTGGTAGTATTAGCGGTGGTATCTTATAGCGGTTGGTGAAAAGGACCAGTTCCACTTTTCCCGGGTTGATGCTCAGTCCGCAGCGCGAGCACCATGAGGAAACCCCTCCCAGTGCTACTTGCATCAAGTCGCACAGGGTTTGTGGGAATTTGCCCCTGTATGCTATAGCTAAGTCATCTGCATATGCCACTACCTTCCCGCCCCACCCCAGCTTGTGTCTCGCAGCATCGAGTTGACAGTGAGGTTCCATAGAAGCGGGGAGAGAACACCACCCTGAGGCGTTCCCCTTGTGACATAGCGTGATAAGTCAACCGAGCCCAGTGATGAAACTATTCGTCTACCCCTTAGCAGTTGATCAATAAGTCCAATAAGAGACCTGCTTATGCCCAGACTTGTTAAAGCGGTGTTTATAGCATCAGGGCTTATGTTGTTGAAGGCTCCTTCAATATCTAAAAAGGCCACAAGACAGTACTCCTTTTCATACAGCGATTTTTCAATAACAGAAACTAGGCTGTGAAGCGCAGTTTCTGTAGATTTCCCTTTGGTGTATGCATGCTGATAGCTACAGATCAGGTTGCTATCAATAGTAGAGGAGAGGTAGTCATTTATTATCCTCTCGAAGGTCTTGAGCACAAAGGATGAGAGACTGGTCGGCCTATAGTCCTTGGGCTCGTAATGAGACGCCTTCCCCGCCTTAGGAATAAACACTACCGTGGCACTTCTCCAGGAGCACGGAATGTAGCTAAGAGCCAGGCAGGCTGTATAGAGAAATACCAGCCATTTGGCTGATGTCTCCAGCGTGTTTATGAGTTGTGCGGGAATAATCCCGTCTGGCCCGGCAGCCTTGAACGGTTCGAAGCTATTAACCGCCCACCTAACCTTTTCCTCCGTGATGGGTATGTGTACAGCCAGGTTTGTTGTAGGTGCTAGGGGTTCCTCATGCAAGTTCCCTCGGAAGTGCGTATTCAAGAGCAGCTCTAGGGTTTCCCTCTCCGTGCTGGTCCAGGATCCGTCAGGTTTACGCAAATAGCTTGTAGCTGTTTGAGTTTTTGAGAGCACTCGTCTAAGTCTCGCTGTATCGTCGACATTTTCGACCCCAGTGCAGAAATTTCTCCACGATACTCTCTTCGCCTGCCTCAGAGCTTTTTTGTAGGCCCTGAGTTTAACTTTATATTCGAGCCATTGATTATCCGTGCCAAGGCTCTTGGCCTTATTGAATTGTGTCCTACATGATTTACGGAGCGAGTCCAGGTCGTAGGACCACCAATGCGGCCTATGTTTACCGCGTGGTTTTGGCACTGGACAAACCTGCTCTAGGGCATTCGAGAGCGCCGTTGTAAAGGTCTTTACCAGATCCTCCAACTCCCCTACTGATGAGGGGACTTGTGGGGGCAGTGCTGGCAAGTCCCTAGATAGTATTTCATTGTGTCCCTCGTGAAGGGTGGGTACCTTGCCGCGGTACGAGGGCTTAAGTCGATAGCCACAGGGCTACGCTGCCCTTGTGATCATAGCTCCGTACGGCACTTCATCACGAGAGCAGCCTAGCCTCTCTGGCGCGACGACAAAGATCTTCCCCCTCCCAATCCAGGGTGTTATGCGAAACCGTGCCCATTGGACGTTTGCAGCCGGGAGGCAAATCGTATTTGAACGGAGCCTCTCTGATACCGGGTCGCCTCAGAGAGTAAGCATGGCCTTACCGCGGTACGGGGCTCTGCCGCGGCGGACGACACATTTTCCCCTATTCTTCCCTTGACCCTAAGCTGGCCTTGTCCGGCGATGGGTCGTACGAACAAGATGAACTCAAATAACCCAAATAAAAACGATAAACCTAAAAAACAAACAACGCCAAATTTCACTCCTCGGCAAAGGAGAGCTATGGAGGAACAGGCGAGAAAGCAACAACAACGCCGGAGGACAACCAACCCTCTATCGACTAAGATTGACTTGATGGGAGCTAGCACCAGTGCGGTTGCCAACGCAACTAAGCGGACAACGGCGGATGCTAAACTCCCATCAACCGCTGATATGAAAACCTGGCCTCGGAGTTTCGAAGGAGAAGGAAGCTGCAACTGAGATTTCGGCAAGGAGAGCGACCGCGACGGCAACTACGGGTCCGCACTCCCAGGAGACATCTCCCCGCCGCTTCACATACCACGAGAAAAGATAGGCTGCAAAGATCCTGAAGAGGTATGAAGGGGTACCGCAGGAATCGCTGTCGGCGAATTCCAGTAAATCGGTAGAGCTAGCGAAAGCTGTGATACCGGATTTCCAAAATTCTTACATGCCAAAGAGGTTAAAAGTTAACCCTTTCAAGCGCCAGAGATCGGACCTGGAGTTAAATCCCCCTCCCAAGCGGCATCAGAATACCCCTGGAGCGGGCAAACTAAGCTTTGCTGAGGTAAGCAAGGACAGGATCCTTATAGGCGTCCTTGACCGAGGCAATGACCGTCTGGCCATCCCTAAGGACCGGTGGCGTTACGTGCGAAATGAACTCTGCAACATTCTTCTCAATGTTGCTCCAGAGTTTCCGGGTAGTTCGGCGCGAGTAACGGATGCGGGTTGGCACCAGGGTCAGATTAAATTACTCGCATGCGAGGATGCAAAAACCGTAGCACTGTGCAAGGCAGCAGCTGCTAAGCTGGGTGAAGTCTACAAGGGCGCAAAGATAGAGGTCGTCGACTGGAAGGACATTCCAGCTCGTCCAAGGGCAAGGGCGTGGATTCCGGCCATCCCTGACGAACCCGAGAGAATTCTCGGGATGCTACGGCTAATGAATCCGTCCCTGCCAACGCATGACTGGAGTGTCAATCTGGTCGGGGATGCGGTAGGGCAGACAGGTGGTGTTCACCATGAATAAAGAGTCAATCGAGCCCCTCAAAAGGTGCAATGGCCTAGTACACTACAGCGTAGGGCAGATCGTTATCCACGTATATCGTGGTGATGCTCAGCGCGCTGCCTTCTCGGCTGCTCCGGGGGAACCGGAAAACGAATTACCAGAAGAGGAAGCGGAGGATTCCGATGCGGAAAGCATGTTATCCGCCACGTCCCTTGGCGGTAGTGCTGTGAACAACTCGGAGATGGAGGACAGCCTACAGGACGAGGAAGCCCTCGACGTCACGGTAGTAGCAGCCAACGCTGAGCGATTAACATCTAACGCTACAGACAGCAAAACTCCTGCAACGCCATATCGGGCAGTTAATCGGAACAACTCGTCGTTGATAGGCAACCTCCGGGATGGGGCAAACCTCGACGATATGGGGACGGCAGGGAAGTCTGTGCGCTCTCATGTTGGTGGTGCTTCAGATTAATCTGCACAAATCTAAAGTAGCTTCGGCTGCTTTAAGTAGTCGTCTTTCTAAAGGCGACGTGGATGTGGTCCTCATCCAAGAACCCTGGGTCAATAGCTCGAGAATCTGCGGATTGGGGACTAAGGGCTTCAAGCTCATTCGAGCCAGCGAGGAGAGCAAAGTCAGAACGTGTATTTTGGTCAAGTCTGAGTTGAACTCCTTTCTCCTACCTAACTACACCAATGGTGATATTACCGCTATCAGTCTAACGGTCGACAGCACCCGCCTGACGGTGGCGTCGGTCTATATGCCCTACGACGCCGAAGAACCCCCACCACAAATGGAGGTGAAAGACCTGGTGTCAAATTTCTGCACGGGTAATCTTATTATTAGAGCGGATCCTAATGCTCACCATGTTCAATGGGGGAGCTCCGACATCAATGCCAGGGGCGAGTCTCTGTTTGATTACCTCTTAACAACCAACCTGGTGATTTGCAACGTGGGTAATGAGCCAACTTTTATCACTAAGACCCGCAGGGAGGTCATAGACCTCACTATCTGTAGTGAAGGCGCTTATGAGTGGGTCAGAAAATGGCGGGTTCTGGAAGAGCATTCTTTCTCCGACCACCGTTGCATAGAAATGGTTTTAGACTTTATTGTAGAACAACCAATCATGAAGCGCAATCCACGTAACACTGATTGGCAGTTACACAATCAAATATTAGACAGAGACCTACCAGTACTGCCCTCACAATCCCCCTCATCAGTAGAGGAGCTGGAGGATCTTGTTACTACATTTACATCGGCGCTCTCAAATGCTCTAGGACAGGCTTGTCCAGTACCAAAACCACGCGGTAAACACAGGCCACATTGGTGGTCCTACGATTTGGACTCGCTCCGAATATCATGCCGGAAACAATTTAACAAGGCCAAGAGCTTCGGCTCTGAGCCTCATTGGCACGAATATAAAGCTAAACTAAGGGCCTACAAAAAAGCTCTGAGACAGGCGAAGAGAACCTCGTGGAGAAATTTCTGCACTGGCGTCGAAAAGGTCGACGACACAGCGAGACTTAGACGAGTCCTCTCGAAAAGTCAAACAACCATCAGCTATTTGCGAAAACCTGACGGATCCTGGACCAGCACGGAAGAGGAAACCCTTGAGCTGCTCTTGAATACACATTTTCCGGGGAATCTGCATGATGCACCACTAGCACCTGCAGCAAACCTGGCAGTAAATATACAAATCACTGAGGAAAGAGTAAGGTGGGCAGTTAAGAGCTTTGAACCGTATAAGGCTGCCGGACCGGACGGGATTATCCCCGCGCAACTTATAAACACGTTGGAGACATCAGCTAAATGGCTGGTATTTCTCTTCACAGCCTGCCTGGCTCTCAACCACATTCCGGGCTCCTGGAGAAGCGCCACGGTAGTGTTTATCCCTAAGGCTGGGAAGGCATCCCACTACGAGCCAAAAGACTACAGACCGATCAGTCTCTCGTCCTTTGTACTAAAAAGCTTTGAGAGGATACTAAGCGACTACCTCTCTAGCTATCAGCATGCATACACCAAGGGTAAATCAACAGAAACCGCTCTGCACAGCCTAGTGTCTGTCATTGAGAAATCGCTGTGTGAAAAGGACTACTGTCTCGTGGCCCTCCTAGACATTGAGGGGGCTTTCAACAATATAAGCCCGGAGGCTATCAACTCCGCTCTAACTAATCTGGGCGTAGATAGACCTCTAACTGGTTTAATTGACCAACTTTTAATGGGAAGGAAAATAGCTTCTTCACTTGGTACGGTTGAGTTATCACGCTATGTCACAAGGGGAACACCCCAGGGTGGTGTTCTTTCCCCGATTTTATAGAACCTCACAGTCAACTCGTTGCTACGTGACACAAGCTGGTGGGGGCGGGAAGATAGTGGCATACGCAGACGATTTAGCTATTGCATTCAGAGGCAAGTTCCCACAAACTCTGTGTGACCTGATGCAAGTAGCACTGCGAGAAGTTTCGACGTGGTCCTCTCGCTGCGGACTTAGTATCAACCCAGGGAAGGTGGAACTTGTCCTCTTCACCAACCGGTACAAAATACCGCCACTAAGCCTACCAGAACTAGATGGCACGCGCCTGGGCTTGTCGGATAAGGCCAAGTTTCTAGGCATAGTTCTGGACAGGAAATTGAATTGGAAGGAGAATGTTCTTCAGCGCCAGAAGAAAGCTTGCATCGCTCTTTACACATGCAAAAGAGCCATGGGCAAAAAATGGGGGCTCAGCCCTAGAGTATGCAGTTGGATCTACACGGCCATCATTCGCCCAATCATGCTTTATGGAGTCGTCGTATGGTGGCCTGCGCTGAGCAAGGCAACATACCTGAATCTGTTGCGGAAAGTCCATAGATCCAATATGATCTGTATAAGCGGTGCGCTAAGGACAACGCCCAACGAAGCCCTCCAGGTCATTCTGGGCATTTTGCCACTTGATCTGGAAGGGTTTCGGTCAGCGGCGGCATCAGCTCTGCGCCTAAGAGAAACCTCCAGTTGGGCTGCGGGTACTATTGGACACTCCAGTATTCTGGAATCTTACAGCTTTCTCCCTCTAAGCACAGATCGTTGTGCGACTACTACAGTCGGGGATAGCTATTTCAAAATAAACATTCCCAGCAGAGAAGACTGGGAGAGGACGGATTGGTGTCCCGAAACAAATGGTGGCACTTCCATATACACCGACGGCTCGAAGTTGGACGGCAGAGTTGGAGGAGGAGTTTATTCAAGGGATTTGGACCTTGAGCTCTCCTTCAGACTACCTGATCATTGTAGCGTCTTCCAGGCGGAAGTCTCGGCAATCCTGGACGCCGCGGCCTGGTTAAGCAAACGTTTTATCGGAGAAGATATCGCTATTTTCAGCGATAGCCAAGCGGCCATCAAATCCCTTGGCTCATACACGTTCAACTCTGAACTGACGCTCGGCTGTCGTCGATCTCTTCAGGAGATGGGTCCCGGGACATAGGGACATAGGTCTTTTACCTCCCTCTGTGGCGGAGGTTCTTCGGCGTCGTAGGGCATATAGACCGATGCCATCGTCAGACTGGTACTGTCGACTGTTAAACTGGCAGTTGTAACGTCACCATTGGTATAGTTGGGCAAGAGAAAAGCATTCAGCTCAGACTTAACCAGAATACAGGCTCTAACCCTGCCCCCCTCGCTGGCTTGGATTAGCTTAAAACCCTTAATCCCCAAACCGCAAATCCTTGAGCTGTTGACCCAGGGTTCTTGGATGAGGGCCACATCTATGTCGCCTTTAGAGAGACGACTGATTAAAGCAGCCGAGGCTGATTTAGATTTGTGCAGGTTTATCTGAATCACCACCAACATGAGAGCGCTCAGACTTCCCTGCCACCGCCGTATCGTCGAGTTCCACCTCGTCTGAAGGCTTATCTTTCGACCACGATTTGGCGTAGCCGAGATCCTACTAACTGTGGCAGTATTGACATTGGTGCGCTCAGGACTAGCTGCTATCACTGTGACGTTGAGGTCCTCCCCGTCCAGCAGGCTGTCTCCCATCTCCGAGCTGTTCACTGCTCCTTCGCCATTTGACGTGACAGATACCATACTTTCCGAGTCGGACATCTCCGACTCCTCTACCGGCACTGCGATGTCCGAGCCCTCCGGTACAGCCGAAATAGCAGCGCGCTGTGCATCGCCGCGGTATACGTGGATCACGATCTGACCCATGCCGTAATGCACTCGTCCATTGCACCGTTTAAGGGGCTCGAGTGCTTCCTTAGTCAAGGTGAAGACCACTTGCCTGTCAGGCCCTACCGCATCCTCGACCAGATTGACACCCCAGTCCTGCGTTGGGAGAGACGGGTTCATGATCCTCAGCATCCTGAGAATTCTCTCAGGTTCAGCAGGGATAACAGGAATCCACGCTCTTGCCCTTGGCCGAGCCGGGATGTCCTTCCAGTCGACAGCCTCGATTCTTGCCCCTTGGTAGATCTCACCCAGTCTTGCAGCTGCTGCCTTGTACAGTGCAACAGTTTTTGCATCCTCGCAAGCGAATACCTTGATTCGGCCCTGGTGCCATCCCGCATCAGAACCCATCGGCGTGGCACCCGGAGACTCATCCATAATGTCGAGAAGGACATTACCGATAGCGTTACGGACGTACCGCCACTGGTCCCTAGGGATGGCCCAGCTTTCGTTACCTCGGTCAATGACGCCTATGAGGATCCTATCCTTAGTTACTTCAGCAAAGCTGAGTTTACCCACTACGGGCTGCCGCTTCGGGTGAGGTTTTAAATCCACGTCCGATCTCTGGCGTTTGAAGGGATTTCCATTAACCTTCTTTGGCGCGTAGTCGCTTTGGAAGTTCGGTAAGATAGCGTCAGCCATCTCCACCGTCTTTCTAGCATTCGGCGATAGCGTCTCTTGTGAAATACCCTCGTATTTCTTCAGGATCCTCGCGGCCGCTGTTTTGTCCAAATTCTCAGAGCGACTGGGAGATGTCTTTTGGGGTAAATTTCGACCCGTAGTTGCCATCGCGGTCGTTCCCTTATTTGGATCTCTGGGGCCAGGTCGTGAGACCACTGCCACAGACGTTAAAGACTTAGTTTCGGTACCGGCACTTACTAGGACTTTACCATCAGCCGTTGTTGGCTTCACTGTGTTTGTACCGGTACTTACTTTGGGGATTGCCCCCTTGTTATCCAGAGCTAATCGACCCGTAGTTGCCATCGCTGTCGATCTCTCGGCTGATAAGGAAATGGAGTTTGTCCTCCGACGTTGCGTTCTCGCTTGCTCCAGCATTTTCCTCCTCTGCTGTGCAGTATACATAGTTGTATCTTTAGTTTTAGGGTTTTTGTTATTATTTATCATCTTGTTCCTACGACCCCTCGCCGGGCAAGGCCAGTTTAGGGTCAAGGGAAGAGTAGGGGGAATGTGTCGTCCGCCGCGGCAGAGCCCCATACCGCAGTAAGGCCATAGTTAGTCTCCGAGGCGGCCCGGTATCAGAGAGGCTCCGTTCGATTACAGCCACGATTTGCCTCCCGGCTGCAAACGTCCAATGGGCACGTGGTCGCATAACACCCTGGATTGGGAGGGGACGTCTCCTTGTAGGCAGCGTCCTTTTTTTCGAGGCAGTTTTGCATTCCTCATCGTACCAGTTGTTCTTGCGGGCTCGCTGGAACCCTATAGTGGCCTCAGCGGCGGTACGCAATGAGTGAGAGATATGCTTCCATTGCTCGGTTACATCGTTAGGTCGGGGATTGCCCTCTGCTAGCAGGTGTGAGAGTCGAGTTGTGAAATTATCAGCTGTCTGTGTCATGCGCAGCTTCTCGACGTCAAACTTTCCTTCCGTTACTGTGCGCACTTTCTTCGTTGCACAGGGGCGTGTGCGTATCTTGGCTGCGACAAGATAATGGTCAGAGTCAATATTGGGACCACGCAGTGTACGCACGTCCAGAACGGTGGAGCTATGTCTGCCGTCAATCAAGACATGATCAATCTGGTTTCTAGTTCTTTGATCAGGGGACAGCCATGTGGCTTGGTGTATTCGCTTATGCTGGAACCTGGTACAACTGATGACCATATTGCGAGCAGCGACGAAGTCAATCAACCTAGTGCCGTTGGGGGATGTTATATCGTGGAGACTGAATTTTCCAACTGTAGGACCAAAGACTCCTTCCTTGCCCACCTTGGCATTAAAGTCGCCGAGCACGATTTTGATATCATGCTGGGGGCAGCGATCATAAGTCTGTTCAAGTTTATCGTAGAAGGAGTCCTTCTCTGCGTCTTCCGTCTCCTCAGTCGGCGCATAGGCGCAGATAAATGTTATGTTGAAAAACCTCGCCTTGATGCGGATCGCAGCGAGACGCTCGTCCACAGGAGTGAACGCTAATACTTGGCGGCGAAGTCTCTTTCCCACCACGAATCCTAGACCATGCGCTTTGCCGCGTGTCTGGCCACTGTAGTATACGTCACAAGGACCGATGGTCGTCTTTCCTTGCCCCGTCCATCGCATTTCCTGCAGGGCGGTAATGTCGGCCTTTGCGCCTACGAGGACATCAACCAGTCGGGCAGCGGCACCGTCCCTTGAAAGGGTCCGGACATTCTCGGTACATGCCCTAATATCCAAATCATTATGCCTTATTCGTTTTTCCGGGTCGTCAACATTAAAGGGGGTTCTCATCCGAGGCTTTGATTTTGTTTTCATTGGAATTAAGTTTTTTACGTGGCGGGTCCCAAACCCAGCGCACAACCCGTTTCGGGGTTTTTGGAAAATATTTACACATTTATATAGCGAGTCGCTTGCTTCAAGACAGACGCCCGCTTGCAGCCGCACCTCACGGTGAACAGACGCTACGCAAAAACCTCGGTGAGCCCTTAAACCAAGTATGTCAGAGTGGCCCCACCGGGGCTCCCTCTCTTTCTGCCGCGAGCCTAGGTAGCTCCCGTTGCCAAGAGTGCACGAACGAGGACGCAAGAGTCGGGATTGAGCAAGGTCACTTATTTATTTTTTTCGCCCTTTCCTTGGGAAAAAATGGCATTTTTTTCAAGTGAATTTTCTTTTAATTTTTAAAACTTTTTTTAAAATATTTGTATCTATTATATATAAATGCGCAAACATAAGAGGTTCCTCCCTTTTTTGCAATAACCACAATTCTAAGGTATATAAAATTTGGTATGTATCGATATGTCTCGCCGAGCAGGGTGTCCGACAATAAACCAAAAATTAAAAAAAATTAATTATATTATGAAATGCTAAACACGCATTCACCTTATAGAGCCGCTGTTATGTGTGAATGTACGTATGTAGGTATGACCACTTGCATTGTTGTGTTTGCATTCATTGCAATTGTGTGTGTAGTCATGAAAACTTGCATTGATTGCTGTTGCTGAAAACGAGAGTTGTTTTGTTTACTATAATTACGGTGACCATCCGTTCTGTTTATGGCAGAACAGTTCTGTTTTTAAGGAGCTTGTTCTGCGTATTTTTTTTTCTAAGGAAAATAACAGAAATGTTCTGTTTTTAAGCAAATTTTCTGTTTTTGTTCTGCTTTTTTGTGCCGGCAAGCTCTTTTAACAAATGTAATGAGTGGACCTTAGTTAGTTTTCTCAATAATTTCAAAACTTTATGGAAAATTTAAAATCTTTCAAAATATTTTAAAAATAATTTAGTTCATGTTTAACGCGGTCAAGTGCTTCAGCGAAATCAAAAATTGAGTACGTTAAAATGCAAAAACGTACCAAATTTGGACGTTTCGTTCCCGGAAAAATTTTTTACCAAAAATGGTACATTTCGGCCAGAACGGCAACCGTGGTTATGGT